>CM053590.1:172633147-172653007 GCA_028646515.1 Pseudochirops corinnae | reverse complement strand
TGGAACTTAAGATTCACAGGCACTGTGGAAGGGAGATCCATCCTGCCCTACCAGAAAGTCAGAGGAGTGATGGAGGAAGACATAGGAGAGATTAGATTGGGGGAGGGGTTATACAAGGGGATGGCTGTTTTGAGGGTGGGGTAGGGGAAAGATAGGGAAAAAATTTGTAACTCAAAATCTCGTGGAAATGAATGATGTAAACTAAAATAAATAAAATAAAATATAAAAAATTTTAAAAAAAAAAGAGTTTCTCCTTGGGTCTTTGAGCTATGGAAGGATGAGAGATAACATCACATAGTGGCTTAGCTATTCATTTCCTCTGGACATGCTTGGTTAAGGCCCAGTCTTACAAATAATAGAATGTTCATGAGCATAACAGAATGATCGTACTTCAAGAAATGACAAAGAGATGGTTTCAGAGAAACCTAGGAAGTTTTGCATGAACTAATACAGAGTAAAGTGAGCAGAACCAGGAGAACAATTTATATAGTAACAATAATATTGTAAGGACAAACCACTTTGAAAAATTTTAAAATTCTGATTAATTAACTATTATTCAGAGGACTGAGCTGATGAAACATATGACCTACCTCCGACTAGAGAGATGATAGACTCAAGATGCAGAATGAGACATACATTTTTAGACATGTCCAATGCAGGAATTTGTTTTGCTTGATAATCCATATTTTTTACAAGGGTTTTCTTTTGAAATTAAGGGGGTGTTGGAAAGAAAATGAATGCTTATTGACTGAACAAAATAAATTTTAAACATTTTGAAGGTCCAGCCTAGTTGCTGGCCAAGGACTACAAAGCCAGCAGGCAGTTCTATGCAGACCAGTGCATGCTTGATGTCTGAGTTTAAGCCTGAGTGAAAACTGTAACGCTTGGCATCTCCCCCGCTTTGTGATGGAGAAGTGGGTGATTCCAGGTACAGACTGTTGTGAGGTAACATAGCTGAGTCAGTTGGCTTTACTTAACTCTTTTTAAAAAATGTGTCCCAAGGGATCATTCATTTTGGAGTGAGAAAAGGGTAGATAGTATATCCAGAAACGACTGTGAGGTCAAACATAACGGACAGGACCTGGAAGGACTCAAGCAGAACATGGAAGCCATGAACACATCCTGGACTGAGTTCAAATCTGGGGCTTTCTCCATTCTACCATGCCTGGATACTGCCACTGATGGATGATGTGGTGATGAGCAGGCAGAGATTAGCTGACTGAAGGGGTCTGATAGATAGTTATATCCAGCAGGTATGGTTTTAAGGTTGGGAGGGAGGTATCAATGAGTTTAGGGTAGCTAGGTGACTCAGTGGATAGAGTGGTGGGCCTGAAGTCAGGAATGTCCATATTCCCAAGTTCAAATCTGTCCTCAGACACTTACTAGCTTTGTGACCCTGGGCAAATCACTTAACCCTGTTTGCCTCAGTTTCCACATCTGTCAAATGAGCTGGAGTAGGAAATGGCAAATCATTCTGGTATCTTTGCCAAGAAAACCCCAATGGGTTCACCAAGAATTGGACATGACTGAAACGATTCAACACCAACACCACCAATATCATTGAACTTAGGGAAATTCAGCAGGTAAGATCTTGCAAATCTAGAAACAAAGAGGGTTCAGAAAAGGAGGGACAAAAGTTCCTTCCTGAGTTGGAAGTTTTATGAGAGCAGGATTAGTATCTTCTCTCAATTCTGTATTTACCTTAGCACTACTGCAGTATCCCTCACCCCCAATCCCCAAACACACAGTAGGCACTTAAATGCCTTTTGATAGTGGACTGAACTGAACAAGCTGGGGTCAGCATGAAGGAATCTAAATTACATAAGAGGAGACAGGTTGACATAAATTCAACAAATTCATCTAAAGATCACAGATTGAACACATAGCACTCTGGGGGACACAAAGGGGAACAAGGGGCATTTTTTACCCTCTTGAAAGTCTCTTGGGTCAGTAACCAGTCACCACACTCACTAGGCAGCCATCCTGCTACAACAGAGTTTGGCCAAAATAACAGTGCCCAAGTTTCCAGGATTGTTTGTTAGTTTTTAAAGAGGTTTTTAAAGGGGTTTTTCTGGTGGATTTTTAAAAAACTTTTTGTTAATCCAATTTTATCTAGAAGATTATTCATTGGTAACTGCAATGAAACTGTTTTTATATATACTCTTTGGAATATTGTTGCATTGTGCACACAGGACCATGAACATAAGAGACACCATGGTTTCCACCTTTTCCTCCAGTGTCATTTTGCTCCTCGTCTGTCAGAAATCCACAGAAGGCCTACTGAGAACTAATTCTTGGTAAACATGAGTACACATCAAGTTTTTTTTTTATATATACAAGTCTGTGTGGAAGGAGTAGAAAAAAATTAGTTGATATGGAAACATTTTACATGACTGCACATGTATAAACTATATCGAATTATGTATCATTGCAGGGAGGGGAGGGAAGGGAGGAAAAGATAGAATTTGGAACTCAAAACTTTCTTAAAAAGTTAAAAAAATTGTTTTAACATGTAATTGGGGAAAAATAAAATAGTAAAAATAAAGCAACTGCAGACATTATGAAAAAAAAAGAAAAGAATTAGCTGAAATCCCAACAAGTAAATGATCCCCATTTAGACAGTGTTTTGCTGTTTTCAAAGTGTCTTCCTTTACAACAACTCATGAAATAGGCGCTATGTTGGTTTGTTTTTTTGGTTTGGGTTTTTTTTTTTCTTTTTGGAGTGGGAAAAGCAGGGCAATTGGGGTTAAGTGACTTGCCCAAGGTCACACAGCTAATGGGTGTTAAGTGTCTGAGGTCGGATTTCAACTCAGGTCCCTCTAACTCCAGGGCCAGTGCTCTGAGATTCACAGAGCCACCTACCTGCACCCAGGTGCTAAGTTTTAATACCCCAATCTTAGGGAAGGTTCAGTTCAGAGCTGCCCACTAGAAAACTAGGACTCCAACCCAGGTCTCCCATCTCCACAGACAACAAGCACATTCCACTGCTCTCCTTCCCTCTGTCTGACTGGGAAGGAATAGTTTCTACTAGAAGTCTAGAACAGTGACAAAGTGTCCCCCAGCCGAGAAAAGCAAACGATCAGATTTGCTTGACTGAATGCAGCTTTGCCTGGTTGTACCTTGTTTATGTTGATGTGAAGAGCAGGCCATGGGGAAGCCACCTTCGAGGTTTCCATTTCCATCTTCTTCAGGTGGGCAGCAGCTTCGTTGTAAAGAGTGGGAGGCCCAGGGCTCAGTTCTAAAGAGAAAAAAAACATTCACTGAATAAAGCAATTTGAAAGAAGAATCAGGTTTTTAAACTAATTTAACTAATTAATGAATTTAACTCATTCAACCGAACCATTAGGACAAGTTTAGTAAATCTGTTGTTCAGTTGTTTTGGTCATGTCTGACTTTCCAGGAACCCATTTGGGGTTTTCTTAGCAAAGAGAATGGAGTGATTTGCCTTTTCCTTCTCCTGCTCATTTTACAGAGGAGGAAACTGAGGCAGACATTGTGAAGTAACTTGCCCAACTTTACACAGCTAGTAAGTGCCTGAGGCCACATTTGAACTCAGGTCTTCCTGAGTCCCGACCTGGCACTCTTTCCAATGCACTACACGTGGGACAATTTCCTTAGCGGCAATGGCATGAGGCCACTCAGCGGCCCTCCTTCCGAAATGACCTTGTACTTAGTTACATATGTTTCAAATTTATGTCTCTATTCATTTTGTTAACTCCCAATAAAATGTAAATTTCTTGAGGGTGGAGACTATTTCATTTTTGTCTTTTTTATTACCAATGTCTGACCCATGCTTATTTAGGGGCAGCTAGGTGGTACAGTGAATAAAGCATGGCCCTGGAGTCAGGAGGACCTAAGTTCAAATCCAGCCTCAGAACACTTAACACTTAATAGCTGTGTGACCTTGGGCAAGTCACTTAACCCCAATCGCCCTGCCTTTCCCCCTCAAAAAAAATTAATGCTTGTTGAATGAATAAAGAAAGGAAGAAAGAAAAAAAAAAAGCATTTATTATATGTTCTAGACCCTATGCTAACTATTTTTACAAATATTATCTCTTATGATCTTCATAACAGCCCTGAGAGGTGGGTACTATGATGAGCCCCATTCAGTTGAGGAAACTGAGGCAGACAGAGTGAATTGCTTAGGGGCACACACTTAGGAAGTGCCTGAAGTTGAATTGTTCTATATAATTTGCCACCAAACTGCTTCTATGAATAAATGAGTTAATGAATCACACTGATAACTGCTTGGCCCTGCCACCTTAGGCCCTGCCAGACTAATCTTATTACTGACCTAAGCAAAGCATAACTGGGAAGATAAATATGAAGACTTAAAATCACACAAGTTCCAGAACCAAATATGGACTCTGTTAGCTTAACCCTATTACTTACAATTACTCAAGGGCAACTAAATGGAGCTGTCAAGGAACAGAGAAACAGGGTAAACTCAGGGTATCCCCAAGTTCCCACATATGGCCCATGGGTATATTTTTGTCACCAGTGGGTTCAGGAGGTACTCACTGACAAAGTCATTCCTGGCATCCAAGGGTATATCCTTGCCTGACTACAGATTGCCCCTGACCCACAATTCCATCTCTTAATGAACTCCAAGGGGATATCAGGGCTAACTTGCTGAACCAGGGCAGGCTACCCCTGGAGGTTAAGGGGACCTCTAGGCAGTGGTTAAATGATTCTTTTTCTTGGTGGGACACTGGGAATTTTAGAATGAACTAGATCTCACAATTCCCCAAAGTGAGTAAAAATCTTGAAGAAATCCTAAGTCTCTTGATAGAGGAACTGGAGAGGCATAATGGGAGAGTGAAAAAAAGCCCAAGACTGAGATTGGCTTTGCCCATTGGGCAGGTAGAGTAGTACAGTGGGTGGAGTGCTGGCCTCAGGGGTCAGAAAGATCTGAGTTCAAATCCAGCAGCAGATACTTACTATTTCTATAAATAGTACTTGCCCTGGACAAGTCACTTAACCCTGTTTGCCTCAGTTTCCTCATCTGTACAATGGAGATAACACTGCCTGTTACAAGGCTGTTGTGAAGGTCAAGTGAAATAATATCTGTAAAGCACTTTGCAAATCTGAAAGCACTATATAAATATTTGTTATTAATATTTCAGAATCATAGACTTTTTAAGCAGGAAAAGACCTTAGAAGCCGTCTCATTCAACTCTCTTATTTTAGAGCTGAGGGTACAGGGGCTTTAGTTGGATGAAATGATTCGGCCAAAGACCCCCCACCCCCCCACCCCACCCAGCTAGTCAGTTGTAGGATCAGAACTGGACCCCATGTCTCTTCATTCCAACCCCTTCTGTGAGTCAGAAAAATTGCCAAGCAAAGGAAGGGTGAGTATTCAGGGTAAACAGATGCAGGAAAATGGTCAACAGCCTGAAAACATACAATAGGACTAGCCCACAACAATCAGTTTTCAGGGCTTCTTTAATTTCATGAAAAATTCTACACTTGAAAGTGAAAAAAACACTTCTGTTAATTTCCAATTGCAGGCAGGGGGAAATCTTTTTTTTTTTTTTTCAGGCTTCATTAGTAAGTTTTGCTTTCAAGTATTTGATGAAATCTTTCCCTATTCCACCTAATTAACTCCGTCTTTGTTTCAGTCCTACGTGGCCAATGGGATGGAGAGCCTTAAGGTGGAGTACTGTAAAAATGTCTGCTCAAGCCGGATAGACTGTATGTTGGCTGAGAGAAAGGAGCAGGGAGGAAATGTTCTCCTTAGGCAGAGGTGACGCCATTCATCACCAGCACAGAGTGGGAAGCAGGGAAGCGTCTCTGAACCAGATTGGAGGAAAGATGGGAAAAGTTCAAATAACTTCCCAGCTCCTCTGGAGTCAAGCAGTGATAGTTGGGGCTTCATTACTTTGTTTGAAATGAATTCCCCAAACATCGGATTCATTTGCATTCAAATGTAAGTCACTTATTTTTATAGAACTTTAAGATTTGAAGGAGGCAGCTAGCTAGGTGGTAAAGTGGACAGAGTGCTAGGCCTGGAGTCAGGAGGACATGAGTTCAAATCTGGCCTCAGACACCCTAGACAAGTCTCAGTTTGCCTCAGTTTCCCCCTCTGTAAAATGAGCTGGAGAAGGAAATGGTAAACTACCCCAGTACCATTCCTGCGAAAACCCCAAACAGGGTCATGAAGTTGGACAAAAAGGTTTAAAAAGCACCTTACATAGTTTATCTCATTTGAGTCTCACAACTACCCAATGAAATAGGTGTTATTATTATCCCTGTTTAACAGACAAAGAAACTGAAACTAAGAAAGGTCAAGTGACTTCCCCAGGATCACACAGCTAGTAAATGCCTGAGGTAGGATTCAAACTCCTGCCTCCCTAACATCTCTGTCAACACTCTCTGCTGCCTCCAGAGTAAGTACAGAAAGAACATTCCTAAATTAGATGGAAAGGGCAGTTAGGTGGAGCAGTAGATAGAGCGCTGCGCCTGTAATCAGGAAGACCTGAGTTCAAATCCAGCCTCAGACATTTAAATGACTCTAGCCAAGTCATTTAACCTCGGCATGCTTCAGTTTCCTCTACTATAAAATGAAGATAATAGTATCACCTACCTTACAGAGTTTTTGTGAGGCTCAAATGAGACAAAATTTGTAAAAGCACAGCACATTATAGGCATACAGTAGATGCTACCTAAATGCTTCTTTCCTTCCTTTTCATTATATAATCTTAAAGATTTTCCTGGAAATGAGAGATTGAGTGACTTGTGTATGGTTGCTAGTATTTTTCAAAGGTGGGATTTGAATCCAGGTTATCCCATCTTATCCTTTAAATCCTGGACCATACTGTCTCTGTAATATAATCTACATTCTTAATAACTAGGCTAAAGTAACTGAGCCTATAGCCAGTGAACGCTCTTGTAGAACTTGACTGCCATGCCTAATACAATGACCCACACAGAAATTTGTCCATTGCATCAGCTCATTGTTAGAAACACTACTGTGAGAATGTGGTATGGAAGTTGGCAGAATTTCGTACCCAAGACAGACTTTCCTGAGGGGATCCAGTAAATTCTGTACACTGTAGCCATTTATTGAGGCCAACAGTGGTACATTGTGTCCCAGTGGGTCAAGAAATACAAGCCCCAGCAAAGAAATGAGAACATGTTCTTCTGTAACCTGAGGAACATGGAATCTCCATCCCACTCCAATCATTATTCCACTGTTGGGTCTGTGGCACAAGAGGGAGCTCCCGCTAATCTAAGAGAATTTTATGCTTAGCTTTCAAACCCATCATTATTTTTCTATACCTAAGGACCCACTGTCATTAAATAAAACAATTAAATCTAACCATCAAACAGTCCTAAGAATGCTGGATTTGGCATAAGGATCTATGCTCGAATCATAACTCTCCTACTTGCTACCTGTGTGACCTTGCCTCAAGTCTCTCCAGTCCAAGCCTTTCTCCATTCAGCCACTAAAGTGATTTTCCTAAAACACAGGTCGGATTTTCCACCTCCCTCCCACCCTCCATCCCCACCTCAATAAACTCCAGTGGCTCCCTATTGCATCCAGGGTCAAATACAAAATGCATTGGCATCCAAAGTCCTTCATGACTTATCCCCCTCCTGCCTTCTGATCTTCTCTAAGTAAGGCATACTTTACTTGCCAGTTTTGTCCTCTTTGATCCAGTGACACTGGCCTCCTGACTGTTCCACAGACAAGACACTCCATCTCTTGGCTCTAGGCATTTTCTCTGGCTGTCACCCATGTGTGGAATCTTCATCTTAATCTACTGGCTTATGTGGCTTCCTTCAAGTGCCAACTAAAATCTCATCTCCTAGAGAAAGCCTTTCCCAACCTCCCTTAATTCTAATGTCTCTCCTCTCTTAATCATTTCCTATTTTACCTATATATAGCTTGTTTATACGTATTTTTCCTCCCCCTTTAGATTGTAAGCTCCTTGAGGGCAGGGACTGTCTTTTGTCTTTTTCTGTAGCCCCAGCATTTAGCACAGGGCCTGGAACATGGCAGGGGCTTAATGCAAATGAACAAGTCACATCACCTCTTCAGACTTCAATTTCCTCTTCCAATTCTACATCTCTGACTAGGAATCCTTACACCCAGACTAGATCATCACAGATGATTCCCTCTGCACTTGAGGCAGTCTATCTTGGGAAAGGAATGGAAACTGCCACACAACAACACAACCAGTCATAAAGGAGAGGGAATCAGATACCTGGAGGGTCAAGTCTAATGAACTTACTGCTGGGGGTCGGGATGCCAGAAGTCATCTCTTTGCTTTCAAGAGGAACTGGTATTCCGTAATTGGAGTGGTGTTGGTGCTGATGCTGGTGTTGGTGTTGGTGTTGGTGCTGGTGTTGGTGTTGGTGCTGGTGCTGATGGTGGTGATGATGGTGATGTCTTCCTGGCGCTTTGGTGCTAAATGGGGCTCCCCCATTTTCTTCGATGTTGAATAGCAGCAGATTAGAATTGTTAAGCACTGGTGAGGGCAAAGGATAACTACGAGAAATAAAAAAAAGTTAGAACTTAGACAAACAAAACCCCTCAATACTCTGGTCATTGTTTTCTCCCCAGTTGAGTAACTGCTTTCTCTCATTCTCTAAGTAGAGAGGGGCTGTAGGAAAGAAGTGATTTTTTTTAGGATAATGAGTCATTCTTCAAGTTGTGATAGTGGTTCCCAATCACTCCAAGTATGAGGATCCACATGTGGGTGTGATATAGAGACACGTATAGACATGTGTGTATGTATCTGTACACATACATTCATTTTAATATATTTTATATATGTTTATTCATATTAGATAGATAGATAGACAGATAGATAGATAAACATTCATAGATCCCTACATGATAGTAGTTGTATCAATTGATTAAGGAAATATGTAATGGCAAAAGGCTACTATGAATTCAATAATGCTTTGAAATGAATTAATATTTTATCACAAAAGTGAGAAGGCATGGGATATAGTAGACAGAGAGTCAGCTTGGAGTCAGAAGACCTGCATTCAGTTTCAACCTTGGACATGTACTGGCTGGGTTAACCTCTCAGTTCCTCAGGAAACTCTCTAAGACAGAGGTGGCAAACACATGGTCCAGGTCTGAGGCCCACAGCACTCCCAAGTACAGACAGAAATAGAACAAAATATAATTGGAAAATATTTAACCAAATAAATAAAAGTATAATAAAACATAGATGATGTTAATATGTGGTTTTCTAAGTGGATATACACCAACAGGGATCCATAGGTACAGTTGAGTGTCTCCTTTCTACCCCCATTTCTATGTGAGTTTGATACCACTGCTCTACACCAACAAAATCACAGTACTGGTGGCGGTGTTCAGCTGACTCAGCCATGTTCGATGCTTTGGGGCCCCATTTGAGGTTTTCTTGGCAAAGATATTGGAGTGGTTTGCCATTTCCTTCACCAGCTCATTTATACATGAGGAAACCTAGGCAAACAGGGTTAAGTGACTTGCCTAGGGTCACATGGCTGAGGACAGATTTGAGATCAGAAACACTAGCATTCTTGATTTTGGTCCAGCACTCTATCCATTGTCCCAACTAGCTGCCCTATTTTGTTTGAATTAAATAAAGATCAAGAGGTAGCATGGTGTATGGAAAGAAAGTCAGCCTCAGAGTCAGGAGAACCTGGATGTGAGTTCAGCTTCTGACACATACTGGTTGTGTGACTCTGGGTCAGTCACTTGATAATAATAGCTAACATTCATGTTTTAATATTAATTTTTATTTATTAATATTTTGAAGTTTGCAAAGCACTTTACAAATATTATTTTATTCTCACATCAATCTTGGGAAATAGGTACTATTATGACCCCCACTTTACAGATAAGGAAACGGAGGCAAACAGAAATGACTGATTTGGAACTCAGGTCTTCCTGACATCAGATCTAGTGCTCTAACCTCTCACGGCACCAGGGAAATCCTTAAGACTATAAATTGCAAAATAGTTATTTATTTTGGTCTATGTTTTCTTTTATAACATGACTAATTACACGTAAATAACTATATCGAACTGCTTGTCTTCTCAAATGAGGACGGGCAGAAGAGAGGGAGAGAATTTGGAACTCAATTTTTAAAATGAGTGTTGAAATTTTTTTTTACATGTAACTGGGGGAAAATAAAATATTAAAAAGATTCCTTCCAGCTCAAAAAAAAAAAAAAAAGCCAACACCAAACCCAAACCAAACAGTTAACAGAGATCTGCATAGATAGAGGAAGCTTCTTCAGCAAGTAGCTTCCTGTAGTGACTAAGTCATAGATTTAGAAAGAAAAAAGGAAAGGAAGGAAGGAAGAAAAGAAAAGAAAGAAAAGAGAGAAAGAAAGAAGGACAGAAAAAAAGAAGGAAGGAAGAAAGAAAGGAAAGGAGGGAGGGAGGAAGAAAAGAAAAGAAAGAAGAGAGAGAAAGAAGGAAAGACAGAAAAAAAGGAAGGAAGGAAGGAAGGAAGGGAGGGAGGGAGGAAGAAAAGAATAGAAAGAAGGAAAGAAAAAGATAGAAAGAGAAAGAAAGAAAAAAGAAAGAGAAAGAAAGGAAAGAAAGAAAGAAGAGACAATGCTTAGTATACACATGGATTCTGGGAACCTTTGTTTATGGACTCAGGAGCCCCTGCTCAAGGGCCTGTGGCCCAATGCCCTATGCCAGGATGCAAATCAACTACTTTAGTAAAAAGAGTCAGTCAATATACATTTATTAAGCACGTACTGTGTGTGGGGCAGCTAGGTGGAGCAGAGTGCTGGGCATATAGTTAGGAGACTTGAATTCAAATCTGCACTCACCCTGGGCAAGTTACTTAACCTTGTTTGCCTCAGTTTCCTCATCTGTAAAATGAACTAGAGAAGGAAATGGCAAACTACTCCAGAATCTCTGCCAGAAACCCCCCCAGTAGGGTCACAGAGAGCCAGACATGACTGAAAGGAGAGAACAAGAAGCACCTACTACGCTCCAGGCGCTGTGCCAAGCACTGGGCATACAGAGACAGTCCCCGCTCTCAAGCAGCTTACATCGGACCAGAAGCCAGAAGACATGAGTTCTAGTTCTTCTTTTGCCATTATATGGCGCGTGTCCTTCCCTCCCAGAGTCAAAGTTGCCTTCTCCATTAGCTGTTCAATAGTTTATAGCTTTGTGTTGCTGAGAGAGTAGGAAGGACCTGAGGACACTTAGCCGCCTTCTCTCAAAAGCAATTCCCCATTTAGAGCCAGTATATGTGGATGTTTTTATATCCATGTGTATATGATTACAGTGAAGAATGCAACTGTGTTTCTAGATGAAACAGTCCATTCTTGTAAAACTAATCCCTAAGCAAAGAGCTTGAGATTACTCTGAGTGAAGATAGTAATCAAATATTTGCTTCCTACAAGGCAGGACGGAACCGTAACTAAGAATCTATTCACCTGGGGCAAAAACAGTGGGGGTCCCTGGGGTGGGGCAGGGGAGGTGACAACATGTTGATTTCTCAACTCTCAGTCATCCCAGAAGAGGGGTAGCCTGATCCTAGACTCACGGGAATGCACAGAGTTCAGGGACGCTGGAAGTGGCTTGCCTGAGGGGCGGTTGCTTTTCATGATGTGATTAGACCACAAGCCAGAAGAGGAAGGATAGCCCTTCTAGAGAACCCCCTGGCTCTTTTCCCTTCCCCAACCTGTCACTATTCTATCGATTGCCTGTAAATCATAGATAGAGAACTCAAAGGGACCCCCTAAGGTCATCTAGTGCATCTCATTTCACACATGAAAAAACAGGCTGACTAAAGTGAAATGCCTTTTCCATGGTCACATGGATAATGAAGATCAGGGTTAGGATTCTAACACAGAACCTTTGGCTCCAAAGTCAGTGGTCTTTCCACTTCTTCCATGTTGGAACACTGGGATAGTGTTCCATTTGCCCCATGCTTATTATGATTCTAACACAGAATATTCTTCTATAAATTAGCACATAGGCATAGCATAGACGCAAACTTCAGTAGACCATGTTCGCCATCACTCTAAGGTTGGCATTTCTTTCTATATACCTCGGGCTAGTCTGGCTTGTGCCCCAAGATTCAAGATTAGTCTTTCCTTCATTAGTTCATTGAATTCCTTCTGGTATAAATTGTGGCGGACAGATCATAGAATCATAGCTGTAGAGCTAGAACACCCCTCCAAGGTCATCTCTTCCAGCTCTCACGTTACAGATGGTCATTCCGATAACAATGATCAGAAGCAGGATTGAACCTAGTTCTTCTGATTCTAGAATTCTAGAAATTCTATTTCTATCATACTGCCAAGCTTCTAGATAGCCCCATCAGAGTGAACTTGGATACTCAAAGTTGAATAAATGAGCTTTTATCATAACAAGGCATTTAGATTTTATTGAGCTAACTTAATCAGTTCTGATTTAAGTGATCACACTTGTACTTCACACATACTATGTGAAATTGATCTTTAGCTCCTTACTACTACACTACAGGATCATAGATTTAAGGCCAAAAGGGACCTTAAAAGGCATCAAGCCCAACTTCTTATTTTACAGAAAATGAAACTGAAGCACAGAGAGGTAAAGTGACTTGTTCAAGGTCACAAAGCTAGTAAATGTCTGGGGGTAGGATTTGAACCCAGATCTTGTTGACTTCAAGTCTAGTTTCCTATCCACTACCTCAATCAAGCAATAAACATTATTAATAATGTTCATATTTTAATAATATTAAATTTAATTTATTATATATTATATATTATTATATAATTATATATTTATTACATTATATAGAATTACATTATGTAATTATATTATTAATATAAAATTAAATTTAATAATAACAAACATCTACTCTATTTTAGGCACTGTGCTAGGCACTGGGGATACAAAAAGAGGCAAAAGACAATCCCTGCCCTCAAGGAGCTTCCAACTAATGTTGCCTCACTTAGCTTTTGCTATTCTCCTTTGTTTTTGAAGATCTTTCTTGTCAGTTGCAGAATTTATTATTTATCAATGGAATTTTTAGATTTAACCATTGTGTAACTTCATGTTTATAGCCTTGTAGTTTTTTCGGGAGAATCTATTGTATAGATTCCTTTTTTTTCTGGCACTTTTTTTTTTCTTTCTATAGAAGTACCAGACAGTTTTCTTGTATTTCTTTCATTATGGTGTTCAGGTTTTTCAACTTGTGTTCTTCTGGGAAACTATAATCCTTAAGTTGTCTCTACACATACTGTCTTCAAGATCAATATTTTTTGCTTGCACACAGAGCATATTTTCTTTTTAAAGTTATTGCTTTTTGTTTCTCTTCTTTGATTGTCCTTTACTTCTGGGTATTTGCATTCCCAATCAATAGTCTTCTTTTTGGTTTCTTTAGTGAGACCTGCCACCATAGATTCAAGTTTTTCTGTTCTACCAATCATTTTTTTTGCCATGAAGGCCATAAATCCTGCTCTCAATTTTTATTTCTCTTTTAAAACACTCATGAATAGCATGTTGTGGTTCTATCTTCTCAAAAGTCCACAAAGATGTCTTCTTCATCAGGTGTTAAATCATTTTCCTTTACTTTGTAGTATTTATCCATAGATGCCTGTACTTATTTACTAGATCTAGAAGTCATATTTCTCTCTGTCATTAATGTCTTCCCCATTAATTTATGTGCTTATGCTGAAGGTCTCTGAGTTTTCTTCCTCTTGAGATCTTTGGTAATTTCCATCTCCCTAGTCTCCCTCCCCCCACCCCTTATTTTCCCTTATTGATCACTTTCTGACTCCCTCCCTTTTGAGAGGGCTTTCCCTAGGGGCTGGATCTCAAAGCATCTCAGCCTCTTCCAACACTGGGCAATTAATCGTTCACAAGCCTAATTTTCTGCCCCATGTGACTTTTGAGGGAACAGAAATAACCTTAGCTGGATGCTGGGCTCTTTCTCTAAGGTTTATTGGAATGTCACATAGTCCCTCATACATGGTGTCCTGTCCTATTCCCTCTGTTCCTCAGTTGTCTGGTCCATCAGTACAAGGTGCTGCCAGACAAAAACTATAACAGACTGGGAATGTTTCTGCCATTTGGAGTTTGGATCTTTGTGGAACTGGGAGAAGGTAGGTGTCAGGGTATAGTATTGAACTCTTATTACAAGCCCAGCCATGTGTCCTGCTCCATTCTCTCTTTTCCTCACCTATCCTACAGCGTTCTACTGTAGTACAGAATACTGCTGTTATGCTTTGTAAATTCATTTCAAATTTCTGTAGTTTGGAGCTTGGAACTTCATGGTATGGGGAATAGGGAGTTAGGACATTGGATTGCATTTTGTTGCAAGTCCTTGGGTTAGTCTGTAGCCTTGATGTTGATAATATGGTAGGTTGGGGAGGGGGTGCTGACCAAGCATGAGATGCATTAGTTCATGGACTTTTTAACCTTTTTTCAGGTTCTTGGTGTCTTATATCTTGGAAACAGCTGAAATTGCTTTATCTTTGGTACATGACTTCTATTTGGAGAGGTTTGAGGATTATGAAGATCAGAGAAAATGTCTAGTCCTCCATCTTGTTGGTCACATAACCTCGAAGTACTAGCTTTTGCTTCTTATTCTTCAGCATCTTTTGTCTGTCTCTCCCTCTCTCTTTCCATCTCTATCTCTGTCTCTCTCCCCCTCTCTCTTTCCATCTCTCTCTGTCTCTGTCTCTGTCTCTCTCCCTCTGTCTCTCCCTCCATTTCTCCTAATACCTTTTCTCTTCAGTCCTTTGGTTGCATAGTCTGAAAGCCACCTTTTCACTACCCACAGCCTCTCATAATAGTATACTACCTAGAACTTCCCTTCCTCCTCATTACATCTCCATCCTCATAAAGTTTTCTATTATCTCAAAGTTAGGCTTTAGGAAGGAAGCAATGTGTTTGAATTAATTTACACTAAGCTGTGAACTACTTATATCCCCTTTAATTCTGGCAGGAATATTGGCATTTTAAAAGACTTGCTAAAATGCTTGTTAAATCCGAATGAATCTCTAATTGAGATATTAGCAAGTATGAAAAAATGTGAGATGCTCCCTGATGGTAGTATATAGACAGCTAGACTGGGAAGCAGGAGAACAGGTATTCAAGTTTTGCCTTTGACACATACAGACTGTGTGACCCTGGACAAGCCACTTAACCTCTGAATGCCTTTGAATTCATATTGCTGAAGTTTCCATTCTGGGAGCTCAATACTCAGATGAAATCATAGGTCTAAGCTCCCCCCAAAGTAGAGAATCTTAGAAATGAGCTGTTTTAGGGCAAGGATTGTCTTCTGCCTCTTTTTATATCCCCAGCACTTAGCAGGGCTTGGCACACAGTAGGCACTTTAATAAATGTTTATTAGTTGATTGAATATTAGAATGAGGGTTTGATTGGAAGAGAACTCAGAGCAGTTCCTAGCACTCAGTGCTTAATAAATGTTTATGATGTAGATAATGCTTATTGATGACTCATATCCAATCACAGGTCCCAAGTCTTAGGCTACTGGGGAAATAAGGTTAGGTGACTTGCCCAGGGTCACATGGTCTGGATGTGCCAAAGGCAAGACTTGAACACATGTTCTCCTGCTTCCCAGTCTAGTACCCTATATCTCAGGCAGCCCTCCACACGTTTTTTCATCCTGGCTAATATTTTACCAATTAGAGATTCATTTGGATTTAACAAGTATTTTAGCAAGTCTTTTAAAACGCCAACATCCCTGCCAGGATTAAGTAGAACCATAGCTAGGTTAGGGTTTCTCCCAGGGTGCTGAAATTCCAAGGGTCTGACAGTATTTTCAGCTCTTCAACTATGAGAAACACTTGGTGATTGAGCTCAGGAATAAGTAGTTAAAATAAGAAGCAAGGGCTGAGGTGCTCCTCCACCTGGCCCGGTTCCTTATCCCTGCCATCAGCTTCCCTAATCCCTTCCCTATCCTGTCTGCCCAGAAGTCCTGGTTACGGAGGGCCTGTTCTGAAGGGAGTCTGTTCTTTCACACATTCTGAGCTTGGGAGAATCAGAAACTTAAAAGGGCTTGTGCATCTGGGGACTGGGATAGGAAAGTGAGTGCTTGCTTCATGTGTGGAATCTTTTCTGGGCATGACTTCTCCCCCGCCAGCTTGGTATGAGGAGATAATCCTGACACTGGTTCTGAGCCTGAGTTCAACATCTCTGTTGTTCATTCAGTTCAGTCATGTCCAACCCTCTTTGACTCCATCTAGGGCAGTGGTTCTCAACCTTCCTAATGCCGTGACCTTTTAATACTCATATGTGGGCGTATCTGCATGTGGGTGGACCCGCCTGGAGATGGATAAAGGAACAATGTCTCGGTTCCTAAGACCATCGGAAATGTGTTTTCCGATGGTCTTAGGCGACCCTGTTTGGCCCCCAAAGGGGTTGCGACCTACAGGTTAAGAACCGCTGGTCTAGGGTTTTCTTGGCAAAGATACCGAAGTGATTTGCCATTTCTTTCTCCAACTCATTTTACAGAGGAAGAAACTGAATCAAACAGGGTTAAGTGCCTTGCCCAGGGTCACACAGCTAGTAAGTGTCTAAGGTTGGATTTAAACTCGTGTCTTCCTGATTCCAGGTCCTCTGCTCTGTCTACTGCGCTATCTAGCTGCTGTTTAACCTCTCTAGGCAAACTGTCAGACTAGTTATTTAAACAGACATCTGTCTGCCTACACCCCCATCTTCTCTTCATTTGGAGAATGGAGCCCCCACACTGACTCTGCTTTGTCATCACAGTTCTCTGAAAGGTACAGACCAGAAGCAGTCAACTGACCTTTCCCCTTTGCTATGGCTGACAGTCTCCCAGTCTTAGCCCTTTCTATTTCTGTGATAACAATAATACTTGAGAATTATGTAACACTGTAAGATTCATATAGGATCATGGCTGGAAGAGCTGTTAGGAGCCACTGAGGCCAAGCTACATTTTACAGATGAGGCAACTGAGGCAAAGAGAGGTTAAGTGACTTGCCCAGGATTACAAGCTACTAAGTGGCAGAATTCTAATCCAACTCTTCCTGATTCTGAGTCCAGGACTCTATCTAATAACAACAATAATAATGATAATTATAATAAAAATGGTAACATTTGTAAAGCACCTACTACATGCCAAGTACTGTGCTAAGTGCTTATTTGGTTCTCACAATAACCCTGAGGTAGGTGCTATCATCATCTCCATTTCACAGATGAGGAAACTGGGGCACAAATAGAGTTTAAGTTATTTACCCAGGGTCATACAACTAGTGAAAATATCTCAGGTCAAATTTGAATACAGGTCTTTCTAGCCTGGTGTTCTATCCATTGTGCCGCCTAGGTTCCCCTACACCCTGTAGACACACCAGCACAGTAGTAGGGTTCAGAAGAAAGGTGTGAGTGACAGTATTCTTGGGGTGGGGTAGGTGGCAGAGTGGGGGATGGATGGCAGCCTAGGGCTAAAGTGAGCCATATACTTCTATCCTGCAGATGCAGGGGGTTACTAATCACCTCCCCAGTAATCCTTCATATGTTGCAATCCTCTGCTGATTCTGCACTGCCCACCATGATCCCCAGGAAGAAAGTAACTCCCCACATCCCAGGTTTCAGGTGACCTGGGTAGAGGAAGCGTGCTCCCATGGGTGCTTCCCTCTCGTGGTTTCTATTCTGGGAATCACAATTTAGTCCCCTCCTGTGGCAGGCAATTGATTAGATCTTATGGTAACACCACATTACCCTTATGTGCCTGTGAGTGAAAATGGAAATTTAGAAGCAATAGAGAAAGACCACCCAAAGGAAGAATCCGGAAGAATCAATCATCGCTTTAGACTTGTCTATTCAGCCAGTTAGAAAGTAATTGATGATGTTAGTAGGAGTTTTATAGGGGACCACCCACAAATCAATAAAATGGCAAATATTCAGGGGTTTATTAGGAAGACTGAAGAAAATGACAAATCTTTTAGCACTGGTCTGAAAGTTAGAAAATTTAGACGCAAGCCCATTTTTACTACTTATGGGCAGCATACCCCAGGGTGGGTCATGTTTATTCTTGGAGCTTTAGCTATTGTTATGAACATGCTACACAAATGGGAGTTATTATTATTTGGGGTCAAGAGGCTCCCCAAAGGAAAAATTTGTCTAATGCACCTCCTTTATCTCTTAACTGCCTAGGAAGAATAATATAAGCAAGGACGGGGAACCTGTGACCTTGAGGCCATATGTGGCCTTCTAGGTCCTTGTGTGCAGCATTGTGATTGAGTCCAAGTTTTACAGAACAAATCCTTTTATTAAGAGGATTTATAAAGTTTGGATTCAGTCGAAGAGTTGCACTTGAGGACCTAGAGGGCCACATGTGGCCTCAAGGCCATAGGTTCCCCACCCCTGTGCCAGGTGCTGGAGAAACAAAGATGAAGAATGAAATATTCCCTGCCCTCTGGTGGCTTAAACTCTACTTGTACCATCTGACATTGGGAAAGTGCTTTGTAAATGCTGCAACGTGAGATATTACTTGGTACTTCAAACAAGGAAGACCAAATTGTTCTGGGCTGTAACATTCAAGGTAGGATTTCTGCTCTTCCATTGGCCATATACATGCACCACTGGTAACAGTTTTGTCATAGAAATGTAGTGAGACAGTGATAGCTTCTACCAGGGATATCGGAATGAAAACGATTTCAGGGCTCCAGTGAGACCCTCTACGATGAAAGCAAGTGCTTAGCAGCACTATGGTTTCTTGAACCCTTTGGCCTATCGAGTCTCTCCACTGCTTATAGATATTCAAACCACATACACCCCTTTAAAATGTATTGGGAACATTGGAAAAATGCCCAGTGTCCAAGGCATGGTAAGCACAATGCACACTGGCTCTTTTGAAGTATAGGGTAACTAGAGGAACACTAAGTAACCCTGATAAATTTGACTGTACTCTGTTAGAATAAGAACAGAATTTATTCATGCATACAGAAAGGCCTGGAAACTAAGATGCAACCAATGATAGCAGGACAGGAAGTTCACTAAGATTCCTACAGAATGAATCATAGATTCAGATAATAGCAGGACTGGAAGGCACCTCAGAGTCAGCCAACTTGGTCAACCCCTACCCAAAGAATGAATCTTAATGCAACCCCAACATGGAACCTTCCAGTATTCACCTGAAAATCTCTAACAATGGGCAGCTCATCCCATATTTTTTGACAACTCTCATTAATATATCTGTGTATATTGAAACAAAATAAATTTCTCAGAAATTGTGGATATGATTTGCTAATGAAAGTGCAAGGTATGGAAAATCCCAGAGAATTATATGATTTGCCACTGTGTATGGGGTTGGCATGGATATCAGAAGATTAGAATCAGCATCATTTTAAGCAGCTAGGTGGTGCAGTGGATAGAAAGCTGGGCTGGGAGTCAGAAGACCTGAGCTGAGATCCTGCCTTAGATACTTCCTAGCTGTGGGACTCTGGGCAAGTCACTTAACATTCATCTGCCTCAGTTTCCTCATCTGTAAAATGGGAATAATATAGTATCTACCACGTGCCAAGCACTGCTGTCAGCACTGGGGATACAAATAAATACAAAAAAAAGTCCTCTGACCTCAAGAAGCTCACGATCTGATGGGGAAGATCCCAAGCAACAGATATGTGCAAACAAGCCACTTACAAGATAAAGAGAAAATAATTAACAGAAGGAAGACACCAGAATTAAGAGAGTTTGGGAAAGCATCTTCTTCACCAGGTTGTGAGGATCAAATGAGATAATATCTGTAAAGCATCTCACATAGTGCCGAAATACAGTAAACACTTAATGCTCATTCCCTTCCTCTTCCCCCTTTATTCCCTGTATATGGAGATGGACAGATGTCAAAAGATTGGAATTAAGTTCATCCTAAGCAGATTTTAAAACAACACAAGGAAAATCCTTATAGAATAA
>CM053590.1:172611397-172632647 GCA_028646515.1 Pseudochirops corinnae | reverse complement strand
TAAATGGGAGGCTGTTACCAATAACAACAAAAAGAAAAAGACATGCAGAAGATTGGTGGGTATGGTAAGAAGGTACACATTCTTAGATATAAGGATATTTTAACATGTGGGAAATCTACCAATCATTTGGAAACAGAATTGAAGAATAATAGATTTTCTGGAGCCCAGTGGCTGCTTTGCAGACATTTAGAGATTTGGTTTTGAGACCAGGAGAAAAATGATTTGACTTTCTGGCCTAGGATAGGGGGAAGGGAGGGATACTGTGTTTAACCACCAGGTGGTGCTGCTAGCCACTAAGATGATTGGGAAGCATTAAACTGAGCCAGTTTGATGCTTACCTTGGCACTTAGGGTGCTTCTCTGTTAAGAAGATGTGTAGGAAGGTACCAATCTCTCTATGGCTTTTAAAGACCCCCCCCCTCCAATTCCACTTGGAAAGGATCACAGATCTAGAGTTAGAATTGACCACAAAGTTAATTTAGTTCAACCCATCATTTAATAGATGAAGAAACTAAAGCCCAGAGGCCAAGTGTCTTGCCCAAGGTTACACAGGTAATTTTTAAAAATATTAATCAGAGGTAGGATTTAAACCAAGCACCTCTGACTCCAGAGCTAGTATTCTTTCCACTGTGGTTTATGTAAATTCACATGTCTAATATGAATTTACCCAGTCAGAATTAATTCTGAGTGTTCAACCTACCTGTAAAACTCTCCCTCTCCCCTGCACTTAATATATTTCACTGTGCCCTAATCATGTGACCTTGACATAATGTAGTGGTCTCCCCAAAGGATGGACAGAATTATGTATCTATCTATCTATCTATCTAATCTCCTTTGTCGGCATAGAAACAATAACCACAATAAAACAATACATAAAACATCTGGGCTGTTTTGATACTTGAACATACTGCTAAGCCCAGGAAGCACTTGGATAGTCACAAATAGCTCTGAACACAAGAGTTCTATGGCAGATATAGATTAGTTTGTTTAATCCTCCATAGCTGCTACTTATGTGAGGAGGTGAATAAGTGTAGGAAACACAATATAGCCCCCAACTGATGGTCTCACACTGCCAGTTGGTTCAGTCTTTTGATGTAGGCTCAGGAATTCTAGATTTGAGATTCCTGCTCCTCATGGTACAGAGCACAGATTAGAAATCTGTTGAGAATTTAAATTCCTGATGGCCAGGGTTTTTCCATTTGGTATATAGTCCACTGGCAGTGACCCAATTGCTTCTCGCCACAGCTGGCTTATTGCTTGGGGAGCTGGAGTATTAGCGATGGTAAATCAGATATGAAGAAAAATTCTCTGCTTTGTTCACCATCTTGCCTCTTCTCTCTCCCTTATCTCTGACCTTGAGCCATTTAGTTCAGGTTCCTTGTGGCCTCAAGGCATATCACATGCCCACTGATCCTTCCACTGAGCAGCTAAACTTGGATATTTGCTTCTCCTTGTCAACTCTATTGTTGCAGGGGATATGAGGAAGAAGGGAATGAAGGAATTTTATATATAAAGAATCCAAATCACTGTTTAATACCTTACAATGTGAGAAGAGACTAAAGACATTTTAAAATAATGGCTTAGGGATAATATGAAAATATATAATAAAGCCAAAATATTGTTTCTACAGTTGCAGGGTGGTGTAGGTCCGCAGGAATAATTTTCTATTCATCCATGCAATTATTTGTTGAGACATGGACAGGAACCAACCTTATGATTTCTTTAGCAGAGGAAACTTCCAGATGAGCAAGCTAACTCTACAAACGCAAGCCATAGCACCTTCTCTGTAACTTAGACTCTTAGAACATTGCCTAGAACATTGAGAGGTTGAGTGACCCAGTCAATGTGTCAGAGCTGGGACAGAAACCCAAATCTCCTTGACTGTGACACCAGCCTTCTATTCACCACAACATGTATTCATTGATGGCTATTAAATTACTAAAAAGAAAAGATGGGCACCCATGCTTCGGGTTTATCTAGCAACTGAATCATCTACTCTATTTCTCTCTGGCCCCTGTTCCATCCAGTACAATTGACTCCATCCTCCAAGTCTTCAATATCCCCCAGTTTCTACTGATGGGAAAAGGTAATTCAGGATCAGGGCTCTTTTGAAACCCATCAACAATGGGATGTTTCTAAAGACTCCATAGACTACGAAGGTTGTGAACCAAAAGTATGAACCTGGGAACTTTCAAGGATTTTCCCATCACCACCATGCGTCAGAGATGAATCCTTAGAGGGTCTTTGTTTTTCCACAAAAGTCAGTTGTGATATATGAAGCCACCTATTTTGCACCCTTATGATAAGTTACTTTACTAGACTGGTGAACGTTATAGGAGGGCAAGAAAATTGATTTGCTGTATAGTTGGTGGCCACAACCAGAAAAACAAACCAGTAAAGCATATAGGAGATGCAATGTCAAAGGAGCACCTTTGGGGGAATCTCCTGAGAGCAACCTTGATGTTCAGAAGTGCCTTGTCCCACAGCGGATAACATTCTATTATGGTGAGTTTCTTGCATAAGCAAGCACAAAGGAAACATGAATGAAGACTCAACTAAAGCTGCTTTGTGGTAGCTTTGGAAATATCAGTCTCTACAATGAATTGCTGTGAATCTGAAAGGATGGAGCTCAAGGTGAACTGAGGCTTTGAGTTCAGTTAAAGGTTCCTTACTCTCAGGTAGCCAGTGGAAGGGATCGATGTCATAAATCCAGAGAAGGTGACTGAGAAATTGAGAGTGTATATGAAATTTTAGCAATAACTTGGCATCATCTATAGAGCAGTGATCCAAGAGTCAAGAAGATATGAATTCAAATCCAGCCTCAGACACTTATTAGCTCTGTGATCTCAGGCAAGTCACTAAACCTGTATGCTTCAGTTTCCTCATTTGTAAAATGTGGATAATATTAACACCTCTCTCCCATGGTTGTTGTGAGGATCAAATTCAAAAATAATTAAAAAGCACTTATCATAGTGACTGGTACATTGTAAACACTATATAAATGTGACTATTGAGCATTATTTTTACTAATAGTTGTTATTATTATTTTGTAAATCTGAGTTTTTAGAGGCTATAGAAGCATAAAACATTGGAGGTAGAATAGAAGGATCTTACAAGTTTATATAATCAAATACTCTAATCTAACAGATAAGGAAACTGAGATCCAATGATATAAGTGACTTAACCATGGTCATGGTATAGTGTGGTGATGTCAAATTCAAATAGAAACAGGGCCACTAAATTCTACCTAAGCATCCCCACCAGCTGCATACTGACTTAGAAAACCTCATACTACCATTATCTAGGTTTCGCTATATTTTAATTTACTTTGTTAAACATTTCTGTTACATTTATATCTGGTTAGGGTCACTCTCGGGAGTGTTATGGCTTGTGTGTGGCCTGTGGGGCCTTTGTTGGACCCCTTTGATACAGCAGATAGAGAGCTGGACTTGGCATCAAGAGAATCTGGATTTAGACCCCACCTTAGATGTTTCCTCGCAGAGCGACCGTGGGCAAGTCATTTCATCTTTCCGTCCCACTTTCCCCATTTATACAATGTGACAGTAAGTGCCTACTTCATAGGGTTGTTATGGGGATAAAATAAGAGATATGTAAAGCACTTTGCAAACCTTAAATACTGTGGGTTATTACTATTGTTACTGGTGATGGGAGTAAGCCTAAAACCTAGTTTTCCTGATTCTCCATCCAAGGGTCTTTTTGCCAAAATTTTTGCTTTGACATCTTTTTTTTTCTTCCATCACCTTGTTTTCTAGTGATATGCCTACTTACCCCCTCATTTGTCTTATGAGTAAGAAAGAATAAAAAAAGGGGGGACCTTTAGCAAACCAATATATCAGTGGTGCCTGGCATTATATACAGTTTTCTGTACCCATAGTCCCATACCTCTGCCTAGAAAGAAGAGAGGTCCATTTTCTTAACTCTTAGATAGGGCCAAGCTTGATAATTATAATTATATTTTGTGCTATATTATGCTTCCTCTAGGTCCTTTCAGCTTTCTTCTAGAACAGCATTCTTTTCCAAGGAATCCATGAGAATGCCTCACCTTGTAATTAGGTACCTCCCCCTTATCAGACTTGTGATGCTCCAGCTTCACAAAAAGCAGATACTAATGAAGACAAGACAGGATGGTCCTGACACAGGTGTCAATTGGTTCTGTGAGCAAGTTAAGTTGCCATCGCCGGCAGCTAGGTGCCGTAGTGGATAGAATATTGGGCTCGGAGTCTGGAAGACCCAAGTTTAAATCACACCTGAGATACATTAGCTGCGTGATCCTGGGCAAATCTTTTGACTTCTATTGTTTCCTCATCTATAAAATGGAATAGCAATCACTTCTACTTCATCAGACTGCTGTGAAGATTAAGTAACATATCTGAGGACCTTTGCAAACTTTCAGGTGCCACATATACGCTTGTCATTATATAGGTATGTTCAACTTTCTGTGACCCCATTTGGGGTTTTCTTGGCAAAGATACTATAGGGGTTTGCCATTCCTTCTACAGCTCATTTTACAGATGAGTAAACTGAGGCAAAGAGGGTGAAGTGACTTGTCCAGTGTCACACAGCTAGGAAGTGTCTGAGGTCAGATTTGAACTTGGAAAGATGAGTCTTTCTGACTCCAGGCTTGGCACTTCCATCCACTACACCAACTAGCTGCACCAGTATAAATGTCAGCTCTTGTTATTGTCTGAGAACAGATAATACATACACATCAGAACATGACAGGGCCAGTTCAGACATCAGTCTTATATGATATATTCATAATGGCCATATCTCAGAACACAGGTTTGTTGTTGTCTCCCTTCCTGATGCTCGTTAAATTCTCTGCTCTTTGTGGATTGAGTCTAAAAAAGATACAAGCAGGGGCTGGGCCATCCTGACTTCTGCCTGTGTCCCATGACCTCTGACACAGGCAAAGTCAAAGAAAAAGGAATAACTCAGAAGATAGGCATCCAGTGATATTATGTCACAAAGCAGTAATGGCCCAATCTTTTTGGGTAAAATTAAGAAAGGGACAGGCAGGTGACCTATATTGGGTTGAATTCTGATCTTTTTTTTTTGAGATAATGAGAACAACTATTTTGTATTTACATGGTTTTCCCTCAGTAGGAGGGAAAGATAAAGTTAGTTAAGTAGTATGATGCAAGTGGAGAACTACAAGCCAGCCACGCCATCAAGACAGATCCTAATTGGCTAAATGAGCAAAGCCTGCATTTGACCTTGGACTGAAAGAATGGATTGGGTGAGCTCAATCTAGAAAGCTCTTGTGGGTAGAAGCCTCAAATCTTGCAACTGTTTGGAAGAGATGAGTCCCTTTCTATCTGAGGCTATTGGAATAGAATAGAATTCCTCTACTAGAATAGGGAAGGCCTTAGCCTGGATAACTTTAATTAAAGATTTCATTAAAAATCTTGGGTGCTACTCAAAAAACAGGTAGATTTCTTTTCATGTACTTCTAATTATCTTATCCTTTTAAACTGTTTCTAAAATTGCATTCCTTTCCCTTGTAAATAAAACCTAGACAATGCACTCTTTTGACCTGAAGGTATGGGGAAAAGGAGAAGAAAGGAAAGATAGAAATGATGAAGGAAAAAGAGCATTCAGAAATGGTGGCAGTGCTAGAGATAGGCAGCCATTAGAGTTCTATTTGGACAGCCCTCTAAACCCAAGGAGCCCAGCTGTTTGAAGCTCAGAGCCTGGGATTGAGGTTCAATGATCAGGGAAGTTTTGAAATTAGCGAAAGCCTTGGGGCTGAAAAGTACAAGTTCCTTGGACTGGTTCCAAATAGAAATGCTCCTGCCCCAGGAAGCTGATTTTTGTTCATTGAAGCATAAAGCTTCAGGCCAGAGAGGGAACAACTCTTAGAGATTACTTGGTCCAAACACCTAATTTTATAGAGGAGGAAAATGAGTCCATCCAGAGATTTTTACCCAGACTTACACAGAGAGTTTCACTTGACCCTGGTGCTCTCTGTCTCTTCCTATTCCCCCTCCAGTCATTCCTACAAGGATAATCAGTTCTATAGTCATGGTCTATGAAGCTAGCCAGCTTAGAAGCACCACCCCAGAGGTTCTGCTTCTCTTTGCTTCTATGCAGAGGCAAAAGGCAGGCTCTGAGTGACAGTGACAGAGAGGCTATAGTTCTTGCTAGGGCTATTTGGAAACAGCTGCAGCCTTCCTGCCCCTACTGCTCAACTGTCCTGCCTCCCAGATTGTGGGAAGAGAATCTAAGAAAGAATTTAGCAGATCACGAATGGTATCCATTCCACACCTTGGTGATAGCAAAGGGCAAGGCAATTATGAAGGGGTTACAGTTCTAGGCCTGATCTTTTTCTTTGAAAACAGGACAAGGATGCTATCTCAAGGCACTGGTTCACTGGACAAACAGGTACAGGAACTGGTGGGAGCAGATGAGCAAACCACTGTGGAATCTTGTTGGTTGAAATATTTCAATAGGACTTAGGTTATTAATTACTACATGGAAAGAATATCTGCAAAACATGTGGGAAGGGCTCTCTTACATGTTGTATGTCTAAGAAACAGGGAAAGAGGTCATTTTTTTCTGGCAGCTTACAGAGGAAGTTTTCAGGTCCTTCTACCTTCAAATAAATCAACTCCACGACTGGAAGGTGGAGCTATAGACTTATTTCATCTGTTGTTGTTCAGTCATATCTGATTCTTCGTGACCAAATGGACCATAGCAGACCAATATCATCCATGGGGTTTTCTTGGCAAAGATACCAGAATGCTTTGACAATTCCATCTCCGATGGATTAAGGCAAACAGAAGTTAAGTGACTTGCCCAAGGTCACACAGCTAGTGTCTGAGGCAAGATTTGAACTCGAGTCTTCCTGACTCCAGGTCTAACAATCTATCCACTGAGACACAAGTCTCCTAGATTATTATCTAGAGATACACAAAAAAGAAACCCAGAGAGAACTATTCAGGTAGCCCCCAGGGAATGACTAAGATTAGCTTACCTGCTTCAAAGGATCACTAGTCAAATTTTGGGCAACAGAAGCTGGAAACCATGACCCAAGGCCAAGTGTTGTCTATAAAGCATAGTGAGTGTACCCTGACATTAGTTTGTTCAAATACAATTAGAGTCAAAGCAATAGCTATTGAATGACGGTGTAGAATGACTAGAAAGTTATCCTTTAGGGTCTTTGTAGTAGGCCGTGGTAGCTATTCAATATGGCATTTGTCAAACAGAACTGAAGACATAAAAGCACAAAAGCAGACTGCTTGTGATCTTATAAGCAAGATTTGGTTTGAAATGCTTCATTTCAAGCAGAATTTGCACTCACAGTATGGAGTTCAAGAGAGACATTACAGCTAGAAAGAAAGATTTAGAAATCCTCTGCATAAAAAAAAAAAAGAAATCATCTGCATAGAGATATAACTAAAGTGTGGGAAAGGAAACAAAAGAGGTCCCAGGATAGAGCCTTGGGGAAGTCAGAAAGAGAAACAGGATAAGGATGTGCTACCACAACAAAAGAGAAGGAATGGTCACACAGGCAAGAAGAGAACCAGATGAAGACCAGTATCATTGAAGCCAATATACATAGCATCAGAAATTGCAGAGAGGTCAAGTGAGATGAGAGCTAAGAAAAGACCATTGAATTTAACAACAAAAAAATCACTGGGTAACCTTGGAGATAGCAGCTTCAGTCCAGCAGTGAGGTTGAAAGGGGGGAAGCGGAGACTGTTAAACAGATGGCAAAAACATAGACCAGAGATGTCAAACACACAGGTCACACTGAAGCCCAGAACTCCCCAGTGCAACCAGACTAGATTAAAATGCACTTGACAAATATTTAACAACAGAAATAAAAATACAATAACATATAAATATTGTTAATGTGCAGTTTTAAGTCAATAATGCAGCCCAGTTTCTATTAGCTTGGTATGACTGGTATAAAGACACCTCCTTTCTAGGAGTTAGGCTGTGAAAGGGAAAAGAGATATTAGGATGATAACTTTAAGGAAAAGCAGTGCCAAATGAAGGTTTTATTATTATTTTAAGGATGGGTATTACCTATTTGATAATCTACATCCCTTGAGTAGCTCTTTGGCATCCAAAAAAAAAAATCAGCCATGACTTATGAGATAGCTAGAGTGGCAACCCTAAGTCAGGTGAACATTATTTCATGTCAAAACCACATTTAGGCACCTTTTAGAAATGCTAGTCACTTTCCATTATGATAATTTGTCCAGTGACGCTAAAATAGAGGTTTCAACCTGTGAAGTATTTAAATAGGGTTTACATTGAGAATGTTTGCATTGAGATAATTTGAATGAAAATCAGGCTATTTCAGTCTCAAGAGAAAGGACCAAAGCCAATCTTTTGACTAGGATTCCCTTTGTGACAGCTTGGAACAGAGGTTGCTTCTGCACTATTCCAAACTGGAAAACTTAGCGTTCACTTTGCACTTCCGTATGTTGGGGCTCTGCTTGGACCATACTCTCCCCCTCTAAGGTGCTCCTCCCCGCCTCGTACCTGCCCATCTTCAAGGTCTAATTCTAATCTCCCATGTTGAATTCTCTCTTCCAACCTTCCACTTCTCAGAATCTCTAGCTCCATACAAGGTCCAGATCCAGTGTCCTTTATCACAAGAAGCCTTCCCCTAGTCCCTCCAACTTGTCAGCACTTCCCCATTGAATCACTTTGTTTTTACTTTATGTGTATTTTGGGTTCACTTATCTGTGTGTATGTTGTTTACCCAACAGAATGCAACCTCTTTGAGGGCAAGGACCATTTCCTTCATAATCTCAATGCTGAGCACAGTGTTTAGTGTTTGTTGAATTGAAAACATCTCTGGAGTGTAATATACTAGAGTAAGTGTTGGGTTCAGTCAGGAAACCTGGGTTCAGATCCTAGCTCCAAAATTCACCAGTTATATAACCCTTAGCAAGCCCATTCATCTCCATCTCAGTTTCTTCAGGGAAATAATACTACTTTGCTTACCTATCCTACAGGTCTGTTTTAAGGAAAAAGCATTACACCAGTGGTTCTCAAGCTTCCTAATGCCATGACCCTGTAATACAGTTCCTCATGTTGTGGTGACCCCCAACCATAAAATTATTCTTGTTGCTACTTCATAACTGTAATTTTGCTACTGTTATGAATCTGTCTGACATGCAGGATGTATTTTCATTGTTCAAACTGACTATAACCCACAGGTTGAGAACCGCTGCCTTACACTGAAGTGTTATCATACAGAGTATAAACCCCAACAACACTATATCTCTTTTATGCTGCTTTTTACTTTATCTTGTACTTAATAATAAAAATAATTGGCCTTTATGTTGCATATTAAAGTTTGCAAAAGGCTCTACAAATAGTCTCTCATTTTATCCTCTCAATATTTGGAGGTAGGTGTTATTATCACCTCCATTTTACAGGTGATAAAACTGAAGCAGTTGACAAATGACTTGACCAGGGTGAAAAAGTTAGTGTATGAGGCTCAATTTGAAATCAGGTCTTTCAGAGTCCAGCTCTTAAACACTCCAATCACCTCAATCCCTTAGTTTGAGAAAACTGAGTTAGAATCACTGCTATCTTCTTAAGATTAAATTTATTAAGTTGTGAGTAAATGACATCAAGTACTATTTCGGCTTCCTCCTAACACTGACATGCAGCATTATCGGTCACTTTTTAGAGGAAATGAGAGTATCGATTCCAAGAAAGTCAGAGAAAGTCCCTTTGTCAGATGAAGACATCAGCATCCTCCCAGTTACCAGGATTTCAACCTGACTCCTTCCTCTTCTCTCCCCTAAACATGCGATCAGATGTCAAATCCTTTGAATTCCTTCCCACAGTATCTCTCATAAATCCTCCTCTCCTCTTCTCTCCTTTAAAATCAGTCTCCACCCACCCTTCTTTCATATATTTATCATCTCTCACCTGGTCCATTATAATATTCTCCAAATTAGTCTTCTAGTGGAAGACTGGAGAAGTCCAATCTATGGAGACATAGATGCCAAGATGATGTCCCTAAGAGGACTGACCAGGTCACTCCTTTTCAAAATCTCCCAGCTTATTACATAGTCTGTCGTTATATAAACTCCTTGGCCTTGTACTTAGGGCCCTTCAAAGTCTACAGACATTGTTTCCCTTTATGTTCCAGTCATGTGGGACTACAAGTTGTTGGCTGATCTAACCCTGATGTTTACTGACACCCTGCATCCCTGCCGATTGTCCCCCATGCCTGGGATATACTCCTTCCATGCTACCTTTCAGAATACTTACCTTTTTTCTAAGGTTTAGTTCAGGAGCTGGTTCCTGTTAAGCCTTCCCTGTTTTCCCCAGCTGAGTGTGTTCTCTTCCAATTTTCCTAAATCATCTTGTCATCTACCCCCATCACAGTGTATCTTGTGTTATACTTATCTGTGTATATGTCATCGCCTTTCCAGTAGATTGGAAGCTCCTTGAGGACAGGTACTGTCATTATTATTTTTATAACTTTTCTTTCCCCCAGCACCTAGTAAAATACCATGTACTTATTAGGTGCTTAATTTAGTTTTGTTTGTTGAACAATGCTCTGGAGAGAGAAACAAGAAGTGTTGATGCTGTCTTCAATAGGCACGCAATCACCTGGTTCCCCTTCCAGAACATCCATGAGTTGGTCACCATTTCACCCCGTTTGGAGAGCAGAGGATGGCCAAAGCCGTTGAGAGACTTTGAGATTTGAAGAAGGGGATAGGAGGGAGCTCATGAGAGGAAACGCCAGTCTTCTTGTTGTAGTAAGTGCAATGATTTGGTCACCAGTAGTAGGGGGGGGAGTAAGGCAAAGATCACCATTACCTTTTTGTTCTTCTCTATTCAGCCTTTGTGGTTGGTATGGATCACAGCAGAACAGAAATTATAGAAAAGCAAATTTCTTCCTATGTCCAAGTTTTGACCAAGCTCCCTGTCTGCCCCACCACTGGCAGCAGAAGAGAGTCCAAAAGCCAGACTTTAAAAGTTACCTCAGGGATCCTCCAGGTCGCTGGCAGAGGTCAAAAGAGCTCAAACAGCCTGAAATAACCCAACTGAAGACCAGCATATGGTAGTGGTACCTCAGCTGAGATGACTAATTAGGGCATAGTAGTGGGATGAGATCACAAGAGAACACTGGTGGTTCAGAAGCCCCAGTCATGCATATTCACCCAGCTCCAACCTTCCCTTTGTGTGTGCCCCTCAATGTCTTAATGACACGAGTCCCCTACCCCATTGATGGTGTGGTAACCTAAGGGAGGGTGCACCCTGTGTGTATCAGAATTTCACTTATTTTTGCTATACCGTTTGATTAACTGTCTTTTGCTTTGACCTTACATATCTTCTAGCTGCCCTAGTAAAATAAGACACAATAAGAGCTATTATTTTGAGCATTAAGATGGAAAATTTCTGATTGAGCAAGTATGGTGGGAAGTAAAGTTGGAGACATTTAAAGAAACTCAAATTTAGAATAGTCACTGTCATGACAATTTGAACTATTGTCTCTTGTTATAGGTTCTTGTGGGGGACAGACTCTAAAATCCATGATTTAGGCCTCTCAGAACACCCAGCCCCATCATGTGATGAGAGCTTCCACCAGGTTATTCAAAATCTGACTGCGCACCTCCCTGCTAAAATTGCTACCAAGTGATCCTAGTTCTAGGGGTCTTAGTGACAAATAGTCTGGGCACTGGGAAATTCAAGTGAACCGATAATCCTGACAGAATTCCATTCACTGAAAACATGCTTTCAGCCTATAATTAAAAGAAACAAACTACAAACTCTATATTAACTATAATTGATATATATATAAAACTATAGTTGATAAATAATACTGGATCAGTAAATAGGAACCAATAATTAAACAGCTAATTAAGAAGGCACCTTTAGAATATACTTCACGATGAGACATGTTCAAGATTCTATGAATACGAAAGGTAGGAGCTTTTTTTGCTGATGACAGAAATGTAGCCTCTCCGCTGTTATTAAATATCTCCTTGAGGCTTATTTAAGCTTCAAGGCAATCTGCAGTGTCTGAATACAGTCCCAGCTGCCTGGACCACGATGGGAGGTGAAAAGGAAAAATGAAAAGCTGTTGTTGTTTATCCTGAGTGGCAGAAAAACTCAGCAGGACTTAAAAACCTGGTGGGGCCATGCAGCCTGCATGCTTAACTGGGAAGGAGGTGAAAGGAATTTATTTGCCTTAACCTAGCAAAGAAATGTTTTTGCGTGTGTGAGGAATGAATGAGTTAAGTAAAAAGAGTCGTGACAGCTGCCTGGGTAGAGTGAAGCTTTTCTAACAAAGATCTGAAACTGTGTTGAGAAGCGCCTGTTAGCACGTCGGCCCTTCAAGGTTTACCCTGCATTCTCATAAAAGGGTGAGGGCTAACATCCCTTTGCCACCCCCGAACCCCAAGGAGCTGCAGTAGCAAATGGCAACGGGGGCACCAGATGATAACTGTAGTATCTGGATGCATCAGCCTAGCCAAGAAAGATCCAGTGGGGTCTCCAGAGGCAGAAGGCAATGGGTGGAGACGGTAGACGGTGGAGATGGTAGACCTCAGGGCATGACAGCCTGAGAAACAGGAACCAGGCAGCTGTAGGAGACAGGGTTGGACATAAAGGCCCACCTAACTGCTGACTGCTGGTAGGGACAGCCACGAGTGGTGTCCTAGCCACAACACAAATCACACTTACCTTGGAGTGTGTTTTCAGTTTCCTTTCCCACTGGAATGGGACCTCAGAGACCATCTACTCCAGCTTATACATGACCCACCTCTACAATATACCTGACCAGTGGCAATCATACCTTTTGGGTTTTCTGAAGTCCTGCAGCAAGGGGAAAAACTATTACCTCCTGAAGCAACTCCATTCTATTTTTGAATAGCTCCTGTAGTTGGGCAGTGTTTTTACTTAGATTATCAAACCTAAATTTCTTCTGAAACACCCACTTTCTTTCCCAGTACTGCTCTCCATAGGACAGCCCTTATGATCAATGGAGACAACTAGTACGTCTCTTCTAAGTGTTCTCCAGGGTAAAAGTTCGCAGTCCTTTCACCTGATTCTCATACAGCAGGATGCTCTGAGGACTTGGGCCATCCCATTCATGCTTCCCTGGCTATTCCATAACTTATCCCCCTTCTTATAAAGTGTCATCCAAACTAAATGTGATATTCTAGGCCTTTTTTACAAAATCTTTTGCAAAAACTCCAAGAGTTAATACTTATATACTTAATACTTATCATAGTGCTTATTATGCCAAGCACAGGGTCTCATCTGATCCACACAAGAACCTGGGGAGTTACATTAGGGGCCACCAAGTTGAACCTTCACATTTTGCAGATGAGGGAGCTGAGACAGAGACAGGCTTTAAGTCACTTGCTCAAGGTCACACAGCTACTAAGCTTCTGGGGCACGGTTTGAACTCAAGGTCTTTCTAACTCCAGAATTCTATCTGAGGCAGCTAGCTAGGCAGCATGGTGGATAGAGCACTGGATCTGGCACAAGCAAGATCCAAGTTCAAATTTGACCTCTAACACCTACTAGCTATGGGACCCTGGGCAAGCCACTTAACCTCTATTTGTCTCAGTTTCCTCAATTGTAAATTGGGGATAACGGCCTCTTCCTTATACATTTGTCATGAGGATCAAAGAAGGTACCAGTAAAGCACTTAGGTTAATGTCAGGTACATAGTAGGTGCTTTATTAATGCTCATTTCTCTTCCCCATCTACCTGCCTCAATCACTAGTAGAACAAGGTACTATTTCAAGTTTGTTTCCTCAGTGCCGTTATGCACAGTATGCCGCCCAGAGGTCAAGAATTCTTAACTTTTTGGTACGATGGACCCCTTTGGCAGTTTGAGGAAGCCTATAAACTGCTCCAAATAGTATTTTTTAATGTATAAAATACACAGGATTATAAATGAATCTAATTATATTGACATAGTAATCAAAAATTTTTTTTTAATTCACTGTCTCCAGGTTAGGAACTCTTGCAATAGGCAAAAATTTTTGTTGAATTAAGTATTTTTTGGAGCATACTTTTAATTCCACAAAAACTTTTTGGTTTAAAAATTCCTTTATACAATTAAAAATTATCAAGGAGTCTCCAAATGCATTTTGTTTCTACTGATGTTTACCATATTAGAAATTAAAATATCTTAGCAGGATTCCCTGAAGAGGTCTTAAAGAGAACACTTTTAAGAACAGCCGCTTTAATTTATTTAATACCATAAACAGAAAGAGCCCACTACATGCAATGTCCTCTGCCAAGTGAAACGCATCTCACCCTTGACTCTAGACTAGGCGTTGTCAATTCTGTGACAAAGGTGCCTTTCATTTTTCTCAACAGTCTTTCTACTTGTCCCCATTCTGAGAGTGTTTCTCTTAGCATTTCCTCTCCTCGGAAAATGAATAGGAGCTCTAGCCTAACTCCCTGTCATAAAAGAAAATAGGGTGTTCTTCTCTTTGCACTTTGAGGTATAAGAAACAGCCATAAATATATGCTACTTACTATACTTTTTAAATTCCAGTAGACTTTGACAACAATGTAATTTCATGACAGCTGCTTTTTAGTCACTCATCTTCTTTTCTCTCCAAAACTCAAGGTTTTTACAGCCAAATACCGATACTTTAGTAAGGGTGTGCCCATTGCAGAACATAATTGGGGGTAGAGTTACCTTGTGGTTCTGCAAGTTCCACTTTTAAAAGTTCCAATATCATGCTTCTCTCAACAATAGCCCAGTATTGTTTGGTGTTCTGGATCCTGTTGGTGCAGTCTGCATTCGCAGCTTGTTTTCTCTTCCTATGTGTTTAACCCTTTTAAAATTCATTGGATTTCAGATTCTCTAGCATCATTTTAGCAGACTACAAAATTCTTTACTTCTCCTAAGAGTTGTCTGTAGCCAAGAGAAGCTGTATGGATCCCACATGGTTGAATGTATTTTAAATGTTTTCTCATTCCACAAAACTAGTTAATGTTTGAATGGACAGAAACTGGATCTGTGATTCCACTGGTAAGGAAAAGTCCCTTTACCATTACAGATTAACAACTGACTTGCCCAGCTAGAGTAAGTATGTGAGAAGTGAAGCTTGAACCTACGTCTTCCTAGTCTTGGTTCATATAAAAATACTGTACACCTTGTCCCTGATAACTACAGTCCTAATTTTCACCTTCTGTTTGCTGCCAAATTTATCTCTTTTTGTTCTTTTTCAATTTCCTTTTCAGGACCCAAAATTCTGGCTTCCCTCCAACCCCTCCTGTATTTCTACCCAGTCAGCTGCCAGTGACTTCCTTCTAGTCAAACCCAATGACTTATCAGTCCTCATCTGAAGCAATCTCACCGAAGCATTAAACACTATTGTTTATGCTTAGCTTCTGGAAACTTTCTTCTCTAGACTTCTGTGACAATGAACTTATCCCATTTCATTCCTTGCTCTTCCTCCTGTCTCTTTTGAAGGCTCTTTCCCCCTAGCTTTAAATAAGGGTTTTCCTGAGGTCTCCCTTTGGCTCTCTTCTCATCCACTCCCTTGGCCAATTTTAACTTCTGTGGCTGTCAATTACTATCATTAGGTAGATGACTCAAAAATTCTAAGTGCAGGCAGACCCTGATCTCTTTTCTGAACCCAAGACCTACACCTCTAACTGCTTTTAGGGAGACCTCCACCCAAATATCTGATTGGCAACTCAAACTTGTTATGTCCCAAACTCAGCTATCTTTTCCTGCAGATCCAATTCTTTTGATGCCAATATTTTCAGGTGTGGCGACATCATTCATTTGGTCTTCCATGTTAGTAATATCATCTTTGAATTTTCCACTTTCACCAATCACTTACCAAGTCCTGTGGATTATATCTTCACATGTCTTGAATTAAATCCTGCTTCACTATTGCTGGTGAAAAAAATAAACTCACTAGATTTGGAGCCGACAAATCTGGGCTCCAGTCAGCAATCTGGCACCTGCGAAACCTTAGGCAAATCACTTAACCTCTAGCCCTCACTATCTTCATCTATTTCAGTAGCTCAAAAGAAACGTGGGGTGTAGAACTGCAAAGACATCTCCACTCCAAATATTCATGTGGACTATTTGTACCCAATCAAGCTCTTACTGGTCTGATCAACCACAGCTGGACCCTGTAACTTGACTCCAACATAATGATGTCATTTTGGTCCTCTTTGAGCATGAAGGACAACAGCCAGATAACTATCTTCATCTGTCTTTTAAGGTGCTTTTCAGTCCTAAATCTATGCTCTGCTTCCATCCTAGTAAATGATGTCATTCCACAGCTGTCTAGTCTGTTGCTATAGCCTCCTTATAATCTTCTTCCATTCTTTTTCATATCAAAAGAATAATATTCTTTAACCATAGATCTGCTCAAAATTATTTCAAGACTGCCTCTGAGTGCCCAGAAAAAAAATTAAATTCCTTTGGCATTCAATGCCCTCCACAACTTGGTTGTCTTATCTAACTTTCCAGTCTTACCTCATATTACTGCCTCCACACACTGTGTTCACATGATTCTTTATTTCTGGAATCCTTCCTTCCCCCACTTCACCTGTGGAAATCCTGCCCATTAACACACAACTCTAAAGGCACCTACTCAAGGAAGTCTTCTGAAATTCCCCTGGTTGCTAATGCTCTTCTCTAGAAGACTCGAATGCATTTATCAACAAGCATTTATTAAGAGCCTATGATGTGCCAGGTACTGAGAATATGCACAAAATGAAAATTCTCTTTTGAGGAATTTACATTGTAAAGTCAGCACAGAAAAATGCAGTATTATAGTGATTTACATCTTATCCTTCCTACCAGACTTCAAACTCTTGAGGAGGGGATACAGCTTAGCCATGCTCTGTAGCACAGAGGCTACCACTGTACACACAGTAGGTCCTTAACAAATCTTTGTCATCTTGTGTATGATTTGCTTTTGTCTGAATTGGTTTTTAAATATGCCAGTGTTTTTATGAATGTCAAGAGAGAGCTTAGACATAACCAACCTGCCTGCGTAGGTCTTGGCTGAATTAGCATAGAGTCTGTGGGAATGTACCCAACTATGTGGGATACTTTTAAAATACGGGTGTGTGGATGGAGGGAAGGGAGGGAGATAAACATTTAAGTACCTACTTTATGTCAGTCACTACGCTAAGCACTTCATAAATATCTCATTTTACCCTCACAACAAACCTGGGAGGGAGGCGTTACTATTTTTTTTTTCATTTTATAGTTGAGGAAACTGAGGTAAAGTGGTTTGCCCAGTAGCACACAGTGAGTAAATGTCTGAAGCTGAATTTGAATTTTAGAGCCCAGTGCTCTAAACTGCACCACCAAGGAGTCTCAAATGATGAAGCCTTAATATAAATGAAGTAGGAAATTACCTAAGAACTGATGACACCCCAGGGAGCAGCGAGGGACCTATGCAAAGAAGAGGAGGAAAGAGACAAGAGACAAAGGATAGGAAGGTGAATGAAAGAAGGGATTGAAGAACAGAATGAAAAACAGAGAGTAGGATGGTAAATACAAGGTCCAGAATGTAGGAGCATGGATCAGAGCCTGCTAGAAAATTGAAAAAGCAGAAAAAAGGAACATTAGAGAGAAAAAGAAATTATGTAAAATGCTTTAAGAAAAAGAATAGGGCCTAGAGAGGGAAGGCAATGATAGTAAAGGAATTTCTAGTGTTCACAATTATGAACAACAGCCTAGTTCATGAGGGAGATGGTCACATGAGCCAAACTCTGAGCATAAACAAAAAGGGTAGAGACGGGGCCCAGTGAAGAAATGACCTAGTCCTCCAGAGACAATAACCAGATAGACAGTCACTCAATACAGGAACAGGGGAAGGGGACGGGGGAGAGCTGAATGGACTAGCCCAAAGTTATATAATTAAAAAGCTTTGGTCTAGGAAAGAGGTAAGTGAAATAAGACACCTGGAGGGGACTGTGTCTAATTTTTATCCCCACCCCATCTGCTGTGATGACCAAGAGGGAGGCTGAAAATATTTCACCTTCATTAAGCTGTTGGAAAAACATTAAACCATAACTCAAGAGATGTCTACACTGTTTAGTTTGTGCCCCAATATTCCCTCATGCTAGAGAAAAAATATAGTGGTATACCTCCACAGGGGTAGGATGAAGGTTGACAGGTACCGCTGGAAAACCAAGAAGGAGACCCCTGGGTTGTGACATCAAAAAAGGAACCAGGTACCATCCAAAAGACAAGACAGAGAATCCCTAGGCTAGGTACCATTTCATCATAGAAGAGAAGTAATGTGGGAAAAGTGTCTTTTTGTCCTGCTCATGATGGTTCCTTTTGGAAGATTTCTAAAAGGCAGCCCTATCCTCTCTCTGATATCATGCCTATTCAACGTATAATTTTTCCCTAATTTTCAATCCTGAAAGGACTGTCTTATAAAACAAGTAAGACAAACAAACAAAATACAAGGTTGAGTTGAGTATTGGCAATGGCCTCTATTGGTCTTAGAGAAGAAAAGAACTGCCTCCCTCCTTCAGGTCGAGGAGTGGGGGGCACTATGAGCATGGAATGTTGCATACCCTGTCGGATGGGGTTACCGGGATTAGTTTTAACTGTAGTGTAAAAACAACTGGTAAATAAAACTTGTACAGTCTAGGGGGCAGAGATTTGGGCTTGGCCCTGTACTATTTACATTTCTGTCAGTGACTTTGATAAGAGCATCAGTGACATGTTTATAAAATTTACAGATGACCCAAAGCTGTGAGGGGCCACAGAGACCCTACATGACCGTCAGGATTCAAAAAGACCTGGACAAGTGAGAACATTGGGCCTTTATGAAAATCAATTGTAACATTAACTTACAATTTTTCTAGGACGTTTAGGCTTCAGAAGCCTAACATGTTATTACCTCTCATTTACCAAGGCTTAGAGATATCCATTGACTTGCCCATGGTCACCTGGGACTGAAACTCAAAACCAGATCTCTTTACTTCAACATCAATGCTCTTTCCCTGTAACCCTCACTACCTCCCAAGTACTACACTGTAACACACAGATGCCCTTGGGGCAATTCAGTCCAATTCAATTCAAATAATATGTGGTTTGTCCTGACATTAAATAACCCCAGACTATATAATTCTGTTTCTCAGTTCTCTGCCAAATCACTTAACTATAGTATTGGTTGTCTCTGGATAACATGGATGAGCCGAGCCATGTGCTTTTCTGCTTCCAGAAATCCCATTATTTCATTGCTCTGAAATATTAGTGCTAAGGGAAAAGGAATGCTGCCATTTATACATCCTACCTTCTCTGAGAAGCCTTTCCTGATCCCCGTCAATGCTAAGTGTGCCTTCTCTCTATTGATTATTCTCAGTTCATCCTGTAGATATCTTGTTTGCACACAGTTATCAGCATGTTGTCTCTCCCATTAGAATGGGAGCTCCTTGAGAGTAAGAAAGCTGTTTTTGCTTAAATTTGTTATTCCAGTGCTCACCTTGCAGTAGGTGTTTAATCAATGCTTATTGACTAACTGATATGTAGTATAAACCCATTCACAACTACACTTGTGAACAGCTTGTAAAAATGACACCACCATCCAAGACAAGGAAGTTCTAAAGAGGTCTCACTTCATGCAAGATGGTCCAAAGCTCACTCTGGGGCCTTATAAGATAAGAATTCTGGTATCCAAGTGCACTGATGCATGGGTTATCCATGAAGACAATCCAGGAAGCCATCAGGAGTTCATCCAAAGTAATTTAAGAGTCAAAACACAACAAATGATCTTTATTCCTTTGAAACGCATTTATGTAAAAATGTATTGAGATGGATTAGAGATTCAGGACACATAATTTGTACTTAGCACATACACTGAAGATCAAAACAACTGCTAAAAAGAACATTTATAAACAATTTTTTTAAAAAAACAAGAGTTGTAGATGATCAAGCCTAACTCTGAATAGAGTGGGTCAGGTTTTTCCCTTGCTGAACAGGCATGTACAAAAATCAAGAACTGCTGTATTTTAACCTAAAATTGATCAAATATAGAAGATCTCAAGACATTTAAAAAAAAAATCAGGACAGACCTGATTGCAATGAAAATGTCTTGAAGAAAAAAATGTCACAAAGGATGGCACTAGAATTTCTTGATTTTATAAAAGGGTGAAATGAATATGTTTTGAGTCTTGTACTTTTAAGGGACCAGAGGGAAAGCATATTGATTTATTCTGCTTGCTTTAAAGCAGGAGCTAGACTAAGGCAGTAAGGTGGTTTCAGATACAGATTTCACCCCAAAGTAGCAAACAGGGTGGTGTCAGACACTTCTGACAAGGGAGTGGCACACACCTGATCCTGCACCCTGACACAGCTACGCAAAAGTTACCCCCTCCCCACCTACATATTAATTTCATCAGATTCCCCAAATGCATTGTAGATGGCAATGGTTTAGCTTTTGAGAGAGTCCAAGCCGAAAAATGATACGTTCTACCAATCCTTAGTTTGTATTCAGAATTATCTTTAAAAAATCAGGCAAGATAGCAGCACCCGTCATTAAGGCATTATTTTAAATGATTTATAGCAGCAACTACTACCCGTAGGGATAGCATGTGGTTATTGTTAGTACAATCAACAAATCAAAAAGTAGTGATTGCAAGATACAAAATGTTGATTCTCCCTCTAGAATATCTTCCAGTAAATTCCATGAAGATTTTAAATCTTTCCAGGAAAAAAAAAAAAGGTCTTCCTCTCAGAAAGGGGATACTGCATTTTCCATTACAGGACAATGGAGCAGATCTGTGGTTTCATCAGGGTAGTGAACTCCTGGTGAGGGACTTCATTTAGCACTGCAGGCTGCCTCAAGTGTGGCCTCAAGCCCCCAAAAGTGAAGGGATTACCCCAGCCAGTAGATGTCAGAGGCAGGACTTCAAACCCAGGTCACTTGGGCTCCAAGGTTATACACCTCTCTCTCTCTCCACTATGCCACCATGTTCTCATTTTAAGAGTCGCAACATTCTTTTTCACTTGAAACCTCAACCTGGCAGCAATATTTAAAATTAAAAATACAAACCCTCCTGGCTTCAGATAGTATCAGAAAGCCATCTAGTCCAACCCCTACATGAGAAAACTAAAGTAACTCAGAAGGAAATGATGGGCTCATGGTCACATCACTGACAAATCTCACATAAGAGTTTCTTGACCCTTCAGCCCAGAGGTCTTTTCATCATTCCATTGCTCTTATACCAATCTATCCTAGCTTTGCTTGGTCCCATCAATTAAATAACAGATATATATA
>CM053590.1:172584751-172610897 GCA_028646515.1 Pseudochirops corinnae | reverse complement strand
GTGGGACTTTTTCTGTAGATCAGATGAAAGCTGCAATAGACCACCTTATTGACAAAGGAAGGGAAAACCTGGGTCAACATCCCCTGCCCTCATTTGACTATTATGAGCAGGTGAACAGAAGTTTGTGAGACTCTATTATGATTTAGTTGTAAATAACTGTAATGGAATAGTTTGCCACAGTTGGGAAGGACTCAAAAGTTATTTAGGACCCCTTTGGGGAATTAAGGTTGATGCCAACTACACATAATTTATGTTGATGATGGTACTGAGCCAAGTGGGCAATAAATCTTTGCTTCTTTTTTTTTGGAGGGTGGAGGGCAGGGTAATTGGAGTTAAGTGACTTGCCCAAGGCCACACGGCTAGTAAGTGTCTGAGGTCGGATTTGAATTCAGGTCCTCCTGATTCCAGGGCTGGTGCTCTATTCACTGCACTGCCTCGCTGTCCCTGGGCAATAAATCTTACTTGCTCAAAGTTCAAAAGGACTCAGATGACCCAAGGGAGATCATGACTGTATAAGGACAGATCATGGAGGGTCTAGAAAAAGTCAACTTAAAAGGTCAGAAGTTTACATGAATGTCTGCCCATGTATTTAAATTTACATACACATACTTGAATGCCACTTTTTCTTTTTGCCTAGCTGAGTCTAATCTCTTCCCTATCCATCGTTTCCCCGTTTCCCCCTCCTATTATAATTCTCATGGAGTGATGGCAGGGGATATGGGCTTGTTGCTATTGCAAAAGGCATGTTTATTCTAGGTGAGATAGCTACTTCATTCTCACCATTAAAGTGCTTATTTTCCCATGACACTTCTGAGACCCCACTGGCTGTTCATGAAAGGATGGGGAGGAATGAGGTCGTGACAGACAAGGCTGGGGGAGAGGACAGAATGAAAACATAACAGAGAAAAAACAAACGGGGACAGCGGCATGGCAAACGCTCTGTTTAGGAGCCACCCAGAGGAACTTTTCTACTTCTCGAGGACGAGAGTCGCCAAAAAGTTCAAACTTGGCGTTATAATTACATCCGATGAATTAAAGAGCGATATACTACTGGAAACAGAATGAAAAACACACAACCTTTAAAAGTCGAATGTCTCCGTGATGGGTACCGTTTACTAGGTCTTCTTTCGAATGTACTGGTTCTTCGTAACCGGGCCCCGTGAGTGGCTTGATACTCCGTCCTCCCACTAGAAAATAAAGAGGTTTTTTTCAGGGGATAGATTAAGAACTTTATTAGAACATATATGCAAGGGAATTTACATTGAATGAGTTTTTTTAATTGGCTTAAATGGGATCACTGTTTCAACTCAATCATGAAGTACAATTGTTCGAGAGTTCGATTGAATCTTAATCGGTTGATGGGTCAGTGCGTTATCATACGACAAAATAGTGACCTATAACAATTTCCATGACTTAACAAGTTTGGGTTAGTGAGGATAAAGCTTCCAGAAGTGAAAATTTCCTCCAAGGCACTATGTCCAAATTTTTTTTTTTTTTTTTGGAGGGGGAAGGCAGGGCAATTGGGGTTAAGTGACTTGCCCAAGGTCACAGGGCTAGTTTTGTGTTAAGTGTCTGAGATCACATTTGAACTCAGGTCCTCTTGACTTCAGAGCCAGTGCTCTATTCACTGCGCCACCTAGCCACCCCCAACTGTGTCCGAAATTTAGAGAGACACTACCATCGGGTTACAGCTCCATAGTCTGAATGTGTAAACTTTACCTTAGGAATAACTAACTGAATTTCTTAAAAAAAAAAAAAAAAAAAGGAAAAGCATATGATTCATTTACTTGTGCTTTTCCTAAAAGAAACAGTAATAAGAACCACCGACATTTTATAACATTTTAAGGTTTATGAAAAAAAACATATATATATGTCATCCCATTTGATTCTCACCTATGAAGGAGATACAATTAATATTCCAATTTTACATATTGGGATACTGAAGTTCAGACCAATTATTTGCCTGTGGTCACACAAGGAATAAGTTTGAGAGAAAGGATCTAAAGTCAAGTCTTCCTGACCCTAAGTACATACTTTTCCAATATACTGCTCTCCAGCAGAAAAAAAATCATTTACTACAAATAATTAATGAATCCCTCATTATTAACTTTATGATACAAGAATAACAGAAATACAGACAGTTCAGCTACTAAAATCAGGCACTATTAATTACTCTTTAGGCTCTGACTTTCCTAGTCACATTTAGTTCCCTGACCTAGAGTAATTTAGACATCAAAAAGCCCTGGGCCTATAAAGAGCTTTTCAGAAATTTGACGCTTCTTCTAGCACTTGCCCATTTCACCCATTTCAGCGTGTCTTCAGTCATTTTCAGGGCTCCAGTGTCACTGCAGCTCTTACCTGGGCTTACTGCTTACCAGAGAAATGACAAAGTTCTATTTATTTAGTGCTCCCAAGGGGCAACTGAGCTTCACACCACACAGTGACTTGACCCGCAAATGGCCCCTTCATCTTCCCTGGCCTGATCTATCCTTATGGCCAAGGGACAAAACAAAGTAAAAAAAGATTACAGAGTGACTGCTTGATTCGGTCAAATCCTGTGGTATCCACCTTCTAATCAGGAAGAGTCCCATGTCAATCACATATCAGATTGTAGATTTAGAGCTGGGAACAACGTAGGGGCTCATTTAGTACATGGACAAGTAAATCTTAATCTCTGAAACTTTATTTTGGTTTTGCTTTTTTTCTCTTAAAGACCTGCCTTAACCCAAATCACTCTGGCCTCAGACCAAGCCCTACTTCGTCATAGTTCAGGCCCTGATTGCTACAGAATGAATGTAAATAACAATAGTTTCTCTTTTGCCCAGAAACCTTAAAGGTCTTCCCCAACCAGATCTTTTTGTTTTTTTAAAGAGGTCATTCTTTGCCTCATTTTTATTAGGACTCAGTCAAATGGAGACCTGTTAAAGACCTTAGCTTGAAAAGCCCAGGGGTCTCCTACTGTATCCTGGGTCATCTCCAGTTGAACTGATCCATATCCTGCCCCTAGACCTGGATGACCCTGGAGGAAAAAGTGAGGCTGGTTTGCACAGCCCTTCCTCACTTAAATCCACTTCACTTGCATGTCATGGCATCACGTCCCTGATGTCAAGGTCCTCTTCAAGAATGAAGGACAAGCAGCATCATATTATAGACGGACTATAAAAGAGACAGTGGCCCAGAGAGGCCAAGTAATTTGCCCAAGGTGATGGAGGTTATAAAGTAGCCAAGCTCAGTTCTGAACTTATATCCCAAGGCTACAAATACTTAATCTTTTCTTTTGCATCATGTAGACTGCACCCCCCACAGGTCACTCACTTACTTCTTCCTCAAAATGGGTGAAAACATATAAGTGAGTTTCTTTAAAAATCTCCTTATAGATGTTTCAGCATTTTATAAGCTATCAGATGTTTCTTAGAAATTTTTTTTTCTGTTTTAAAGAGAATTTGCCTTTATATTTCTGCACATTTTCAAACATCACTAAAGAAAACAGAAAATGCCCAGGTTTTTTAAAAAAAATATGATTTCCTCATGTTGCCAATAAGTTTTCTAATGGATAATTTCTGTAATTTGAAACAGATTTTCACGAGATGTATCATGTAGGAGGAGGCTCAAGACCTATGATTGCACTCACAAGTGACAAGTTTTAAAGGGTTAAATTTGACATTCTAACAGAATCACAGACTAAAAATTGGGAGGGGTCCTTGTCATTTGGATTTGACTAGAATGTCAACCTTAACACTGCTACCAAGCAGTCATTTAGAGGCAACTTTCTACCTCCAGAAACAATCTAACCCTATCAGCTCCCAATGAAAGGAAAGCTCATTCTTTCTATTAAGCCAAAATCTGCTTACCTATAATTCCCAACCAAATCTCCAAGTTTGCCTTCTGAGATTAAGATTTAAAAAAAAAAGATCTTTTCCCCTTTCTACAAGACATCCCTTCTGATATTTGAGGACAGCTAGTAAGCTCTCCCTAAGACTTCTCTTCTAGCTAAATATTCCCTACACCTTAAACCAGTCCAGAAATAGCAGCATGCAGCCCCCTCATCAACTTGGTCACCATCCTCTGAACACCAACCTCAGTGCCCTTATCTCTCATTTTCAAACAGGATCAATGACATCATGAGTGATGTCTTGATTTGTGCATGAATTGGATTTAAGTGAGGCAGAACTACCCAGTCAGATGGAGACTTGTTAAAGACCTTAGCTTGAAAACGCCAAGATCTCCCACTGTGTCCATCAGGGCCCAAATAGTGACCAGGTAGGGCTTGGTGTGAGACCAGAGTGATTTGAACTAAGGCAGGTCTTTAAGAGGAAAAAAATGTGAAAAAAAAACAGTTTCAGAGATTAAAATTTACATTGTACATATACTAAATGACCCCTAAGGTTGTTCCCAGCTGTAAATCTACAATCTGATATATGATTGCCACAGGACTCTTCCTGATGAGAAGGTGAGCACCACAGGATTTGACAGAATCAGACAGTCATTGCCCAAAGTTTCTGGATGTAATCTCTCTAGGGCAGTGGTTCTCAACCTGTGGGTTATGTTTAATTTAAACACATCCTGCGTATCAGATATTTACATTACGATTCATAACAGTAGCAAAATTACAGTTATGAAGCAGCAACGAAAATAATCTTATGATTGGGGTCACCACAACATGAGGAACTGTATTAAAGGGTCGCAACATTAGGAAGGTTGAGAACCACTGCTCTAGGGCATCCCCTCCCTTGCTTGGGCCATTATAGTCTAATATTGCTGCCTCTAAGAATTTGCATTTCTCATGGATAAACCTGTCCCATTCTTTAGGGTAGCTAGGGAACAGAGTAGATAAGAGTGTTGGGCCTAGAGTCAGGAAGATCTGAATTCAAATCTGGCCTCAGGCTATTACTAGCTGAGTGACCCTGGACAAGTCACTTAACTACATGTGCCTCAGTTTCCTCATCTGTAAAATGAGCTGGAGAAGGAAATGGCAAACCACTCCGGTATCTCTGCCAAGAAAACCCCAAATGGGGTCACAAAGAATCAGACATGACTGAACAACAACAATTCTTTGGAACAAACAGTGTCTTAACTTAAAGTAAACAGTTAGTTACCTGAACCTAAATCGCGATCCTAGCCTTATGAAGTCTGATCTGTTGGATTTATTATTCGCTGGTGTCCTCAATCTGAAGAATGCGTGATGTTCAACCGCACATTTCCAGAGGTGCTTGCAGGTCCGGGAGCTGTCTAATCGGAAGACAAACGTGTGCTCTTGCTCTCGCCCCTTAAACAAAAGAGAGCATCCTGTTAGTTTTGCATATCTGATATTGGGAAAAGGCTGATGTGAAGACAGAAAAGAGAGCACCAAAATTACCTGATCATCATCTTCTACGACAACAAGGGTTAATTTGCTCTTTTTAAAATCCATTTTAGTGATTTTGGGCCTGGTTACAAAGAAAACATTTTTACAGCAGAATCGTATATACAAGCAATTCATATCTCAAACAGTGGTTGCCATTTTGCTGTTTTAAACTCTTAGCTTAGGTGAAACTTTATTCAACAATTCAAGGATCACTTTGCCAGTGATACTTACAAGACATTCATGCCTTTAGAAGATAGTTTCACGAACTAACTGGGCAAAAAAGTTCATCATCTTATGGTCAACTTTCTGGTGGTGTCATAGTGACATGAATCAATTTAATTTAAAGAGAACCATCCAGAATTTGGGGGAGGCAAGCACAGGTGATTACTGTGATGACATGAGTTTTCTAAAATTGAATCTGGGTTTTGTAAAACCACCTCAATATTCTCTTTCTCTCTTTTTTTTGCATATGATTTTATTACTATGGCAAACTCCAAGTATGGAAAATCCTTTCAACAACACATATCAAGAGCCCATATTTAACATATAGTTTTTCAGAGTTGTCAGGGCAGATGGAGGACTTGGGCCCACATCTGCCTAATTCCAAGGTCAGCCTTCTGTCCACTCTGCCATGCTAACTGTTAATGTTGTTATCATCCACCATAATATATCATTCCACCACAAAATAGGACACATTTAAAATAATATTAGACAAGCTAAATTACCAAAAGAATAAACCTATTTTGTTAGCTCCTTCAAAGATTAATATCCCTGTTGGTGTTAGACCAAGAGCATATTCACAGCCATCTCTTCCCTATAAACAAAAGAAGTGACAATCAGTATACAGGTTTAATGTTTTAATTCAACATAATAAACATTTTAAAAGTAGCTAGCACTGTGCATTAAGAGAGATTCAATAATTACATAATATTAAATTCCTATCTTCAAGGAACGTACAGTCTCCAGTACTCTGAATAGAATACAAAATGTTTTACACCAAAGGCTTGCTTCTAAGTTTTCAGCAGCAGGTATAGTGAGACTATTTAGTCATTACAGCGCTGTTCCACATCTTACCTTAACTACATGCATGTCTACGCCATACATTTCTAACCATTTTGCTTTGTTCAGATAGGAAAGTTCAGCCTGTGCAGGACTCTTCCCCCTTCATAAAGAAAACAGAGATACATGTAAGCTGCTGTACGAACATAAAGGGAATTCTCAACACCACCGCAAGACTCTGTTGAAGGAGATTTGGATTCCTTTCTTGTGAGGGGAGTTGGCAGCCATTTTCCTGAAATGGGGATGGGGAACTGAACCAAACTTTTTCTTAATTTTATCTAGTTTGCAGGGAAATTCTAACGTCAATTATGCCTATAGTTATGAAAATGCAACATGACTTCAATAGAGATGACCTCCAAGACCACAGCATAGGAATGCCAATGCCATGGAAAGGTGGGCAGTTTGCTGTTCTATAAAACGGGGGAGCCACATCTATTTTCCAGACGATGATGTTAAGGTTTTTCTCCACTGAAAAAGTGCTTTCAAAGGCTGAGTGGAAATTAAAATGTTTAGTATAATAAATTTAATCACACAGGAATGGATTATACAGTTTGTTGGGGTCTTGTTTTTATTTATTTAATAAGAATTTATTGAATAAATGTTTATTGAACAAACATGTGTTCATCTGTTTATTTATTTTTGGAGAGAAGCTTTGCTAAGTGAGCTCTCAGCCTCCTCTGGCTCTAGGAAACATTAAGTTTACATTTCTGTAACTACAGACTGGTTTGTGTATACTCTGTGATTATGTGGAACATCTGGAAGAAATGAAATGGCACAATTTTAGGGCTTTTATGTGTTGGGGGGTGGGTCCCTTGAGATAAAAATTACTGCAGGGGCTCTACGGAAGGTATTTTTTTTTCTCCTGATGCTACAATTTGGTTTTAAACTACTACATTATAAGAGAAAGCACATTCAGGAATACTTATCTACCTTGCAGAGGCGCCACATTCCACTCTGAGGACTATTTGTACCTCATCAACAGTGGCAAACTAGTGATTTTGAAAACCTACCGTAGTACTTATGATAGCTTTTTTTGCCTGAGGTTTCTGCAAGGAACAAAGTCCTCAACACTCCCTGCCTCCCCACAAATGCCTTAGAAGTGGTACCTAAGAGGAATTCTCAGAGCAAGGAGATTCTGTATTTCTCTTGGGATTTCCTTATTTCTGTTCATAAAACCACCATTCTCCCAGTCACCCAGGCTTCACTATTGAAGTTATCTTTCACTCTTCCCCCACCCTCAACATCTAGTCAACAGATCCTCAAATATTTCCTTGACAATGTCTCCTTGCATTCATCCATCCACCTACAGACCTGCCCATCCTTTCCACCACAGCTCACAGCCTCCTGGCTTAGTATTTGCCTCCAGTCATTTTCTTTCCACATCTAAATTTTAGAAATTTTATTTTAAACTGAGGAGTCCTGGTCCATCTAATATGGAGTGTATTTTACATGACTGCACATGTATAATCTATGTCAGATAGCTTATGTCTCAAGGAAGGGAAAGAGATGGGAAAGAAAGATAGAATTTGGAACTCATAACTTTGGAAAAAACTAACAGACCCGAATGTAAAAAATTGTTTTCACATGTAATTGGGGGAGGGAGGGGAAATAAAATATTATTTAAAAAAAATAATGGAGAAAAAAAGAAGTACTGGCCAATTTCCCTAAACATGACTAAATCCTTTTGAATTAGCATAGCACAATTACCCTTTGACCTTATCTCTGTCATTTGAGAGATTAGGACAGCCTAATTCCACGGTCAGAAGTAAAAATAAGAGACCAACATTCATTATCATAGGGGTTGCCTGGTCAACTCCTACCCTCCAACCAAATCTAACTGCTTTGTCAGGCCGGTGACTAATAGGGATCTACATTAATAGTTATGTACAGAATTATTTTATCATATTTTAATTCTTTGTAAACTAGCAATCCACGAATGACATATCTAAGACCCTCTAAAGCAGATTACTTTATTAAGGAGACTACTATTTCCTGATCCTGTTAGGAAAGAGAAAGCTCACTCAATGTATATTTATGTGAGTACGTACACACACACACACACACACACACACACACACACACACACACACACACACACACAGTAGTTTCTACTACTACTACTACCCACATTAAGGCAAAGGCAATAGCTTCTATATTTCTGCACCTCTGAATTCTGGTCCATGAGTACTGGACTTGAAAGGTGCTCAAGACTATGTACACAAATTAGTTCAGTGAATGTACATTACGGGCATGCAAGTATGGATAGAAGAGGGTAACCATTAGTCTTCTATATACACTGTATACAACAGAAGTTTGTTATTAAGTGTGGCTGGTTTTTTTAAAATTAAGTCCTACATGAATTTCATAAAAATCCAGATTTCATACATTATGGACAGTGTGAAGCAGCCCCATGTAGGCACTTTGAACATTATTCTGAGGATACAGAATTGGAAAGAACCCCAGAAACCATATATTCTAACCCCCTCGTTTTAGAGATCAGGAAACTGCGGCCCAAGAATATTAAAAGACTTACCCAATGTCATACAGGTAGTGAAAAAGGCAAGATTTGAACCCAGGTAGTTGTATTCTAAAGGAAGAGCTCTATTCACTATACCACACTGCCTTCTACTTTCTTTCTCATAGAATGATTTGTGAATGGCTATCTTGATGACCTGAGCTCCTACAGAATCATAGGACTTTGCATGGACCTTTTCAGAGCATCTAATCTCCAAATTCCTTATTTTATAGATGAGAAATTGGAAACTCAGAGAGGGGAAGTGATTTTTTTCATGATTATACATAATAAAAAGTAGGGGAACTAGGATTCAAATGCTCTAACTCTAAATCAGGTATTCATAACACCACATGCTGTAAATTCATCCCTATAGTCATTCAACTCTCTCCCCCAATACCAACCCAATCCTTTCTGGGGTACCCTTATAGATTAAGACAAATGAACAGTGGGTCCTTGGTTAATTAGTCAACAATTGCTTACTCTGATGTAAGGAATGAAGAAAAATATCCCTTGATTTTTCAAAAGGCAACGTAATAAAGCAGAAGAATAATGAACCGGGAAAAAGGGTTGAGGACAATACTTATGGTCCCATAATATAGAAGGCAAACACTACTTTATGGAAATAACTGGGACTCATGACTGGATAATGGTGATGGAAAAGTATAACTTGTTCAAAAGAAAAGAGATCTAATCACAGAATAGAATGTATCATGGATGTATGTTTATGTTTATGAAATTATGTCTTGAGCCTATTAGAAAATTCAGGAGTCTAAGAGTAAGAACAGGTTATAAACCACTGAGATAAAGATAAAAAGAGGGAAAACATGTATTTTCATAGTGGATGGATATTATCTGATGTCTGGCCACAGACAAAGAATATGGGTGACTTTTCCCCCTAACATTAATTACCAATATCTATCAGTGGTATGATATAGTAGTGATGGGGAGTCTTTAGCCATCCATATGCCTCCTGGGAGTTTCAATCCAAGAAAAAAAAAGTCGAGCATCTCAAAAATTTTTGTCTTGTGTTGATGACAATTTAATCTCTTAGGAGGCAAAGGAAGGAATAAGGGAAATTTCTCTTGGGATTTAATTCTGATCGACAAAACCAAACTGGTTGATAGAATGAAAGCAAGAAGAACATTGAAAGAAAGTGAATGTCTCATCTTAGAAAGGGCAAGAGCCAGGGAAAGGAACACTGGGCATAATTAGACAGGTGCCCCTGACCTTAAGACATTAGATTTTTAAAAGTTCCTGGGAATTGGGACAGCTAGGTGGCACAGTGAATAGAGCACCAGCCCTGGAGTCAGGAGGACCTGAGTTCAAATCCAGCCTTAGACACTTAACATTTACTAGCTGTGTGACCTTGGGCAAGTCACTGAACTCCAAGTGCCTTGCCCTCCCCCCCCCCCCCAAAAAAGCAAAAGTTCATAGAAATGATTGATTTGCTGCAAAGGTGATAAGACTCTAAAAAGGAAAAAGCACATGGGATTCTTAAATAAATGAAGTTCTGATAATACAATGATGACGGATTTTATCAAAATCATAATCACAAATTATAAATATTGAAGTCTTAATGACAAATAGGATGTAACTTCTTGTAATAAAAACCCTGATGGAAAGGTGGTGTGGTGGATAGAACGTGAGCCCTAAAGGCAGGCAGACTCCTCTTTGTGAGTTCAGATTTGGCCTCACTTACTAGCTGTGTGACCCTGGGCAAGTCACTTAACCCTATCTGCCTCAGTTTCCTCATCCATAAAATTAGTTAGAGAAGGAAATGGCAAACTACTCTAGTGTCTTTGCCAAGAAAATCCCAAATGGGGTCACATAGAGTAGGACACAGCTGAAAATGACTGAAAACAATAAAAACGCTGGGCTTGTTTTCAAACATAGCAATATCAAAGACTAGCAATAATTTAGGTGCTAATAATTTGTGCCTGGATTACCACAGACACTAAAATTTCCTATATAGATGCTGTGCTTCTAACCCTCTCTATGGTCCACTCTAATTCATACCCTATGACCATAAGCATCTTCCCTAAGTGCCATTTGGATCCCCCCAGAAAAATGACTACATTTATTTGCCTCACATAAAATTGACGCTTTTTTGTTGTACTTCAAGGCTCTTCTCACTTTTTGTTACTCCCTAGGAAGAATGCTGCACCCACTCTAGCCAAGCAAACACGTCTTCTTTCCTTTTCTTATCAATGAACCTGGAATATCTTCTTCTACCTCCTCTGCCAAACTTCTTCAGCAAAATTCAAAACAGACTTTCACAAACTCTACCTAATAAACATCTATTAAGACCTACTGTGTGCCAGACACTGCTGTTTTTACAGACACCCACAAACAGGTGTTTTTATAAATAAAATCTCATTTGATACTTAAAACAACCTGGTGAGACAGTGCTATAGTTAACCCCTTTTTACAGCTGGGGAAACTGTGGGAACAGAGGCTAGAGTACTTGTCCCAAAGTCATCCTAGTGAATGTCTAAGGCTGGATTTGAATCCCGAGTCTTCTTGACTCCAGGCCCAGCGGTCTATCCACTGAACCACCAGCTGCCTCCAACGGGACCAGGAAGGTCCGTTCTCTAAGGAAGGAACGTTGGACACCATATAACGCAACTTTCTCATTTCACATATGAGGAAACTGGGTCCTAGAAAAGTGAAGTGACCTGATCCCACAGGCAGTAACGTAGCAGTCAATCAATCAATGAACAAGGAATCACTAAGTGCTTTTTATGAGCCAGACAGTGTTATGCACTGGGGTTAAAAATATAAAAAAAGGAAACAGTTGTGTTCAAAGAGCCTATATTTTAACAGAGGAGGTAACCTACTTTGGGCCCCGTGAAACAAGTGGTTTCTCCAGAGTCGAGGGTGCATTTTACTGAATAATGGGCAAAGCAGGCTACTGAAGGCCCAGATGACGGGACACTCATAAGAGAAAGCACAGAAAATGGGATTTTGAGTCAACGCTAGCTGGGATTCTCATTAGCTGCATGACTGTGTGCATACCACCCTGCTCCTGTTTCCTAATTTGTAAATTGAGGCAGCCGGGCTAAGTCATTTCTAAAACTCCAAAGTTTATACCACATACGTGCACGTCTTTGCAAATGGTTTAACACAATGACACTATGTTATCTCTATAACCTGCTCCTTCTGTGATTTCATCAACTTAGCTGGGGACTAACCCCCTCAACTCTTCTGCAAATTATGAATGAATGAATGAAAAATCATTTATTAAATGCTGATTAAATACTAAGCATTCTTCTCATTGTTTGCTTTTCAGCAATCTCTATCCTCAAAGACATTGTATTCTAATGGGGAAACGACAGAGGATTACTGGTGGCCAGGAAAAGGAATCACGATCTGGGAAACCAGAAACATGGTTAAATAAGAGGGCTGTAAAATGACACATCTTTTCCAGGGACAATGGTACTGTTGATACAACTACAATTCTCAGGAGTTAAGACTGGGGTGGAGTGTACAGGTTAGGGCTCAGTTCCTCCTGGGCACGGCCCAGAGGCAGCAGGAATGGAGCCAGGAATAAGTTTAGTCTGTATGGTCCTCGGCACTGTCAGAACCCAGTGGCTTAGTTCCTCCCAGGTCTGAAGTCTGGTACAGGCTCAGAATATTGCCTGTGGCATGGAGATGTTGATTGGTGGCCTGCTGGTATGTTTAAGAAACAGAACTTGGAAGATGGAGCACAAGATGGCTTGTTCTCCCTGGAAGGTACCAAGTTACCTTGTCCCTCACTATCCCCTTCGTGCATTTCTAATATTTATATAAAATAAAGAGTTAGAAGACTTTGACCAATCTTTAATATCAAACTGTGGGGTAATGGTTTATGTACAGAAATATGACAGGGGTATCTTCCTGCTACATCATGGTGGTTTGCCTAATGTGGAGGTATGATGAGCAGAGCAAAAAGTATTCTACAAAAAGGATGAGTCTGCAGACATAACGTAACATAAGGAATTGTCATGGGGGCATCAAAGGGAGCTTGGGATATAGTGCCCACCCTTCAGTTTGAACAAACCATAGCCTTCCACAATCTATGCCACCACCAAGCGGAGAAACCTAAGCTACACAGAACATTGGTCTGGCTCAGCTTGGCATCAGTTAGGTTCTAAGGAATGAGGAAGCTGTTGTAATATTCCACACTGGCCATATTCCACTATACCAACAATCTTGTTGTTGGTTGTTGCTAGGAACAGTTTCAGAACAGAGGGTGTAACCTGGTCAGAGATCACAGAGATTAATTAGTAAAGGAAGAGAAGAACCAGCTGGACTTTTAGAGAAGGAGGCTCCAGAGCCAGCATAAGTATTTTGATTTACTGTGGATCATCAATAAGGCTTTGTTGTTTTCACATGGTTGACTTGGGCATGGAATAAGCTCAGTTGTCAAAGATGCAAAACACATTTAAACATTCAGCTCTCAATCCACCATCGGGCACATAGCACAGGGCCTGGCACCTAACAGGTATTTAATGCCTGTTCATTGATGGATTGACTATTGACTGATCCTATGATTTGAAAGATCCAAGTATCTGAAATGGAGGAATTAGACATGAGTGACTGATGCGGACTTCTATAGAAATCATGGGAAAACAACAAACAATGTTTACTCCAAAGTCAATAAAGGGAAATCTGTTTCTGTGTGTGTGTGTGTGTGTGTGTATATTCAGTTTTTTTTTAAATTTACTATTAATTTCCCCCTAGTTACATGTAAAAACAATTTTTAACCTTTGTTTTTAAAACTATGAGTTCCAAATTCTCTCCCTACCTTCTTCCCCTCCCCCCTGCCCCATGAGAAGGCAAGCAATTCCACATAGGTTATACACATGCAGTCATGTAAAACATATCCATCATAATAGTCATGTTGTAAAAGAAAACACAGACAAAAAAACCTCAAGAAAAATAAAGTAAAAAAAAAAAGTCTGCTTCAATCTGTATTCAGACACCATCAGTTCTTTCTCTGGGGATGGAGAACATTTTTCATCTTAACTCCTTCAGAGTTGCCATGGATTGCTGAGAATAGCTAAATCATGCTGTTACTATGTACCCAGTACATTTCACTTTGCTTATAATTTCTTAAAGTACAATAGTATTCCATCATAACTATATACTACAACTTGTTCAGTCATTGCTCAACTGATGAGCATCCCCTCAATTTCCAACTCTTTATCCCCAGAAAGGAGCCGCTATAAATACTTTTGTACATACAGGTCTCTTTCCTTTTCTTTTTTTTAATCTCTTGGGATACAGACCTAGCAGTGGTTTTGCTAGGCCAAAGGGTATATATGTGTGGTTTTATAGCCCTCTGGGCAGAGTTCCAAATTGCTCTATAGAATGGCTGAATTAGTTCACAATTCTGCCAACAGTACGTTAATGCCTCATTTTTCCCATATCCCTTCCAACATTTGTCATTTATCTTTTCTGTCCAATTAGCCAATCTAACAGGTATGAGCTAGTACCTCAAAATTACCTTAATTTGCATTTCTCCAATCAATAGTGAGTTAGAATAGTTTTTCATATGGCTATAGATAGCTTTAATAACTTTAACTGAAAATTGACTTGATCTTTTGATCATTTATCAATTGGGGAATGGCTCTTATTTTTATAAATATGACACAGTTCTCTATATGTTACAAAAATGAGGTCTTTATTAAAGAAACTTGATTCAAAATTTTTTTCAGTTATCACTACTAACTGTATTTTCCTCTACCCCCTTTTACTTTAATCTCTTTCTCCTTTCATCCTTTCCCTCCTCAAAAGTGTTTTGCTTCTGACTACCTCTTCCGTCAATCTGTTTCACTTTTTATCAACTCTAAATTATTGTCACCAAGTAAAGCCCTTTTCTTAATGAGACCTAAAGACCTAAGGAGCCAAGTGATCACTCAAGAGACTACTGACCATACGAAATTGACTAATCATAATGAAAAACTGAATCTTCAAGAAAGCATAACAGATACTCAATCAGTAAGAAGGTAGGGCTTAGAACGCAGAAGGAGAATAATAAAAGATATAGCGAAGACAAATTAAGTGAATTCCTTTCAGACTGGGAATTGTCCTGCAAAATGGAAGCAGTTGGGTAAGTTTAAGGAACAAAATGTGCATTTTACCAGGATATCTGGCATGATTCACATGACACAGGTTTAATCTGGTCTCTGCACCTTAATTTCTTCATTTAAAAATAAAGGCATTTTAAGTTGGAGGAACAGCAAGGCAACAGATGTTAGCAATAGCCCTACCAGACATAAGCTGCTCTCCCATTTTAATGTTTTGGTAGGAACTCTCTAACAGCAGGGATGGCTAGATAAAGCATTGGGTTTGGAATCAGGAAGACTCATTTTTTCATGAGTTCAAATCTGAAGTCCTAGCTGTATGACCCTGGGCAAGTCACTTAACCCTGTTTGCCTCAGTTCCTCATTTGCAAATGAGCTGGAGAAGGAAATGGCAAACCGCTCCAGTATCTTTGCTAAGGAAAACCCTGAAATGAGGTCACAAAGAGTCAGACATGACTGAAACAACTCAACAAATCTAATAGCAAAGAGAATTTAGGTCATCGGGCTGGTAGCCCTAAACTAGCCCTCTGAAAAATTTACTTTCGCTATAAAGTTGAATGTGCTTGAAGAACAAAGGGGAGACCTCCATGGGGACTATAGGGAGCCTGCTTGGATAGGATTCCTTGTGTTTGAGTTTCCCTGTGCCGTGTGTCTTTGAGCAAAGTCTTGTACGCTGTAGGCACAAGATAAACCAAAGGATGGGGCAACAATGATTCTGTGTAGCAAGGTCAATGGCTATTATAATCTTGTCAAGCTTTTCTGAACCTGGCCCTACTCTCCTTCACTGTGCCAATGTCAGAGGTGATGGAACCTTGAACAAAGAGATACTAAATCAGTTGTGTCAAACTATGAAAGACAAGGAGGCCACTAAACGCTACCTAAGGATCCCAGTGGGCAGCATATTCACTTGGAAAATCCTGTTAGAACAGTGGTTCTCAACCTTCCTAATGCCACAACCCTTTAATAGTCATATGTGGGCATGTCTGCACGTGGGCAGACCCGCCTAGAGACGGATTGAGGAGGTTCCTAAGACCATTGGAAATGTGTGTTTTCCCATGGTCTTAGGCGACCCCTGTGAAAGGGTCGTTCAACCCCAAAGGGGTCATGACCCACAGGTTGAGAATCGCTGTGTTAGAAGAAACCATGTTCTATTCTATTGTATCTTTATGTTAAATACTCCCTAATTACATTTTAATCTGGTTCTGGCCACACTTGGGAGTGCTGAGGACATGTGGATTAGAGCAACTCCGGGGTTCCTGCTCTAGTTTTGATTTTTCTATATAGTTGCTGAAGAGATGGGTTTTTTTAATGGTAAAAATGATCTCTTTTCTACCTTTATATGACAATTTAAAATGCTGAAAAAATTTGACATGCTTTTAAAAGGAAAGGAAAAACCATTCCTCAAAAAGTTAGTTTAAAAAAAAAAAAAAAGGACTACCAATTTACATTCTGCAGATGATTTCATGTTAGATTTGCATTTTTGGAGCCTGACCTCCAAGAATGCATGTTAGGGCAACTGGGGTAATTTGGGCGGAGGACTGTTCCTAGGATGCCCATTCTAGCCTTTTGCTGCATCTGGTCTCCAAGGAGGACAAATGCGTCCCGGGCCACTTTCACCACCAAGGAGCCCCATCTCTGCCTTGGAACCCTGGGCCCTTCAAGAGAGCTGAGAAACAACTGGACTCATTAAACATGGAACCTCTTGGCTTTTCAGGCCAGTCTAGGATACATTCAATCTTCCATGTCCTCACCACCAACATTCCCCTAGTCGTCTTCTTGCCCCACAACCTATATCCCAAGAAGAGAGATAAGCACTTGGTGAGGTTCTGGGATACATGAGGGTTTGACACAAAGGACTGCATGTTCTTAGGTTAAACTGCTATGTTCCCAAACATGAACTCAGTGTGACAGTCAACCCTATAAATGGGAGGCAGTCAAAATTAGAAGCATAGGTAAGCAGTCTATAGAAAATTGCCCAGAATAATAACTTATATTGTATCTTAATGCTTACACAGCCCTTTGGGACAGGTAGTGTTAGTGTTATCATCCATACTTTACATTGAAGGGAACTAAGTCTCACAACTACTGAGAAGTAGAAGAGGTTAAGCTTGAACCCTCCTCCCCTGGCTCCAGTGCTAGCGCTCCTTCCATTATCTCACACGACCTCTCTATAGGTTAGAATCAATTCTCTTCTATCCACTAGAAGATGATAAATTTATTAATAATAAATAATATAAAATATTTATAAATTATTTATAAATAAAATATAAAATGTTATATAAAATTAATTATATAAAATTTAATTCCTAGTTACACATAGAGAAAAGGCAACTATTTCATTAGGTTTCTGTTGTCTAGAGAAGATGGGCTCTATTATCCAGATAAAAAACTGATGGACTCTAAATGAAGATGGAAGCACATTTCTTCACTTACATTCTTCTTTCTTGTGGCCTTTTTCCTTTTGATCTGTTTCTTCTTTATCAACTGTGACTAATATGGAAATATTTTTTCATGGTAGCACATGTATAAACTGTATCAAACTGCCTACCATTTTCAGAAGAGAGGAGGGCAAGGAAGGAGAAAAAAAATTTGGAATTCAAAATCTTACAAAAATGAATGCTAAAAATTTTCTTGACATGTAACTGGGAAAAAAAAATAAAATACTATTTAAAAAAAAAGAAGATTGGTTTTCTCTCTTTTCTTTCAACAAGGATTTAGTGAGCACATCCCAGCAGCTGCACAAGGTGCCTTTTGAAGGCAAACTAATGAAACCAATCTCAGGGAAGATGTCAACCAGCAGGTGAGATACCATTCTACCACACAGAAAGTATCTATCAGTAAAAAAAGAGAGAAAAGAACCAGCTCTGCTTCAGGCTGAACCCAGGTGTCAGTATAAAAGTTCTATTCCCAAAATGCAGTGGAGAAGAAGGGAGGTGGATGAAGAAGATGACCAGCTTCCAGGTTCTCAAGTGGGACATTTATCATACGACTGTATTATTTTAAAGGGGGGGGAAGGGAAGGAGCAAGGAAGGGGGGAGGAGAAAGAGAGAGAAAAAGAGAGAGAGAAAGAGAGAGAGAGAGAGGGAGAGAGAGAGAGAGAGAGAGAATAAGAGAGAGAGGGAGAAGAGAGAGGGAGGGAGGAAGGGATAGAGGAGAGAGAAGGAGGGAGGGAGAGAGAAAGGGAAGGAGGGTGGAAGGGGGAGAGAGAGAGAGAGAGAGAGAAAGAGAGAGAGAGAGAGAGAGAGAGAGTGTGTGTGTGTGTGTGTGTGTGTGTGTGTGTGAATTCCCAGATCAATGAAAGGGGAGTAAGATGATAATTCACATTTAGAAAATGGAATTTCTTCATTGAGCATATCGCATATAATTTAAAAAAGAAGAGTCTAACTACTATCTATCCCTATCCCTAGGTAAGAACTAAAAATTCATCTTTTTAAGCTGAGATCAAGGATCTTTTGTAAGCTCCTAAAGCTTTATCAGTCAGCTGCCCAGTCAATGAACAAGTACTCACAGAGCATTTACAATATTTCCAATATTACACTAGATACCACGGAAGAAAGCCCTATCTTTCAGGGGTTATTTGAGGTGTTTAGAGTCTTCTTGGGTATAAGACTAACACATGAGAAAAAAATTGAAAGTATAATAAGACACTGTATAATGAAGCCTAATACTGTGTAGTAAACACGTTTTAGAACAGTTAAGCAGAAGTCTGAGAGAACTGCTGACTCAATTAGTCAAGGAGGGCTTTCTGAGAGAGATGAAACTTGAGATAAGCTCTGAAAGACAGGGGAGGCAAACAGAGAACATTCCAAGCAGGGCAAACAGCACGAGCAAGGGAGCAGAGCGGAGAATGAGCAAGAAGTAAGTGGGGCCAGTGAGGACAGCAGACTCACCAGAGCAGAAGAAGCAAGGGAGTTGTTAAGAAACAAACCCGCACAGACAAGGTAGCACCAGCTCATGAAAAGCCTCGAAAGTTAGGCAGAGGAGTTGAGGACTAACATGATTGGCAATCAGAAAACCACTCTATGATCTCAAGCACAGGGATGATATGATGCAAGCAGTATTTCTGGATGCTTGGATGGAAAGACAAGGGACAGGGAAAGCAGCCCGGGAGGATGCTGCAGTGACATCCAGGCATGAGACAATGAAAGTCTGGCTCACGGTGGTGGTCACAGGAATGGAGAATAACAAATCTGAGACATGTTTGAAGGAAAAAAAAGAATTTGACGACAGAATGGATCTAGGGGATGAAGAATCAAAGATGACACCAAGGTTTCTAGCATGGGAAACCAAAAGAAGGAATGGTGGTACCATGGACAAAAATGGTGGAGTTTGGAAGGAGGGTTAGATAGAGAAGAGAGAAGTATGGATCTGAATGTGGGGAATTTCAAGCTATCGCATGCCATCCAAATGGAAATGGCTTTGAAGGCAGTGGGACTGGAGCAGGTTTGAAAGGGCAGTGATATAGATGCAGATATAGATTCGGATTTATAAGCCCAGCTGGTCTTACTGGTGGAGGAAAAAAAACTTTTACATACTTACGTCCATTAAAAAAAAGTGATTTCTTAGACTATCACTGAATACTAGACTCCAACATCAAAGTACCTGCACTCTTTCCATTTTTGGAAGATATCAAACTCCATTGCCTCAGTCTGATTTGGAATAAATCGGAACTCAGACACTAGTTCAGGCGTGTGTTCCGGAAGTTCACACTCCCCAAGTTCCGCTGTGATTTTTCAAAGAGAAGGGAAAAAAAAAGAGAAAGAAAGATAACATTTAACAAGTTCAGTTACTATGATGACACACTCTAAACATATTTCATATGATTAAATTTGCTGGACGCCATTTAAAAACATATCATAACTCCACTGGGATAAAATTTAATTTGTGAGCTTCACAAATACCCACATGTGCACATATGCATACCTTCAAGTCCACAATAAATCTCATAGACACACATTGTCTGGCTCTCTCTTTTTATTAACTTGAAATTGTCACCAACTGACATATAAACACACACACACACACACACACACACACACACACACACACACACCTCTACCCCCAATCTTCCACACCATGCAAATTCACCTTGCATTACATTTTTCCTTAGTGGGCAAAGTGGTATTACAAAAAACTACTGAACTTGAAATCAAAAGACTTGGGTCCAAGTCCTACCTTTGCCACTCATGACCTGTGTGACCTTGAACAAGTCACTCGACTTCTATGAGATTCAGTTTTCCTCATGTGTAAAATAGGGATTTTAATATGTTGCTACCTCGTTGGTTTGATTTGGGAATTAAGTGAGACAGAATAAGTAAAGTAGTATAGAAATTCAAAGTCTTTACTCACAGTAATGCACTTCAAGGTAGATTCTTAGTATTCAACTAAAATGCCAACTGCTCACTAATCTAAGTTTAATATGTTGTTAAATATAGGCCAGAGCCAGGATTTTTGCTTAGAGTCCTATTAACAATTGGTAAAGCATTTGGTGCATTTAGAAACTGGGAGGAAAAAAATAAATGTCCTGACAGGCTGTGGAGTGGGAGGGAAGGACAGCGACGGTCTATGTTAGTGCTGCAGTAGCTCAGGCGGATGGCCCAGGAGTGGATGAAGCAGAGGATAGGGTGATAACGGGTCATGCAGCACCTGGAGGACAAAGGAGGAGGGATCATCGCAAGAGCAGACGCTACAGGCACAAACCTGTGGGAGTGGGGAAAGGCAAAGCTCTGCACTGAATCTGCTTGGCTCCAGTGGGAAAGGGGGGTGAATATCAGCGGCCAGTTATAAATGGGAACCTGGAAGCAAAAAGCCATCAGGAAGATGCTGAAAAATAGAACAAGACAGTGGACGGTAGGCTTGAAAAGCAAGCTAAGGACGGGGCGGCGGGAGGGAGGGATTGTTTTGTTTACTCTGTCTTCCTTTCAAGGTTAAAGGAGAGGAAGAGAGAATAATACCCATGCAGCTTTGGAGGGCTGAGGAAGACAATGGGGCTCTTAATTGAGAAGAGCATTGAGGAAGGCTGATCCAAAAGGGAGGAGAGCAATAGAAGGCTAGGTAGGAGGGTTTCTGGTTACTGTTTTAATCAAGATAAATGATCCAAGGAACATCTCTCTGATAATCTATTATCTCTTGAAATAAGGAGCATGGCATAAGCCGTGGTTAAAGAAGAAAACTGGGTTATTTATTCATTTGGTGTTGAAAATGTAGAAGAAAAAGTGTCAGGATGGCAGGAATAACCTTGAAGTGATCCTATCGAGGAGGCCAAGGGTGGATTCCCCTGTACACTCTTTTCAGGAATGAAATAGGAGATAAGAGGGACTTTGTGATTTGATACATAAGACTCTGTGCTGTGTTAACAGTCCTAACAAGTGTAGTAGACCATTTAGGGGATTGGTTTGTGGGTATAAGAATGTGAAAATAATACTACTGGAAAAGGGAGGGGAAGTTAACCAGTTGCCAGTTACCTTTTACTTAAAGACAGAGGCTGATTAGAGTTGGCATAAATACAGTGGAGACAAGAACATGCTATGGATGGACCCATGGGCATCATCCCACAAAGCAGGTGCTGAGCTAGCACCATAGCCACTTCCAATGGGCTACACTGGCTCAGCAATGAAGGACTTCTGCTTTGAAACAACACAGAAATCCCTTCCTGGTTCCTGTGGACTTGACATCTGGGATGACGGGAGCCATCCCAGCTTACATATATAAGGATGGGCCCATGTTCTGGGTCCTTGCTAAAGGACATGAATGACCAGAATGGATAGTCCCCTGTGACAGATGAAAGATGCTGGCTGATTTAAAATTTTATCCTGTCTGGCTCAGCCTCCCAGGCTGGCCCCAAACCCCTCACCTCTGGTTGTTAGAAGGGCTTCATCTAATTAATGGTGCACTTGGCCATCTTGAGATAAGAGGAATCTAGAAGATTCCAAATGAGTCTAGAAGAGCCACCCTCTCAGTGGACTACATAAAGGGGTTGGGGGGAAAGCTCCCCACTCTTTCCAAGGTGACCTCCTTGTTGGGACACAGCCAATACCAACTTTCTGCCAGACTTCTAGCTGCTGTTTGTCCTTTGGTCTGGAAGAGGAGCAAGACATCAGGGAGGTGATACCATGACATACAAGTGAAGTGGACTGAAGTGAGGGAGGGCTGTGCAAAGTCACCAGCCTCACTTTCTCCTCTGGAGCCAGCTGGGTCTAGTGGCCAGATACAGATCGGGATGACTGGAGATGGCCTCTCCCCAGACTTAAGCAGTTGGGGAGGAGACTCTTTCTCTCCTTCCTTCCCGGTCCTCTTGTTTCTTTCCATGGACACAGCTGACCTAGTACTGATCCTAACATTAATATCTCAATCCTTGGCAGCTCAAGAAGTCAGGAGTTCCTCACTGCTAACTTGCCACAGGGGGTGCTTCTGACCTCTCAAGCTCATGAGGCCAAGGCTTGAATCATTCGCCTCAGGCTCACTGTGCAGCCACCTGTATTTCTCTGTATTAGGAGAAAGAAACACAAGAGAGAGACTCCTGAGGACCTGAGATCCAGTCAGTCTCATCCAAGCAAGAACAAGTTCTCACTAGCATATCTGTCTGTCTGCCTCAGGTTCCTCAACTGTAAAACAGCACCCACATCACAGGGTTGTTGTGAGGAGGTTCCCAGAGATGGCTCCCATCATCCCAGAGGAACAGCCCATGAGGAAAACTGGCTCCAGAGCACATGTGGCCCTTTAGAAGCGAACAATATGCATGCCTTTTCCCACATGCGGACTAAGAGATAGCCTGGGGTACATGAGGAATAGCTAAGTAACCGCATCTCATCTTGGAATTAATGAGACAAAAGGCCAAGGGGAATAACACCAAGAGGTCCATCCCAGAAAGATCTGATCATTCGGAAGAATGAAAAATACAAAAGTATAAAAAACATGGATTTTAATTCAAAGGGGCATAAAAAGAAAAAAAAAATCAAAGAAGTAAGGAAAAGAGGAAATTCAAAGAATGCCTTGAAATTATCATTTTGAAGATACTAATTAAGGCTCCTGGGGCATAAGACTGAAGCTCTTATCTCAAGATGGGAAGAGAACCCACATCATTAATTGGATGAGGCCCTCCTAACAATCTGAGGAGAGGAGTCTGGGTCCAACCAGGGAGGCTGGGGCTGAGAAGGTAAAACTTTTAAACCAGTTAGCATCTTTTAGCAGAACAACTTCTCTTCTGAGTTATCCGGGGCTGTGGAACTGCCTTGGTTTGGTGTGAATGCTTTTCTAGTACCCTACTTCCTCTTCCTCTCTTTCTGAGTAGCAAATGGGACAAGGAATGCCCCAAGGAGGCACAGAATTAAGTCCTCTCTGTGCCTGCTTGACCAGATGTCAATTCCCCTTGTTCTGTGCTGTCATTTCTCCACAGATGAGGCCTTTTTTCCTGGCAATGACTGAAGCTCAAGGGTGGATCAAACACCAGTGGTACTGTAGCTTTTGAACTTGGTCTTTAAAAGAAGCTACATCCAGACATGGAGAGTTGGAAAGAGAGGAATCCATGGCACAGACACCAATTTAGTTCCTCAGAGAGGACTGCACGTATGTGGACCCTCCAGGGAATTATACCCATATCAAGGAATCATACTGAAATTGAGATACAGAAGAAGAAATGGAGTCATTAGATATAGGAAGAGGGAAAATCGGCATTGTATGGAGCCCGAACGTAGGGAACAAATAGATACCTCGCCCCTCAGTGGGGGTCCGTCTGGGGCAGTACTGTGTACTGTGTAGAGTATGAGGAGTACTCAGTGGCTCGAGGAAGAGATGGGTGAGGTATTGCTTGATTTCTTAGCAACTTCTCAGTTCCTTCCCCTTGGGGAATAGTACTCTCCCAGAATAGTACTAATAAATCAGGAGGACTGTGTTGGTTCCTAGAGAGATGAAGGCTCGAAAAGGGGGAATTTTCTGGATTCCTGGGTAACTTCAAATCCTTGCCCCTTACAGGGAGGCCCCACTCAGATTAGCATACTTTTAAGTCAGGAGGTGAAAGCCCACCAGATGGGAGCTGCTTAACTCACCTACCAGCTCTGAATTTTTCCCATGTAGATGCCTAGGAAGGCAGAGGCGTACCAGAGAGAGAAGGCATTCAGCTTTGAGTCCTTTGGGTGGGGTTTTTTTGAACGGATGAGAGTCAGGTTAAATACAAACTTTTCATATATTTGATGTTATGTTATCATGAATGCTTGCACTGGAGCTAAGGGTACTTTTAAAAAGAGCCAAATCCTTTCGTTTCCTAGATGCTAGCACAAGTCAGTATGGTTCCAGAGAGGCTTCTAATATTTAATCTGATTTGGAGAAGCCAGAACATATATTAATTTACTCAAAGACAAACATCCCAACCTATTTTATAACTTCTTTATGTGGGGGTGGTGTTATTGCTGTTTGTTCTTTGTTCTCAAGGAAGACCATGACATTAGGATGGTGATGTCATGACTTGCAAGCGAATTGGATTTAAGTGAGGAAGGGCTGTGCAAAGTCACCAGCCTCACTTTCTCCCCAGAGTCATCTGAGTCTAGTGGCCAGATGCAGATCAGGATGACTGGAGATGGCTCCCTCATAAGAGAGATGTTACGGGTGTTACACATACCACAAAATCAGTCCTGTCCACCTATTCATACAAACATACATTTATACCCCAAAACTGGACCTATATTATACCTTTTCATACTACCGTAACTATTGGAAAAATATCTACTGCCACAGGACTGTTCAAAACCTCTAGTGACTCCCTGGACAAAATTCCCATCCTTGGTCACCACCCTCCTATTAGGATATAAATTCCTGGAGGGAAAGGACTGTCTCACTTTTTTATTTGTATCTCCAGTGTTTGGCACATACAGGCATTTAATAAATGCATATTCATTCATTCATGTGTTCGACTCTCTTGGCATAATTTTCCTGATCTACAAAACAGGGATAATATCTCACAGGATTGTTTTTAGGTTCAATTTTATATATAATGTAATGCAGATATAATAGGCATATTTATTTTTAAACTTTAAAGCACTTTATAAATATAAGTATTATATTTTTAAAGTTTCTTCAGTATCCCCTTTGGTTCTAGAAACCATAGAAGTAACAGCAATAATATTAGTAAATATTTGTATAATGCCTTAAGGTTTGCAAAAGTGCTTTTGTATAGTATCTCATTTGATCACAACAATACTGAGAATAAAAATAATAATTAATCATGCGAATTGCAATCTCAAATAAAGAGTAGTTATGGCAGAGGAACTATTGGGAAAGTCAACAAAGTCATATGAACAGAGAAATGGGAGAAAACACAATACTGAACATGTAAGAGTATAAGAGTATAAATAAGTATATATGTGTAAGATTTATATAAGAGTATAAGGCCAGAAAGAATCCTAAAAACAAACTACAACACGTTGGAAAGGGAGAAAATGCAACCAAGAGCTCAGAGGTGAGAATAAAGGGGCAACAAAGAAGTAACCACAGAAAACAGTAAAACTGATCGAGGAGCTGATAGTGCCAGTTTTCCAGGATATTAGTCATGTCTGACAACAGAACACCTAGCCTTGTTAATGTGGTCTGTTTAGACAGGCCATATATCTACCTCATAAAAGGATAAAAGCATGATCAGTGCAGATTTGCTTTCTAAGTTGGTGCTGTGGAGGGGAGAAGGGTGCTTCTCTGGTATGAAATAGAAGAAGGCAGCTGGAGCAATCCTCAAACTCCATTTGTCCACACTGAAAACACAAGAGGAAGGATAAATTCTGCCAAACAGAAGAGATCTTAAATAAAGGAAAGACAAATTAATGAAAATGAAATTGAATGAAAAATGAACAGAATGTGAAAAGAATAATGAAAGAAAAGAAACAGTACAAGAAATAAAAAGAAAAATGAAAAGAATATAGGAAGGATGGCAGGAAGCATAGTAACTCTTTTTTCTTTTTCTTTTTAAATTGATCTGTTTATTTACTCTTAGTTTTGGGAAGCATAGTTATATAAGTGAGAAGCAACAATGGTACGATGCAAAAAGTACTATACTTGGGAGTCTAAAAAGACTTGTTCAGAATTTATTAGTTTCCCAGAGGGAAAAAATCACATTTTTTTTGAGACTTGGGCTTCTTTAACTGTAAAACGGAGACAACACATGAATTTTCTAACCCG
>CM053590.1:172541841-172584251 GCA_028646515.1 Pseudochirops corinnae | reverse complement strand
GTAATGCATAAAAGATTATGAATGAAATGAAGATGAATGAAAAATAAAAACAAAGTAACATGTAAAGAAAATAAACCAAAAGGTATAGGCAATTATGATTTAAAGGACGATGATTTTTTTTTTAAATCGTAAGATCTCATATTTGAAGGGACTTCGGAAGTCAGTTAGCCTAACTTGTCCCAAAGCACGATTTTCTTATACAACCCGAGCAAACGAATATTCAGTCATTTTTTTTTTTTGAAGGGAAATTGCTATCTTTCAAGGCAGTCCATTTCGTTTTTGAAAAGCAGTAATTAAGAGGGAGTTTTCCTTATGTTGAAGTGAAATGTGACTCTGTTAACATATAACCACTTGTGCTAGTCCTGGCCTCTGGGTCTAATCTTCCTTCCACGTGAAAATCTTTTAATAGACTACAGGAAATAGAAAAATCAGGGCAAAGCAGGGATGTCACAAACAGTATTTTGTATAACTAGCAGCTAGGAAAAGCTTATTAACTAATCACTGAATCAGCACTTATCCAAAAGAAGAGAGAGGTTAGGAAGAAGACAGTAATAGCCTCTGAAAGTACAATGAAAAAGATTTTTTGCAGCCATCTGACAAAGATTATGGGGAAAAGCTATAAAGAGTTTATGGAATCTTGTTTAAAAAAAAAAAGAGGAAACGGAAAGAGAACAAAGAATTAAGATCTTAGACATAAATGAGAGAACAGACGAACCAAAGCATAAATATGTAAAAAGTGTCACAAGGGACTCTGCGAGAAGAATAGAGTTCAGTATAAAATGAGAAAGAGAAAAAAAAGGGGGGGAAGAAGGAGAGGAAAACTGGCATTTGCTATGTTTATATCCATGTGTGACTGAGTTTTTCTGAAATTTTTTTCTTGACTTGGCTGGGAGAAAAGAACGATAAATAATAGAGGAATATAAGTAATTTATATTAATTCAACCCCTACCTACCCTGTGGCAATTTCCTTTTCTGAATAATGTTGACAAACAATTCAGTCATCTGGTTTAAACAAGACACTCCTTGTGAAGGGGGATGGATTAGATGACCTATTAAGGGCCCCTTTAAATTTCATTTTCTATTTTTTCCCCTTGTTTTTTGAGATGTCGTGGGGCCTGGTATATTATCGTTGGAAATAAGACTGGCTGTTGAAGGGTAACAAGAAAGATGTGGTATCAATTTTAAGAGGCTTGTAGTTGGATCTATTTAAACGTAGTGAAATACTTCACTCCTAGTTTTTAGAAAGAAGGAACAATGGAATACTTATTTGAAATCTTTGTGTTGCGATGACTAACTCTGATAGACTTAGCTTTTCTCAGAAATGTCTTCTCTAAGACAACGCCAAAAGACTCATGATAGAAAATGTTATCCACATCAAGAGAAAGGACTGTGGAGTCTGAATACAGATCAAAGTATCTTTTTCTGATGGTTTTATTTTTTCTTTCTTATGGTTGCTCCCCTTGATTCTAATTCTTCTTTACATCATGACTAATGTGAAAATATGTTTAATGAGAACGTATATGTAGAACCTAGATCCGACTGCACACCGTCTTGGGGAAGGGAGAGAAAAGGGAGAAAGAGAAAATTTAAAACTCAAAAGTTTATGGAAGTGAATGTTGAAAACTAAAGGTAAATTAATTAATTTTTAAAAAATCAGCATTAAGTCAATACGAACTTAAAATATTTATGCATATTTTTAAAAAAATAATTAAATTAATATCTGACATTTATACAGTGGTTTTAAGATTTATAAAACATCTTAAATATATTACCTCACCTGGTCCTCTCAGAAACCTCGTAAGGCAGGTAATAACAAGTTTTATATCCACTTTACAGAGAAGGAAACTGAGGCTCAGATGTTGTAAGTGACTTCTTTGTGGTCATAGCAAGCAAGTGTAGGTGGCTGAATCTGAACCCAAGCCTTTCAGATTCTAAATCCAGTTGCCTATCAACTGTAAACCAACTTGCCTCTCAAAGCATATCAAAACTGGGTGATTAATGAATAGAACAATGTCTTTACCATGTATTAGTATAGAGAAATGAAATCAGACAAAAGCATCCGGGCCTCTGAATGTACTCAATTCTAGATCAGGAAAATGTTACTCATCTACTATATAAATTATTTGATAGCAACAAAAATTCTCACCAAATGTTGATGAAACCTCTCAGAAAGAAAACATTAGGACTTTATCACTGATTTTCAAGGATGGTTTAAATGCTAACCCTTCATGATATTCACAATGGTATGGAATCAGAGAATGCCAGGGCTGGAAGGGACCTTGGGGATTATCTAACCCAGCTTCCCACTCCCTCGATCCCCAGAAGTCAAGTCATTTATTTACTATCACATAGCCGGCAGTGGCAGCCCAAGTCTACTTTTCTAGCCAAGTTCCTTGAATCTGTGGTTTGTGCCCACAGAAAGAATTACTTCACCAGCCACTCCCCCTTCCTAGTCAGCTAAAATCTAGTTTCTTCCTCCTGCTGTCTGACTTAAGCTGCTCTCTCTAGGGTCATCAGTGAACTCCTGTTAGCCAAACCCAATGGCCTTTTCCTAATCTTCCTTAAACCCTTCTGCTGTATTTGACAGAGCTCATCAGTCCTTTCCCTCTTAAAACCCTCTCCTGTAGTTTCTTCTCTGTCAGTCTACACTAGTACTCCTTGCTGTGCCTCCTTCAACTTCTCCATCACTCCCACTATCAGTAAGTTACCACTCAAGTCTCATTTCTCCACCCTAACATCTTCACAGCCAGTATAAGTTCACCCATTCCTTCCTCTATTACCCTTACCCTGACGACTCTCCCAGTAATCTTCTCCAGTTATTGTAAGGTAAAGGGGCACAGTTCCTTCTTACTGAGATGCTTGAGTTTGGATTAACTCCAGCTATAATATAATATCAACTCTACCCATAATACAGGGTTAGAGCACTGAGCTCACAAAATCTAATTATTGAGGAAATGACAAGAAATCAAGGCTGAGTTGGTAGGTCTAGACCAGAAATACAGGGATCTGAGGGGAAATAAAAGTAGCAAGAACAAATCAAGGCTGAAGGAGAAACAAAAGAAGTCTGAGTTAAGATTGACAGATCAAGGCCAAGAACACTGGAAATCAGACACAGGAATTCGAGGATGCACCAAAGTTCACGCTTATAGGCTAGATGCATAAGGACTGTAAAAGCACAGATCACTAGCAGGAGAAACTGAGGCTTACAGGGAGTGATTCACCCAAAATCAACAGAAAATTAACAGCAGCTTTAAGAAGAAAATGGTTTTTTGCTCCAGCATATTTCTAGAAGCCTTTAAAGTATATACATTTGAATGTCCTGATATCACCTCAAAATTAGTGCATTCAAAAGGAAACTATTATTTCTGCCAATTCTATTCCCTTCCCTAAATTTCCCCTCTGTCAAATGGCATCAATTCCCTAAGTCCCCCAGATGCAAAAGCTCTGACTTAATAATGCAACAAGCAATTACCAAGCATCTGGTATGAGCAAACATGGTAGCTTTTTTACAGCTGATCAGAGAGTTAGCTTCAAAGACAGGAAGACCAAAGTTTGAATCTGGCCTTTGACAAAGACTGCCTCTGTAACTTTGAGCAAAATACATAATCTCTAAGTGCTCTGGGCAACTTTGTAATGCAATGTATGAAAAGTTCAGGAGATATAATTTCTAGGTAATTAATAACCAATTTTATTAATTATGGTTAACACATAATTAACAAAATGATAGTCATTTGACTCTCATAAACCAAAAACAAATCATGGAGGCCATTGAATGCTTATATGCCCTTGGAAGAGTGAGTGTTCTCGAGAGGCTCTGATTGGTTAACAATTAATGAGATACTTAATATTATAATGAGAGGTAGACCTATTCTGAGAGTTGGAGATATGACTTTGATTATGTCACTCAAGGACAAAGGGACTCATCTCAATCCAGACCACTCCTCCCTCTATCCTCCACCCAATCTATGAACAATGAACAATGGTGGGATAAGAACTCTAACTAAACAAGAAGATCTGGGTGGGATTAAATTTTGGGGAAAGGTAAGAAATGAGAGATTGGGATTTGAATGAGGAAATAGAAAGGGGAAATCTTAATCCTAATTTAATAATTGGTTACTAATATAAGGGAGAAATAATCATTTCTCTCACTAAGACTATAAATTACAGAGAAGATACCAAGTAATATTGTTAGAAATGACCTCCTTACCTGGAAGTTCCTTATACCAATGAAATCAGAGGTCCAATCTCTTCAATCTTGCCCTCAAGGACTTTATAAAATATAACTAACCATAATGCAAATTAGAAATGACTAAGCCCTTCAAAGTCAAACAGAGATCCCCTTCAGTCCTTCTCAACATCCAATCAGCCTTCAAGCACAGAGACATTTCCATCAAAAGCTTCCTTTGATTCATCCATTTTCTACTCTCACTGCCATCATCCTAGTCTAGGCCCCCCACCCGACTCCTTTCATAGTCATTGTCCTCATCTTCCTTCTCTCTCTACAACCAAAACATCCTTACGATGCTGCCATATCAAAACTCCTAACACACTGCTTTCTTCATAGAGTCAGGTATACAGTTTGAACACAACAAATATTTGCTGACCATCAGGATAAATAGGAAATAATTAACGGAGGGAAGATCAACAAATGTTTTGCAACTTACAGTCTTAGAGAGTTGCTTGGGGCATTGAGTGTTTAAGTGACTTGTCCAAGGTAACACAGCAGAAACTGAATCCAGGTGGTCCTGACTGAGCCGATACATCATATTATCTCTCCAATACAATAATTCAAAGTTTGTAAAGCACTTTCCTTATAACAACCCTGTGAGATGGATAACGGCAGCTAAAATACTAGACTTAGAGTTAGAAAGACCTCAGCTCAAATGTGGTCTCAGCCTCTTACTACCGATCTCAGTTTCTCCACCTGTAAAATGAGGTAGCACCTACCTCTAAGAATTGTTATGGGAATCAATAAGGTAATATATGTAATGCACTCTGCAAAAACTTTAAAACACTGTATAAATGCTAGCTATCATGACATCTTATTATTCCAGTTTTACAGAATAGGACATTGAAGATCTGAGGGCTGAAGAGGCTTCCTTACACACACAGCTATCAAATATCTGGGCAATTGATGATCCGAAGCAGGATTCATTCCCAGGTCTCCTCGTTTCAAGATCTCTATTCCTAGATTGGCAGAGTCTAAAATCAAAGATCAAGTCAACAAAAGCAGGGAAGAAGGAGAGGGGACCAAAGAAAGTAATATAAAACCAAGCTTGTTTGGGATAGAAGATTGGGGCTGCTTCTTCTCTGCTCTAACTCTGTTTTCCTGCTGTGTGCCAGCCGGCAAGGGCCTGCAGATCATATGCTCACCACCAGGGAGGAGTAGGGAGCCCCACTGCTACCATTAGCTACCTAGGGACAGCAGGATGAGCTTTCTGTGGGGAAGTTCTCAGATCCTGAAAAGCCCCACTCGAGCTCCACCTTCCCCTTTCTATTAACTCCTACAAGTTCTTCAAAGCCTCCAGGTTCCACTTGGCTCACAAAGTCTTCTCTGATGACTCAGGCAATCACTGGAGTTGACTGAGCACTGCGCCCAGGGCAGATGGAGCTAAGATCTATCTTTGCCTCAGACTGCAGCACCAGCATCGCACCCTAGGCCTCCCCTCCCTCCCATCCCTGATCTCCCCACTTTCCACTCAATAGGCTTGGGTAGGGTGGTATATGGCTTGCTGGTCCCAAAGAATTTTGCTTCCCAGAACCCAGCACAGGGCCTGACTTGTTCCAGATATTTTAATAAACAGTTGTTGAGTGACTGATTCTGGGGTAAAGGGAAAACTGGGTGACCATCACCCCTCAGTAATCTGAGATTATTACTGGACATAATGGAAACTTGTGTCTTCCTAGCCATGACCCTCTATGCCCACAAATGATTTGGATTCTCTCCTTAACAGAGAATATTGCTTGATTCTTTGTAAAAATAGCTAACATTTTATACGGTGCTTACTATTGTCAGGCACTCTGCTAAGTGCTTTAATTCATGATCTCATTTGATCCTCGCAACAATCCCAGGAAGCAGGGACTATTATTTATCCCCATTTTACAGATAAGGAAACTGGGGCAAACAGAGGTTAAGTGACTTGCCCAAGGTCACACACTAGTACATGTCTGAGGCTGGATTTTAATTCAAGCCTTCCTGACTCTAGGTCATATGCTTTATGCAACTGCACATCTAGCTGCCTCAGTATCTGTATCCCAGCCTGTATCCCTGGCAGGAATTTATTAACTGTTTCGTACTTTCATCTTTTGGATGTGGTTAGATTTTTGAGATCTCTTACAACTCTTGGTTGTAAGCCCTGACCCAAAGGGTATGGCTAAGTTAGAAGGTAACTTAAGCGGACCCTGTAAATGACTACAACAGAACATTCATAAAAGCCGAAAAAGCAAGCAGTCAATGCAAAAAGACAGTGGCTCTGGGGATCAGAGTGAGCTATAGAAATGGTCAAATTGCCTGGCACTCCTTACCTAATGGTTTCCTAACTGAACATGGACCCCTTGGCACTAAATGTCTTGCCTTTGACTTCAGAACTATCTTTAGACCTTAGGAATATGGCACCCTACAATATAAGAGCTTTCTTTTTTTGGTTCTTTATCCCCCCAACCTGGATCTTGCTTCATTTATACTAGAAGGGGATTCCCTCTCCTCCCCAAGAATTCTCTGAATCACTGGCATATATCTTGGGTGGTACCCAACACTGAGATTCTATGAGTTTTTCATATTCCAATAATGTTCGTAGCCTATATTACTTAATCTAGGACTGGATTACATATCGTCTTGTATAATTCTAATTGCTCCAAGTGTTTTATCTCTCCAAAGCTGGACAGCGGTACAATGGGTATCTATAGGAACCCACAGCAACGGGTTTATATGTGGAGGTATATGAAGTAGATACAAGGAGGGCCAAAGAGAGGTGATCCTCTACAGTCTTCTACAGCATTTTTTCTAGAACTGGCCTTTACTGTGACTTTAGGATACTGACTTTTCTAAAATGACAAGATAAAAGGAAGAAAAACAATTCTTTGTTCCACAAGGAAGCCTACATCATTGCTATAAGCTTACCTCATGAGATTGGGAATGCTATGAATGGGATGGGAAAGAATTTCACAGTTCTAGGCTTGAGTATAGATTGATAAAGAGTGAATGTCACCGAGCAACTTTAACTCTCTTATTACTTATACTAAGTAATGCTCTTGGGTGGGTAACAACTCTCAAGAAGTCTAAACTTGGCCTGAAAAATCTTTATTTTCTGGAGGCCAAAGAGTCTTTTGGGAAAATATTTTTGATTGGCATATTTTTTTTTCCTCCTCAGCACACAGAAGGAAGTTCTAGAGCAGGGGTGGGGAACCTGCAACCTCAAGGCCACATGTGGCCCTCTAGTGTGACCCTCTGATTGAATCCAAATGGAGCCTTCCAAGGACCTTTTGCACTGGGTAAGACTGCTGTTTAATAATCCAGTTTCCTTCCAAAACTCCAAAAGTCACCCTCACCAGACTCCCAAACCAAAGTGGGGTGGCTAGGATCCTTTCTCCACGATGTCTGTGAAGCCAGAGATAATTCAGTAGTAATCTAGACTTTTATAGTTGTTACTGATTTAAAGGGAAAAAAAAAAAACTTCTGAAGAAAACCTCAATTCCATGAACACTAACCTAAACTGAGGCCAACTCTGGAAAATAAACAACACTTGATTATCTGCATTTAATGACATTTCTTGTCTGGCTTTGTTCGCAAAGAGTAGCATGATAACAATTAGTAAATTAAAAAAAAATAAAACAATTAGTAAAGAAAAGAGAATAGGAAAATAAGAGAGGAACTTGCTTGTTAATACTATCTGTACTGGGAAATTATTTCATCCTTAAGAATTTTCAACTTTCCCATTTTTTAAAATGCAAAATAGTAGCAAGTCTATTTAATGTTTCCTTCCTGTCCACAAATAACTTCCATATCCGCTCTCTTCCCCTGGGATTCCGACATCAAATGCCTCACTCTGCAATGACTTATCACGGGAGTAACCTAATTGCCCAATGTCTCATTTTTCTCTATGAGTCTTCCATCTAGCCCACTGGTTCTCAACCTGTGGGTCACGACCCCTTTGGGGGTCAAACGACCCTTTTCACAGGGGTCACAGGGTACCTAAGACAATCAGAAAACACATATTTCCGATGGTCTTAGGAATGGAGGCACCGCTCCTCTATCCATCTCCAGGCGGGTCCCCCCACATGCAGATACGCCCACATACAAGTATTAAAGGGTCACAGCATTAGGAAGGTTGAGAACCACTGATCTAGCCCTTACCCCAAATGAGTTAATTGGTATACCTTTTTTTTAAAAAAAAGTACAAATCTTGATTTTTCACATTTTGAATAATATAGTTTATATCATCACCCACAGTGCATGCCCTGCAGCATTAACACAGATACTCATCAAACTGAAATCCTGTACTTTGAAATTATAAAATTTACAAAAATAAGAGCAACAATATCTGTTTCTATTTGCTCTCATGTGTCAAAGGAGGCAAAACAGTCCAGCATTACTAACTTCCCACTACAAAATATGCCACTTTGGTACAAAGTCAGGACACTATTTTTGAATATCACAGACAGCTGAAATTCACTCCTTTTTCATAATTATCAGGGAGACAAATTCTATTTCTACCTTCATAATGAAGATAACTATAAATGAGTCCTAATTGTTGGTCCTGTTTCTCTAAACTGAACATGGCTATACTTTGATGTCTATAACACAATTTACAGGAGCCTTTAATTACATCAAAGTAACAGATCTGACTCTGATATTTGAAAATCATTCAGTAAAAAGGAATTAACCTAGTACAGTTAAAACAAGGCAAAATATTTTCCTCACAATTAAAAAAAGATTGTGTTAAATTGAGAAACAGCTTTTCACAATAATAAAAGAACAGATGATTAATATACAAATATACAAAGGATCTGTGATTATCATTGGCAGGGGGAACTCCTCAGGAGGGAAATTCCTCCATCACCGCAGAAAAATCACATCCTGCTCTATGACATGATAGAGAGGTCCTAGGATGTTGCTTGAGGTAGGTGAAGGTTAAATGATATACTCAAGGTCATATAATTAGTACCTGTCAAAATCCAAGACTGGAACTCTGGCTCCAAGCCTAACACTATGCATTTTACCACTGCTTCTCGTTAACCAGGAAAATAAGCTAGAAAATGGATAGTACAGACCACCCCTTAACCTATTATTGCATCTGTGGCTTTATTAGTGAATATTAGGACTATGTTATTTGAAGTTAGAGGATTTTAATGACTGCACACGCCAACATTTATCACCATAAACTACAGTACAAATATTTAATAGTAACATTAAAGCCAGCAGACTCATCACTGCAGTATTATTACATATAATTTCAGAATGCAAATAACTTCCAAATGGTTTCCTACCTTGAAGACACAGGGCAGCTAGCTCCACAGCAGTCTCATATGGGCATTTCAATCTTCAAAGAAAAGAAATTAGTTCAGAACACACATCCTTCTTAGATGTACACATAAAGAATACAAGTACAACGAAAAAGATTTTTTTTTAAGTATCTAAGAAAATCTGGATCACTATTTCTATGCTTTATTATATTCTGTAGTCATATTTTAAAACAGGAACAACCAAACACATTGAACCGTGTCAGAATTCTTATTTCAGAATGCTTCACAATGCTTGGGCTCTAGTGAAATATTATAATCTATATGCAATGTCTATCCATTTTGTAAACAATTAAATAAAATTATTCTAGGGGATGGAAAATTGTGGAATGCAGTGCTGGAGGTTTTTCCCCCAGTGATTTACTTGTCATAGGGAACTCCCAGTAAGAAAACTCCCTTTACAAGAAAACTAGCAAGTGTTCTGCAACATGTCTTAAGAGAGTTGCCACAGCTGAGAGGTTATGGCCTGCTCAGGGTAACAGAGCCAATATGGGCCAAAGGCTGGATTGAAACCTGACTCTTAAAAACATCTCTCCAGCTGATAAAAATGTGGCTTCTCTAATACAGTATTGTTTCTTGTTATTAAAGGAAAATCTGCCATATACTGACTCAGTTATTCTATAAGTAGAGTCAAGACCAGGGGTGGGGAACCTGCAGCTTTGAGGCCACATGTGGCCCTCTAGGTCCTCAGTTGCAGCCCTTTGAGTCCAAACTTCACAGGACAAATCCCATGAATAAAAGTATTTGTTCTGTAAAAGTTGGACTCAGTCAAAAGGCCACACCCAAAGACCTAGAAGGCCACTGGAGGCTGCAGGTTCCCCATCTCTGGAAGACAAATCACTATTCTTTAATTAAATGTGTGACAGTAATGTTTAATAACAGGAAGAAATTTAAGTTTACTTTAAAGTGGGAAACAGTTGTAGATGCTTCAGATTTTTTTTTTAACCACATTTACCAAATTTTCTACTCTTTCCTTTTGGTAGTATATATTTTGCTTATGACTCAAAGAAGAAACTATAGTTGATCACTTGCAAAAAGATAACTCAGGTCACCCTGAGGTCTCTTCCTTTCTGGAACACAGCCAAATCCTGCGGGGTGACTAAAAAAGTCAAACCAGGAAAACGGGGTCCAACGTTGAAAGGGGCGAGACGACCATCTCAAGTCGAACAGAGCCAATTTCCTAATTAAATTGTTTGGCATTTTTCTTAACTTTATTAAGGCGTGAACAAAGAGTTAAATGTACAAAATGATCTCCATTTTTCAGTATTCACTTATTAAAAGTAACTGTTTGATCTTTTCATGTGTATTTACAGTTTCCTATCTTGTTTAAAATACAAAAGTCCATCATCTTTCAGAAATGGAAGGAGCCTAAGTGGCTTTGATGCTATTAAAGAAACAGCTTGGGGTGGCTAGGTGGTGCAGTGAATAGAGCACCAGCCTTGGAGGCAGGAGGACCTAAGTTCAAATCCAGCTTCAGAAACTTAACATTTACTAGCTGTGTGACCTTGGGTAAGTCACTTAACCCCAATTGCTCTGCCTTCCCCCCTTCAAAAAGAAAAAAAAAAGAAAAGCTCAATTTTCCAGCCTTTAGTCCATTGACCTCAGGGGACTATAATATAACCACCGGCTTGATACAGTCTGAATCATCCATATTTTTGACTTTCCTAACGGGAAATGATAAATTGATTTTTTTTTCCTAGTCCAAGCATGCTTTGAACATGCAGAAGGCAAACTTTCCCCTCCTACAGGATTTACTTTGGCAAAAAAGGCAACAATAATCCATTTCTAAGACTTTCAGGAAGCATCATTAACAGCAATGCATATATATATACATACAATATATGAACATAATATCAAGGATCAAAGATATAGGTGGCATGGCTAAAACAGACAAATACATGCATTATACAGTCTATTTATTTCATACTGTATATTTCATTTAGCTTTCCCACGTTTCAAAAGGTCTTAGCAGATACTAAAATCACGGATAACATTGTATTCACTCTCCATACCAGCAGGTATTTGGGCTTTTAAATATTTACTTAAAATTATTCACATACATTCCTAGCATTCATAGGATGGAAAGAACTAATTAAATGCAGGTGCTGAAAACATGAAATAATTATAAAAGCTACGATTATTTGGATTCATATTTCATATAAAAGAGTACTTCACGTGAAACTGAACACTTCGGCACCAAAATATTTAATAAGTTATTATTAAAACTCAGAGACTAAAAGAAATAATGCTAGAAATCTATTTTTAAGAGAGAGAAAGAAAATGACAAAATGAAAATCCACTTTCCATCTGACTCAGGAAGCAACCCCTTTACATTACTGAAATACAGATAGTGATGAATGGGATATTTGTGCAAATACCTGTACCTGTATACATACTAATAATGTATTTTACGGAAAACAGAACAAAAAACCATCATGAATAGGCCAGTGATGTGATTAGAAAGACTAAGATATCTGAATGCACATCACTTTAAAAAGAATATATTTTTGCAAATAATTCAAGCTACAGAGCATTTTTTTTAAAAAAAGGAAATGATGATATGGCACAAATAATATATCGCTTAATAAAAGCTGGTGTTTTTATTTTAATTTTTGAAAAGGAACATGGCTAACAGAACTAAAACAATGCACAATATTAGCTAGTCGGGGTTCAGAGTTTGTAACAAAAACATACTTACTTTCCTGAAAGAATGTCATGCCTGAGTTGTAATACAAACAGGTACCTAATAAATATATACAAAAGTCAACAAATAGTGTGGTCTTTCCAAGTCTCTACCATTCCCAAATTTCCCACTGTAAATACCACCCCACACATTAAATCTTTATGGAACAATCTGGAACTATAAAGAGATACTCAAATAAAATTTCAGCATTTGGAGAAGACTGTTCTCTACCGGACTTGTCTTCTGAAGTATGCCCCAGAATCTACTAAAGAAATATGCATTTTACAGAAATCACAAGATATTTGTAAGCTGTGGTATGAAACATTGTACAGTCCAACAAGCGTACCTCAAAATGTCCTTAAAGCTTGAGAAGAGAACCAACCACACAGGACAAAAACCATTGCAACTACGTATGTAATTCTTCCAATAAAACAAGACATCTGTCCTGAAGCATCCTGAACCACCTACAGTTTTCATTTGCCAGACCCATAGGAAAGTCTGAAGCTGACTTTGTAATTAGCAATTTTTTTTTTAAGCACACAACAAAAGAAGTGGGGAAAAGTGCTGGTTTTGATTAGTAATGGTGACATATATGAAATAAAAGATGGGGGCATAGTGTAATGGGGAAGATAGCGGACAAATTAATATGAACATGTTTCACCAAAACTAAATGGTTCATGGTTTCAATGATGTTTATATGCAACAGGTTTGAATGAAAGGGTTCCTGAGTAACTAGGTGAGACACTGAAAGAATTTTTTTTTTTAAGAATTTCAAAATAAGGATGAGATACAGACAAACTTTTTTTTTCTGTACTCTGGATAAAAGAGAGATGGATGAAGATTATGTTTAAAAGTGAAGTAAGGGGTAATAATAGGCTTTGTGTTTTGTGAAATATGACTGAAAACACTTTTTTTTATTGCTTCAAACAAGAGTTCAACCAACAATGAACGCTGATTTTCATATTCAGCGAGACTATAAGGTCAGCTCTCAGTGAGAAGCTACAGATGATTGTCAAACTGATCCCCAAACGTGAAAAATGAAGCTTTCAAGGTTATAGTGTGTATGTGTGTGTGTGGGGGGGGGTCCTCAACAGGTAGGAAACAACTGCCTGACCCATCTCGCTGACCTCCCTCTTCCAGTTCCAAGATGGCCCACAATGTGGTATGTTCAGTAACTTACACTTCCCACCCATTAGATAAATGATTTATATTGTCACTACTACTACTACTACGATTTTAAAAAATGAGGAAATTAAAAAACATAACATGCCAGGAAAAGGGAGGAGTATCACAACATTTGAAATAATTTGTCTGGTGACTCCATTTTGTAAGAAAATTATATATAGAAAATATATAGGAATACAGTAGGATTGGGCCTGAAAAATAATCTAATGGGGGAATAAAAGACATTAATCCTTACAACAATGCTGGGAGCTCTCTGAAAACAATTGCCACAAATTATTGCTGCCACTTAAGGACTGAAGATAAATTTTTTTTTTCTTTTTTAAAAGGAAAGAAAAGTATTCTCTTTCCCACAGGAAAAATTAAGGTAGTATCTGCTACAGAGTCCTTTTACTCGAAATAAATGGAGAAATTTGTGGCTGGGGAAAGGGCACCTGGTTGCTAAATTCTGTGAAATAAGATCCATAATAACAGCACAATGAATTTATTTACATAAAGTCTCGGAAAAGTAAAAAGGAGACAAGGAAAAGGAGACAAGGAAATAGATCTCAGTCTTCCTAGTCACCTGAAAGATGAGGCCGCAAAGATCAAGTTGTTTAACGAAGTATAGACATTCAAGAGAACAGAGATGGGCAAAGATGCAGAGTTAAGGTTACAGGGAAGACTAAGACAGAGAAATCCTAGGATTTAACAGAAATGTAAAAGAAATGATCCAACAAAAGAAAAAACGGGGACTTAAAAGAACAAACAGGCAAAGGTAACAACGATGTCCCAGAACACCCCACATATTGTACATGCGGTACAAATTTGGAAATATGTTTAGGAGCGTGTCCTACCTTGTAAACTCTTCCCGAAGGTTGTTCGGTTCTGAAGAATAGTATTTAATTCGAAAGTGCAAAACATAAGCAGATCCAACTACACATTTGGAGATGGTTTTCCCAAAGTTTGAAGATCACACAGTGACCAAAGGAAAAAAAAATAAATTAAATGCATAATACATTAGTCATTATATTAAATTGTACAATAGCAGAGGGGGGAAAAAACCTAAGCAATAACAATCATTTTTCCCCAAGTCTGATAAACACAGTGGAAAAGGACGCTGCTCTGGATTAAAGATAGAAAAGTTCGCTGGTCTAGTCTTACAGGAAAGTCATCTAGGGTTGGATGAATTCTCGCTTTCATCTCTGATCCTAAAACGTTCCAAACCAATACTAACTTTCCAGGATATATTTGTGAGATTAAAAAACAAACATTAATACATTGTTGGTAAAAAGCTTTAAATTAGTCCAATAATTCCGGAAAGAAGTGTGGAAAGAAATCATAAGTGACTAAAATTTCCATAGATTTGGACCCAGAAATTACACTGACAGGTATATTCTCGGAGAAGGTCAAAGAAATGTCCACAAAAATACAGACCGATATAGATGCATACAAGTGTGTGTTTAATATATTTTATCACATTTTGTGGCAGCAAACAGTTCAACTGGGAAAAGGTTAAGTAAACTGTAGCATATGAACATAATGGATTATTACTGCGCTCTCAGAAACTAGATACAGATATAAATATAGATAGATATAGATGAAGAATTTAGAGAAACAAAGGAAGGCATATGGAGTGACGTAGAGTCAAGTAAGCAAAAAAGGAAAAACGATACATACAATGAGTACAACAATGTAAAAAAGAAAACAAAAAAATCAACCTGAATATTGTACAATTGCAATGACCAAACTTGGCCTTAAAGAAGAATTGGGGAAATGTACTTGTCTCCCTTCACTGTAGGGGAGACAGTGGGGGGGGAAGGAGGGAAGAGAATATGTTTATAAAATATTACATATACTGTCAGACACAGTCAATTTTTCCAAATTCTTTTCTTTTTAACTTTAAAGCCTTTATTCTTTTTTTTTTTTAAGAGGGGGAGAATGCAGGGCAATTGGGGTTAAGTGACTTGCCCAATGTCACACAGCTAGTAAGTGTTAAGTGTCTGAGGCTGGATTTGAACTCAGGTTCTCCTGACTCCAGGGCCGGTGCTCTAGTCACTGTGCCACTTAGCCACTCCAAAACCTTTGTTCTAAGGGGTGTTTACTGTGTAGGAATGTTATATTTGGAAATAAATATGATATGAAAACTTGAGTTAACAATTTAAAAATGTTTTTAAAGGTATAACTGAGGCAGGCACAGAAATAGTATCACAGAATCTATTCTAGAGCTATGGGTCACTTAAGGTTCATTTAAACCAACCTCCTCATTTTGCAAAAGAGAAAGCTGATGCAAAAAGAGGTAGAGCGAATGGCTAACAGTTCCTTATTTCCTTCCCCTTTGCTTAATATCACAATGGTAATAAAAGACCCAGGATTCAAACCCAGCTCCTTCAACTCCAAAGAGTTCTTAATAACATAGCTTAGGCAAGAGTTCATAACAGCTAACATTTATACAAGAGTGCTATAAGGTTTGCTAAGCACTTTACAAATATAAGTTCATTTTAGTCTCACAATAATTCTGGGAGGTAGGGGCAATTATTATCCAGATTTTACAAATGGGGAAACTGAGGCAAATAGGTAAGTGACTAGCCTAGGATCACACAGTTACTAAGTATCTGATGCTGAATTTGAACTCAAGTTTTATGACTCCAGATGCAACACTCAGTCTATTGCACCACCTGGCTACCTACGGGTGTCACTTCTTTAATGCTGTACATACAATATTGAGGACAACTTTCAACAGTGTACTATGAATACAATGGGGACGAGAAGATGGGAGGATGGAGAAAACAAATGTTTTGAAACTTACGAATATAATTCAATCATATTTATAAATACTTTCCAGAGAATCAATCTTTGGAAAAATTACTGAAGCAATGTTCAACGTAAAATGGTAAAATGAGATGGATCAAGTCCTATAGTTATACATGATTCATGGGACCTTCAGAAAATAAATAAGACATGTGGGCAAGTACCAAATGCAGGTGACTAGATGACATTTCACTGTGTATTAAGCAAAGCAAATTTTCTGAATCTTGCATGAATCATTGTTTTTCTCTACCAGGAGTGTATGGCTGAAAACCTTCAACTACAGTTAAGCTTCTTTATAAATGAGAACATTCTGATCTTTTAAAGACTACTTAAAATTTTCCACACTTGGGCTTTAACAACTTTTGGCCAACTTGCAAATCTTTGAATTTTTAATTTAAAATTAATTCTGCCTTCAAGTGGTTTCAGATTTAATAAAAAATATAACAACTCAAACATATAAGACAAGATGCTTTAAATTAATTCCAAAGAAAAGGAATAAAACAAGAAATTTTCATCTGGGGTTACTTACTTTTCATTTGCTTCTTAATAGGTTTTGAATGGTCCAGCCAGTGCTAAAAGAAAGAAAACGTTTATTAAGGCCTAATTCATCAGAAAGATCATGCAATTCAACATAATGTAAATCTACTTCATCAAAGACATCCAATATTCCACAGATGAATCTACTGGAGCAACTTTAAAAGTTTTAAAATTCTTCATTACAGGTAGACCTGAGTGCTTGCAAGTTTTAACAGGTATTCACTTTTTAAAACTGAATTTTCCAAAACTGATACTTGGTAATCCATTGCTTTTCCTTCTGAAATGAAACCTAAGCCTTCCAAAGGAGTTCCAACAAATCTCCCTACTCTAAATACAATTTTTCCTTCGTACTGCCAAGGGTAAAGAGGCAAGCTGTTACAAACTTATGGTAATAACATTACTGCCATATTTCTCTGCCCTTCCCTACCCCACAAACCATAAAAGGTACCAAATGAAAATTCAGGATGCCTCCATATTTCTGTGAATTGGAAAAGAAAAAGTCTGATTGAGACCTATATTTCACACAGAAAGACTAAGGTTTAAAATGCCTGTGCCTTGCCTAAGAGCTTTTTTTTTTTTATTTTAACAGGATTCAGTAATATATTTTTACTTTTAATATAGTTTTCTCCTCCCTAAATAAAATGGTTTCATGTGGGATTGATTTTTACTGGCTGTTCCCCCTATTCCTGGAATGTTCTCTCTTCTCATCTCCACCTTCCCTAACTTCCTTCAAGTCTCAGCTAAAAACTCACCCTCTACACACTCTTTCTTAATGCTAGCATCTTCTCTCTGGTTCAATTTATCCTGCCTACATGTGCTGTATATACGTAGCTGGTTCCATGCTGTTTCTGCCATCAGACCATGATGAGTTCTTCAAGGGCAGGGACCCAGAACCTAGGACAGCACCCACCCAAAATGGGCATATAACTGTTATATACATAACATATACATATAACTATTCAAATAAAAGTTTCCATAAAGTAATACCTAATAACCTAGCATTTATATTGTCTTTTAAAGTTTGCAAAGCATGGCATATATGTTAGTTGTCTCCTTTTGTGTCCTATCCACAGCCTAGCATTAATAGCTTAATTTCTATTGAATGACATTTTGGAATATTAAATAACAAACTTATTCTTTACAAAAAGGGGAAAATAGGACACTGTTCCTCGCTCCCTCTCCCCCCCCCCCCACTTTGGATGTTGTTATTCAAAGTTAAGAGTTCTATTTGCCAAAAATAATAATAATAACACAGGTGAAGCCCAGTCACACCATCTGTTACTCAAAAAGGCTCCTGACAAACAACAACAAAGAAGTTTAAAAGTTGGGTGTTTTAAAATGAACCATGGTATAACTATTACCAACACAGCCTACACGTACCTGATTTTAAAGTCCGTAACCATGAACCTGTTATCCATAAAACATTTACTGCTCCTACATTTTTAGTGCCTTCTATCCCTTCAGAGGATATACAGCGGTGGTTCTCAACCTTCCTAATGCTGCCACCCTTTAACACTCATATGTGGGCGGACCCACCTGGAGACGGATATCGGGGCCATGTCTCAGTTCTTAAGACCAATGGAAATATGTGTTTTCCAATGGTCTTAGGCGACCCCTGTGACCCCTGTGAAAGGATCATTCAACCCCCCTCCCCAAAGGGGTCGCGACCCACAGGTTGAGAACCCCACACATACACACAGACATACATGTTTTACTCTATAAGGGATTCAAATACTCACAGACAACTCTGTATAACACAAGGGGTCAGGAAAAGGAACAAGTAATTATTAGGTACCTACTATAGGCCAAACCAGGTGGTGCAGTGGAAAGAACACCTGGCCTGGAGTCGGGAAGATCTGAGTTCAAATCTGACCTCAGACACTTCCTAGCTGCGTGATCTTGGGCAAGTCACTTAACCCTGGTTTGCCTCAGTTTCCTCATCTGTAAAATGAGCTGGAGAAGGAAATGGCAAATTACTTCAGTATCTTTGCCAAGAAAACCCCCAATGGGGTCATGAAGAGTTGGACATGATTGAAATAAATGAACAAAATATGCTAAGAATTTTACAAATATGATCTCATTTGATCCTTACATCAACCCTGGGAGATTCAGGTACTATTATTAATATTCCCATTCTACAGATGACGAAACTGAGGTAGACAGAGTTAAGCGCCTGGGGCCGGATCTGAATTCAGAAGCCCAGCACTCTATCCACTGTGTCGGCCGGTCATTGAGACAACAGATAGGCATGCTGACAGCAGTCAGAGCCACTGACAGCAAAAAGGCGAGGATTATAAAAAGGAGAATATGGGTGGTTTTTAAAAATATGCTTTCTAGCATTTTCAACAAGTAGTCTGCAGACATCTGGTACAGAGATAAACAACCCTAATCACTTAAGTGACTGCAATTCAACTCAATAAGCATCATTTTAAACGCCAGGAAAGCATGAAACACGGTGCTAGGTGTTAAAAGATACAAAGACTGACAGGAGAGAACTGAAGTCCTGAAGGAACTGAATTCTACTGGGGAGTGGGTGGGAATTCAGAACATACACAAATAAATATAGTACCAGGAAAATGAAGGAAGGAGATAGTGCCAACAACTTCAGAGAAGGTCCTGAGGAGGAACAGCAGCACTTGACCTTTGAAGGAAGACAAATCTTCTTAAAGGTGGATGTGGGGCATAGCGGGTGGGGGTGACAGCCGAGGAGGGGTGGGGGATGGCTTATATGAGTGCATGAAGATACCCACTGGAATGCCAACTTTGGTGAATAGCCAGCAATCCAGTTTGGCAGGAGCAGAGAGTTTCTGAGGGAGAAGAGTATGAAATAAAGCTGCTCTTAGGTAGGTGGGAACCAGATTGTAGTAGGTCCTAAATGTCAAGCAAAGGCATTTAAAAAAAAAATCCCATAGGCAGTGAAGAACCACTTTTTTTTTTTTAAAGCAGAATGACAAGATCAGATAGAAGCAACCAGAAAGTTATTTTGGCAGCTTGGGAAAGAACGCACTGGAGAGGAGAGAGATTGGAGGCATACAAACCCAGTTTAGGTGGGGGAATGGACAGTATAAGATATAATTGTCTTCTTTATAACTCTGATAGTCATCCAGCTTCTTGTTTAAAGAAGAAAATAAAATCACCACAAGTAGCTCGATTCATTTTTTAGTTGCTAATATTATTATAAAGTTCTTTTTCTTGAAACAAAATCTGCCTCTTTGGAACTCCCACTGGTCTTAGTTCTGCCCTTTAGACCTACAAAGAGTAAACCAATTTGCTTACTCTCCAAGAGCCCTTCAAATATTGAACTTTCCTGAGAGTGGTTATTTCTTCTTTGGGACCATGTGCAAGATTCCTGTAGCTGACATGAAAAAGGTGATGATGGCTTCTACTGCACAATGTAGTTTCTATAACTGCCATTCTCAGGGATGCATGAATTTTGTGTCCACAAGTCCTTTCCAGGCTAACAACCCCAGTGTCCTCATTACACAGTTTCAAGTTACCTCCTCTAGACTCACTCCAATTTCCCATTGTACTCCTTAAAATGTAGTGTAAAACTAAGTAGAACAAGAAAAAAAAAGTCATCTAGCCAATACAGAGTACAGTGAGAACACAGACCACAGAGATCATAGAGGTGGGAAAAGCCCTGAAAGGCAGTCTGACCCAATCCCTTCAGTTTATAGAAGGGGAAACTGAGCCTCAAAGAATGACTTGCCCAGGGCCACACAGCTGTTGAAGTATCTAAATGGCATATTAAAGAGCACTGGATCTGGAGTCAGGAAGACTTGAATTCAAATGTAGCCTCAGACATGTCCTAGCTGTGTGACCCCAGGCAAGTCGCTGAACCCGGTTGGCCTCAATTTCCTCCTCTGTAAAATGATCTGGAGAAGGAAATGGCAAACAACTTCAGTGTCTTTGCAAAGAAAACCCCACATAAGGTCACAAAGAGACCAGCACAACTGAATAACAACACAGCAATTAAGCATCAGAGGCCGAATTTGAATCCAGATCTTCCTAACTCCAAATAGCACTTTATCTAACAAGACTACATTCTCCACTCCATTCTGGCATCCTTCTTTTAATGCATTCTAATCAAACACTGATAACTCATTCAAAACCTTGTCTTTTTTTACACCAACTGCTGCTACATAAAATACACTATCATCATCAATACAATTATTACAATGCTCTCAGGGGTATAGTTTAGCTGCCTAGGGCTTCTGAACCAACAGCCAGGCTCCAAGACCTCTACAACAGCAGCACTGCCCTTCACCATCAAGTGAATCTGGCAAAACAACATCAAAACAGACAGACAAAATACCAGCATCACAGCCATGCCTCCTCAGTCCTTGGCAGCTCTGGGTGGCAGTTCTCAGAAGTCCTGGGCAGCTCCAACTGGCCCTCAGCAGTCTTTCTCTCAGCAACTCAAGCTCCACGATACTGGATACTGCTCTCCCAAAAGTCCTTCTGCCCTTCTCCAGGCTTGGGCCTCTCTCCCAATTCACAGCTCCTCCCAGTTCAGCCTTCTGTCTTCACATCAACAAATCCATCCCACAAGTGGGATTCACACGCTCTGGGTTTTAACACTCAACCCAAAAACCAAGCCAATACAGGGGCATCGCCAAATTCTATGACCATTACAAGTTTCTACCTCAAGCTGGTTACATCTGCACCTTCAGACAGGTAACTGTTGCTGTCTTAGAGCAAGGGTCTGCAAACTATGGCCTAGGGTGAAATAAATACCAACCACCACATGCTCTGCTATGGCTTGACAGCTAAGCATGGTCTTTATATTTTATATATATATATACATATATATATATATATTTTATATGTAAAAAAAAAGTTTTACTGTATTTAAAAATATAAAAACTATTTTTAGCACATGGGCTGTACAAAAATAAGTGTTAGGCAGGATTTAGTCCCTTCCCCACAGTTTGTCAGACCTCTGTCTTAAAGAATATCCTGTCCCTGAAGGTTAGATCCCCTTTATTCTTTATTTGCTCTGCTGATTTTTTTTTTAAACATAAGGACTTTACATTTTGTCTCTAAAATTTTTGCTCATCCCTGAAACCTGTCAAGATCTTTTCTGGACCACGATTCTTTTTTTTTTCTCCTGACTTTGTCTCATCCTCAAATGTGATTAAGTAGGCCTTCTTTATCTTCAGCTACAGAATGGGATCTGTGCTAGAACCTTGGCAAATTTCACGAAAGTCTTCTCTCCAGGCTGATATCAATTTATAAATCAACATTCCTGGGGTATAATTCCACCAACTTGAAATCCGCTTTACTATCAACTGGAGCACCATTATCCATCTTGTTCAATTCAATTCATCTAACAATGGGCCAGGCGCTGTGCTAAGAACTGGAGTTCTCAAGGAGCTCACAATCTAATGTTCTTAAGGATATTATGAAAACCTTCAGAAAATGCCTTCCTGAAATGGAGGCACACTCTGCCTACAGTACTTCCTGATCCACTCATCTAGTAACTTTATCAAGAAAGGAAATGAGGTTAGTTTGATTTAACATCATCTTTAATGAACCTTTTCTGCTTCCTGTAGATCAGTTTCTTTTTCTGCCAGTTTACCAATAATTTCAGAATTTTGCTAGAGATTGACCTTAAGCTTATCCATGACCCATTATTTCGAGAATTCAATTCCCCATTCTCCCCAGCCACCAACACAAAAAGTGTAGTCTGTAAAATATATTCACGAAAGTAGTAAAGGGTATGATAATGCTTTGTGTAAAGGTTGATGTCACTGATTTGCTAGTATTACCCCTAAAAGAAGTGGGCCGTTTCCTTTGAGGCACTTTGCAATTCTAATTCTTCTGTAATATACAATACCTGAAGGGACTGAAAGAATGGCATTTGGAAAGCATGCTCCCAGAGAGTGGGTTATTTCTTAGGGACATGCATGAGATTCCTGTCACTGACAGGAAAGAGCTGATGAAGGCTTCTATTGTACAATGTAGCCTCTAGAGCTCTCTTAGGGATGCATGAAGTATAATGAGTAATAAAGGGCATGAAATAGATTTTTTCCTACAATAATAAACTTTTTATTAAAATAACAATATAGTCTCTCTCTTAATGATCTCATTTGCTCACATGGGTACATAGAATACTTCTACAAAGAGTATTTCCAAACACATATATGTGTAATAATATGTTGGACAGGAACATTAAATCTAAATATATGAATATTTTATATTTATATGAACTAGTTTTATGATCAAACAAATACGGTAACAAAATTTAAAGGAAAAAGAACACCTCAGTATACCCTGCTGACTCTAGACTCTACTTAATCAATCTCTGTTACATTTGAAAGAAACATAAAAATAATTTTTTAAGCATTTAATCAAAGTTCTTATTATCGATGACATGTTTTTTTATCTTTCTTCAGGCAGGTACCATATGTTATTAGTAATACTCATAAGTCACATTTATAGGGAACTTTAAAGTTTGCAAAGCACACACACACACACACACACACACACACACACACACACACACAATTGCATCTGAGCCCCACAACAACCTTTTGAGGTAGGCCCTACAGTGATTATCATCCCCAAAGCACAGAGGAGAACACTGAGGCCCTGAGAGGCAAGGTGTCCAAGCTATAATCACATAGCAAGCTAGTCGGGGTAGGATTCGAACAGAAGTTCTCCTAACTGTAGCATCCTACCCACTATGGCACGCAGCCTCTACCTAAAAACAAACTATTGAAATGAGCTTAATTTTAAAGTGAATGAACAGGTTTAGGGACCCAGGACTTTGGGAGCAGACGTACCCTCTGACTCAGCAGGAGATGCTAATGTCAACAACAAAAATGTGAATAGGGTTCAAATTATATAAAATGGGTTATGATAAAGATCATTTTGAGGTGGATGCATAGACCTAGTGTCCTCAAATTAACTGAAAAGGATTATGGTTATGATCTTAAGGAGGGTAAATTAACTTAGTCTTCTTTTTTTTTTTTTTTTTGAAGGGAAAGTCTATTAGGGACCATAATTTAGATTTAGGGATAGGGAGCTAGAACCTTGGAGGTCTACTAAGTTACCCCTTCATTTTACAGATGAAGAAATGGAAGAGAAACATTATCACAAAATGCCTATAAAAAACTGATAACGCCTGCATACTGCTGGCTATGCATAATGGTTATTGGTTCTGGGTAAATTACTGAAGAAATTTCGAAAGAGATCCACTCATCTTGGGCAAAGGTAAGAGAATAAGCATTTATTAAACACCAACTATGTACCAAGCATTGCACTAAGCATTTGACAAGTATTATCTCATCTCGTCCTCATAAAAACTTTGGAAAGTAGGGTGTTTTTTTTTAAATGCCATTTCACAGTTGAGAAAACTGAGGCAAAGAGAGGTAATCTGCCCAGCAGGAAATGTCTGAAGCTGAATTTGAATTCAGGTCTTCTTGACTCCAGGCCCGGTGTTCTAATCCACTGTGCCAGACTACAACAATTTCTGGTCCTAGAGATGATGATACATAGGATTTCCTTACAACAGTAAGGTAGGACAAATAATTTTGATTTTATAGATAAGAAAAAAGGCTCAGAAAAAGGGCATAAATTACTCTCCCGACATCACACAGCTAGGATGAGTTGGATGTGTGTTTCAAACCCTCATCTCTTGACTACAAACCCAGCACTCTTTCCACTTCTTCTATTGCCTCCGTGGAAGATGGCTCAACATATTTTGAGTGCGCCCAAACTGCAGAACAGAAAAGGTCAGTATGTAATTCAATTAGGTGATTGAAGACGGCCCAAAGCACTGAAAGGCCTTCTAAAAGGCCAATGCACTGTTGGTGCAGTTGTGAACTGATCCAACCATTCTGGAGAGCACTTTGGAACTATGTCCAAAGGGCTATAAAACTGCATACCCTTTAATCCACCAATACCACTGCTGGGTCTATATCCCAAAGAGATTTTTAAAAGGAGGGGGAGGAACTACTTATATAAAAATATTTATAGCAGCTCTTTTTGTGGTGGCTAAGAAATGGAAATCAAGAGGATGCCCATCAATTGGAGAATGGTTGAACAAGTTGTGATATACGAGTGTGATGGAATATTATTGTGCTGTAAGAAATGATAAGCAGGATGATTTCAGAAAAACCTGGAAAAGACTTACATGAACTGATGCAAAGAGAAGTGAGCAGAACCAGGAGAATGTTGTATACAGTTCCAGAGAAAGAACTGATACTCTCTGAATATAGACTGAAGCATACTATTTGTCTCTTTTTTCCAATTTTTGAGTCTTCTTGTACAAAATAACTATTATGGAAATGTTTTACATAACTGCACATGTATAACCTACATCAGACAGCTTACCATTTCAGGGAGTGGGGAGGAGAGAAGGGAGGGAGAGAGGGAATTTGTAACTCAAAACTTAAAAAAATGTTAAAAACTGTTTTAACATGTAATTGGAGGAAAATATTATTTTTTAAAAAAGATTGCTGAGATTTTATACAATTCAAATATAATTTATACAATTCAAATAACAATTTTATACAATTCAACTTAGTTTTTGAGATTTCCATGGTGGAGTGGAATATAGTTTTCCACTCATGCTACTCAGGCCTCAAGCTGACACTTAGCATGGTGGAAAGTGGTTATCATTAAGTTATCTGAAGTTGCTGATAAACAGGCATAGTGTAGCATTTTCCTTTTTTTTTTTTCCACAAAAGAAATAGGGCTCCAGTGAAAGTCAGTGGGTAGATGAATCTCCTGTATTCATTTTCTTACAAATATATAACATAAGATGTTTGGTTCTTTCCTGAACAATAAATATTTTTTTCAAAATGAGATACAAGCTACATTTCAGAAGGAAAACCATAACCTACAACTAAAGAAGCATCTCAGCCCTTCTTTTCTCAAATACATCCCAAGATTTTTTATGTTTTATGAGCGTTAGACTCACGGTTTGGAGTTTTACTAGCTAGTGACATGCTTGACCAGACTTTGATTTGTCAAAGACTTCCTGGGCAAAAAAAATTCTGAGTAAAGGAAGATGAGGAGATGCTATGATATTGGGAAAGTAGAACAGACTACACACCCCTGCTCCATAAAAATGAGATCATGAGGCTGAGAGAGTAACCCTAGAGTCACAGGGTCTTATCACTGATGGAAACTGGGGCCAGGAGGTCTTGTGTGACCTCAGGAAGGACAATTTTAGTTTCATATGTGGGTGTCTTACGTTTCAACAAATCTGGTATCCACAAAAGGTTGGCAGAAACTCTGGAGTTGATTATCTGATGAGTAAATATGATCTTCCCTAGTACTTACACATGGGAACCCAAAATGGATACAAAGATAGGTGTTTCTGGATGTTGATTTCAAACATTCCCTCCTCTGAAGATGAAGGCAAGCTATGTCCTTGAGATTTGGGGCTCAGAGAATATCTATCTTTTCTGATTCCAATTTGATGGATTTTTAAAAATTCCCTGATATGAAGTAATCTGCCTAGAAATTTAGTTTGGAACTCAGACTATTGTAGATTTAATGAGAAGTCTAATCACTTGTTTATTTCTGTGTCACATTTGAGCCTACCACTTTACTTGTTCTTTATTTACTTTGATGATCCCAAACTAGCGTTTTCTTTTTCTTTAATACAAACTTTCTCATTAATTAGCTCAAGCACCACCCCAGTCAATTAAGTGCTTAACGAGCTGAAGAAACAACATTTCCCAACAGTAATTACTCTTCTTTTAAATATTTAAATAAATATTAAAACACAATTGATTAACAAATAAAAGTAACTATAAAGCAAAGATATACATAACCATTTACAATGTTTAGGCTCTAAGAAAGTTCATAACCAGAGTACTCTCAAACTTTCAAGATAATAGTAAATGACTCCTCTTCACTTATAGGGAAATAATAGTCTTATACCATTCACTCTCCAGACTGATTAAGATCTCTTTAGAGTCTTTTGCATATGTGTCAAGGTAAGAGTTAAATTCAGCCTCTTAGAAAACAAATAAAGTTAGTCTATTTCCCCCTTTCAGCCATCAGAGTAAACATCCCTTCAGCTTCTTTAAAATTCTTCATAGAATTCTTTTTGTTTGTGTACAATGTAACATCTAAGACAATTCTCATGAGGAAAGAGTTTCACTTCATCTTCTCCCTCTTGAAACCTCCCTCACATATTCTACATAGATTACAGATAAAGCATACTGTCTCACTGACTCTAGATGGAGAACACTTCAGAGTAAGACATTTTTCAACTGACACTTCAAACTGCTTCTCTTAAACATTACCTTTGGCTCTTAAAGCTATAGTAGTAGTATCTGTAATCAACGGAAGACCTAAATGAAGCTTAGTATACATCCTTTTTACAATGAGGCAGCAACGTATAATGGAAGGAACCAGTGCTCCAAATCCAGGGATTCAGAATGAGAAGACCAAGATTCAAATTCCAGCTTTGCTACTTACAAGCCTATCTTAGCTTTACTTTCCTCATCCATAAAATGAAAGGGTTGGATTGGGTGATTCCTTGGGGCCCTTCCAGTTTTAATTCTCTGATTTTATGATTTGTTTATGAATCTACTGAGGAATAAGGCCATACATGTTAAAAAGGGATTAGTGATGGTGGCTGGGTCTAGTTCTACCTGTGAGGCATCTTCCATTATGGATAATGAAGTTTTGGAAATAAGATTCTAGCAAATAGGAAACTGGAACACCAGCAGTTCTGATAACTAAGAAAAAGTGGCAGGGCTCTGTTCTGTCAACTCTTAAGAAGAGAAATACAGATTACAGGTCAGGTTCTAGCATGAACAAACTGGAAAAACAAGTCCAAGTCACTGTGTGGACTTAGAAAGTCCTCATGACCTTTACTAAAAGAGAGAGTTTTTAAACATTCTTGATAAAAAGACCAAAAGCTCAGTAGAAACTCCAAAACAAAAATACAGGAAAGAAAAAGGTAAATACATTTGTGCAACTGAAAGGTATTAAATACTGATGAAGTGTTAGGGGAAAGAGAAACAAATGTCCCTTCAGGATCCAAATGTCTTCAAGGGTTGCAAAAGGAGTTTAATGAGACAAGAGAAATTGACAACAGAAACCCTAAGACCAATGGCACTGCTTCAGTTTTCAAAGATGCTCTAAAGATACTGCCTTTATGTTGGTTTGGGGTCATCATCTTTGGAGCTATCTACTTTGTAGCTAGGGGTACTACCTAAAGGATTCCTGCCTTCTTTTCCCACACATTCAGTGAAGTGGTGACTAAGCTGAATGAAGGTGATTAAACTCCTATAAACCCAGGAACACAACAGTTTAGGCCAGCTCCTTTAAGACAGACAAGTTCAGACCTAGTCAGAAAATGGAGGAAGTTGGCTAGTTTGTCCCACTCTGTATTACGGCATGTCAAGGAAACTCTGTGGTATAGTAGACCACCAAGTGCTTCTCCTATCATGAGAATTCCATGGCCACTTTAATCACATGTGCTTACCACATTTCTGTCCAAAGCTGCACCTACGGATTCAACTCATCTGTCTTCTTGGCCCAGTACCAAACTACTGTACAAGTGAATCTAATCATGTGGCCTGGCATAGGCTTTGGTTTAGGTTCACCCAACTCCATTCAGAGGGAAAGAGGCAGGGACAAGAGGTAAAGGTGAGCAGATGGTGCTATTTTATGAAGCTATGCTGATTCTCTGGCCTTTCATGACGTAGATCTGGCAAAGACTTAGCTGAGGGAGAGGTCTGAGGATCACAGGAGAAGCAAGAGCCAGAAACAAATCTGTATACATAACATACACTACAGCATACAGTGCACCCAGTAAACTGATAGGATTCTGAACTAGTGTTAACTCTCACATGAAAGAATTGGGTTGCGAGTAAAGGTGGAGTAAAATAAGGTCAATAAACATGAGTAGGTTGTGGAACATAAAGCAGGCAGAGAACAGTGAGGCTGGCTACTCTTTTGAGCCACGCTTAAAGCCACAAGAAAGTAGGCAAGGGCCATTTCCTAAATTACAAAGCAAACAGGAGGAGGAATGCAGGGATGGTGACAGTGGTGAAGAAAAGGCAAACAGTGAATTTTAGACAGAGACCTGGGACAGTGACTATGGTCACACATGGACTTGCCTCATCCAGGTATAAATTAGGAACATAACATAACATAGGAACATTTCAGGTTTTCTGGGCAGAGATACTGGAGTGGTTTACCATTTCCTTCTCCAGCTCATTTTACAGATGAGGAAACTGAGGCAAACCAGGGGTAAGTGACTTGCCCAGGGTCACACAGCTAGTAAGTGTCTGAGGCCAGATTTGAACTCAGGAAGAGGAGTCTCCCCGACTTCAGGCCTGGCACTCTATCCACTGCACCAACTAGCATAGCTGGTCACAATAAAACACTGTAGTAGTAAGCCTATGTTTACAGAAAAAAATAAGCCTGGTATTTAGGTTTTCTAGAAAGGTAAAAATGTGTCCAATGGGGGAGTGGACAAAGAATGTAATGATTTGAAAAGGGTGGTCCAAATGGGTGCTATGGATTTAAAATTATAGTTTCCATTTAAGATGGTGAATGTGAAAGAGTATATAAAAAAAACTAACTTCCCCATCTCCAGTAAATTATTTAAAATGTGCTCCAAAAAGACTTCTGAAAAAAGACAGCAATTCAAAACCTCCCAGGGCTACACATACACACAAAATAGCCATGAGACACTGGAGGCTGGTCAAAGGGCCAACGGCAGGTAAACTGAGAAACAGTGAAAGAGGGGAGAATGGAACAGGGGGAAAGTCACACTAGGGAAACTGGTGTGAATTCCAAGGGCCAGGAGCTAGCAGAAAAGGAAAGGAAGAGGAGAACGTGGGAACTCATACAAATAGATGTTAAATCAGGCAGCATTCCAAACAGGAGCATCACAAGCCAGTGACCACTTGGAAGCCAGAGGCCAGGGAAACCACCTGGAATTTAGAAAGCCAGTGAAGGCAGGCTGCCTTTCCCTGCCAGGAAAGCCAGCAGCTCTCAGAAACAGACCTAAAAGCTTCAAGAATTCTGAACAGGACAATCACAAGCCAGGACTCTTTGCAAGGATATTTTAGGTTCTTCAGGACCAATAACCAGGTTCTGAAGCTACAGACTGGCCCTGTCTTATCAGAATACAAGAAAGTGGACAGATCTAGCCCCACTGGTCACTGCACAAGGAAACAGGGCCTGGCAGTTCACTCCTCAGAGTGGGTGACAGGGGCAACACAGAGCAGGAATAGAAGAGCTGTGCAGGAGACTCGAGGCCCATGTGATTCCAAACATCCCAATGAGTCCTTTTAAAGCAACAGCAAAGGGTGGAACCAGCTCCTGATGGAAGATTATTTTTTAAAACAGAAGAAAAAAAAGAGCCAAGGAATTCACAGAGGACCACCAGGAGACTAAGACAAAAGCAATATTCATCAATATTCAGATTTCAGAGAAGACAGGGTCAAACAAAGCCATGGTTCAATGCACCCAAGGGTAGAGAAGGGCTTAGGCCAAACACAAAATCTTAAACTCCAAAGAGGCTGAAAATAGAAGTAAACATATGAAAATGCCAGACATGTTTTATGAAATATTAAAGGTCAGAAGAAGTAAACCCAGAAGAGAATAAGCAGATGACTACAAGCACAGCCTCAGGGAAAAGGTGACTTATTGTTCACAAATACTACAAGAGTGGATGGAAGAAATAAAGAGATTAAATGATATTAAAATTAAATGAAATAAAATTTCAGAAGGAAAAAATGAGAACTTCATAAATAATTGTAGAGAAATTAGTTGCTTATAGCTGTGTCATTTTTATATAAAATTATAATACGTGTAGTTAATTTATAGATTCAGTGCCATACCAAGCTGCCACAGGATTACTTTATGGAACTCTACAAAATTACAACAAAATTCATCTGGAGCAACAAAAGGTTAAGAATATCAAGTGAAATAACAAAATAGTGGGAAGGAAAGGGGAGAAAGGGGAATAAATAGCAGTTGTTGTGTACTTATGTCCAACTCTTAGTGACCCCCATTTGGGATTTTCTTAGCAAAGATACTTTAGTGGCCTTTTCTTTCTCTAGCTCATTTTACAGATGAGGATACTGAGGCAAAAGGGTTAAATGACTTACCCAGGGTCACATGACTAAAGCATCTGAGGCAATATTTGAACTCAGAGCTTCAAGACTCCAGAACCTGCACTCCATCCACTGCACCACTTAGCTGCCCCAGGAATAGCATTACCAGATACTATTCTCAAAGCAGTAACCACTGAAACAACTTTGCACACTTCTAAAAATAGAAATGTTTATCAATGGAAAAGACTTGGCACAGCAAGATATAAAAGAAACTGAACAAGGCAGCATAGTGTTCAATAAATGAAAAAAAATGGACTCAAGGTAAGGTCTCCCTATTTGGCAAAAACCATTGGGAAAAATTGGGAAGCCATCTACAGAAATTATGCTTAGTTTAACATGTCGCACCATATATCAGAACAAGCTCTAAATGAATATGTGACTCAGATAGAAAAGTTCATATCGTAAACAAAATAGAGGAGAACGGAAAGAGATACCTTTTAACTATGGAGAATTTTTGACCAAAGAAGAAATAGATAATCAGAGTGATTAAGATGGTCAATTCTGATGACATAATTTGAAAGGTTTTATACAAACAAAAGCAATTCAGTTAGAATCTGAATGGAAAATAGTTAACTGGGGAAAAATTTTTGGCAAATTTATCTGATAAATATCTAAGAACCAAGACAAAATGGAAAATTTATACAACTATATGAAAACAAACACCATTCCCCAACAGATATATGATAAAAGGACATAAGCTGGTAGCTCTTAAGTGAATAAATTCAAGCTATCAAATTCAAGCTATTATACCAAAAAAACCAAAACAAAAACAAAACCCACCACAACTCAAATCCTTAATTATCAGAGAAATGAAAATTAAAATAATTATGAAATTCCATCTTACAGTCACTGGCAAGTGTTAAGAGGTACTGTGGGAGGATAAGCATACACTGGACAATTTACACTGGTCCAACCATTTTGCGTTGTTAATGTATTTTTGCTTAATGAGAAGATCTTTCCCATCCATTAATAAGCCCATGTGACCTGTTTTAAGTCACATGGAAGCCTGAGTCACATGAGTCTGTGGTAGAAGGAGCTTGTTGAATAGGTGGAGCAAGAAGTTTGAACAGGAACAGTCAGGGTTGGAGGGAAGCTGGGAGGAAGTTGGTGAGAGTAGTTAGAGCTAAGGGTGAGAAAGGAAGTAAGAAGCAAGCTATGAGTGTTTATTTGTGGGAAGGCCGTAGCAGGGAAAGGCTTGAGGATGGTGGTACCTCCTGCTGTATTGTTGTGTATAGATTTCTTTGTTGCTATGATGAATTTGGCTTTCTGGTGTTTGAATAAATGTTTTGGTTCTGTCTTCCAGGTGGAGAGTCTGTTATATTTTGCAATCCAGAGTTATGCCAGCATATTCATAGCTGCCATAGGCATTGTGAATATTGCATTGGTACTATACCACTCTAAAAAGAAATTAGGAACTATATCCCAAAAGTTATCAAACTGTGCATACCCTTTGACCTTGTGATACCACTAGTAGGCTTAAACACTGGAGCAGTGGTTCTCAACCTTCCTAATGCTGTGACCCTTTCATACTTGTATGTGAGCGTATCTGCATGTGGTTGGACCTACCTGGAGACAAATAGCAGAGCAGTGTCTCGGTTCCTAAGACCATCGGAAATATGTATTTTCTGATGGTCTTGGGTGACCCCTGTGAAAGGGTCATTCAACCCCCAAAGGGGTCACGACCCACAGGTTGAGAACCATATGCACAAAAATATTTACAGCAGAAATTTTTTGAGGGGTAACAAAGAATTGGGAGCAAAGGCAGTGTACATCAATTATGGAATGGCCTAAGAAGATAATAAAATGCTTGTACCATGAGAAACTATGAAAAGGCTGGATTCTGAGCAACCTGGGAAAATTTTGTATAAACTAATGCAAAGTAAAGTGAATAGAACCATAACATTAATACAGTGATCAAAACATTGTAAATGAAAACTAAAGACTGAAGAACTCTTATCAATGTCATGACAGACAAATCACAGTTCCAGAAGACCAATGATGCCAGCTTTCTATCTCCTGGTGGAAAGGTAATGGAATGAATGTAAAAACACAATGAGACATACAATTTCAGCTATAAACATCACAATATAAACTGATTTTGCTTGAACTATACTTCTGTTTATAAAAGGGAGATCTTTTATTTGTTAGGGGATGAGAGGAGAGGACTAGAGGATGGGAAATCATCGATAGGGGAAAAAAAGAAGGGAGCAGAGATAATGATACCAAAACAAAAAAAGAAAGGAATGTCAGAAAACATTTTTTAAATACACAGAAGACAGCAGAAGGACATGCAGAAGAACACAAGGCAAACAAGGCAATGTTGGTACTACCATGTTATGGATTTCAATTTAAAATTAGCAAGAAAAGTGACAAAACCGTCTATATGCTTGGCCATATGCTCCAAGGAAGTTAAAGGCAGAAATAAAGGTCCAATATATTCCAACAGATTCGTAACATCACTCTTTGTAGTAGAAAAGAACAGGAAACCAAATGGATGCTCACTGACTAGGGATGACTAAAACAACAACAGAAAAAACCCTGTGATACGTGAAATGAAATGGAGTATGTAATAATGTAATATCGTAGAGTAAGAAATGATGGATAGTAGAAATTTGTAGAAATAAATGCTGAAAGTGATTTATACCGTATAAATGGATGAAGAAAGAAATAAGCAGAACTGAGAGACACTTCCAACAGAAGCTGACTGCTAAGGAATGGAAAAACCAGTGATGGGCCTGGAGAAGACACAGCGACAGCGGAACAAAGGGGAGGGCAACTAGCAGCCTGTCATCCAACCGGCTTTCTGCAGCAGATGTTTTGACTTATTTTCCTTTGTTAGGAGAGAAGATTCAATCATTAGCAAGGGAAATGAATGGGACACAAATATAGAGGGCACCAATAAAACTAATTTTTTGGAAAAAAGAATGATATTGGGAACATAGCCCATGGAATGTGCTACATATCGTCAGATACAATTGCCTTCGGTCAGCCTCATTGCTGGTTGTTGCTACAAGGAAGGGTTCAGTGTAACAGTGGTAAGAAAAGAGACAAGGGAAAATGACTATGGTATAAAAACAAAAGGCAGAAAGAAGTCGATATTAAATTTTTTTTTTAAGTTCAGGATAGACTGTCCAAAAAGATGAAAATCTAGAATGACCTAAGGATGATGAGAAAAGATAAGGAGAACAAAAGGGGGGTTTTGGTTTGGTTTTTTAGCTCTACTGGAAGATGAAGGATCAATGAATGGACAGGCTGGGGATAGTAAAATGATGACAATCAATAACAGAGAGAATTCCAAGCTGCCAGAGCTGCTGCCTCATTTGCCTAGAAAGATCCAGGTCTAAGTTTTACCCCCTTTCTAAAAAGAAATGTTAAAAAAATCATCAATAATTCTAGGTCATGATAGGAAGTACAGAACCAATATTTAAAGTCAGGTTCTTCGACTTGAAATCCAATGCTTTTAGCAAAAAGAATGCTCCAGTAAATGTCTACACTGTTTAAGCCCTCCATCAATAACCTATCATACTTCTGTGACAGCTCTATGATCTATTTGGAACTCATCATCCATTTCTTCCTTCTGGTTGGGTGGTCTGTAATATACTCCTACCAAAATATTCTTTCTGTTCTTCTTTCCATTGATTCCTATTCAAATGATCTCTGTGATACTTCCACCTTCAGATTCCCTCCCCCCCAGATTTTACCCCAGGATTATGCTACCCATGCTGCTCCCATGTTCCTTTTATCTGATCTGTTCCTTTTATTGCCATGCTACGATTAAAAATCACATCTGATCAAATCTCAACGATCCTTATGAGAGTGACCATAAGCTCCATGAGTACGAGAGTTGTGACTCACTTAAACTTTATACCTCCAACAAATCTCAGTTAAGTGTTCTGTTTAATTTGTTTTTAGGATTTGATCACATTTTAATATCTTAAAGCCAATATGAGAGTCTCAAGTACAGCACCTGCTATCAAGAAATAGGGTGTGTGGATAACCCTGGCTATTTTAGTCAGTTATCTAATGACCATATTCTTGTATGCAACAATAATTTTAAGCAACAGAAAGAAATATTTGCATTTTTTTATTCAAATCCTCAAAGTTCCATCTCAAAATATATAAGAAATTTCATGTGAAATTTCTAATAAGTTTGTTATAATGCTAATATTATTAGTCAAGAAAAATATCTAATTTTATCAATTGATTATGTCACAGTTAGAAATTCACTCTATTTCACTGTATACAGAGGGATGGGGGATTGTCTGAGCTGGGACCTGAGTGATCCCACAAATGACAATACTGAAGCCCAGAGAGGCTGGGAATAGCTTTTGTTCAAACTCACTGAGCAAACAGAGAACTAAAACACATGTCTTCTGACTACTCACCATCTAGTGTTTTGCAGTCTCCGTGAACAAGACACTCCATCTCCTCGCTCCAAACATTTTCACTGTTTTGTCTCCACGCCTAGAATATTCTCCTTCCTCATCTCTGCCTTTTGGTTTCCACAGCTTCCTTTAAGTCCTGGTAAAAATTTCATCTTCTACAAGAAGCTTTTCCCAATCTTTCCTAATTCTAGTGCCTGCCCTCTGTTGATTATCCCCATTTATCCTGTCTATATCTTGTAGATACAATTATTTGCATGTCTCCCTCACAAAGCGCCTTAAGAGGACAGGCTGCCTTTTGTGTTACTTGATATCCAGGGCATGGCACATAGTAGGGCTTATTAATAAATGCTTTACTGATCCTTCTAGTATACTACATTTCCCTCATGTGATCTGACCCACAGTATAACCCTATCAGTCGTACATAGAGGTGCACTGTAGTGAGGTTTTAAAATATAATTTTATTAGAAAATTTGGAACACTTTTAAGATCAACTATTTCTTTAGATTTCTAATTGTCTTACTCATTCTGGTAACTTTGTTAAATCGGTGATTTCACACATGCTGGCATCCCCTCAAAATAATCAAACACCAATCATTGAGTAAGTATGTATATTCCAGGCACCATGAAAGGTTCTAGAGATGTAAAGAAAAAAAATCAAACAATCCTTATCCTCAAGAAGTTTCCATTCTATTGGGAGAGGTAATATGTATGTGTGTAAACAAAAATGTAAGATAAATAGGTCTCAATTAGCGTGAATAATGAATCCTGACCACACTGCATACTTTGATTGGGCTGGGACCAATTACCAAATTTTACATGTAATCATATTTCAAACAGTACAAATCTGAGTGATGTGACCACTTCGTGGGATTCATTATTCACACTAATCATGCCCTACATCCAAGGTAATAGGGGAATGGAAGAGGACATGGGGTAGAAAAATAAAGAAAGCACTCATGCATGCCTTCTTACTTGCAGGACTCTCACCCACATCTTTCCATAAATTTCAACTCAACGTGCTGAGAAGCTTCCGAGACACTTGCTCACATTGCTTGGTTACCACTAGAGCATGCAGGCTTCCCACTAGCTGTCCCATACTCTCACTACATCATTAGTTTACCTCTTGTCAATTATCTTTGTTGCAATTCTTTGCTGACAGTATGTATATCTTATTCATGTTCACCCCGCATCCTCTCTTCCATATGGTCCCAGAATTTTTGCCTTTTGTTTTATTCCATTTTTATACTGTAATTTCATATTGAAATTCAAATGCAGGAAGATAATTCGAGGGGAAACAGAGAGACCATTTAAGTTTTCTTTTGAAAAGATTTTGTTTCCTATGCACTGAACTGGGAAAACTAGATTGGAAGGTCTAATTCTTTGGCAGTCTTTATTTCCTCTGGGATAGGAAGATTAGGAGTTTTTCTGGGTCATGCCAATTATATCTGCATATAAAAGATTGAGTCAAACCTTACCTTTCTTTGTTCTTTTTCTAATAATTTTAAAACACTTAGAAAAAAAAAAAGTTCAATTTTAACTAAAACTCTGTTGAAGAATATCATTAGAAAAAAGTTGAACCATTTTTAAATGTTTCTTCATTGATATCCTACAGCAGCATTTTTCGAAGTGTGCCTTGGTGTTCCCAAGATCCTTTCGGAGGGTTCACTGGGTCAAAACTTTTTTCACAATACTACTAATATTCTATTTACCTATTAAAATACTCCTCCCTTCTCCTTAATGGCTTGACTTTCTTCATATACACCAACGAAAACAACACACTGCACAGACTAAATGCATAAGCAAGGATGGGATATATATTCTGTTATGCCAGACATTAAAGTGATTTGCAAAAATATTTTTTAAAACACCATTCTTCTCATATTTCTGTTTTAATTTTTTATTTTTTTCACTAACTTTATTTTGCTTTGGGAAATAGTTATTTTTCATTAAAATGTCATTTATGTTACCCTGTAATGAGTTTATTATTATTATTATCTTTAATAAATACATTATTTTAAAAAATCTATCTACTTTAATTTCTAACATGATAAATGTTGATATCTATCAGTCAAAAACAAAAGACCTTAGCTGGGCAGGGGTGGGAGGGAAATACGTAATTTTTTAAGATTGTAAAGGGCTCCTGAGACCAAAAGGTTTGAGAACTGCTATTGTCCTACAGCAAGTCACAACATTAGAACAACAACATTTCTGGTCATTATAACTTCTTTTTAAACAACTATAGGGATGATTAAATGTGTAAGATCTGGCAATATGTTAAAAACTAAATAATCTTAACTCTATTACTACAACTTTAAGTCCCATTTTATTCTGACTTTTAACTTTTTTCTGTTTTGAAAGAACCTCCGGGGCAGCTAAGTGGCGCAGTGGATAGAGCAGTGGCCCTGGAGTTAGTGGTCCTAAAGTTCAAATATGGACCTCCAGTACTTGGTAGCTGTGTGACCCTATGAAAGTCATTAAACCTGACTGCCTAAAAAAAAAAATTGACCTTCTCCATATCCCCAAATGATAAATTTTAGAATTATTTACAAAAAAAAAAAAAAAGGATGCTGAACATAACTGATTTATGAGAATAAAAATATGGCAAAAGTTGCTAGGACAAGAGTTTAGTGCAGTGATCATAATAGCTGACAGTGATAAAAGCAGCTCTGCTGTTCACTAAGTATTTTACAATATAATGTCTTATTTGATATTCAAAACAACTCTTGGAAAGACTATTAGTCCATCATGTAAAATACAGAATTCTTCGGTTATTTTGTATGTTGTTTGTTTAACTGATCATAGAATCTCCTAGCTGAAAGGGGCCTCAGAAGGGTCTAGTCCAGGCTGGACGTCAACAAGAATTTACTCTATTTGCACTTTTTTGCTCCTAATTACTGACTCTCAAGCCACAGAGAGCAAACTGAATTCTCCTTTCCACATGATAACCCTTCAAATACTTGAGGATGGATGACTTGTCCTCACTAAATCTACCCTTCTCCAGGCCAAACAGTGTAGTCCCTAGGACCTATTGTTCACTGAAATAACATTAAATGTGGTGTTTATCCCTTCGATAAAGAGCTGAGCTGTGAGTCCTTGATCAACAACAAAAATCCCTATCATTATGTTGTTCCTCTGAGAAAGTCAGATTTTGGTTAAATCATTTTGATTTTTAGTACCTTTTCCAGGAACCCCACCCATAGTAAAAGGAATTCCTGCAACAAACAAAAGACAAAATCAGAGAAATTCTCAACCAGTCTTTTTTCTCTAGTAAACTCAAGATTTTAACAACTCGAGGTTAGATTTAACCCTGAAAAGTAGTTCCAAGAAAAATGAGATCCTAGTAACAGCACAGACTGTACTACTTACTACCCCTAACTCTCTGTAAAGTGAATTAGCACAGGCCATAGTAACTAGGTGGCATAGTGGATTCAAGAAAACTCATCCTCCTGAGTTCAAATACAGCCTCAGACATTTACTAACTGTGTGACCCTGGGCAAGTCACTTAACCCTGTTTGTCTCAGTTTTCTCATCTGTTAGATGATCTAGAGGAGGAAATGGCAAACCACTCCACTATCTTTGTCAAGAAAACCCCAAATGAGATCAAGAGTTAGACACAATTGAACAAAAATACTTTTTTCTGGAGTTCAAAAAAAAATAAGAACAAGGTTGGATAACAATAGTTTGTTAACTCAGAAATTCCATAAATAAAAAAGAAACAGTATCACCATATCCATATAATCACTGCTTGGTACAAATGCCAATTAGTGACAGGGGCAGGGGGCAGGGGGGGAGTGTCAAATAGTGATTTCAGAGGTACAAAAGAGGTCTCTACTCCAATCCCCACCCCTACGGCACTAAACGATATTTGTAATCAGCAAGGAGGGACAAGGAACGTCTGATGCTAAAACAATTTCCATCCATACAGATCACTAATTTGGCAGCTACCTGTAATGCAGTCTCGGACGTCTGTCTAGAAAACGGAAGGGTTAACTTGCTTATAGTTACACAGCCAGGAAATACTTGAACCCAGTTCTCCCTGACCAAAGGAGTCAAGGCTGACCTATCCATAGCACTGTGCTCCCCTTCTCTATGCAAAGACCAATTAATAGTATATTATGTTACACAGAACAAAAAACGGGCAATGATCAGGACACACGTGCCAATTTCTTACTAGGGCTAACGAATGAATGAAAAATTATTTATGAAGCACTTACAATATGTCATGCCTATTGCCAAGTAATGCAGACACCAACACAAACAACAATTCCTGCTCTTAAGGAGCTTAGAGTCTAATGCTGGGGTGGGGAGCCTGCAGCCTCAAGGCCTCATGTGGCCTTCTAGGTCCTCGGGTGTGACCAAGTTTCACAGAACACATCCTTTTATTAAGGGGATTTGTTCTGTGAAGTTTGGATTCAGTCAAAGGGCAGCACTTGAGGACCTAGAGGGTCACGTGTGGCCTTGAGGCCACAGGTGTCTAATGGGAGGGCTGGAGGGGGAGCTAGAAAGCAGAGGGACGAGTGAATACACACATGACACCATGGTTTGGAAATGATCAGGAGGTGATAGGTTCTTGGGCAAGAGAAGGCTAAACAAAGTCTGCCTAGCAGAAGCTAGGGTCCCAGGGTCAGAATCCAGGATCTCGTAGGAAGGGAATGAAGAGCTAAAACCAAAGGCCATGGGGTATGGTTTGGAGAAGGCCAAAAAAGCAAAATATGAAAAGAATAGGAAAAGACAACTAACTGCAATTGTAATACGTGTTTTGCTAAGCTCTTGCACAGAGATAACTACAGATAGTATTACTATATCTTTAAGAACAATGTGAAATATTTTGGGGGAGGGGGTTTGGGGGAACAGTTGAGTTGTAATTTGGAGTTGTAATTGTAAATGCCTTGCTAGGAGATGCCTCTGTGGGTTCAGGGAAAGTGAGTAAGTGAAAGAGAGAGAGAGAGAGAGAGAGAGAGAGAGAGAGAGAGAGAGAGAGAGTGTGTGTATACACTGATCTATGAGCAATCGCTGGAGAAGACAGAAAGGTGACAAGAAACTTCTTTCTTGTTAAAACTGTCAACTGTCATTTTGTGAAGAAACATCACAAAGAGAATTCTATGAAGTCTATGAGGAACTGTCAGCAACGGAATTCTGGAGAGACTATCATACATGATGGCTAAAGAGAAAAAGGATTAAAATAATTTATTTCCTGCTGGACTGAATTTAACTCTAATCTTAGGAAGAAATGCTAAATGTTTTTCTGAGAAACTCTAAAAAGTACCTTGAGTGAAATGAATGCTGGAACTATTCACAGAATGGAAGGGTTTTTCCCACAGCCAAAATACCTATCTATGCCTGTTTTATTAGTGATTTCTCTTATTAAGAAACAGCATATTCAATAATTTTAATCAGAGGAAATCTAGAAGTGAGTAACTACTACTGGGAAAGCAGGTTTCCCCAGTTTAAATATTTAAGGCAATTTGATCATTAATGAAGAGGTTACAATTTTGTTCATTAATAACAAAATGTCCAAACACATCCCTGGATTTCTGCAGAATTCAGAATGATTAAATTTAGATTAAGTAAGGAGGAGTCAAGTGGCAGGCTAGTGGGTGACCTACAAATGAATGTGATACATCCTGTAATGCTTGCTACTTAAAAACAATAATATAATTTAATTCTAAATAAACTACTCCCACACAAATGATCCTTATGGGGCTATCGCAAAGGCCTGGAGAGTCATACTGCCTTAGTATGTGATGCTTAATTACATCATCTGCCTCATATCTACTGTCTTAGCTATCTTTATGCTAGAGACAATTAGCCGGCACAATGGATGGAGGACTGGGCCTTAAGTCAGAAAGATATGAGTTCAAATTTGACCTCAAATAATTACTTAGCTATACAAGCAGTTAGGTAGTGCAGTGGATAGAATACTAGGCCTAGTGTCAGGAAGACTCTTCTTCCTGACTTCAAATCTATCTTCAGAAACTTACTAGGTGCATGACCTTGGGCAAGTCACTTACTTAACTCTGCTTCAGGTTCCTCCTCTGTAAAATGAGCTGGAGAAGAATAAGAAAGTACTCCAGTAGCTTCACCAAGAAAACCCCAAATGGAGTCACAAAGAGTTAAACACAACTGAAATCACTGAACAACGTGATTACTAGCAACACGACTCTCAACAAGGCACATACTCTGTGTCTGTCCCGTCTTCCTGGACTATAAAATGGTAAACATTTTACAGGTCATTGATCAAATCACTGGAACACCTATTGATCAAATGAGAGCATTTGGCACTTAATAAATGCTTGTTTCCTTCCCTTCTATCCTTTTCCGTTTCCTTTTCCAAGAAAGTAATAACTTTTGCATATCTCATTGTCCTGTCTGCTCTTAGGAGACGACTTAAGAGATTGAGGCATTACCTCTATTAGCAACATACTCCACAGGAATCCATCATGAAGCGATATACTCTTTTTTTCAATTTATTATTTATTTTTAGCATTTACTCTTTTAAAATTTTGAGTTTTGAATTCTCTCCTTCCCTTCCACCCCTTCCCTATCCATTGAGAAGGCAAGAAATGTGATAAATTACACATGTGAAATCATGCAAAACATATTTCCACATTAGCCATTTTGCAAAAAAAAAAGGAGAGGGGAGCAAGAAAAATAAAGAAAGTGAAAAGTCATGAATCAATATTCAACCAAGCTCCATCAGTTCTTTCTCTGGAGGGGGACAGCCTTTTTCATCATAAATCCTTCCGAACTGTCTTGGATCACTGTATTGATCAGAAAAGCTAAGTCATTCACAGCTGATCATCACACAACATTGCTGTTACTGTCTACAATGTTCTCCTGATTCTTCTCACTTCACTTTGTGGCAGTTCCTATCCCAAGTTTTTCTGAGAGCATCCTCCTCATCCTTTCTTACAGCATAATCACATACCACACAACCACTCCCTAACTGATGGGCATCCCCTTAATTTCCAATTCTTCGCCACCACAAAAAGAACTGCTCTAAATATTTTTGTAACACATAAGTTCTTTTCTTTTGATTTCTTTGGGGTAGAAATCTAGTAGTAGGATCAATGGGTCAGACAGCCTTTGGGCATAATTTCAAATTGTTCTCCAGAAGATTTGGATCAGTTCACCACTTCACTGACTTTTCTTGCCTTCTCTTTTTTTTTTTTTTTAGGATGAGATAATATTTTATTTTTTTTTATTTTT
>CM053590.1:172525233-172541341 GCA_028646515.1 Pseudochirops corinnae | reverse complement strand
GTACAATGTGAAAGTATTTGCAGATTCTATACATGATTGCACGCCACCATGGGGGGGGAAGGGAGGGGAGAAAATCTGAAACTCAAGTGATTGTGGAACTGAATCTTGTAAATTAAAAGTAAATGAGTAAATTAAAAAAAAATTTAAAAAAAAATAAAGTAGGTAATATATAATGTTGTATTAATTATATCCATATGTGTTTATGTCAACTCCCTACTTGACTACAAGCTCCATGAGGACAGGACCCTGTCTATGGTGTGTCCCTTACAACCCTCCCTCCACTTCCCATCACCTAGTACCCAATGCAGTGTACAAATGGAGCAGACACATGACGAATATTCGCTGAAGGATAAACGATAAAATGAGTAGCAACCTTGAGTTTAAATTGCATGAGAACAAGATGTAAATAATTGTGAATACAAAGGTCTATGTCATTTCCTCAATTAAAAAAAACCCAAAGCTTTTTAGTGGTTCCCTCTTATGTCATGTGAGTGTGTTAGTAATTAAATATTCAATTAATATGATCATTGTAACTAGTCAAGCGGATGAATTTTTTTGGAAATACTTTTAATTGAAAAATACATAGTACAACAATCAAAACAAAAGTCATAAAAGTCAGTGAAATCACTTTTCAACAGGATGCATGTCTCTATGTATATTCAAACATCAAGTGAATTTTCTCTGATTTAAACTCAGCAATTTTCAATACAAATCTACTTTTCTCTCTTGTCTGTTATCGTACCCTATTTTCCAATTCCTATTTGGATATTTTATTTGCTGTTGTGTTTTTTTTAATGTAGCAAGAAGGGTGGTGTGGCTGAAGTGCAGGGATCAGTAAAGGATTTATGTAAAACGAAGGCATTTGTACTTGATCCTGGATGTAACAGGGAACTGCTCTACAATGATGGTCCTAAAGTCAAGAAGATCTGAATTCAAATCCAGATTCAGATGCTGATTAGACTGTTATCTACCTCAGTTTCTTCACCTATAAAATGGGGATTATAATAATAATGCCTACCTCCCAAACTTGTTGTGAGGATAAAAAAGAGGTAATATGACAACTTCTTGATTATGTACAGTAAGTAAAAGTGAGGAGCTGTAATGGCAAGCCAGGAAGTAGTTCACACCTTGTTTCAGCTATTTAGGTAACATCTTGTTTCAGTTCAAGTTTTTTCTGAGCCTTGCCCATGACTGAGAAGCAGATGTGAACCCCAGAACTCATGAACTCTTGCAACAGGAAGGGGAGGAGCTAATGACCATATATAAGGAGAGGCACAGGCTGGAGAGAACAGAACTGAAGGAAGCTCTTGGGGTGGAGAAGGAGAAAACTGGTGGTATCCCTATGGCACTCTATGTTTGTCTGCTGTCTGTGTTGATGTTTGTCTGTGATACTTTGTACAGAAGCCCTGGGACCTGACTGGAAGCCCTGAAAGAGGATTTTCTAGTTGTCTGTTTACAGAAGTCCTGGAGGAGGGTTTTGGAGGTCCTGGGATTTTCTAATGATTTGTATTGACCTCCTGAACCTTGTTTGTGGGTCTGTGTTGATTTCTATGTTGATGATTTGTGTTGAGTTCTCACATCTTGTTGGTGGGTCTGAGTTGATTTTACAGGCAGATAGTGAAATGATGATGATGCCAGCAAGTGCATGAATATTATTGTGGTTCTGTTAAGCTTTGTTTTCCTAGAAACAGGAACTGTGAAGGACTTGAGGTGGACTCAACACTGTGAGCTTCAATATGGAATGGGAACTGGACAAGAAACTGGGAGTTGCCTGCCTTTGATCCAGGTGATAGTTGTGTTGATTCAGGCAAGAGCTGGGACCATGGAAGAGGAACCTTGGAAGCTGAGAGCCAGCCTCTAGTCAAGATGCAAAGATCTCTTCCTGGGTACCTAATGGTGACTGAGACGATTATGATTTACTGTGACCTAGGGGGTGGAGAACTTTGACCTTTGTACTTTGTGTCCATTAAGGAGACAAGCCTCCTTAAGGATGACTGAATTAAGGACTTACTAAATGAATGAGTTACTAAATGACTGTACACTTTGTTTAAAACGATGTGGCCACTTTGGTGAAAACTATGTGGTCATTTCAGCAATATGCTGTTAGGTCATAACATTGTGAATACTGTACTTTGATTTCTGTGAATGTTTTGCCTTAATTTACTGCTGAATAAATAGAGAGTTCACTATACTATGTAATCAGACCTTGAAGCTGTTCATAGCAGCAGTCCTCTAGAAAGCTGCTCGTGGTTGGCTTTACAGGAGTCCAGGATGATACTGAGACAGCAAACCTAGGTGGCCAGAAGGATTGTGGAGCCCTTGACAGAAACAGGAAAGTTCATAAGAGAAATGGCTTTTGGGGGAAAAGACAAATGTAATGAGATCTGTAATGAAAATTTCAACCTATTTGTGCCAGTTCATTCTATGCAACTCACTCTGGTCATCCATCATTCCCCACCCCACCCCCCATCCAAAAAAATTAAAAGGGAGAAAATAAAGCTCTTAGTCACAGGTTACTAAAAGGAGTACAGATCCCACCTTCCAAGGGGCAGCTCTTTCAGTCACAAGGTGACCTGGGCAGGGGGAGACATGAGGTGAATGTATTTGGTGAGAGGGAATTTTCCTGGTTGTTCTTACAGTTGTGGGGGCTCAGTTCCTCAGGGTTAAGTTAAAATTACCCTAAGAGACTGACTCTAGGCACAAAAGACAGAAAGCTAGGAGTATGAATAATGTGAGGAGATGACAGAATCCAAGAGTGTTGGGCTGCATTCGGAAAAGGGTAGGTGTATAATCATAGGGAACAGGATCTCCCACAGTTTGTTTGATCCCAACCAGTATAGGGTCAACTCCAGTGGGAGGTGACATTATCAACTCCTTAATCTGGCATTTAAGGATTCCCAGAAACTGGCTCCAACCTCACTTCTGAGTTTACTGCTGCCTATTTCCCTTTACAGATTCTAGGGTCTGGTCAAACTAGATATTGACTGTTTCCTGGACTATTCTGCCTCTATGCATTTAAACTTATTCCCCAATGTCTAAAATGCATTCTCTTCTCATCTGTCTTTTGACATCTTTTTTATTACAGACTTTAGGCCTTCCCAAGTCCAGCTGAAAATGATCTTTCTCCTCAAATTTTCTCAGGGCATGTTGTATTGATTTTTCCTTTGCCTCTCTCACCCTTTATATCTTATATCCTATTTGTGGGTATATTCGCATATATTGAATTCTATTAAGTTGCAGTCTCCTTGAGAGCAAGGACCATGTGGATTTTCATCATTGTATCCCTAGGGCAAGAGTTCTTAATCTTTTTTTTTGTGTCCAGGACTCCTTTTTCATACTAGTCAAGCTTATGGACACTTTTTTCAGAATAACATTTTTAAATACATAGATTGAAATAGAGGGTTACAAAGAAAATCAATTATACTGAAATAAAGATGTAATTTTTTCCCATCCAAATTCATGGGCCTCCTAAAATCTATCCATGGACTGTGAATGTCAGAACTCTGTCCCTAAAAAATAACTTGTACTTAGCTTTTAAAATAAATGTTTGTTGAACTGAATGCATAAATATCAGTTTTGAAATAATCAGAAAAGGTATAATCAAGTCTTAAACACTGAGAAATCAAGGACAAAAGAGTTCTAATTGAATGGTTCTCAATACTTTTGGTCTCATGGCACCGTTTTCTTTGCCATGAGAAACTGTGATCCACTGAATGCTTAAGTTGGTGACAAGGAAGGGTTACAGAGCAGTCAGTCATCCAGATCCAGGGCCTTGGGATCCCATTACTTCTCTTTCCCTTTCCCCACCCTCTCTTATTTCTTTACTGTCCCAGGACTTGGAGCGAAAAAAGTATGAGAGAGTTGCAACTGTGTCCTTCCAGACACCAATCTAGAAGAATAGGCAGCAAATTGTAGCCGAGGGTGGGAGCTGGGGAATGTGGGAATCTTGGGGTCTGGAAATGAATTTCAGGCACATTTGTGTGTTGCGGCAAACCTTTTAATAACCGCAAGACTAGTTCTACTTTCTCTAGCTTTCTCCTCTTACATAAAATGTAAGTTTTACAAAGTGTCTTGAGGTCCTTGGAAGTAGTAACAAGTCTACAACATTTAGAAAGTGTTAGTAACCTACCAGACACATGAAAAACTTGACTGACAATAAATGGAAAACAGTTATACTTACCATCAACCTTGCAGAAAGTCCCTAAAGCTGTTTTCATTGTACATTTTTAAAATTACATCTTAAAAGACTTTTGTATATTTCAAACTCAACTAAATGAAAACAGATTTAGCATATATGTATTAGACACATATTTCTGGACAAAAATAATGAACTGTTAACTTTTTCATGGTTTCTTAACTTTTAGACAAGTAGTTTCAAGATTCTTTCTGAAGATATCTGTGTGTGTGTATGTGTTATGCAAGCTACAGTTTTTGTGGACTTATTAACATCTAAATAATAGTTTGTTAGTGGATGCTAATAAATTCATGCCTGAAGGGGGGAAAAAACCAATATTCTAAAAATGTATAAAGCTTTGTCAGCCAAATTTTATCTTCTTCTAGTACATTAAACACAATATCCATTTCTAATCCATTATAGAGAAAGGAGGATGGTCCTCTGAGCATTTAAAGCTAACAAAACTGCTGTATGTTAAGATGAATGAATGATAAAAGGGAAGGGATGCAAGGGTGAAGGGAGCCTATTTGACTATACAAGGCTATACATTCTGACTTCTAAAAGGCAATTGTTCCTCCCTTTTTGCACTAATCCACAATCTGCTTTGAAATATGCAACCAGAGGCTTAAATCATCTTCATCATAACCCTGCATTTATATAGAACTTAAGAGTTTTGCACTCTATTGTGACCCTCATTCCATCCCTATGAGGTAAGTGGTAAAGAAGCCAAGACTCAATTAACTGACATCAGTGGGTCCACTTCCCAGTATATGCTCCCTGTAAGGCTTGACCCCAAGTCATCCCATACCTCACCTTGCTCCTGTCCCCATCTCCAGGCCAACAGTAGCACAGTTTCTCCCTGGAGGATTCTGGGCTATTGGTTCAAACCCAGAAGAAGGAGGACGGGACAGAGGGTCAGAGCAAGTGCCACCAAAAGAATGACTTGCCAATGTTCCCATTTGAGAACTCAAGTTTGATTCCAAGGCCAGTTTTCCTTACGCCGCATTAACCCATCTCTAAAGGGTACGATGGGCTGCTTCTGCATTGGAAGCAAAACCAAGAAGGTACGACAAGTTGTCACTGGTTAGTTGAAATCAGGGTTCAAAGTAAATGGAAGGCCATCTCAGAGGGGAAGACACTAGCAGCTAAGGGAACCAGGAAAGTTCTCCTGAATAAGGTGGGAGTTGAACTAAGTCTTAAAGGAAAAGCCAGTTTTCTGCTTAAACTTTAGGGAGTTTATTTTAGGAGGGAAAAGTATGAATTCAGTCACCATCATGCCAAGCTCCTAATTAGGAAAATTACTAACATTTGGTGTTATACTCCTTGAGGGTCCTTGGGAACATGTATATATGTGCATGTATGTATGGACAGGTGTATGTATATTATGTGTAAGTGTATATATGTTGCCCAGAGAGGCTTGAACAGTGTTATAGTATCTTCCGTTCCCTCCATCCCACAACTGAACTTCAGAAATTCTTTGCCAGAAAACTACCACAAAACCCTACCTCTATCCTCATCCTACCCCTACCAAAGCTAGAAGGTATTACATGGCATATGTGGTCCAAAAACTATCCTGGATTTTACATAACCCCACCACATACACGCATCTGCATCCCTAGAAATTTTGCCACAGGATGGTGCCTAAGAATACTGCAGGAATTTAAGTACAGAAGAGGCTAGGCTCAGATGGTCATTTCCACATGAACTAACCTAAACTCTTCCAAAGCTCTGGACCTTGTGTCACCTCAGGGACTTCTGGCTCTTAAGCTACATTGAATCTCTTGGCAGAGCTGCCTCTCATGCCAGTTAATGACTAAATCCCAAAGTAGCCCAGGGAGGCCCAGAGAATTCCATAACAAGTCCATTCATATTCCAGGTTATAGGTTGATGATAATAATAATAATAATAATAATAATAATAATAATAAATAGATTTTTTTTTTGCCTGAACATCTATCCCAAGGAAAATCAGGAGCCCATTTCTGTCTCTCCAAAGGGAAGGGAGACAAAAAGACAACTCATCTTGCTTCACCATCTGGAAGAAAATTCTAAATTACACTATGTTAGTGCTCTAAAAATGAGAGTTACAGAGGTGTCCCACTAGCCTTGTTCCCTCCTGCCCTCATTTCTTCCTATAGTAGAGGTGGAAGGACAGGCATACATAATCAGCTCACCCACTTAGTCTTGGTTCCTTCCCTCCCTCTTAGACCAAAGGTAGAAAGATAACCTTGATTAAATTTAGACTACAAAAGAATGTGGGTGGAAAGAATTGGAGAAAAATTGGAGGTTTAAAAGGAGGAAGACCGCTTCCTGTATAATGCCTTAAAGTCCCCATGAGAAGAAGCATTCTTTTTTATCTTTATCTTTAAAAACCTCTAATTATGCTCTAATCCCTCCCCAATCTTTTGGGTGACTGGGAAAGATGGTAGCACCCTAGAGAGAAATAGGGAAATTCAGGAGAGGGGATCCTGGAATATGTTCAGTTTGAGATGTCAATAAGATGTTTGGTTTGAGATGCCAATTAAAATGTTCTATAGGAAGCTGATAATGAAGGACTGATGAGAGAGACAGAGACACATGGAAAGAGCTAGATACACAGAGACACACAGAGAGACAGGGACATTGATGAAGATCCAGCAAAGTTGACTCAGTAGGACTGTTCAGGAAGGTAGGAGAACCAAGAAAGAACAGCATCACTCAAAGTCAGAGGAAAGAGTACTGAGAAGGTGGTCAACACCATCAGATGCCACAGAAGTCAAGGAGGATAAGGATCAAGAAAAGGCCATTAGGTTTAGCAATTAATAGATCACTATCCACTTTGGAAAGGGCAGTTTCCATCGAGAGATGAGGCCAGAAACCAGACTGAAGAGGGTTTAGAAGAGAAGGAAAGGGAAGAGAGCAGAGACAAATATAGACAGCTTCTTCAAGGAGTCTGACATCTCCCTCGCCATCCTGCAATGCTCCTCCAAAAAAAGAGCAGAATAAAATAACAGGAAGACAGCTTGAAGGGATGGTAGCGTCAAGTAATGGGCTGTTTGGGTTTTTTTTTTTAAAGGTTGGAGATGGCAACCTGGACATGTTTGTAAGCATTAAGTCAATCAGTCGACATGCATTTCTTATGTCAACAAGCATTTATTAAGTGCTTATTGGGTATACGGTGCAACGCCTAGAACGAGAGCTATAAAGAAAGGCAAACAGTCCCTGTCCTCAATGACCATACATTCTAATGGTAAAGACAGCATGCAAATAACTAGATATACATAAAATTTATTCAGAGTAAATGAAAGGGGATCTCAGAGGGGAAGACACTAACAGCTAAGAGAACCAAGAATGTTGTCCTGAATAAAGTGAGAGTTGAACTAAGTCTTTTTTTAATTTTTATTTTTTATTTTATTTACTTTTAATTTACAAGATTCAGTTCCACAATCCCCTGAGTTTCAGATTTTCTCGCCTCCCTTCCCCCCCCCCCCCGCCATGGTGGCGTGCAGTATAGGATCTGCAAATACTTTCACATCATACAATAGTTTGGTTATATAGAAGGGTTGTAACCAATGAGTGATCACTAGGGAAAAAAAAGCAAAACCAAATATGAAAAAGAACGATAGCATGAGTTGAACTAAGTCTTAAAGGAAAAGTTAGTTTTCTACTTCAACTTTAGGGAGTTTATTTTAGGGGGGGAAAGTATGAATTCAGTCCCCATTACTTTAAGCTCCTAATTAGGAAAATTACTAACATTTAGGCAGGCTTTAGACTCTCAGCCTAACTTTACATTTCTATCTATCTCTAGCTCAGTGGTTCTCAACCTTCCTAATGGTGCAACCCTTTAATACTCGCATGTGGGCGTATCTGCATGTGGGCAGACCCGCGTGGAGACGAATAGAGGAGTGGTATAGAGGAGGGGTGTCTCAGTTCCTAAGACCATCAAAATATGTGTTTTCTGATGGTCATAGGTGACCCCCAAAGGGGTCACAACCTACAGGTTGAGAACCACTGCTCTAGTACCCCGCATAACAAAATAGCAAATATCACAGTATCTGTGAACAGACAGCATTGGGAGGCAAAGTTGTGGCAAGCTCAGTTCTAGAACAATTATGGTCTACGCTACCAAAGGAAAATCTATGTCCTCATAATCACCTGTACTACGCTACAATTATAATGCCATCCATAGCTGAATTCTAAGAAAACTTCCTATCTCTTACTGAATCTTCTGAGGGCACTTAAGTCAGGCAAAATTTGGAAAATTATATAAAATCTTGTTATGCTGGTAACCTTACAGCAGCCTCCAAAATATAAGACTGCACATACCCTATGCAACCCTGCCTAGAAAACCTGGTGCTAGACCCAGAAAACCATATCCCTTGATTTTTATTAAGAATCGCCACCATGTTAACGACAAGTAATTGTCAGAAAAAGAGTAAATTGTCAGAGACTGTCCAATTAAATTCCTGCCCAAACCTTTCAAGTGCTCTAGAGATTACAGAATTGCTTCTAAATCACATCCTTTTCTTTTGTGTAGATACCTATACTGGACCAGGACCCCAGGAGAAACAAGGAGGCCCAGTCAACTTGTGTACATCAGAGTTATAGATCTCTGGGCCATTTATCCCAGATGTCCCTTCTTCTTCCAGCTAGTGCTCCCTCACTAGATCCCAACTCCAAATGATCCTGTTATTCATCTGAGGCACATAACGCAGCCTTCTCAAAGTTAGCCCTCTCATCAAATTCGACAGTGTGGAACATCACCTGCCATTACTGTGAGAAAGGGTAGAGATGGATTGCTACCTTAAGTAGTTGATATGGACCACTCCTCACTAACAAGTTACACGCATTTAAAAAATTCTTATCAACTTGACAGCCATTAAAAAACATGAGGAGTATACAAAAACAAAAAGAATTTCCTATTATATAGATCTAGAATTGTTCTAAGTATGTGATTTAATATGTTAATTCCAATACTGTCTGGTTTATCTAATGGCTCTTTCTGAATATTTTTCTATTCTATTCTGTGTAGCTTATAAATATCTCATTGAGATATTTATTTTTTTAGAGAGATTCCTCTCACTGTTCCCCCATACTGAAAACTCTCACCTTACAACTCTGCCCTCTTCCAAAATAAATATTCTACTTTGTAACCAATTAACCACAGCTAAACAAGGAAGATCCACACATTCGCCACATTGAAAATGTATACCTCATTCCATACCTCTATCTAATCCATCACCTTTCTGCCTAGAAGTTGTTCTTACTGTTCAGTCATTTCAGTTGGGTCTGACTCTGCATCACCCTATTGGGGTTTTCTTGGCAGACACTATAGTGGTTTGCCATTTCCTCCTCCAGTTCATTTTGCAGATGAGGAAACTAAGGCAAACAGGGTTAAGTATCTGGATTATTAAACTAGTAAGTATCTGAGGACACATTTGAACTCAGATCTTTCTAACTCCAGGTCCAGCTCTCTATCCACTTTGCTATCTAGTTGACCCCACCAAGAGGTGGGAAGCATAATTCATCATTAGTTTTCTAGAGACAGGGCTGTTCATCACATTGGTCAGTTTCTTTTAAGTAAATCATTCTCCTGGTTCTACTTACTTTACTCAACATCAGTTCAAACAAATCTTCCCAGGTTTTTCTTTTCTTCTATTACATTTATATACCAGAATTTGCTCAACCATTTCCCAAATACTGGACACTCATTTGATTTCTAGTTCCCTGGTATAACGAAAAATTCTTCTATAAATATTTCTGTACATAAGGATTTTTCCTTTATTTTTAAGCAGGTGGGGGGAGAGTAAGAAAGACAGCTGAGGTATAGGACTAAGTTGTGATATCACTGGGTCAAAGAGTAGGAATAATTTAATAACTTTTTGAGAATGGTTCTAAATTGATTTCCAGAATGGCTGAACTTCTTCACAACTCCATGAACAGCACTATCCTATAGCTCCTCTAACAAATGTCATTTTCCTTTCTCTTTTTTTTTTGTCTTTTTTGCCAATCTGATGGGTGTAGAATAGAAACTCAAATTCATTCAAATGTGTATTTCTCAAAATAATATGAGTGAGCTAGAACATTTTTTCAAATGACTGTTTATTATGTGTATTTTATTTCATTTAAGAACTGACTAAACCTTGTGATCATTAATTTATTGGGGAATGCCTCTTTTTCTCATATAATTTGGTGTAGAATAGAAACTCAAATTCATTTAAATGTGTATTTCTCAAAATAATATGAGTGAGCTAGAACATTTTTTCAAATGACTATTACGTGTTATTTTATTTCACTTAAGAACTGACTAAACCTTGTGATCATTAATTTATTGGGGAATGCCTCTTTTTCTCATATAATTTAATCAATTTCTTATATATGTTGGACATCTGACCTTTATCAGAGAAGTTTGCTACAAAAATTTTTCCCCCATAGTTATTTTTTTCCCTTCTAATTCTAAGTGTTTTGGTTTTATTTGTGCAAAAGTCCAATTGATTACTGAACTAAAAAAATACTTTAGTTAATTCTGAAGATGGATTATATTTTCCTGAACAAGTTTTGGTTTCAATTAATGGTTCTCATAATTTTAAAAATTGTTCACTTAATCGTCTCTCTCTATTCATCCCCTGTTTGATTAAGAACTCTTCTGCTATCCATAGCCGTGAAGGACATTTCCGTGATGATTCTTCATTTATCTAGGTCCTGCATCCTTTTGCTCCTGATTATCGGTCTATGCACCAAATATACCATATAATCCTCAAGTAGCAGTGCAATGATATATAATGGGCACTGTTTCCCAAAGCCATCTTGTTCCCCTACAAAGAGAGCACAGTGAACCCACGCGGAGGTGGCCTACATAAAACTGGCGTTTCAGTTAGGTCTAAGAAGCAAGAGGAGACAGCAAGGTGGTTTTTATATACTCTTGGGGATTCCTACCCATCCTCCCAGTCCCTCAGACTAACAACTTGGGAGGCATCCTGTATTCCTCACCTTATTATACCTTACTCTTCAACATGTACTCTTCCATCCAGGGATACTGGCCTCCTAGCTTTTCCATGAACAAGATATTTTATCTCTCTGCTCCCAGTATTTTCCCTGGCTGTCTCCCACACCTGGAATGCTCTCCCTCTTCCACTCTGGCTACTGACCAGCCTGGCCTTCCTTTAAGTTTTTGGATGAAGAAACCAAAACAATTTATAATCATATGAAAAAAATGTTCTAAATCATTACTGATCAGAGAAATGTAACTTAAAACAACAGAAAAAAGGGGGAAAGGACAAATGTGGGAGGGGATATGGAAAAATTGGGACATTAATACACTGCTGGTAGAACTGTGAACTGATTCAACCATTCTGGAGAACAATGTGGAATTATGTCCAGAGTTATAAAACTGTGTATGTATTGACCCAGAAATACCACTATTAGGCTGTTTCCCAAGGTGATCAAGTAAAAAAGGGAAAGAACCTATATGTTCCAAAATGTTTATGGCAGCTCTCTTTGCGGTGGCAAAGAACTGGAAATTAGGAGATGCCCATCAGCTGGGGAATGGCTGAAAAAGTTGTGGTACATGGCAGTGATGGAATACTACTGTTCTGTAAGAAATGGTGAACAGGTTGATTTTAGAAAAACATGGAAAGACGCATAAAATAGTTAAGAGTGAAATGAGCAGAACCAAAAGAATGTTGTATACAGTAACAGCAATACTGTTTGAGGAATAACTGTGAACAACTAAGCTATTTTGAGTTTTATAAATATTCAAATCAACTACGAAGGACCTATGAAGAAAGATGCTATCCACTTCCAGAGAAAGAACTGATAAATTAGAAGTATGCATAATATGGTTTTACATACATATATACATAAATCTGTATCAAATGGTGGCTTTCTCTAGGTTCAGGGGGGGAAGGAGGGAGACAATCTAGAACTTAAAATGTAACAAAAAATAAATTAAATTAAATTTTTAAAAAGAAGCTTTCACCAATCCTCCTAATTCTAGTGTCTTCCCTCTGTTATTTCCTATTTATATTTTATATAGCTTACTTTGTATATATCTGTCTACACGCTGTGTCCCCGATTAGATTTTAAACTCCCTGAGGGCAGGAACTATCTTTTGCTTCTTTTTGTATCTCTGGGATTAACAAAGTACCTGGCGTATGGTAAGTGGTTACTGAATTTAATTCCTCCAAAGACTCGCACCCACAACCTAGATCATTTCACCGGGAGAAGGTTCTTATTGGCTATTTGCTATCTAACCCTGCAATACTTTAACAACTGCCCACCTTCACCCAATCTGATAGAGTAAAATGAATTCTGAAATGATTTTAAATGGATTTAAATTTTATTCATCACAACAGCACCAAGATACATTTTTAAAACCACAGTATGTATGTAGATATGTGTATACATATGTATATGTGAATATACGTTTGTGTGTACACACACACACACACACACACACAAACACTCACACTTGAGTCATTTATTCAATCTAGAGGATGGTATAGTTGATTATTTACTAGACTGAGATAGACAATAACTCTACTCCCTCCAGGTGGGAACCATTTGCTACAGCACTGAAATATAAAATCCCTATTTGTGAGATGAAGCTCAGAGGTGAACTCCCCATTATTTCTATGAAGGTGAAGCCAAACATCACACTATAGCTAAAGACTGGAACTCAAGTTTTCTGACTCCCAAGTCCACTGCTCTTTTTACTCTGCACCAAGTAGGCTCCCTCATATGTTCTTCTATTCACTGTCCTCAGGCAAGAGATAAGTACAAAGGAAGGTCCTTGGTACTGAGGCTGCATGCTTTCTCAGCTTATGATGAAATCAGTATTTCTCTCAACCTATTGAAAATCAATGGAGAGTAAGCCTAGCCTTGAGTCCCGTTTGTGATAATAATTTGTTCAGCTGGCTCTAATGAAGGAGGGGAGGGAGAATGGGCAAGGTTACTTAATGGTAGCATTTCCCAGATACCAGCCCTAGGCACCTTAATTTTACAATTCTATGCTGAAGGGCCCATGGAATATTTATTTACTATCTCAATTTTCTTTCCTCAAAACCCAAACCCAGATTTTGTTTAAATGAGGCAGAAGAAAGACGACGGATCTCATTTAAAGACACCTTAAAATTCCCACTTTAAAATAGGACAGTTTATATAAGTGGACATCTATGGCCCCTGAGCTGCTTTTCAGTTCAATAAAGTCTGACATCAAAAAAGTAAATGTTCCTTTCTCAGGTAAGGAAAGCCATGAACAGAGAAGGCCAGCTGGAATTTTTCCTGATCTAACAAAGTCACATGGATTGTAAAGCACAGCTCAGATCTCCTCCTTCAGCTGTTCCTTCTTCCACCCCTGAACCCCCTAAGGACACATCCTATTTGTGATTCAGTTAGCACCATTTATAAGGGAAAACAATGAACAGAACATTATACACATGTTCTTCCAGTAAGTAGCAAGGTGACAGAACATGCTTTGCTGAAAAGACTCTTCAGCTGATTAAAAATAAAAGCTGTACCACCCCAAACAACAGGCCCAAAGTCTGTAAACAGCAGTTTTCCATTTCTCTTCATTTCCTCCTTAAAATGTTCCCCTGATGCATATCTCACCACTTTAAAGTAGTTATGGGTTTCATACTCTAAGACTTCTTCAATTATGGAAAATATGGACTCCTCTTAGTTTTTCTCAATCTATTGTTCCATTTCACAGTGTCCTCTGACTCTTTTTATGCAAGAACCCAGACCTGAGAGCATAGGACCTATAGCTCCAACAGGATTAAATTCAATTACTAATATTGTCTACACATTTCTAGATGACTACACATCATCTACGCAATCAAAGTTGTACATGAAACAGAGCAAAGTCATACGTACTGTGACTTGGGAAGAATCTAGGAACTGGAGACCAAAGTAGTCTGTTTCCACAAGGTCCAAATGATATACAATCTGATCAAACAAGTCCTGGCCTTTGGCATGTTTCTGGAATACAAAAAGACAAGAGAACTCATTAAGAGGGTTAGTTAGGAACACCTAACGAAATCAATATTTTTATTAACAGACCACACCTCTATCGACATGTTAATAACCCACAAACTATAATTTCCTTTTAAATACATTTTTCTATTGAAAAATTCCATTTTTCTCTATTCCCGTCCATTGACTTTTAAAAACTGAAGCAAAAAATTGCTATATAAAATAGCATACAAATATAAACAAGAGATTTTCATAATCAATCATAAATATACCTTCCTGACTAGCTCATAACATGTCTTATTATCCAAAAATTAATCTTTTACATCTGAAATAATTTGATCCTTGAAATCCGCATGTTTCTCCTAATAATTCCCTCCTTAAGAACTTATTTCCCTCATTGTCTCCTGATTTTTGCCTGACTTTTTAAAAAGTTACCATATAATTCCATATGTCACTCAGTCAATAAACATGTATTAAGTGTCTATTATGTTCCAGGCACTGCACTAAGCACCAGAAATTCAAAAGAAAGTGTCTGCTCTCAGGGGGAGACAATGTGAAAACAATTTTGTACAAAACAGAGATATATAGGATAAATTACAGATAATCAAGGAGCACAGAGTCTAAAGCAGCAGTTCTCAACCTGTGGGTTATGTTCAATTTGTAACAATGAAAATACATCCTGCATATCAGATATTTACATTACGATTCATAACAGCAGCAAAATTACAGTTATGAAGTAGCAACAAAAATAATTTCATGGTTGGGGGTCACTACAACGTGAGGAACTGTATTAAAGGGTCATGGCATTAGGAAGGTTGAGAACCACTGGTCTAAAGGAAGAGACAATATGAAAACAAGTATGTATAAACATGATACATATACAGGAAAAATCGTAGACAATCAACAGAGTAAAGACATTGGAATTAAGGGGGACTGGGAAAGACTTCTAGTAGAAGGTGAGATTTTAGCTGGAACTAAAAGGACATATCACAAGTGAAATATGACAATAAGATAAATGGAGGCACATTTCTCTCAGCAAGATAAAATTTTATTATCAGAGTTGGTAACCTGAGAATGAGATGGGCTGCCTCAGTTTCCAACCAAAGACCCCAAGCCAAAGGATAGTTCCTCTTTTATAGATTTTGGGGAGCACAGAACAAAAAACAGAACACAGATGGAGTTGAGGACAACCCAATTGGTTACACAGCTGAGGAATAGAAAATATTTATGATTGGGGGGCGGAGCCAAGATGGCGGTGGGTGGAGCCAAGATGGCGGCGTAGCAGCAGCAACATATCGCAGCTCTCACATAGCCACCCCGAAATACCCATAAAATAGGACTCTAAACCAATCCTAGAACTCCAAAACACACACAAAGATACTTCCCACTAAAGTCAGCTCGGCCACGAGGAACCATATCAGAACTGCAAACTGAAACCAGCCTGGCCTGAAGCCACGGCTGTGCCCCGGTGCCCCGGGGGCGGCTGGACGGGAGGAGTAGAGGAGCAGATTAGCGGCAGCTGCGAGCAGCATTCAGAACTAGGTCAGTGGGAACTGCGGGGAGATAAGCAGTCCGGCCGAATGAGCAGAAAAGCGAAAGGCAGAGGTTTTGCACCTGCCTCCGCGTTGCAGCTTCCCACTCACGGCCTGCAGACAGCAGGGGGACTAAGCGATTGTTCTGAGGCCAAGAGCTCTCGTGTTGAGCGGCCTGGATCTGGATCGTGGTATTGGGCCTCGGTCTTGGAGTCTTCAGTATCCAGTCAGCCGGAAGTAAATATGAAGAGTCCCACCATCTTCCTGAGAGCTACGGCAGCCGGGAGGACCCCAGCGATTTCGGACAGAGCTTTCCCTTCTGGAAGCAGAGCCCCACAGAGATTTAAAAAAAAAAAAAACATGGACTGAACAACCATGAGTAAGAATAAGCATAAGAAGCAAAGTAAGAACAGCTCCCAAACCCTAGACTCCTTCTTTCGGGAAAAGAAAGA
>CM053590.1:172462773-172524733 GCA_028646515.1 Pseudochirops corinnae | reverse complement strand
CCCCCCCCCCCAAAAAAAAAAGAAAATAATATGATTGGCTGGAAGCTAGAAATGAGGAGTTAGCAAAAGCAACCACCCCTTCTGCCCTCCTACGTATAAGAAGCTATCATGGTTTGAGACCACCTGCAAGACAGTGGCCCAAGACTTCTTCGGATAGCAAACCAGACCTTCTTGAAGGATAGCTTGGTGGTCTGAAGACATTGGTCCCAACTCCCTTATCACAAGCCACATCCCCCATGGTTAGCAGACTTCCTTGAGGCAAGAATAGGGACTGGCAAAAGAACTGATTTCTCAATTTAACCCATTACAAGCCAGTTTAATTGTGAACTAAGTTAAGAGACAAAGAACCACGACTTAGGTGGTTACAGGACAAATTAATTAACTGTAAATAGGATTGATAAGAAAATGATATAGGATCAACTTAATCTTCTGAGAAGATAGGCAAGGCAGGAACAGAGATGAAGAGGGAGAGTAAGACAGACGTGGGATATAAGCACCATATAGCATCATATTATCTTAGGTCCATTATACCAATGGCTATTCTCTTCCGGGGCAGTGAGTTCTCCTTTACTGAACATCTTTAAACAAGGGTTGTCTGATCAATTATCCACATGTATTGCAGTGAGAACTCTTTCCTAGGTATGGGCTAGGCTGGATAGCCACTGGTGTACCTTCCAATTCTGAAATTCTATGATTCTATGATAGGAACTGAGAGGTCACCTCATTCATTCACTAATGGGCAAAACTAGGAACACTTTTTACAAAATATATAAGGTAAAAATTCTGCCAGTCCTGAATTCATCCTTCTACCCTCAACTCTTCTATACTACAAAACAACTTCTCAATTTCTCCTAGATGGCACAGTGGACAGAGGGAATAGAATGCTGGGCCTGAAGTTAAGAAGACCGAAGCTCAAATCTGGACTCATATTTATTAGCTATGTGACCCTGGGCAAGTCACTTCACCTCAGTTTCCTCAGCAGTAAAGCCAGGAGATAACAACTGTATCTATCTCCCAGGGTTATCATGAAGATCAAATGAGATCATATTTGTAAAGCACTTATCACAGTGCATGGCACATAGTAGCCATTACATAAATGCTTATTCACTTCCTCCCCACTTTGGTGGTGAAGAAGTAGCACACGGTAACCAAGATCTAAAGGTAACCCTGGGTGTGCAACGATTGATGGGTTCACCAAATGAAGAAAATGAGAACTCTGATTGTTGTTCACTCTTTTCAATCACGTCTGACTCTTCATGACACCATTTGGGGGTTTTCTTGGCAAAGACACTAGAGTAATTTTGTCATCTCCTTCTCTAGTTCATTTTATGGATGAGGAAACTGAGGCAATGAGGGTAAGTGAGTTGCCCATGGTCCCACAGCTACTAAGTGTCTGAGGCCAGATTTGAGCTCAGGAAGAGAAATCTTCTTGACTCCAGGTCTGGTACTCTATTCACTGTGCCACCTAGCTACCCCTAATTGGCTAGTGGTGTCCATGTAAATCAGGCTTTTGCATAAAAGTCAAGATGCATGAGCGAAATAACAGGAAATGGAAGAGGCGACTCACCAACTGTGCTCTGTCTAAAAACAGGGACTTTGAAGGAATAAAGAAAGCACAGAGGTACACTATCCATTTGAAAAAAAGACTTCAATCTAAAACTTAAAGCAAAGCTCCAACGCTTATCTTTTGTTACATTTCTAAGTCCTCTGAGCTGAGCCATAATTAGAGACAAGCACCACAAACAGTGCTGAAAGCACCATTATTTGGTGGAGGGAGAGAATGAACTCTACTCTGTGGAGTGATACAGAGAGGCCAGAGGACAAGAAGCCTGGAGATGTTACTCTCTCCCAGGAAGAAAGTCATTAGGTAGCTTCTCATACACAGAAACACAAGATAGAACGTCATATACAAAAACACACCATAAATAGGATAGTCTGGCTGGCTGGAGTACTTGTGAGGGAATTAAGGGCCATTACCCTGGAAAGGCAGGCAGAGACCAAACTGTAAAAGGCTTTAAATGGCAGCCTGTGGAATTCTGTCTTAAAGGTAACAGGGAAACACTGAAGGTTCTTGAGCAGAAAAGTGTTGAGACCCATGTTTTAGGAATATCTAATTGGAGGCTGATTGGAGGAGAGAGAGATTGCAAGAAAACCAATCAATAAGCTCTTCACTATGGCTGAGGCAAGATGTGAGCAGCCCCTAGACTAGGGTAGTTACATTGTGAGTATAGAGAAGATAATGAATAAATGATATGTCCAGAAGGGGCAACTGGCTGGATGTGGGGATGGGGTGGGGAATAAGAGTGAAAAATCCAAAATGACTTCATGGTTGTGAATCTGAGCAACTGGAAGAATGGTAGTGTGCTCAGAAAATGGGAGTTCAAAAGAGGGAGGAAGCTAGAACCTGTACACTGGAAGACCTGAGTTCAAATCTGACCACACACACACCAAAAAGCTGTGTGATCCTGGGCAAGTCACTTTAACTTTTAGTTTGCCTCAGTTTCCTCATCTGTAAAATATTGATAATAAGAGCACCTCTCTCCTAGGGTTGTTATCAAGAACAAACGAGATAATATCTGTAAAATGCTCTGCTAATGTGAAAAGAATACATGAACACTAACGATTATTATTGGTTTGTCTTGTTCTACCCCATGAGGTAGAGCTGGAAATATCAGAAAGCTTCTGAGAGGCAGTAAATAAAAATCCTAATGATTAGTTCTATCAAAGTGAAATGGGCTCCTGTAATGGTAATGAAATTTGGAGATGCCCCTGTATTGGCTTGGTTTTTGGGTTGAGTGTTAAAACCCAGAGCTTGTGAATCCCACTTGCGACAGACTTGTTGACATAAAGAGAGAGGGCTCAACTGGGAGGAGCCGTGAATTGGGAGAGAGGCCCAAGCCTAGAGAAGTCCAGAAGGACTTTGAGAGAGCAGTATCTAGTATCATGGAGCCTGAGTTGCTGAGAGAGACTGCTAAGAGCCCATTGGAACTGCCCAGGACTTTTGGAAACTGCCACCTGGAACTGCCAAGAACTGAGGAGGCATGGCTGTGATGCTGGTATTTTGTCTGTCTGTTTTGATGTTGTTTCGCCAGATTCACCTAATGGTGAAGGACAGTGCTGCTGTTGTAGAGGTCCTGGAACCTGGCTGTTGGTTCAGAAGCCCTGAAGGAGGATTTTCTTGTGGTACCTGCACAGAAATCCTGGAAGTGGGCCTTGCTGATGTTTTCAGGGGTTCTGGGACTGTTCTACAGGCAGAGAGTGACTTGATGAGGACACTGACTATGTCTTTGTTGAGCCTTGTCTCCCCAGGAACTGAGATTGCTGAGGGCTTGCCTCGAGTGAAGATGAAAGAAGGCCCTTTCCTTGGGTATTCAATGCTGAGCTTAATGTTGTTGTGACTTAAGGGTGGATGGCTTTTTGTGCTCTCCTGCCCCTTCTGAAATGCAGGGGTGGGAAGTCTTTGAGTGACTGACCAAATGAATGTACTTTGTTTATGGTTGGTGACTAATCTCCATTTGAGAAGAGACTTTTGACTGAGTAAATGAATGTACTGTCTAGGGGCGGAGTAGCACCTGGATTGAATTGAGAACTTACTTGCTAAAGGAACAAGTTACACTGTATTTTGACTTTCTGTTCTGTGAATGTTTGCTGAATAAATGGGGTTTCCTATGCTGGTCATCCCAACCTTGGAAGTTGCCTCTGCTTGGCATTACAGCTCCCATTGGAGCTAATGGGTTCCTCCCTACTAGAGGTCTAAGCAAAAGCTGGGTGAACACCTATTATCAAGTACATTCCTATTTAAGTATGGTTTGGGCTTGTTCTGTGAGTTTCTAAGATTTCTATAAACATATTTAGGACAATATTCTGGCACTTAAAGGGTTAGCCATCAATTCTTGGAAGGGTTGGCTATCCAGAATACCTTTTCAGGAACCAGAGTGACCTCCTAATCACCAAATCCAATGGCTTTTTTTTTTTTCAGTCCTCATTCTCCTTGACCTCCTTAGCTTTGACATCGTTGATGACTCTATCCCAGGCCTCCTCCACTTCCTAACTTCTTAAGGCTCCCTTCCATTGTGATGTTAGCATATCATACTCCTGTTTTCTCTCCTACCACTTTTCATCCTCTTTCCAATCCATAATGTTAGTGCTCCCCAAAGCTATATACCCTTGTTCTCCTCCTTGCTCTGAAGTCTCCCCACGCTGGCACTTCACTCTCTCATTCACAAATCTATATGAGTTCAAACCTCATACTTCCAACTACCCACAGGAAATCTCCACTTTAATACACTGGCAATACCTATAACCCAACACTATCTAAAACTAATTTCACTATCCTTCCTCTGAAACCTACTCTTCCTTCTGATTTCACTATTTTTTTCTTTGTCATCAGTGTTCATTGACCCAAGTTCATTCCCCAAGTTTGTAACTTCAGGAATTATTTTCCTTTACTGAATCAGTTGCCAAACCAGGTCATCTGATTCCCAAACCAGAGACTGTTGCCTTACACCACACTGCTCACAAATCATTCAACAAGCACTTATTAAAGTACCTACTGTGTGTCGAGCACTATCTAGGCACTGGAGACACACTGCTGTTCAAGATCAATCAACAAGAATTTATTAAGCACCTACTAGGTGGCAGGTTCTATTTAAGTACTGAAGTGACACCACTTCTCAGAGATGACTCAATCAACTGTACATTTCTTAAAGTACCTACTAGTGTCAGATACTATGCTAAGTAATACCCCAGATAACAAGAACAAAAAAACCCCCGAAACAATCCCTACTCACAATAAGCTCAAATGCTAAGGGAAGAAGTAAAGTATATACAGAATAAGATAAAGGATAGATACTTGGGAGGAAGAAGACTAGAAGTTGGGGGAAGAGGGGATAAGGAAAGACTTCGTGAAGAAGATGGTGCTTAAGCTGCACCTTAAAGAAGGAGGATTCTAGATAAGGAAATACGGACGGAGCTTAAGCAGCGGAACCAACCAAGGACAGAGAGAAAGCCAGTCTGGCTGGATTGCAGAGGGTGGAGGAGGGAGCAATGTCCAACAAGACTAGAAAGATAGGTTTGAAAGAAAGGTTGGGAAAGGCTTTAAAAGCTAAAGAGAGGAGGTTAGGTTTTATTTTTTTATCCTAGAGACATGAGGAAGCTGCTGCAGCTAATTAAGTAGGAGAATCGCCTACTTAACGATCTGCTCTGCACTTAAGGAAATCACTGCATCCTGTGCAGGATGTACTGAGAGGGGGCAGGGAGAGGGGGGAGACACTGGGGGAGAATGAGAGCAATGAGAAGAGTGTTGCAATAATACAGGCAAGAGGTGATAAGGGCCTGAACTATGAGCAGATAGTTATGTGAGTGAGAAAAGGGGGACAGGTATGAGAAATGTGCGGGTAAAAGGACAAAGATTCAGAAATTGATAGGATCTGTGGCAGAAAGGGAATGTAAGAAGTTGAGGATAATGAAGAGGTTACCAACCTGAGAGACTGGAAGGATGGTACTATCTTTAACTAAAATAGGGAAGCCTGGAACTAGAGAATGCTTTGGGGGAAAAAATAGTTCCATTCTAGACAGGGGGAGTTTGAGCTGATTTCAGGACATCTGGTTTGAAATGTCCAAGAGAAAACTGGTAATGTGGGACTGAAGAACAGGGGAAAGAATGGGTTGAATATAAAGATCTGGCGTCATCTGCAGAGAAATGACAGAGGGAGCTGATGAGGTTACAAAAAGAGTAAGGAGAGAAGGAAGGAAGCCTAGGGCAGAGCCTTGAGAACAACCACAGTTAGCAGACAAGATATGGATTATCAGTCTGCGAAGGAGACTAAGAGGGAAGCAGGAAAGCCAGGAGAGAACAGTGTCACAACCACCCAGAGAGGAGAGTGTTGGTCAGCAGTGTCAAATTCAGCAGCTCGATCAAGAAAGATGAGGACCAAGAAAAGATCATCAGTTATGGCGTTTAAGAATGAGATCCACGGGATAGGGTCAAGAGGAGGTACTGCTCCCTGCTCCTGGAGAGGCTGAGGCTGATGGCTCACTTCAGTTTGGGGGTTCTGAGCAGCAGTAAGGCTAAAGCTAATTGAGTGTCCTCACTAAGTCCAGCATCAATAATGGTGCGTCCTGGGAGAGGAAGGTCATGAGGTTGTCAAATGAAGATTGGACCAGCCCAAGTAGAAAAGTGAAGCAAATCCCAGTACTACCTGGAATGGAAAAACTGTGAGGGACAGCTAGATGGAGCAGTGAATAGAGCACCCCGCCCTGGAGTCAGGAGGACCTGAGTTCAAATGTGATCTCCAGCACTTGACACATTTACTAGCTGTGTGACCTTGGGCAAGTCACTTAACCCGAATTGCCTTGCCTTCCCCTCTCCAAAAAAAAAAAAAAGAAGAAAAGAAAAACTGTGAGCAGTCACTGCACTTTAGCTGAGAAAGGAAGATAGGGAAAGAGACCGAAAAGCCAGATTGCAAAACAATTGAGGAGAGAGAGAGGCAGAAAGTGTGGCTAAGAGAGATATACGAGTTAGTAGGGCTTAGTGAAGGTCTTTTAAGGATGGGGGAGACTTAGTCATGTTTGACAGCAGTAAAGAAGGAACTGGTAGATAAGGAGAGGTTAAATTTGAGAGAAAGAAGGGATGATTGAAGACCATCCAGCAATCTGCTGGAAAAGACAGTTATTAGACAGTATTAGGCTATTTGGTTTCCACAAAGGACTATATTTAAATACCCTGATTATGTAACTATTTGCCCCTGTGTTTTACAAAGTCGCCCCCCCCCCCCAGTCTCATAAAAGTAATAGGTCCGTTTTTAACTTCTAGGAACTATTCTAGGAGTAGGAAAAGGTGGAACATGTCCCACAGGATTCCACTGGCTCCAGAGCAATGGCAGCCATGGTAGATTAAGAGGGTTGGGAGAGGATGCCTCCTCCCTATCTCTCTACAAGTGCAAGGGCAGAGGTGTGGTTCCCTGGATGCGTGCCAGAAAACTATACCTGAAAACTAGGGAGCAAAGCAATAGGCCCAGAGGGGTGAGGTGTCCAAAGGGCTAAGTCCACTCTGTTTCCTCTGCTCTTAATTGGGAGCTCAGTCCATGGAGACATTCTCCACTGGCCAGGTGACAGTTTCCTTAGCAATTCTTCTCTCCAAAACTGTAAGAAGAGAGGAGAGCTAAGAGAAAGAAAGAAGTGTCACCCCTCAGGCTGTGGTGTGCTACCTCCACATGCACTTGAGGGCCTGCTTCTTTAAATGCTTACCTATGTCTTTTATGGTAGTTTATGTTACAAATTACAGTAAAAATTACTTGCTATGTGGTATATGTTGGAGTTTATGAATTCAAAGAGTCAGACTGAGGTGAGAGATGGAGGGGGGGGGGGGGGGTGAGAGGGTACTAGCAGCAGAAAAATCTTCTAAAAGGACAAGAGATGATTTCCCTCCCAGTACAAGCTCAAGCTGAGCAGCACAGCCCAGAATGAGTCTGATATTTTTATCACCTTCCAGATGAATCCCGTTCCCAGACTACCAGGGCTGGGGAACTACCAGGCTGAAGCCTCAAGGTCACATGGGGCCTTCTAGGTCCTTGTGTGGAGCCTTTTGACAGAGCCCAAGTTTAAGAGAACAAATCCTTTTATCAAGGTGATTTGTTCTATGAAGTTTGGATTCTGTCAAAGGGCCCCACTTGAGGGGATAGAGGGCCACATGTGGTCTTGAGGGCACAGGTTCCTCACCCTTGGTAGACCTAATACAAAGAAAGGCCCGAGTAGGGTCAAGAGTGTGTACCACTGCTTCTGTAACTGCTCTTAGCTTTGACTGCAGCTTGATGGCCCTGGAACATATACCCCATGGGGCCCCTTCCTTGGGTGAGCATTCCATACCTCCTGGGGCAATTATACTAGACTGTTGCCAGGGACTGATAAATTCTATAAAAGACAGGGTAGCATGATCTTTGGATATAAATTCGGTGTCATCCTGAGTGACTCTTTTTCTGGCTGATGCAAACGAGTGTGACATGTATCTCATCATAAGATTATTTTTTCCTCCCCTCCCTCAACCTGCCTACGTCGGGACGGAGGGCAGTTATTTTGGTGTTTAAGCAGGAAAGTATGCTTGGAACACCACAGCTTGCCAGTCATCCATTAGGCTCCCTGAGCTTTCTGATTAGCTGAGAGTGCTGTGATTGCATAGCAAGCTTGGATGAGTTTTGTCCCAAGGACCCAGGTGGGCAAAGGCAAAACAGGCAGAGAATGTTTAGGAAAGAAAACAGCCATTCTCATTCTGAGGACAAATAATCGTTTTAGGTCCTACAGGAACCCCAGATAATTTAGGGGATTAATCAATTTGAGTAGCACAGCATCCAATTTGTAATGAGTCATTTATTTCTGTGCACTTTGTTTTAATTTACCCTCGAATATTACTTTTAACTCGATCTCTTCCCCCCTTGAACAAACCTGAGAAACTGCACAATTATGTGCATGGTAGGAAGGGAACAAGCATTTATGAGGTGACCACTATGTGAAAGACACCCTGCTAAGGAATTTACAGACGTTATCTCATTTGGTCCACACAACAATCTTGGGAGGTGGAGGCTATCACTTACTGCATTTTACAGATGAGGGAACTGAGGGAGACAGAGCTTAAGTGAACCACCCAGGGTCACACAGCCAATAAATGTCTGAGAGAGGATTTGAAGTATTCTTCCTGACTCCAGGTCTGGCTCTCTATCCAGGTGAGATAAAGGGGAGAAAAGGTGAGGCAAAAAAAAGTTGAGTGCTACAGCAAGGAACCACACATTGGTAGAGAAGTAAGAAAAGTCATCTCTCAGAGAATGAAAAGGGCAGTTCTCAGAATCCATGGAAACAAGAGAGCTTAGGAGCCACGGCTAGTACCTCAAACCAACAGTTATACATGAGAGGTTTAGATTATAGTAGGCCAAGGCCAGAATTCCTCTGGCTCAGTTCTGGCCCCAGGAATCTGAGGTCTTTAGCACGACTTAGACTTGGGTCAGATCCCTTCCAAATTCACCAGCCGATTGCTTTAAAAATCCCTCTTTTTCCTCTTTAAAAGAAAACGGGACTTCACCCCCATCCAATCCAGTGACATCTCTCATTCTTCATGATTCCTCAGGGACTACCATCCTGCAGTGGGTAATTACATCCCCAAAGCTCGTTCAGTACCCTAAGACAGCTTCAGTCTGGGGCAACAGCAACTGACTTTCAATTCTTTCTCAACAGTCTGTTTTACCCTTTCCAAGAGGAAGATCATTCTCTTTGAGAAAGAAAACCAGAATTGAAATGGAAGGAGTAAAGCTTAAAGTGAATTTAACCTGGCTTCCCCCCTAGCCTAAGGCAGTCTCATGTGCAGCTGTGTATGGAGGAAAATATGAATCTTGACTGGCAGAAAGAATGTTGAGCACAATGATGCAGACACTCTTCAGAAGAGGCACTTGGACAGAGGATCCTCTGGGGAAGTAGTAGAGAAAAAAAGAAAAAAAAGGCTTTGGAATCATGAGGATTCTGGGAAAACCAACACCATAACGTTCCTGGACTTGCCTGAAATTCTAAAAATTGTGAAAATGGACCTCCTCTGGGTGAGATTGTGCTCTTTTTCAGTTTGAGTTGGAGATCTGATCTCATGTCTAACTGCAAAACTCATTCAACTCATGTATTATTTGGTAAATTCCAATTTATATAATGCACCCAATTTCTGTTTGCTGAGTTGCTTGGGTGAATAGGCTTATTCAATATTCAGTATTTGTGATGGTCCTTTATTAACCAGCTGGTGAGTGTAAGCTAAAGGCCATTCTCTCCCTTAAGAGTCAACAAGCAACAGGCTCTTGTTCTGAATCCATTATCTCCTGGATTATCAATATTTGAGTGACGGCAGATAGATATGACTATTCTAGCTCGATGCCCCTCTCAGAGACTGAGGAAAGAATGCCTAGCCTCCAAAGTGCTCCTGGGTCTGTCCTTCCCTTCCCCCACAGCTAGCATGATACTATTACAGGCATAGCCTTTGGCTCTCCTTTCCCCAGAGACTGACCAGACCTTAGATCCCATCTATCCTGCCATCCTTGAGCCACATCTATATGTTAAAATAAGCCATGTGGTCTGAATCCTGGATTTTCTATTCCCTATGAGTGTGGCTTTGGACAAATCCTTAACCTCTGGAGTTCAGTTCCCTCATTTATGAAATGAGGTGGTTAGACCTACAAGAGCCCTTCTAGTTCAAAATGCTTCAATTCTATAACTTGATGAAGCAAAACAGGAATTGGGAAGTTGGAAGAGAATCTAAAGACAAATGTATAAATAGAAATGCTAGGCAAATGGATTGGACCAAGGCTAAAGGGGGGCCCTGGATGGTTATCATTCGAATTAGAATGCTGTTGGGTAAGCATGTTAAGTACTAATGTATTTATGAGTAATTAGCAGAAGTAATATTCAATAGGCTCTCAGAATCACTATGTTGTAGCCCACCTAAAATTATAAATGGAGTCTATCCTAACTTTTGCCTCTTAGAGTCCCTAGCTCCTCTCAAAGCTCAATTCAAAGGTCACCTCCCACCACATGAGATCTATGCTGATGATCCCCATCATCAGCTGCTATTGCCTTGCAACAGAGTACTCTCAAATGCAACAGGTGTTATAAGGGTAACCTCTAGATGGAACTAAGTACATCAATCAGTTTTGCCTTCAAGGGGAAGGCACGTGTTTTGTCCTCGACTATGCATAATCAGGAGCTACTGGTTGGTCTGTCATGACTAAGGACTGTGCCATCACAATTGGTGACTGAGCCCAGAAGAGCTGCCTTGTCTGTAGGGTATAAGGGATGGGGAGGAGATACATCTAGACTCTTTTGGAGTGGCCCCTCTGCTGATATGCAACCAACATCAGCTCTCCTTTTGGATTTCTAGCAAATTAATATATGGGATTTCTTTCTCTTCACCAGCCCTATCAGCTAAGGTGACTTTGAAAAGATAGCAGAGAGGACACATGCTCACCTAAGAGACTCCAGTCTCTGCCCTCAAGTCCTAAACTGCCTTTACTAACATGAACATCAATGTCAGAAACCTCATGAGTTCAACAGCTAGAAGCAGCTAGAAGGTTAAAACAGCTACACAAAATGAATCTCAGAAAAAAAATAGCCCTAAGTTTGGATTCAGAGGGTCTGGGTTCAAATCCTAACTCTACCAATGAACTACCTGTATGACAACCTTAAATGAGTTGATCTCCAAGCCCTAACTCACATGGCGCACTTACAGAATGCTTTGGGCCTCAAATTTCTAATGTGAAAAAAAGAAAAAAAAAGGTGGGGAGGGGGGAAGAAAGGGAAAGAAAAGGGAAGGGAAGCATGTAGGGAAGAGGGGAAGGGGAAAGGAAAGGTTAACAGAAATGGGAAAAGAAAGGGAAGGCAGAGAGAAGGGAAGGGAAAAGGAAAACAAGGAGCTGGACTAGATGATCTCCAATGAAACATCAACAGCAGAAACTACAAAGAACCTGGGCGTGAAAGAATAAATTACCCATATTACAAGCAGACCATTGTAATCCTGGTCTATTAAACACTACAAGGAGTGGTCATTTCAGAATTCAAGGACTCCATTTTGGGTGAGGCACCCTAGATTGGCCCAGTTGGGAGAGGTGGATTCCCAGTCACATTGGGTTCAAAGGGAACTATTATGTGCTGTCTTCAGAAGCCACAAGTTTTCTTTGGTAATGCTGTTACCCAAGTAGATAATCTGGGTGGATAATAAGTGAAAACTGTAGTGCCAATTACAACAAACACACTGTGCAGTTCCTTTGGAGTAGGGAGCATGTCATTCTTTGAGCTTTTATCCCAAGCACCAGGGCATAGTGCTTGGACATACAGTAAGTGCATAAGAAATATCTGTTGACCGATTTGATTGCTAGGCACTGAAGAACAAAGAGGTGGGAAAAGAAGCTTGAAGTACTGGCTCTGTCATTTACTAGTATGACTTTGGGCCTCAGTTTCTTCTTCAGAAAAATGAGGGGGCTGGCTTAGACGGTAAGGTACCTTCTAGATTATGTGAAATTCAGAGAGCAGGAAGAAGGAAATGTTGTGGAAAGCATGTGTGGGAAAGTTCAAGGAAGAGAAAAACAAGTTATTTGCATTGGAATATACTACAGACCAATGTTTCTTAAACTGTGAGTAACTGAATGTGGGGGTCACAGAAAATTTAGCAACAGTAAAAGGTTTCTGAAAATGCAATGACCAAAAATTAATTCAAAGTCAAACTTGTAATGATGGAGGTATTTCTGGCAGCGCTTGCCCATGCTGGCATCTCACAACTTCATCACAGCCTTGGTTCTGAACACACAACATGCGCACTTTGTACCGCACATGCCATCACACCACACAACACCAAGGAACGCTGCCAGAAACAACTTGGCTCAGATTCATGACTACTATATGTTACCAATTTCAGATCCTTTACTGTACACACAAAATTGTTAAAATGAATTTTGGTAATTGTATATCATCTGACCCAGTAATACCACTTCTGGGGTTGTATCCCAAAGAGATCATAGAAGTGGGAGGAAGATCCATATGTACAAAAATATTTATTGCAGCTCTCTTTGTGGTGGCAAAAAAACTGGAAATCAAGGGGATGCCCATCAATTTGGGAATGGCTAAAGAAGTTGTGGTATATGAAAGTAATGGAATACTACTTTGCTATTTAAAATGGGGAGGAGATGGTCTTTATATTCACCTGGAGAGGCTTATACAAACTGATGCTAAGTGAGAAGAGCAGAACCAAGAGAAATTTGTACACAATCACAGATACATCGTATGTGTGACGACCAACTTTGATAAGCTGGACTCTTCTCAGCAACGCACAATTATAAGTCATCTCTAAAAGTCTTACGATGGAAGGAGATATCTACATTCAGAGAAAGATCTAGAAAGAACAGAGTTTAAATGGAGAATGAAGCAAACTACAGGCTCTCGTTTGGTTTTGTTTCTTCTTTCCCACTGTTCACTCCATTAGTTTCAACCCTTCTTTACAACCAGACTAATGTCCAATGCGAAAGTATTTGCAGATCCTATACTTGATTGCAAGCCACTATGAGGAGGGGAAAGGAGGGGAGAAAATTTGAAACTCAAGAGATTGTGAAACTGAATCTTGTAAACTAAAAGTAAATAAACAAATCAATTTAAAATAATCAAAATAAAATGAATTTTGGCTTGGAATTAGGACAGAATTTCCAACAATTTCTGAAATGGCCCTAAACATACATCTGCCATTTTGTACTACATATTTATGCAAAGCAGCACTTAACATTGACGATTATTAAATCAAAATATCTATCAACTCTGAAAAATGTTGAAGATGCTCAAGTCCTGCAGTATCAAATATTCCACCAAGTTTAAATTCTTTATGTAAAGATAAATAAGCATATCCACCTCATTAGGATGCAAATTTGCTTTCATCTTTAGTAAATGATAAAATTATATGTATGCCAAAGAATTGTTTTAAAATAAATTTCTTTATGATTTATTATCAGTAAATGTTTCGTTTGTATACCTATTTTATATACCTATTGTAGCACCAACCCAATATTCATAGCACCAACAGTGACTATGAATATGCTGGCACAGTTCTGAATTGCAAGATATAACAGACTCTCCCTCCTATAGAAGACAGAAGCAAAAACATTTATTCAGACACCAGAAAACCAAATCTCAACATCAAAAAGTCAAATCCATCATAGCAACAAAGTAGTTATTAAACCATAACACATCAGGGAGTCACACTACACTTTAGTCTTCCCATAAACACTCACAAGTCTAGCTTTATGCCTGGGTGTGTTCTCTCCTCCCTCCATCTCTAAGTGCTCTGACTCCCAGCTTCCTATGGGCTCTGCTCCATCCTTCAGCCAATTCCTCCCACCACAGGCTCCATTTGATTACACTAGGCCTAGTAGGGGGCAGGGAAGATCTTCAAATTACATTACCTTTACACCTACATACACAGGATCCTATAAAAATTTCTCAGGCAAATATGGGTCACAAGTAGAAAAAGTTTAGAAAGCCCTGCTACAAAACACCAGAATAGAAGGAAGAAATAGATGAGGAATTTGGAAACAAATGACAAACCTGGCATTGAGGTACCATATAGTAATTACAGGAAACTTTAATTATCTAAATCAGACATCTCTCTAGGCATCGCTCCTCTCTGTCTTCCTCTCTCCTGTCTCTCTCTTTTCCAAAAGCAGATGCTAATAAATTCTTGGTTCACCTTGGGGACACAGGATCACTGATTTAAAGCTGAAAAGGATCTAAGAGGAAAATAGTCCAATCCCCTCATTGTAACATAAGGAAACAGGCTTAGAGGTGAAGTGACTTGCTCTAGGGCATACAGGTAATGCAGCAAAAGCAGGATTCAAACTCAGTCCTTCCAATTCCAGATTCAGCGTTCTCTCCACTGTACCTTACTGCCTCAATGATAACTTTCTTCTTCAAACAGGAGAAGAAACAACATAGAGAACTGCTATTCTGGAGCTGATGCTGACCAACGAGGAAGAACAGGGCAAATAATAGAACTTCTGGGATGGGGGAGAAGGAAGAGTGTGCACCCTATCACAGAAGAAAACCAGGCACAGCAGGACAGGTACCCTCCATTTTGCACAAAGCAGTTTTCAAAAGGTTCAGAGAAAGGAGAGGCGGGCCCCAATTGACTAAAACTCTCTAAGAGCAGCTGGACCAAGAGAGATGTGAAGTTCTCAAGGACGAAATTCTGCTAACCATAATGCATGTGCATACAGCAGACCTTTAATAAATACATCTGTGAAATTAAATTAGTGATGTGGGACTCGTGGCTGTGTGACTTTGGGCAAGTCATTTAAATACTATTCTGGGCCTCAGTTTCCCCATTTGTAAAGTGAAAGAGTTGTACTAGAAATTCTCTAAGGTCCCTTCCAGATATAAAAAAGCTTTTGGGTTAAGATACTTTTTTTTTTTAAAGCACCTGCCTTTTCCTCTGCCCTTGACATTAGATTCTTGAGAACTCTTACAAATGACATGGCTGACGTGGCCTTGGTTTCTAGGGCCCCCTTCAAGCTCTAACACTCTATGAAGAGTTCTCCAGAGCCTCTTTTAGCTGAAGAATGAAGGGGATTTCCAGAGAAAGGTAAAACGGACCTAGGCAAAAGTACCTGGGCTTGCTGAGGTAGTGTTGCCTCAGGAATCACTAGGGAACCCCCTCACAGCCTGCAGCTGCAAAGAGACAAGTGGATGATGCAAAGGATAAAGCAGCAGACCTGGACTCAGGAAGACCTGCGTTCAAATCCTGACTCTTACTGGCTCTATGACCTTGGGCAAATCACTTATCCTATGTCTGCCTCAGTTTCCTACCAGGGTTGTTAAGAAGATAAAATGAGATGATATTTGTAAAATACTCTGTAAACCTTAAAACACTATGTAAATGCTAGCTATGTCCTATTAGGAGGACTACTTTGCTAAGTGAAGATTGTTCCATATTGTTAAAAACACAGAAGTATTATAAATTGCTTTAATAAGTAATTCATTCCTAATATACAACCAGATCAGCAACATGGCTTGAGGAAAGCCTCTAACTGCCCTGCTCTTCACTTCTTTCCCCTATCTCTCTGTGCCTCTTATCCCACGTACAACAAAAGTGTTCTCAGAAAGACTAGGGACCACTACTTTTTGAAAGATCACTGACCCTTGAAATAGGTTTATACTGTTCCCTCCTGTTTTTAATTTAAAGGAATCACAGTATTTCAGAGTTTTAAGAGACTTTAATGACTATCAAGTCCAATCTATACCTGAAAAACAATATCCCCAAACATATCCAACAAGTAATCCTCCAGCCTTTGCTTGGATGATCTGGAAGCCCTCTGGACAGCTTTAACAGCAAGCTTTCAGTCTAAATATGCTTCTTTGCAACTCCATCCCTGTGGTGCCCTCCAGGGCTAAGTACAAAAAGTCTGACCCCAGCTCTCCAAGACAGCTCTTCAAATGCATGAACATAAGCAATCACTCATTCTCATCTATTTATATATACTAAAGGAGGGAAAACTCCTTTGACTCATCTATACTGCTCAGCATAATTTTATCCAACTACTTGTGGCAAGTGTTCCTAAATTATAAATGAACAGAAGCCTTCCCCTCTTGCCCACCCACTCTCAAGGTCAACAAATAAACTGTCCAAGGTTCCAAAAGAGTGCCTCTGTGTGTTCTACCTGAGGGTATCTCCTCCCCTGACTCATTCTGAACCACAGTTTTCAGAGAGGGAAGCAGATTGCTGAAGGTAGGTTCTTGGCAAATAGTTTTAATAGTGGAGGGAGAGAAGAACGGATAACATCAATGTTGGTTACAGAGCCCAGGTGGTTGAAGGGCTGGCAAACTGGTAGGGATGCTAAGGCCTGCAGTGCACAGGGCACAAGTCTGAGAGTAAGAAATACTAACCATTTGGAAATAGGATGAAGGATGCAATTTCAAGCTGGCAAGATCAGGTGGTAAATAAAGATTTCAGGGAATATGGAATGATGGGCCAATGATGCTTTTCTTTCTGTCTTCCTTTACTCTGGTACTCTCTCAAATCTGGCTTTAGACATTTAATTAGTTGTGTGATCCCAGGCAGGACATTTAATCTCTGTTTGCCTCAGTTTCCTCAACTGTAAAATGGGGTAGTAATACCACTCACTTCCCAGGGATATTAAGAGGATCAAATGAGATGTGTGTAAAACCCTTAGTATAGTTCCTGATGTATAGTAGGTTTATTTCTTTCCTTCTTCCCCACAAGATGGCTAATTAAACAAAAGGAATTCCAAACTAGTGAAATGTGAAAGAGTAACTTTGGAGTAGGAGAGGCCTTCCATATCCCTATCATTAATGTACCAGGAAATCAAATAACGGAATCAAAAATTTCCATTTTATGTCTTACAATGCTCTCTATCTCTATAAATGTCTTACAATGTGCTCTATCTCCTGTTTACTCATAAATTTCTTGTCCTAGCCATAAGTCTGATAGGTAATGTGTTCCAAGTTCTTCAGATTTTCTTACGTTATCTCCCTTTATATCTAGGTCATATATCCATTTTGACCTTATCTTTGTAAATGGTGTAAAATACTGGTCTATACCCAGTTTCTGCCAGATTGCTTTCTAGTTTTCTCAACAATTTTTACCAGTGTGTTCTTATCCCCAAAGCTTAAATCTTTACATCTGTCAGACACAAAGTTACTGTAATCATTTACTACTGTGTGTCATATGTCTACTCTCTTCTTCTGATCTACCTTTCTAGTTCTTAGCCGGTACTAGATAGTTTCTGCGTCACTTCTTCATAAGGTTTTGCAAATAAAACCAATGTAGCCAAAATTAGAAGGAGAGAAGAAAATTGGAGGGAAAAATTTAAAGAAAGCTTCTCAGATAAAGATTTCATATCTCAAATATATAGAGAACTTTGTCAAATTTATGAGAATGTAAGTCATTCTCCAGTTGACAAATGGTGGAAGGATATGAACAGGCAGTTTTTTGGATGAAGACATCAAAATTATATATAGTCATATGAAAAATGTTATAAATCATTATTGATCAGAGAAAAGCAAATAAATACAACTCTTATCTCACACCTATCAGACTGGCTAAAATAATAGAAGGGGAAAACGACAAATGTTGGAGGGGAAGTAGAAAAATTGGCACACTAAATCACTACTGACGGAACTGTGAATTGATCCAACCATGTGGGAAAGCAATCTGGAATTACGCCCAAATTGTTATAAAACTGTTTATACCCTTTGACCCAGAAATATCACTATATTAGGTCTGTTTTCCAAGATGATCAAGGGAAAAGGAAAAGAATCTACATGTTCTAAAATATTTATAGCGGCTCTCTTTGTGGTGGCAAAGAACTGGAAACTGAGGGGTTCCCAATAACTGGAGAACTGACTAAACAAGTTGTATTATATGGCTGTGATAGAATATCACTGTGCTATAAGAATGATGAGCTGGTTGGTTTTAGAAAAGCATGGGAAGACTTGCATAAAACTATGAAAAGTGAAATCAGCAGAACCAAGGGAATGTTTTATACAGAAACAGTAATATGGTTCAAAGAACAACTGTGAATGACCAGTTCTGAATACTATAAATACTCAAATTAACCACAAATGACCCATGAAAGAAGGTGCTATCCACCTCCAGAGAAAGAACTGATAAATAAATGTATATATAGGATAGTTTTACATATATTTATAAATCTGTATCAAATGGTGGCCTTCTCTAGTGCACAGTGGAGAAGGAGGATGACAGTTCAGAATTTAAAATATAACAAAGAAATTAATTTTTTTTTTTAAAAGTGATACAGAGGGGAAAGGAAGTGATAAGACAACACTATACACAATGATTTCAAAACAAAGTCAAAATGGTGAGGTAATAAAACACTTGGGTCAAACACAATGGCCAATATAAGTTTCATCACACCACAATTAAAGAGGAAACCCTCTCCTCAAATAACTGTTCTCTGGGGAACGTATCTCATAAGAAGATTTGCTAGGATTTTGTTGGGAAGTCTGTGTTATAGGAAGAGGCAGTTTGGAATAGTGATGAGAGCTAGCTTCAGAATGTGGATGACCTGAGTTCAGATCTTACTCCTGACACAGACTGGTTTTGTGACCTTAGACAAATCATTTAAACTCTTGATGCCCAGGCAACTCTTAAGACAATAAATAGCAGAGTAGGTGACGATTTATAGTGGCAGAGGGAGTTTTCTCACTAGGAGTGTCCTAGACCATTTAAATCAGATCTCATCTGAAAAAATTAATAATAATTTGTTATATAAAACAAAACGTTAATTAGTTTGTAAAAATGTATATTCAAAGAGAAGATGACTGGCTCCAATGCCAAAACAAAGAAAATCAACAAAAAAGAAGGGTTGTTTGGTGGCAGTGGGAGATAAATTAATAAATGAAAAGCAGATAATTAGATAATAATTAATAGATAACATTTATATGGCACATTAAGATTTGCATATTGATTTACATATAGCATCTCATTTGATTCAACTCCATTTGTTTGTGAGAAAGGGTTACCCTTGAAATCTGACAGTCAAAAGGTTCTCCATCCCCTTAGAAGGGCTGAAGGTAAACTCAAAGGTCTAGAAAGGAAAGAATGCCCCTGTGGGAGTTGCAGGGGAAAACACTAGCAATAGGTATAAATGCCAAGGCCCCCCCTTTTATCATCCTCTCCTTTCTTTACCTTTTAGAAAACCACACCCACTCCCTCCTACCCCAATCTGTCCATTTCTGTTTGTTAGCAAGTCTGAGTCCCCGCCTTTTCTTAACTTCCAGTCTTTCCCTCCCTTTAGTTCCAAGTATCCCCACCTCCCCTCCTACATACTGTGTCTAGCACACGTGACTCATCTACTTTTTAAACTAGAAAGCATGAACTATATTATTTTCATTTTTACTGCCATAACAATTAGCCCAGGTTAATCCCTTAACTCTGTAGGACCAATTTCAAGGGAAGTCAGGTCAACGTATAACACCTGCATTGTTCTGTACAGTTATCCCTGAAAAATCTACTTAAAATTTTTTTGCCCTCCCTTTGTACCAGAGAAGTCTGATTTTTTTTTCTTTTATAGGGTGCTTACAGCACCTTATTGTAAAATAGTATTTGGTCACAGGCTATATGTAAGTCAGTGTTAGGTAAAAATACTATAGCTATATTTTATGCATTTCTGACTTTCTAAACTTTTTCTGTGTCATCTATTGGCCTTTGCTTTTGCAAAACTTCAAAAAAATTCCCATTTAGTTTCTTATGCTAAGCCGTGATATACTGAAACTTCGATGGGGGAAATTTCAAATGTGGAAGGGATAACTGTAATGACGTTCTCTCAGAGAACCTTCTAGTCTAAGAGTTTTTAACCCAATGGCCATAAATTTGGTTTTCGTTTTTCATCATTTTGATAATGGTATTTCACAGCTGATTTTCTTTGCAATCCTATGTATTTTACTTTCTGTATTTAGAAACATTAATCAGTTTCATCAGACTGCCAAAGTTTGGGGGGGACGATCAATGAAACAAAAATCATCAAGATTCCCTGCTCTAGTCCCTAAATTGAGGTGTCTAAATGTCCAGGTCAAGGACTGGCCCAGTCCCAGGCTTTAAGGACAAATACAGTACTAGGTACCAAGATTTCTAGGATCCACCAAGACAACTCCAAGAGATTCATGATGGAAAATGCCATCCACATCAGAGAAAGAGCCATGGAGTCTGAATGCAGATCGAAGCAGATGATTTTCATTTTTTTTTTGCTTTTTATTTTTGTGATTTTTCAAACTTTTTGTTGATTCTTCTTTCACATGATATGGAAATATGTTTAACATAATTGCATATGTATAACCTTAAAAAAAAAAAAAAGGTTCCTAGGATCCAGTTCAGCACCTCATTCTTTTGGAGGACAGGTTCCATTAAATGTTTATTGGTAGACCATCCAGACAGCTTACCCCGCCAGGGATGAGTCTCTCCCCAAAACCACAGTCTCTGTGGTTGAAATCCTGATTCCATAGTCCTGACTAGCTCTCTCTTGCTACCAGACTCCCATGATTGTTCTGCCAACCTAGTAAAAAAATCAATTCATCAACAACCTGCAGATGGAATTCCACTGACACTGATGAACCCATCTGTTAAAGGTTCATATTGTTTCTGCCACTGATTGCTGGTCAGCTCTGACAGTTGTTAATTTACTGCCAAGCCAATTAAATGAAAATGCCATAGTATTCCAACAAAGAAATGCCAAGATTACTGTACTTTCATTCCTAACATTTCTGCGCAAACTAAATCAGTCACTTTTTTTGGCTTTTTATTGTTGCTAATTTGGTAAGATGACAAGACTACCTCCCTGCACAAAAATGACAACTGGACATGCAATCTGAGTTACTTTTTTAGCAGAGAGGATGATCCTTCACTGTTTCGTCCCAAGACCCTAATCACAAGCATCCTGCATATGGGAGGATGAATCAATCAACCAACAAGCATTTATGAGGGCCTACTATTGTGCCAGGCACTGTACTGGGAGCTGGGGATACAAAGAATGAAAGCATTTTCATTCTCAAGGAGTTTATGTTCCAATGGGAGAAACGACAATTACATGTAAGTATATCTGGAATAAACACAAAGAGAGCATAAACAAATAAATGAAAAGCAGTTAAAGACACTATAGCAGTGGTTCTCAACCTTCCTAATGCTGCGACCCTTTAATACAGTTCCCCATGTCATGGTGACCCCCAACCATAACATTATTTTCGTTGCTACTTCCTAACTGTAATTTTGCTACTGTTATGAATTGTAATGTAAATATCTGATATGCAGGGTGTATTTTCATTGGTACAAACTGAACATAACCCACAGGTTGAGAACCGCTGCACTATAGTTTGGGAGCTAGGGTAGTAGCAGGAGTGGAGGGGAGGATTTCAGGAGAGGCTGGATGGAGCTGTCTAGAAGGAAAAGAGGAATTCTATTAGGTGGAGGTAAGGAAGGAATGCATTCCAGGCTTGGGGCAGAGCCAGAACAAAGGCACTGAAAAAGAAGACATAAATGAGAAACGGAGACAAAGGCAGGATTATATCTATACCCTGACCAAAGGTTTTCTCTGTGTCAGGTGAACAAAGTGATGTTTTTAAGAAGCCAACTCCAAAACTACAACCTAACCTGCAACACCTGTCACCATTTGTAAATACTACATAAATGGCTGTAACTTTGCTGCAAGCTACAATAACTCATGTTTGTGAAACAGGGTAAGTTTTACAAAGGGTTTTCCTCACCACAACCCCCAGTGAGATAGGTTAGAGCAGGTGTTACGCCCATTGTACAAATGAGGAAACTATGTATCAGAAAAATGAAGTTTGAAGAGGCAAGGAGAAGAGATGTGGGTGTACCTCCATCGGTGTCTTCACAGGACCTGGGTGCTCAAAATCCCAGCTCCCCTACTTACTATGTAACCATTAGCATTTGTCCTCAATAAGATCACTTCTGGCTTTAAATCTTATGGTTGGTCTACAAATCACTCACAGAAAGAAATGTTTAGAGATGGGATTCAAACTTCAGTCATTGTGTTGCTATTAAATGAAGCACCGTGGTTATAACAAAATATTTAACTTGAGACCTAGACTATCAATCTCTTGCTACCTGAAACTTCACTTAGCATCTTTTGGGGGTTGATATTCTGAATATGGGCAGCTAGGTAGCACAGTGGACAAAGTGCCAGGCCTGGAATAGAGAAGACTCATCTTCTTGAGTTCAAATCTGGCCTCAGACACTCCCTAGCTGTGTGACTCTGGGCAAGTCACCTAACCCTGTTTGCCTCAGTTTCTTCCATCTGTAAAATGAGCTGGAGAAGGAAATTGCAAACCACTCCAGTAGCCTCGCCAAAAAAATCCCAAAAAGGCAAAGAGGCATAAATGAAATGACTGAATGACCGCACTCTGAATACATACTGGTTTTCAAAAAAGGACAACAAAAACCCAAACCACCTGGCTAGCTGGAAATTTCAGGAAATTAGTGAGTTTAGAGAGCTGGGAATTAACCCCTTTAAATATAAAAAAACCTTTTCATCACTGCGGAGAAGATTCTTCCTAAACTAAATTATACATTTCCTGTCTCTCAAGCAGAGCATGGTCAACACAATATAATCTGATGCCATCTTTATGAATAGCGATTACTGTATGCTGTGATATGACAGTGATATATCCCCACAATCTTTTGAAATGTGTCAACCTCTGTGTCATCTAAACGATCCTCAATTGCTATGTTTTGATTTGGTTTTAATTCTTGTGTTTGCCTTTTATTGGTTTTTTTTTTTTCTGTCTCCCCCTTCACTGACAGGAATCACTTCTCATTGCTATCTCGGGGCCTATCCCTCACACCCTCTCCATTCCTAATTTAATTTACTGCATCCGATCTGCTTTAAAGGTGGAAATCAGACAAGCAAATTTGTCTGAATCTCCATGGAGCAAGGCCACAAATAACACAGATGTACTTCAGTACAATGCATGAATTTTGTGACACCTACTTTATTACTCAAAAGTAAATTTTTTTAAACTTCTTGGCTCTTGGCAGTGTTCCATATAGGTGAGGTTGCTGAATAGCTGAGTTTCACCTAGGTGAAGTGTTATTATACTGAGAATAATTAACTACATTGACACTCTTAAATGAAATGCAAAATTGCCTTGGTCTTGCTGTACTTGTACACAAGTGTAATGGAGGAACTGAAGTGAGAGTACATAGACAAGAATATACTCCAATTTATTCAAATCTCATTAGTCTTGGGACAGTAAGTTTTGGCAGAAATTCCAGTTAGGTTAGAAAGAACATAACATTTGCATGTGCCTATCAACTAGAAACACCTTATCTGGGCACTGAAATAAAATCACGGCATATTATAGCATATTAGAGTAGAAATGGACCAAAGATGTCATATGGTCTTGGCCATATAATTTCTACTTGAACCACTTTCAGTGACAGGGAGCTCAACACTTGCAAAACAACTTGATCTACTGCTAGACAGCATTAGTTGCTAAAAAAAAAAAAAAAAAAAGAAAATTGCTCTGATATTGAGCTAAAATTAGTCTGACATGCACTTCAGGTATATGGTGAGTAGCTTTCAAAGGATTTAGAGAGAAAAGGTAGGATTTCATGAACTAAAATTTTACATAGGTTATCAATCAGTCCAAAAGAGACTGGTTAAGTTTTCAAGAATAAAATTGCTGAAGACACAAAGAGAAAAAATGATAATAAGGAGATGAAGCGGGAGTTATTTAAAAAGACTCCTATAGATACACAGGAAATTCAATGCTCAATGTAGATTGCTGTTGTTTTTAAACATGTAAAAAAGACGGAAGTATGGCACAGCCCTATAATATGAGAAGCACTAAAGTTCAGAATCTACCAAGCCTGGCAAAAGATGTCAAAGACAACAAAAAGGTTGTTTTTGTTTGGGGTTTTGGTTGTTTTTTTTTTTTTTTAGTTTTGCCAATGGCTATTTTGTTCTGTTTCTAAGTTCCATTAGAGAGAATAGCACAGAACAAGGTAAATGGGACAATGAAATCTTATGAGAAGAAAAGTGAAGACCTAACTATGATTCTCTTTGCTTTGATTTTCTCTGACAAGAATAATCTCTGGACTAGAGAGGGCAAAACAAATACAGCTTAAAAAGAGGCTGAAACTCATAGCAGGGAGTTATTAAGAGAAAATTTAGATACCCTTGATGAGTTTAAGTCACCAAGCTCAGACAAATTATGTTCCAAGGTACTAAAAGATCTGATAGCTGTGGTTACAAAGTTATTGGTCTTTTAAGTTTTAATTATAAATTTAACTACAATTAGGGAAAAATATATAAAATAAATTATATTTTTCAAAAAACCTTTAGCATTTAAAAAAGTAGAACAAAATGAATTAGCAAATGACGAGTAAGCAAAAAAACAAGGCAGCATTTTTTATTAACTCCAACCTCATCAGTGAGTTCCACTCAAGATATGTTTTCTTTCTTAGTTATAATCAAAGTTGGTATGCTTCTAGATTTTGCTAACTTAAACTTTACATTGCTTTAAATGGTTTTTCCATATTTCCTTTAATGCTTCATATCTATTGATTTTCATGGCTGCATACTATTCTATAACATTAGGGGGGAAGAGCGAACCTGAGGAATCAGATTTATTATTATGTCCATATAGGGAACTCCTAGTAAAGAAACTCTCCTCAACATCCAGCGCTTGCAATATCACCAAGAAACTGCCCTGGATCACACAACCAATATGTCTCAGAGAGGTGAGATATGAACCCAAGTCTTCCTTACTCCCCGGTTCAGAAGTTCAAGAAGTTTCTCATTATATGAACATGCCTAAATTTATTCCATCTATCCTCTAACTGATGGTCATAAATGTTTTCATTCTCTTGATAGAATAGCTATGAACATTTTTTGTACAGATGGGTCCTTTTTCCTCTTTTGATTATTTTTGAAGGGGATGAAATCATAATAATGGAATCACTAGGTCAAAAGGCATGATCAGTTTTGTGATTCTTGTTGCATGCTGACAAAATGTTTCATTAGTCTGCAATCCCTACCAGCAACGTATCAGAGTACCTGTCTTCCTACAGTTCTGTCAACAGTGGATTTTATTTTACTATTTTTTTTTTTTTTTTGCCATTCTAGTGTGTAAGAGGTAGTATCTTTAAGATATCTAGGCTCTATAATTATTAGGAAATTTGAGCATCTTTTCACATGGTTAAGCACAAAAAAAAAACCAAAATATTGAAACAAAAAAATGTCCATTCTCTTGAAGATGAAAATATCATTCCTTTCTTCATCTAGCTTTTAAATGATTTTTTAATTTTGATTGCTGATTCAGCTGAGCTTGGTGTAATGCTTAGGGTGAGAAACAAAGCCAAACTCCCCACCCCATCCTTTTTTCTTTTGAACCACAAAGACATCTAATGTTCCAAGTAGTTTCTATTCTCCATTTGTTTTAAATGTGGGTTTATCAAACACTTTAAATGTAAATTTATATAAATTTCAAATAAATTTATATAAAGTATGTTCTACTTCTGGGTCCTCTATTCTGTTCCACATTGAACATATTTCTCTATTATTTTTCTAGTATCAGACAGTTCTTTTTTTAATATAAATATTGCTTTATAATTCAATTTGAAATCTGATGGGGCTAGGTCCCCTTCAGTATTTTTCTTTTACAAAATTTTTGTTATGTTGAGGTTTGCTTTGTACAGGTATACATCGATGAGTTGATGCCCAGTTTAACTGATAGATTTTTCTCAGTATTACAAAGGGCATTTTTCTCTCAGGTTCTCTTGATTCTTGGTGATGGCAGGCAGAAAAGGAGATGATTTGGAGGAACTTATCTTGCATCCAGCTACTTTAAAGTCATTTATTGCTGCCATCATTTTTTTTGGCAGATTATCTTAGGTTTCCTAGGAAGTTAATCACATTACATGCAAAGAAAGATATTTTAGCTTCTTCACTACCCATGCATATTTTTCTTCTTCATGTCTAATTGCTATGACTATTTCCAAAATTACGTTACTATGTTAAATAGGAATGGCAAGACTGAACATTCCTGTTTAGCACCTGTTTCTAACAGAAATATTTCTAATGTTTCTCCATCATATGTGATGTTGGTTGTGGTTTCAAATGCATACTTTTATGTTATAGAAAAAATCTTCTGTTCCTATAGTTTAAAATGTTTTTAACCCCAGTGCTGTCTTTTATTTAAGGTTTTCTCTATATCTCATTAAATGATCAAATAAGCATTATTCCTTTTTTTATTTGTTGGTATGACTTAAAAATGTAACTTGAGATGCTAGGGGATATTTTCATAAGACTCTCCTCATTGGTGGACAGAATGATCACTCAATGGCTCGATGCCTTCCTGAGGGGCAGAGGTGGTGAGAACTTGGGAGAGGAGAGATTTCTTTTCTGGCCTGTGGCTTTGAGCGAAGACACATGCAGTTCCAGGCTCTCTTCAGAGAGAGGCCTCTGGAGGGAGAGGGACTTTGGAAAGAAGCCAACATGTACAGGAGCCAGAATCCAGTCTTACAGTATACTGATTGTTTTCCTAGTATGCAACTGTCCCTGATTTCCATTTACAAATCCTATAGAGAAAATTCTTTTAATGTACTGCTGTATTTTATTTAGTACTTTTGTGTCAATACGCATCAATTATGCTGGACTAGGGTTTCCTTCTCAGTTCTGTCTTTGCTTGGTTTCAGGGCCAAAGCATATTTGCATTCCAGAAGTTGGGTAACCTACTGTCTATGTTTTCAGGCTTTGCCTGTTGTTGGCTTGTGAATCCAGCTGGATCTGGTATCTCTTTTTTAGGGCAGCTTTTCAATGGTTTCTTTGACTTCTAAAGTTGGATTATTTAGGTTAACTGATCCTTATTTCATTAGTTTGGGTATTTTAAACTTCTGCTTTTATCTTGAGTTTTAAATTTATTTGCATACCAACTTAGTACAATAATCTCTAATAATTTTCTTAATTTCTTTTGCCCTCACTTTTCTCATGTCTAATTTTGGTAACTTTACTTTTCTTGCTTCTTTTCCATATCAGAACACTAATAATGTTTTTAAAAGTAAAGAACCAGCAAATTAACAAAACCAAAAAACACTAAAAGATTTCCCAATAAATGTAGGGTTAAAGCAAGGATGCATGTCCCTCTCACCACTACCATTTGATAAAGTTCTAGAAATGTTAGCAATAACAATAAGACAAGACAAAAGAAACTAAAGATGTAAATTTTAGACAAGAGGAGACAAAAGTAGGACACAAAATAAGTCCACAAAAATTGTAAGCACTTCTATTTAACAATAACAAAAATTATGAGGAAATAACAGAAAGGAAAATCCTATGCAAAAATCACTACAAAATTAATAAAGTACTTGGCAGTCAATCAATCAAGACATATTTAAGACATATAAATACAATTACAAAACATTCTTTAAACCAGAAGTTCTCCAGCAATATTAAAAAGATAATCAAAGACGAGGTAACTGATCAACAGAATGACCCACCACAATTCCAAAGGGCTCAATTTGAAATATGCTATCCACTTCCAGAAAGAGAACTGCCAGACTCAAAGTGCAGAACAAAATATATTTTCTTCTTTTTCTTGCCCCTTTTTTTGGGTGAGGGGGGATGTGGCTAATGTGGACGTGTGTTTTGCATATCTATACATATTTGTAAAAGTTGTTCTTTTTCTTGCCTTCTCCATGGGTGGGAGAAGAGGAAGGAAAAGAGAAGAGAATTTGGAACTGAAAATAAAAGTGAACTGAAATTAAAAAAAAACAAAACCCAGCAGTTCACTGGAATACTACTGTGTTATAAGAAATGATGAGCAGATTGGTTTTAAAGAATTGGGGAAAGACTTGCAGGAAATAATGAAGAGTGAAATGAACAGAACCAAGAGAACACTGTATACAGCAACAATATTGTTTGAAAAATGGGGGAACAACAAAGTTATTCTGAGTATCACAAATATTCAGATTAATTACAAAGGACCTAGAAGGAAGATTCTATCCACTTCTAGAGAAAGAACTGCTAAAAAGTATGCACAGTAAGTATGGTATGTGTGTGTGCACATATATCCACATAAATATATATATGTACACACACACTTGTGTATGCGCATGTGTGTCAAATGGTGGCCTTCTCTAGCAGGGTGGGGACGGGAGAAAGGAGAGGGACAGTTCAGAACTTAAAATGTAACAAAAAATAAATTCAATGGCATTTTTAAAAAATAGTAGTTCTTAAATTTTTTGGTCTCAAGAACTCTTTACACCCTGACCCTTCTTAAAAATGACTGAGGTCCTCCCTTCAAATAGGGAATCCTTATGTGGATTATATCTATCAATCTTCACTTACTGTATAAGACATTAAAATATCTTAATATTATGGAAATAGTTTTGACCTTGGGGACCCCCAGAGGTTCCCAGACCCTACACTTTGAGAATCACTGTTTTAAACAAGTAAAAAAAAAAAAAAAGAAAGAAAAAAAGAAATGGAAGGATATTCATTTACTGGTGATATTATCTAAATTTGTTTATAGATTTAGTGATAGAGTAGACTATTAAAGGAGTACTTTATAGAGCAAGCTAAAACAACAACCTTCATCTAGAGGAATAGGCCTCAAGAGAAATCATTTTAAAAGCAAGACTGAAGGGAAAATAGGCCTTCAAGACCTCAAACTTTATTATAAAGTCATAAATTATTCGGCACTGATTAAAAAGCAGAAAAGTAGATAATGGAAACAGTCCTTTAGCAATAATAAGAAACAGAATGTGAACTACCCAGAGGACTGCCTGAAGCAGCTTACGCCCCAAACCCCCAAAGAAAAAATGAGTTTAGATCAGCATCTACACCACATATCACTACCAGTTTCAAATGAAGGGAAATGATTGAGTTATCTTCTTAAACAGGGTTGGGAGAGGAGTTGATAGACCAAAAAAAAAAAAAATAAGAGATGATGAGACATAAAGAATTTGGATTACATAAAATTGAAAGGCTTTTTCATGAACAAAATTAATACGGCTAAAATAAGAATGGAAGTTGTCCGCTGGTTTAAAAAAAAAAAAATACCTTGCATCAAGTGTTTCTGGCAAAGGCTTCTTATCCATGATACAGCTAACATTTAAATTCCCATCCATGATACAGATAACATTTAAATAATACTTTAAGGTTTTCAGTGCATTTTACATATATTTTCTCATCTAAGCCTCAGAACAACCTTCTAGGGAAGTGCTATTATCCCATTTTACAGATGAGAAATTTGAGTGACAGTGGGTAAATGACTTGTCAGACAACTATTAATTATCTGAGTTACGTTTTGAATTCAGGTCTAATCTGAGTCTAGGCCTAGGGCTCTAACTACCACACCACACTGAAAACCATTCCCCAAAGGATAAATGATCACAGGATATAAACAAATAGCTCTCAGAAAAGGAATGTTAAACTATTTCAAAAACATAAAAGAACATTATATATCATTAATATGAAAAATACAAATCGATACAATTTTTACCCCAAACCAGCAAATTGGTAAATACGATAAAAGATCTTGCTGGTCTGTGGAAAGACAGACACACTGATATACTGCTGATATTGACATTACATCTAGAAAGGAATCTGGAATTATACCTTGAACAAATGACTGAAATATCAATAACCCTTTGACCCAGAGATCTCAGTCCTGGGAAAATACTCCCGGCAAGATCAAAGACAGAAGTACTCTAAAATATTCACCACGCTTTTTGTAATAACAAAGAACTGGAAACAAAGTAGGTGTCTCACAACTGGGGAAAGGCTAAACCAAGTGTCAGTGTTACTGCACTGAAGGAAATGATAGATGTGAAAATTTCAGAAGCATGAGATTTATGTGAACTGATGCAGAGTGCAGCAAGCAGGCCATTAAAACAGTATACATTACAGTGACTAAAACCATGTAAACACAAAAAGGACAATAAAACGGAATGCTGTACAATGGTAACAACCGTGCTTGGGCTGGGGAAAGAACTGAGAAAAGGTACCTTCCTCTCTTCATTGCAAGTCAGGCTGTGGGTGTGGGATGCTGCCTCTATGGTCAGATGTGGTAAAGGCATTGTTTGGTTCGGTTGAACTCTCTGTCTTTCATCTTTGTTATAAGCTAAGACTTGGCAGATATGAAAAAAAAAACATATTACTAATGAATATGATGTTAAAGGAAAAGGCAAAGATAAAATAAAATAAAAATATAACAGGAAAAAACAAAAGACGAAAGTTGCTGAGAGGCAACATAGTCTTGGTGTAATATGTGTGTATATGTGTCTCACCTATCAATGAGAGGTATCCCAAAGTAGAAAAGGTTGCCTCGAAGGACAATTTTCTTTCCTCCCAATGATACAAGAAGGTAGAAGGGAAAGAAAGCAGAACTTTGTTCATTGAGGGAAAAAAAGGAAATTTAATTTTAAAAAATTCTTTATTTGCTGTTTTTAGTCTATTTAGTTATATTAATTGTTACATACTAGAGGTTTTATGTACAATTGTATTCCTTATTTTTCACGTATAATAAATTGGTTTTGATAGGTTACTAAGTTTATAATTTTAAAATTCAGAAAATAATTGGGGCAGTTGGTCTAGGGAATTTCTAAGGTCCCTTGCCAGTTCTAAATTCTTTGAACCTATGAATTCATAGGTAAAAGGAAAATAAATAGAAGCTATTTTATTTGAACTACAAAAATTCTTTACTTTTATTAAGAAGGCTTACTCCTATTAGAGCTAAAGCTAAAATATTTAGGGACTGACTATTCAGTTTATAGATCATTCAAATCCTTCTCTTCTTTTTGAAAGCCTTCCCCAACTTTATTAGCAAGATAGTTCTTCATTTGGAAAGTGACAGTTCATCAGAAATGATTGCCAGATAGCAATGTAAAGCAATTCAATAATTTCAAAAATCTCAGTTAAAACCAGAATGTGGAAGAAAGGAGGAAAAGCAATGAATAAGGTTGAGAGCTTTTCAACAGCTAAAAGCATGTTCCGGCTTAGGACAGAATGGGAAACCAAGTTAGATCAGGCAGTCACTAATTTTAGAAGTTGGAAGCCTGGCACAGAGGGGTGGCCATGGGTCAGCAATGCTCAATGCACTTTGGGGAAAACCACCCTACACAGCTCTAAAGATTTCAGGTAAAACATCTACAAGGAAATAACAGAATATTAGGGATGGAAATAACCTTAAATATCATCAAATCAAGGCCCTCATTTAACAGATGAGGAAGCCCAAAGAATGTAACTTTCCCAAATTCATATAAGAAATTAGTGGCAAGAACAAGAATGACTAAAAGTCCACATCCTTTGACCCAGAGATTCAACTGCTAAGCATGATCCCCAAAGAACACAATGACAAAAAGAAAGACCTTGTTTACAAACCAAATTATTACTAGAAGGACTTTTTGTGGTAGCAAAAAAACTGGAAACAAATAAGATGCCCAACAACTGAGTAACAGCAACAAACTGTATATGGTATATGAATGTAATATGACTGTGCTGCAAAAAATAATTAATAGAAAGGTTTGACAATGCTTAATATGAACTGATGCAAAGTGAACAGAATCAAGAAAACAACATATCCAATGCCTACAAAGTAAACAGAACAGCTACAAAACAATCAGAACTGAATGCTGTGAAATAATAATGAGCAACTTTGGCCCCAGAGAAGGGATATGAGAAGATGCATCTCCTCTACTTCTCTGCAAAAAGGCAAGGACTATCTTGCGAAACATAATATAATGCCAGACTTTTCCATAATGGTATTTTTGCTGAACTTTTTTTCTTTTTTATTTTAAGGGATAGCTCTCTGGAAGAAGGGGGATGGGGTGAACAGTGGGAAACGCAGGTGATATAAAAAAAGATATCAACAAAGATGTATTTACATTCTTTTTTTTAAAATGGCAGAACCAGGATTAAATCCCAAGTCTCTTTGCCTCTTTGTCCTATGATTTTTCCCATTAAATCCAACTACAATTCCAACTTCGTTGTGTTGAAATATGAAGTTGAAATTGAGAAAGTATCACTACAAAAACCTTTCTACTGCTCCTTTGTGGCTAGGTACCAAGAAGGAGTCCCAAAGGAAGAACAATCTAAATGGACTAGGAATGTTCACAAGTGTCCTCTGACTAGCCCAGAACAACTGAATCAAACAATGTCCCAACTGGAAGGGCCATTAGCAGTCCAGTCTATCCATTTACACCAAAAACTCAACAGCGGTCCCAAGTGGTCATCCATTCTCAACCTGAAGACCTCCACTCAGGGGGAAATCCAACTCCTGAGCCTGATTTGAACCCGTCTTTCCCCCAGTAGAGCCTCTGGCCCTGGAATCTTTCCATGGCCTAGGACCCTGACAATATCATAACAAAGGAACAGACACATGCAGCACACTCTTTTTGGCACTGGGCAAATTCCTTACCCCTTCTTACTAGAACACACTATTTCTAATTGAAAAAAATAATCCTGATTTTATTAAAAGATGTGAAATATCTCAAAACTACCTTCCACAAACGTCAGCTTCTATTCTACTGGCCTTCCTTAAAAACTCAAATAAATAATTTACAACAAGCTAATTGACATTTATATATCACTTTAAGTCTTACAAAGGGCTTTACAAATATGATTTCATTTGAGCCTCACACCTTGGGGGAGGTACTTGTAGATATTATTAATCCTCAATTTATGTGTAAGGGAATGGAATTCAAAACATTAAAGGATTCTTTGGAAGTCACTCAGCCTAATGCCCTCAATTCTACCAAAGAGGAAATTCAGGTCCACAGGTGAAGGAAGCAACTTGCCTAGGATTCTTCTACCTCCAAATCTAACATTCTTCCACTGCACCAAGGAACTGAACCCACAAGACAGCAGGGGTTGAAAAGGACATGAAGAGGTAAGACACAGATGGGAGAGCTGAGAGCTGAGATTGGCACCTTACCGAGAATTACACTGACAATTTTGTCAGGAAGTAGAACCAGCAAAGGGGCTGGTAGAATAAGAGGAAGAAAATCCTGAAAGTTCAGTGCTGTGGAAGTCAAAGGCAGAGTCAACCGGGCTAAATGTCATAGGGAAGTCAGAGAAAATAAAGGCTGAGAAAATACCATTGGATTTTGTTGGTGCAAGCTGGTCAGGCTCAGCCCTCACCCACTCTGGGGATTAGCTAAGGGGCCTTTAGCAGAAAGAGCAAAATGTGAATGGTGATTCATACAATGGAGCCACACAGCACCAAAAAATTTGTACCAATCCAAATGCACCTTTCTCTTGATGCATGTCTTTGTTATTTTTGTGCCAAGTTCAAGAGTTTCCCTACCTCCTACTGTCTTCTCTTGTAAGCAGGCCAACTCTTTGTCTGCTTCTAAGTAGGACTGCCTCCCCTAAATACCCGGGGAAACCAAGCTTAGAATTTTGGCCTGAGCAGATCTCTACTGGGTTTATGCTATCATCTCTGCCAAGACTAGTATTAAAGTGGCCGAAGACAAATAGGGCAAGATCCCCCTTGGAAGAAGAGCTGGAACAAGGTCTGATAGTAAGGAACTGGAACCATGTTAGGATCGAGGTCAAACTTCATTGGCAGAGAAGGTTAAAAATAGGAACAGAAATAGATAATGAGGTATTTATGTTAGATGGACTCAATCATCTTGGTAAAATGAAAGGTCTGGTGATCTTCTAAAAGGGAAGATGAGACAGAGTTGTGGATTGTGGAGGAGTAAAGGTCTGGAAGAGTCCCAGAAGAGTCCTCTATTCCACAGAGGGAGAAGGGAGGCAAGATCCATCTAACCAAAGTGGGTATTGGTTCTCCTAGGTCTTTGATCCAACCATATTGGCCCACTTCCATCTCCCACCTTTCTGCTGGCGGTCCCCCACACCTGGAATGCTTTCCTTCTTCAATGCCATGCCTCTCAGAATCACTGGCTTCTAGACTCAGTTCGAATGCCCACTTCTTCGGGAGACCCCTCCAGTGTCCCTACCTGCTAGAGCCCTGCTCAGGATATCTTCCATCTACTTTGTATGTATCTTGTACTTAGATAGCTTTTTATGTCAGTTATAGGTTGTCTCCCCTGCTAGAATGTGAGCCCCTGGGTGGAGGGGGGTGGACGGGATTCTTTTTGCCTTTCTTTCTGTCTTCAGTTGCTAACAACAATGCCTGGTACACACTGTGTTTAATAAATACTTGCTGATTGATTGTTAGATGATGCACTGTACAAAAAAATGCAGAGATCCAATTAAGACCACCCTGATTTCAACCCGGTACAAAGGCAAGTAAAAAAAACAAAACACTTTTTTTTTTTTTAAAGATTTTAAAATCTAGAACAAGGGGAAATCATAGCTGGGACTTTTGGGCATAAGACTATCACTGAGGTATGCATTCCCTGTTTCCTTTTGCTGAGCACTTAGAAACCTAGATTCATTAGAGGACTGTTACATGGTACAGTGGATAGAGCACTGGGCTTCAAATCAAGAAGACTCATCTTCATGATTTCAATTCTGGTCTCATTCATTTACTAACTGTGTGACCTTGGGCAAGTCCTTTAACCCTGTTTGCCTCAGTTTTCTCCTCTGTAAAATGAGCTGGAGAAGGAAATGGCAAACAACTCCAGTATCTCTGCCAAGAAAACCCTAAATGGAGTCACGAAGAGTCAGACACAAGTGAAATGACTCAACAAATCAGTTCCAGGAAGTGGTTCCTGATCCCTTTAAACTGCCAGGGCTCTCTCCTTCCTGAAAAATTGTCACACATATATTATCTGTTTCCATATCTTATCTTGTCCAATGCAGGCTCCTTAAGGGCAGGAGCTGTTACTCATTTTGTCTTTGTATCTTAATGCTTGTTGGCCTGAACTGAACCAGATTGGAAAAGAAGGAGGCCATTATCTTCATGAGACTCAACTGTTCTCATGGGCATACATGTCTGGAGCCAACCCTTCATTCTGGGACCACAACAAAGACCTCAGATCTCATAGCACAAGATCTACTGTCTTCACCGCTGGACCGCAGCCTCTGACAAATGCTACCAAACCTGTGATATCCTTTTGCAAGTGGGGGAAAAATTGTTCTTTTTAGTGTTTACTGGCTTGGAAAGGGTCTGATGGTATCTCTCCCTCCTTTAGTGGCACGCTGCTCTGCATTATTCTTATACACTTAGTATAGTGTAATTTAGGGGCAACTCGGTGGGGTAGAATGCCAGGCCTGGAGTCATGAAGATTCATTTTCCCAAGTTCAAATCTGGTTTCAGATGCTTACTAGCTGTATGATCCTGGGCAAGTCACTTAACTCTGTTTGCCTCAGTTTCCTCATCTGTAAAATAAGCTGGAGAAGGAACCTGAAAACCATTCTAGTGTCTTTGCCAAGAAAACTCCAAATAGGGTGACAAATAGTTGAACACGACTGAAAACAACTGAACAAAAACAAAAATATTCTAATTTGCGCCATGTTAATGCGTGTAGTAATTGTCCTAATACCCCTACTACATTCTGATTCCAGAACAGGAGGGACCATGTCTTATTTCTTTTTCCATACCTCCCAATCCCTGGCACAGTGCATTCATTATGTCTAGTAGGAAATGACTGAGGAATGAATCTGGGAATGAATGAATCCAAGTTTTCTTAAAGAAGGGTTGAGGAACGAGTGTCCAGCTAGTCCTAGTAATTAGCCAACATCCACATGCTGACTGCTGCCACCACCACCTCCTTCCAGAATAAGCAGGCACCTGTGGGACTGGGGGATGTCAAGTCAATGAGCCTTTATTAAGTGCTCTCTATGTGCCAGGCACCATGCTAATCCCTGGGAATACAAAAAAGGACAAAAAACAGTCCCCTTTCAGAAGGAGCTCCCAGTCTAATGGGGGAGACAAGATGCAAACAAGATAGAGACGGGACACATCAGAGATAATAGCAGAGGGAGGGCACAAAGGTTTAAGGACTGGGAAAGACTTCATATGGAAAGTGGGGCTTAAGTTGAGACTTATAGGAAACTAGGGAAGCCTGGACCCAAAGATAAAGATGGATTATAGTGGGGAGAGAGGTTAATATTAGGGGTGAGTAGTTGTGAGGAGTAAGGTTTAAGAAGACTGAAAAAATAGGAAAAGGGGCAGATTATCAAGGGTTTTAAAAGTCAAATAGGACTTTATATTTGATCCCAAAGGTAAGTGGGAACCACTGAAGTTGACTGTATAGGGGTGGAGGGACACAGGGGAGGGGGGGTTGTTTTAGAAAGATCAATTTGAAAGCTGAGTTGAAGATGGAGAGGAGTTGTGAGAGGGAGGGAGACCAACCAGCAAGTTATTGCAATAGTTCAGGCACAAGGTGGTAAGAGCCTGAAGCAGGGTGGTGGCAGTATTAAAGGAAGGGAGGAGAATTAGAGATGTTAGAGGGGCAGCTAGGTGGCACAGTGAACAGAGCACCAGCCCTGGAGTCAGGAGGACCTGAGTTCAAATTTGGCCTCAGACACTTAACACATACTAGTCGTGTGACCTTGGGCAAGTCACTTAACCCCAACTGCCCTGCCCTCCCCCCTACAAAAAGCAGCAAAAAAAAAAGAAAAAGAGATGTTAGGAAGAACTTGGTGACTGAGTGGATGTGGGGGGAGGAGGAGAGTGAGGAGTCAAGGATGACCCTTAGGATGAGAGCCTAGATGACACCAGGAGGATGGTGGTACCCTCGATAGTAATTAGGAAGAGGGAAGGTTTGGGGAAAAGCTAATGAGTTCAGTCTTGGACACGTTGGCTGTCCTAGTTGGCTAGGAAAGGAAAATGGAAACCTTCCTGGTGTGGCACTGGTTCAGAAAGGAAAAGACATCATTATGGAAGCACTGTGAGAAATAATTATTGTTAAACAACTCCAGGAACAGGAGCAAGTATTGGTACAGATAAAAATGAAAAATTGCTATCCAAAAGAATTTCTACTTTTAGTTTAAATTGTGTGTTTAGATGGTTGTTTTAGCTGCTTCCCCAAAACACTTGTTTTTTTAAACCCTATAGTTATTTTTAAAAAGCTATAGATGACTGTTCAAAGATCTAGAATATTAATTATAACTTCTAATTACATGGCATTAGAATACATATAATCATGAAATCTTTTTAGAAAAGTTTTATATATAGAACATAACTAACAAAGAATTAGAATCACAGAACCCTACAATATTAGAGCTAGGAGAGACCTTAGAAATCCTCTGGTTCAACCCTTTCATTTTATAGAGAAGGAATCTGAGACCCAAAGAGGTGACTTTCCCAATGTCACACCACTTAAATTGTTAGCAAAATGAAGACTAAAACCCACCCCTCCTCACTCCCAATTCTTTCTCTCTTTTTCTATAACTACAAATTGATCCTTATATTTTGAAGAAATTGTTGTTATTGTTAGTCCTTCATTTTCAAAGAGCACCAATGACATGGAGGGTGATGTCCTGACTTGCTCGTGAATTGGATTTAAGCAAAATAAGAGTTGCACAAAGTCATCAACCTCACTCACTCTTCCAGAGTGACTGAAGTCCAGTGGCAGGGCAAAAATCAAGATGACTGGCTGGAATGCAGCAGATGACCTTCATGGCCATTGGAACAAATTGTTCTCATCCACCCATTGCATAGGGGAAGTCTTCACATGCTTGAAGTAGACATTGCTGTATCTCTTTGATGGGAAGTGATGAATGCAAAGGCTTGTTGAAGTAACCTTCAAGTTATTCCATGACACACAAAGTAAATAGGTATAGTAATTTAGATGAACTGTTTCATTATACAATTTATGGGAAGACTTAGAGCAAGGCATTATGGCACTGTTGAAAGACTATTATTCTAGGAACCAAGAAACCTAGGCTCTTCTTCTCTGGTCTCTACTCTGCCACAGCAACATGGTGTATTAGAAACAGCACTGGGGCTGGGTGACAGAAGACCTGTCTTTGCTATTATAGGTTCTCAAGATTTAGAACTAGAAGAAAGATTAGAAATCATCTGATCTAACCAGTTCATTTCATATATCAATGAAATTGGGCCCCAAAGAGATGAAGAGACTTGCCCAAGATCACACAGTTAATAAGAAGCAGAGATGTGACAGATCCTTGGACCCCAGCTTTCACTGCTCTTGCCCTTTTACAAACATGCTGCTTCTACTGTGATCCATGTGACCTTGTAGAAAGTTATTTAATTTTCTTAGTCTCAGTTTCTTCATTTATAAAACAAAGGAGGCTGAACTAGATGATCTCTCAAAATTCCTTCTATTTAGCTAGTTGTCATGGCTCACATAGCTCCCAGGGAGGTCAGTCCCTTTAAATACCAACTGTCCTTTAGAAAGCAGTGTTGGTAGGGAAGACTTGTATAAACTGATGCAGAATGAAGTGAGCAGAACTAGGAGAACAATTTATACAATAAGAACAATACTGGAAGGACAAGCAATTTAGAAAGACTTAACTCAAATCAGCAAAAAAAAAAAAAAATCAGCCATCGTTCCAGAGGATTTATATGAGGCATGCTACTCTCCCTCCTGACAGAGGGATAATGGACTCAGTACAGAATGAGACACATACTTTTGGACAGGGACAAAACAGAAATTTGTTTTGCTTGACTATAACCATTTGTTATAATTTTTCACATCAGAGGAAAGAAAATTAGAGGGAGAGAAAACTGTCATTAAAAAAACAAAACATTTTTTAAAGAAAGTAGCTTGATCTACTTTCAAGGATACAATTAGCCATCTATCTCCTCTTTTCTTTCTGCTTTAGTACTTGAAACCTGACCGACACAATGACATTTGGATCTTGGCTTGAACTCTAATCTCGTCCCAGTTCTTCCTGATTCCAACTCTGACTTTCCCGTCCCTCCAATGTGTTGTTTCTTGGATAACTGCTCAGATCTGTGAGTGACCTAGGATGCAGGTCTCTGACCCTGGACCAGTATTCCAAGGGGTAATCAGCTCCTCATAGAAAGCTAAGTACCAGGGAAAGTGTATGGAAGGAAAGGTACATCCTCTTCATGACCCCCATCTTAGAAAGGACTCTGATTAGGATTTCCCAATTTTAATGTAACTATGCATGAAGTAGGAATGAGATGATATGAAATCCTCTTCCCAGGCAGAGTATATATGGTCTTTTAAAGATAATTTCAGGAGGATTTTCTAAAAACATCTAGTTTCCTTTTTTGTCACCTTTGCTACCTACTCTGATAGATATGATATAGAACCTCAAAATTGCTTAAAGTTCCATTTCTCTGATTAGTAGTGATTCAAGGTATTTTTTCCATATGGCTCTACATAGCCTAGGTTGTTGTTTTTTTTAATAAGCTGATAAGTAATGAATAGCAGAACCAGAAGAACAATTTATACAACAACACTGTAAACACTTTGAAACCTGTAAGAATTACGATCTCTACAATGATGATTCATGACTCTAGAGGAACGATGATGAAGCGCGCTATCAATGACAGATGAGAGATTTTAGGGTACAGAATGAGATGTACACATTTCTGGATACAAACCACTGAGGAGAACTGTTTTGCTTAACTATGTGTATTTGTTACCAGAATTCTTTTTTCCTTTTTTCTTTTTCCAATCAGGTAAGGAAAGGGGTAGGAAGGAGATAAAATGGATCGAGATAATTCTTTTTTAATAGGGGGGCTGGGGAGGGGGTGCTACAGATGTGAAATGTGTCATTCACTTGCAAATGAGGTCACTAAGAAGGTTCCATTTAACTGTTTTACTTTATTACAAGAGATTCTCCAAAAGAGTGGGTTGTAATCTGTAAATATTCGGAATGTTAAAATATGTCAAAATGTGGAAGGAGAAAAAAATTACTGAGTAAAGCTATACAGTAGAAAGCTTTGGCTTTGGAGTCTGAAGAAGTGGGTTCAAATTCTGTGGCCTTTGGTTAAGTCACATTTGGCTTCTTTTGGACTCAGTTTCCTCACACATAAAATGAAAGGGTTGGAGTAGATGGCCTCTGTCTCTTCCAGTTCTAAATCCTATGACTCAGAGGCCAGAGGGAAAAACCAGTATTAGATAAATAATATAGGGTCATGGGTCTAGAACCGAAAGGGACCTCAAAGACTATCTACAATCCTTTCATTCTTCAGATGAGGAAACAGAGGATCATGGAAGCTAACTGTCTGGCCAAAAAAAGTGGCAGCAAGGATCAAGGACTTGGTCTCCTCCTTAATCCTGACCTGGCGTGTCCGCAGCGTTCCTGAAGGAGTACTTGACCCTTACTTTGATGAGTCACATTAGTGCTCCAAGTCCAGCCTTTCCTCCCTTCAAAGTCTTAACCCAATGGTTAATAACTTAAAAATATACTATCCTTCACCCTTTATTCCATTATCCTACTCCCATTCACACCTAGGATACTCTCACCATCTGACATCTCTACTCCTACTCACTCACACAGCACCAAACACTGAGCCCTGCCCTCACGTCATGTGATTATTGCATCTGAAGTATTCACATACAATGGTATAACCATAAATTACAGTGAGAAAAACAAGACTCTGGCAGTGGGCCTCTCTGAAGTTAGTGGCAAGCACCATGTCAGGAGTCTGATGACCTTGGTCAGAATCTTTTGTAACCTTTCTTTTGCAAAGAAGATAAAGAAGATGCTTTCAAAGACTTGTTATCCATACACGGTGAATAAAATGATTTGAGATGGTACCTTTAGAAGTGAAGGAAGAATCATCTGCCATTACAATGAGGATCTGAGGAGCCACTGGTTGTGGGTTGTTATCCTCTCAGCTCAAACAATGTACATAATTTTCTAGGATTTTGTTTTACTATTCATTTCACTGTTAATGAAATGTCTATTTGGTAATTTTAATATTTAATTAACCCTAAGAGATTACTGGATTTAATGGAAATATGAATAACTACTGCTGGGAAAAGAGGTTTCCCCTGTAATATCTGATGAACTTGGTTGAGTTTAAATGACTAAAAAATGTCGAAATATTATTAATAAGGAAATATACAAACATGTATCTAAATTATCCTAGAGGTTAGAATACGATTAATTATGGGAATGGGCCAAGTAGCAAGCTGAGGGGTAACCTATAAATGAGGCTGATGACTCATGCAAATCTGTTACACTTTAAAAGAACATTATGAGGAAAGTGGCATACATAGTATGTTCATTTTGCAAATGAAGAAACTTACTCAAGATCAAACAGCTGATAGAATAAAACCTAGGTCTGCTGACTTCATATCCAACACTTACTCTACAAGCTGCCTCACAAACCCAACTTTGTCCTCTCTCAAAGCTCTAAAACAGGAGTAATTTCTCATCCATAAATGAAAAAAACTGCACCTAGCTCAGAGGGAGGGCAAGTAGGTGGTGCAGTAGATAGAACACGAGGCCTAGAGTCAGGAAGACTTCTCTTTCTGAGATCAAATTCAGCCTCAGATACTAGCTGGGTGATTCCAGGCAAGTCACTTAATCCTGTTTGCCTCAGTTTCCTCATCTGTAAAATGAGCTGGAGAAAGAAATGGCAAACCACTTCAGCTTCCTTGCCAAGAAAACCCCAAATGGCATCAGGAAGAGTCAAACACAACTGAAAAACAACTCTAGTGTAGAATGGGAAAAAAACCTTTAAACTGCCTTTGGAAACTAATGGTTTTTACTCTGAAAGATGAGTCAGATACCTTTGTAAAAAGGGTCTCTTACCCACCAACATGAAGAAGACTCAACTCACTGCTCACTCCCTGACCCAGCTCAAGTCTCCAGCTAAATACTCTCTTTCACCTTTCCCTTCTCCCATTCCCAATGTCAAAACTCTCCGTAGCCGTGCTGGCACACTTGGACGTGCTGTCCTCTGGTTTTTCAAAGGCTGTCAGACGTCCCTCTCCAGGTGCTACCCATACAAATATTTACCATCCCAGAAGCTCTTCTTCCCAAGTACTCTGTTCTCTAATCAGCTAACCTGAGCTGCCTGGGGCAAAACCGGATGGGCCTTCTTTTGATCAAGAGAACCACGTATCCAAAGTTAATATTTGGACACAGCTTTCTAAAGCTGCTTCCCATTTTCAGGCCTGGTGACACCGATAAAATATTTTTTCTAACTGATTTCGAAAAATAATTGAGACCGTTATTTTGTCCAAATTCTCTGATGTCAGTGAACAAGTGGTGCATTCACCTTTGTTCTACCAAGAAGAATTTCAGGTGAGCCTCAGAAAGCATCTGACAGTGTCTTCCAGTTTCATTCTACAAACCTCAAAAAAACCAAAGCCTCCCATAATACCTACTTTTGAATGAGAATAGAGTAGGACTAAGTATAATTGGTAACTGGAACAAAAAACGGCTTTTCCTGATGTGGCCTGAATTTTTTTTTCTACACATCATTATTTTCATGACATCCTGTTGGCACAGTAAAAAGGCTGGGCATCCAGGAAGACCTGGGCTGAAGGCCTTCATTTTACACATAATGGCTGTTATTCTGGGCCAGTCACTTAACCTATGAGGACTGGGACTGATTTTGCTTCTTTTTCTATCCCCAGTGCTTTGGCACATAGTAGGTGTTCACTATTAATTGCATTGTTAATAAACTGTCTTCAGTAACTTTATATTTAACTAATCCCAAGAGATTACAGGATTTAATATAGAAAGAGATATGAGTAACTACTACTGGGAAATGAGGTTTCTCCAATTTACTGAACACATAATATTCAATGATTGATTGCTGATTGATAGGCACTCTCTAAAACTGTAAGTTGCAAGGAAGGTAACAACCTCCATTAGTAGAGGGAGTCTCTTCACGTAGAAGGTCCCCACATCAATCCAACTCCAGGTCTAATCCACATCACCATCATAACTCGCTTGTATAGCACTGGTAGGGCTTTATCAGGTTACAAAACATCTTCCTTCTCAACTCTTAGAATGAGAGGCAACAGTGAGGATTCAAACCCAGGCCTGCCAATCCCAAATTCAGGTCTTTGTCCCTTATTTGACACATTTCTATAAGACTGTTTAGGGCACTGGGCCCAATGAATGCATCATTCATGTGTAGGGATCTCCTGGACTGATAGGCATTTCAAGCATTCTCTGGTTCTCAAGATGACAGAAAGGTACTATACCACATTATTCAGGGTTTCTATTTTACATGATCAAGCCTATTAATTGACTTTTTTTGCAAAGCTTGTGCATATGTGGAGAGTGTATCCGTCTGTCTCTCTCCCCTTGTGTTTTACTTAGGTCAAAACTCCAGAGGCAATAAGGTCTTTGCCTCCCACTTCTCTCACATTCCTTCACAGCATTCAGCAAAATTCAGAGTATACAGTAGGGGCTCAATTCCTCTAAACAAATAGGGGTTTTTTTCCCCCCTTATCATTACCCATTACCTGTTGTTTTTTTTTTAAATTGAACTGAAGTAAATAAGGAATGGTGGCTACAGACTGGTATTAATTAAGGAAAGTTTCCTGGAAGAGATAATCCTGAGCCAGGCTGTAAAGGAGGGGAGGGGTGGAGCATGGTAGTCAGGAAGCAGGTAGGGTTGGTTTCTCCTCTCTCCAGAAGTGAAAACATGAGGCAGAAAGCAGAAACATATAGCAAACATTTTTCTTTTTTGCCCACTTGAGAGGGAGAGAGGATCAATGGTCTGATTTCCTGGAAACTCTACAAAAAATAATACTGGTTTCATGGGGCTATCTTCTTTTTACTACTTAGGTATCTTTGGACCCCAGCTGGCCTGATTTTCATTTGAGTCAGATGAAAAGACGTCCTCCTCCCACAATAACAGGTCAAAGTCTCTAAAGGCAAAGGGGGAAAAAAATAAACCAATTTGCATGATCATTTTATTTGCATAGTCAAAGACAGGCACGCAAACCAGGTGCAGTAGAAAAGAGCACTAGACCAGCAGTCAGTCTGTCTGAAGCCCCTAGAAACCTTGGCTTAAATGTGTTTTTAAAAGGTACATTCGGATATAAACTGAGATTAGTCTTTAAGCTCTTTCATATAGAAAGACAGAAGGATGGTTTAGATGAAAAGAATTGTATTCTAATGGGGGAAAGAGCTAGATTCCAATCCCTGATCAGTCCCATGACCTTGGTCAAGGTTCTGACCCTCAGTTTCCCCATCTTTTATTAACTACCTCTATGTGATCTTTAAAATTATGAAAGATGGAAGAGGTGACTTTTAAAGTACTTTCCAGCTCTAACTCCCATGACATCTGATTGAGAACGGAGGCTTACCACTAGCTGCTGCTCTGGCTAACCCTTCTCCTTCTCCCAAAATAAACTTCCTGGGCTGTAAATGCTGCTGCCGCCCCCTCTCCACCATCTTCCCCCAACCCACCCTCCCCCAACTTTAGTCCACACTCATCCTTTTCCTCCACAACATCAAGTGCTTTCATCTCTCCATAGCCTCAATGGACTCCATTTTTTTGGACCATTATGTTTATTCCACAGTATCTCCACATCATAGACTGAGAATTCCAAAATACCTGAGAAGTCACCTGGTCCAAAGATTTAATTTTGTTGTCACTGCTGGTCAGTCCTATTCAGTTGTATCTGACTCTTCATGACCCCATTTGGGGTTTTCTTGGCAAAGATACTGGAGTAGGTTTTCATTTCTTTCTCATTTTACAGATGAGGAAACTGAGGCAAACAGGATTAAGTGACTTGCCCAGGATCACACAGCTAGTAAGTGTCTGAGGCTGGATCTGAATTCGGGAAGATGAGTCTTCCTGACTCAGGCCTGGCACTCTGTCCACTTTGCCACCTAGCTGCCCAAAGACTTTGTTTTACAGAAGAGAAAACTGGAGCCAAGAGGAGTTAAACACTTTGCCCAAAGTCACACGGGGAGGAAACAGATGGCATTGCCAGCATGTAGTCTCAGGTCCACTAAATGGAAGGTTTTTTCTCCTAAAGCTTTTCCCCTCTCTTTTTCTTCCCATCGCCCTTTAAATCCCAGCCTCCTATTTCTCCCCTTCTTCCTTCCCTCCACTCTTCACTCGATGTTCACTGGTTCTCCCTCCAGAGAACACCCTAATCTTTGATCCTTACCTTTCTCCCCCAGATTTTCCACCCTGAGAAAATGCTCTTAGTCTGTTCTCTTACCCCTGTTCCACAATGGTCCCTTCCCAATCTCCCTCTTACTATCTCTAACTTCATCACCAGTCCCTTAATCACTCAGCTATGAAAACTTGCAAGTCTTCCCTCTTTTCCCTCTCCATCACATGAGATAATAATGGTTGTCAATATAACAGTTTATATACATTTGTTATTGTCACCACTATCTGCCATCTAGCACCAAGTCTTAGCAATTCTTCCTCAAGAGTGGCTTTGAAATGTGCTGCCTTGGTTTCCATTTCCAAGGTTACCAGTCCAGTCTTTCTTTATACTAATGTTACTGGCTAGCTAAGCCATCAATTACAATTAGGCCACCCAGTCATGGTTTTAATTAGCTGTTATATCCTGGGTTGACCTGATACTTTCACAAGTCAGCAGGGCAATGATCAGGAACGCTGGAAGGCAATATTCGTTGTCTCCCTCAGTGTCTTAAGGTTTCCCTCCTCAAAAATGACCATTCAAGGAAGAAGAGAGACTTCCAGAAGGGGGAAGGGAAGGGTATCTGGGTATCCCCAAAAATGAAAATGCTCCCCTTTTCCAAATGACCCTGTGTAATTACTGCCCTAGAAGTAAGTAATCCTTGCCACATTGAAACTTCTCTAGTAACTAATCTGACTCCATTACTTCTAAATTTATATGAAGGGCCAGCATTCAGAAACACCTTCGAACATTTTGTCCAAACCATTTGATAAAAATTTTATTACAGAGGGATAGCAGATAAAACCAGTCCAGGGCTGAGCAAAACATTGGGGGGAACTGCCAGTAGTTTGTACAGCTTCTCTTTGAAGATATCTGGTCTGATTTAATAACACACACAGACACAGACATACAAAGACACACAGACACACACACCCCATCTGCTCACATAACAAAGGAAGAGTAGCCCAAAGGATGTCGTTAACAATAATAAAAATAACTCACATTTATATACTGCCTTTTCTTCAGAAATCAGCGTTAACTATTATTATGTCTGTATCACAGATGGGTAAACTGATTCAGAAAGGTTATGGATGTTCACATGACTAGCTTTTTGGAGACTCAAACCCAGGTCTTTTGACATCAAATCCCAGCACTCTCTCCCCTATACCACACTCCTCCACTCATCCACCAGAGGCAGCTGGACACCCAAGAAACATTCCACACTGTGTTTGCTTTACAGGGTTTTGCTAACATAGTTAAGATTGGAAAATGCAGCAAGAAACTTATCAATGAAAATCAAATTAATTATAATCCTTCCAGCTCTAAAGCTATGATCCTATAATTATATATATATGTCATACACACACATATATAACATATATATAACAAAATATATTTTATATGTATATGAGAGAAAGGGAGAGCCCACACACACACAGAGACATGCTGCAATACAGGTGGACCTTACTTTTTACAGTGTTCATAAAAGCTGTTTGTAAATCAAACTGTTGTACAACAGAAGATTAATATCTTAAATCTTAAGATGGAATTTTTAACTGGAACGTGTAACATTCAAAGAAATTCAATCCTGGAATGAATTCTTTTGTAAACTCAAGAATTATTCTGGAATACAAAAAACAAGGCCACAAGATATTATAATCATCTGCATGAAGCCTGTGCTAGTATGTTTGCAAGTCTATTTATGCGTACATTTAGTGCATCTTCTTAAAAAATTTGGTCAGATAAGCATTTTCTCAGCCTCAGCTGGAAGGGGCCTCAGGACTCAAGTAGTCCAACCACTACCTGAACAAAATCCCTTTATAATAGAATAGTAACTGTCACTTACGTAGCAAACTAAGGTTTGCAAAGCCCTTTATGTACCTTCTCTCATTTGATCTTCACAATAACCTTACCGAGGTAGATCCTTTTATCCCCATTTTATAGATGAGGAAACAAAACTTTAGAAGATTAAGCATCCAGGGTCACACAGCTAGTGACTGAGGTGGGATCTGCTCTGAATTGAAGTTTTCCTGAGTCCAGGATTTCATCTACTCTGCCCAACCTGGCTGTTGCAGCTAGGTGGAGCAGAGCATAGAGTACTAGGCCTGGGGGTCAGGTAGACCAGAGTTCAAATTTCAAATGAGACATTTATGTGACTCTAGGAGAATCACTTCATCTGCCTGCCTCAGTTCACTCAACTGTAAAATGGGTTGTGATGAGGATGAAAGGAGATAGTATTTATAAAGCTTAACACAGCATCTATAAATGCTTGTTTCCTTCTCTATTCCGTTTTTGTTGCTGTTCAGTCATTTTTCAGTCATGCACAACTCTTCATGACCCTATTTGGGGTTTTTCTTGACAAAGATGCTTAAGTGGCTTGTCATTTCCTTCTCCAGCTCATTTTACAGATGAGGAAACTGAGGCAAACAGGAAGAAGCTAGTAAGTGCCTGAGGCTGGATTTGAACTCAGGTCTTCCTGATTCCAGGCCATCCAGACAGTGAGCCACCAAACTCCCCTTCTAAACCCTTCACAGATTTCCAGAGGACAGCTCTGACATGTGAACATCCAGCCACCACTCAAAGATCTCCAGTGAGAGAGAATGTACTAGGTCTCCTCAGAGAGCCTCTTACTTTTGGAGAGCTCTAATCATTAGGAAGCTTTTCCTTACAGCAATCCTAAATCCAGCTCTATTATAATGCCCACCCTTTGCTCCTAATTCCTTCCCTGGGGCCAAGTAGGTCCAAGTCTGATCCTACTTTCTTTCACATGACAGCCTTCTAAATACTTGAAGACAGTCTTCTCCATCCTAGGCTAAACCTTCCTATTTCCTTTAAAGGATTCCATTCAGTTTAACATATACCCACCTCCATAAGTGCTCTATCAATGTCTGCGATTATTATTAATTATTATTATGAACATTATGTCAGGATACAAAGACAAAAACCAACAAACAAACTGCCCTTTTGCCAAAGAGCTTACGTTTTAACCAGAACTAATCATTTAGGGTAGAATCCAAGGTCCCTTTCAGCATTCTAGATAGATACCTTCTCTAAAAACAGTCCAGTCTGCCAATATGTTTCCTAAAACGTGGGGCTAGAACTGAGTAAACACAACACCAGAAATGCAGTCTGAACACATTTAAAGCCATTTCATCGTATGCAAAAATACATATGGCCTCAATACCTCCACCCCCCCCCCCTTTTATAAAAAGTATTACTACCTCTGTGTATTGGATAAAAGTGTTCCTGGCTTTGCCTTCCCAGAGCCGAGTACAGAATTGCACAATAACGCCAAACAGTTCTACTATCTAAATTGGAGCAGCATAACATATTCCATCTGAAGCCTATGCACCTTTTCAAAAGAAAGGCACCATTCACTCCTCCAAATAAAGAAGCTCAGTTCTCTTTTCCCAGTTAAAAAGAAGTACATACTCATTCTATGGGAGCAGTAACACTTCAATGTTATTTTTAAACATTTAAAGACTTCAATTTTGGCTTTTATTTTCAGGGAACAATAACTACAAAACAGGGACACTTTCATGGTAAAAATGATTTCCCATGGAGCAAACAAGGTTCCTCAGAAATCAACCTGATACGGATTAAAAACGCCTCAAGAAGCATAAAATCCGAAATCAGGCGGGTTTGGTTTGTTTTTTGTTTTTTTTTTTTAATGAAAATTTCTCCAGCAACAGTTTTGAGGCTCTGGGGTTCCCCCCTTCTATCATCAAGCCGCCTCTTAAGGTTTTATTTAAAAGTACGATCTTCTATTCCTCCCCTTATTAAACTCGGGGAAGATTTGGCAACAGTCGTTCTAAATTAGCGCTTTGTCCTCGAATTATCCCCAAAGGCTACAAAAGGCGACATTTGGCCCAGAGCCTGGAGCAAAGCCAGCCGGAGGCTCCCAAGGCGTCCAGCGGAGGGAGGTGGTGGGGGCGGGAGGGGGGAAAATACTGCATTCGGCCCCTCTGGCCAGAAAGACCACTCCTCAATCACCATCAGCACCGCCTCCAGGCAAACCCCCACCCCGGCTGGGCTGCAGCACCGCCCGGATCCCCCGGGGGAGGGGCGGAGAGGGAGGAGACGGGGGGAGAGGAAGAGCAAACACCTGTGAGCTGCGGCTGCGGCAGCGGCGGCGGCGGCGGCTGCGGCCGAAGCAGCCTAAACCACCGGCCCCCGCCGAGCCAGAGGCGGCCAGGCCGGGCGGGCCCCGTGCACCTTGCACCGAGAAGAAAGTCCAGAGAGATAGCACCTCCAGAAATCGCTCACGCCTGTTCCCCTACGCTCAGTAAGGGCCAGCACCAGACTCCCCCACCCCAGCACACACAGATACACACGCCTGGAGGGGCGACGTTTGCAACCAACAAATAAAGTTCATCAATCCCGAAGTTTTGTGCTATTTCTCCCAACCCCCATTTCCTGGGTTCTCCCTCCTCACCTCCCGCCCCCAGCACAAAAACATACACATACATACACATACACATACACACACACACAGCACACAGGGCTGTTACTGGCGGCCAAGCTGGCTAGTGCCCCGGCAGAGCCGAGGAGGAATGGAAGGCGATCTGGGGACCCTATGGGACCCAAGAGAGGGTTAGGAAATCACACGTACATACACCCCCACAAGAGCCACAAGCATTTTTTTTAAATGAAAAAAATAAAATGAGGCTTTTCTGGTCCTGGGGGAGGAGAGGAGGGAAGGAAAAGAAAAGGCAACGGGGTGTTGCTAAATTGGCTTGGTCCGAGCAGGAGAATCTGGGGGAGGGGCTGTCTGGGAGACACCTGAGACCCCGCCCCACCTCCGGAGGCAAGCCAGGGCCTTCGAGCCACTAAGGTTGGCCATACCCCCCCCCCCCACCTTCCCCAGGAGAAGAGGAACAGGGGACGGGAGGACGCATACAGAGGGGCCCAGGAGGGGGTCAGCGATCGGCACTCACCGGCAGGTCCACGCTCACTTCTGTCCCATCAAGCAGGAAGACCCGGCAATACAGAGCCGCCTTGCCCGCGCCGGCCGCCGGGATGTGGACCGCAGCTCCCCCGGTGAGCACGGGCCCGCCGCCGGGGGGAAACACGCTGCCCCCAGGGGCAGCGGGCAGGGGAGCCGACGAGGCCCCCCGAGGACCCCCATCCCGCTCGTCTCCCAGCCCGCCGGCCCCGCGCCCAGCCGCTCCCCGCCCGTAGCGCTGCATCGACCGCCGGCCAAAGGTCCTGCGCAGGAAGCTCAGCATCCTGGGGCGCCCCCGCACGGCTGCCCGCCACCTGGGCCCCCTCCCGCGCTCGCTGCCCGCACGCCCGGAGCTGCCGCCGCTCCCGGGATGCCGCCGCAGCTGTCAGCACTCCAGCCCAGGCCCAGGGGCTGCTGCACGGCCCGCGGCCGGCCCGGGCTGGCTCCGGGAGTGGGGACGAGTGTGCACGCAGGGGTGCGTGCTGGGCTGGAAAGGAGGGGGTTTCCCCGCCGTCTCTCGGTGCAACCGGTAGTCCCAGCTGCTCCGCCTCCCGGAGGAAAAGTCCCGCCAATGCTGCCGCTGCCGCCGCAACAGCAGCAGCAGCAGCAGCAGCAGCCGTCGTTCTTGGGACTGCAATGCTGCGAGGCTGGATTCCTGGCTCCCTCCGGTCTCCTGTGCCTTCCCCGCGTGGAGAGGCGGGGGAGAGGGGGAAGGGAAGGGGAGGGGTGAGTGGTCGGAGCTGGGCGGCCGCCCTGGGTTTCCTCGGGTTCCCTTCCCCGGGTGGGGAGGAAGGGAGGGAGAGCGGACGGCTCGGCTGCTCCTCTTTCTCACACCACCACCACCACCACCACAGGAGTGCACAACTGGAGAAAGGCGCCTGCGTGCTCCCGGCGAGCGCCAGCACACACTCGCACACACCATCCACGAACCCTCCCCTCCCCTGCAGTCACGCCCCCGAAGTGGAGAACCTAGTGCTTCCTCGGCATAAGCCAACCAACCAACCATCGAGGAAACGTGACCTGCCTCTCCCCCCCCCCCAGGTTTTGCTTCCTCGAGGGGGTGATGGGTGGGGAGGAGGCCCCAGCCCGCAACTCCCCACCTCGATCGCAGCTCTGCTTAGCGAGGCAGCTGTTCTAGATATTGCAGTATTTACTCCTTCGGGTTTGGACTAGACGCTTACACCCTGAATCCATGCCACCCCCTGCAGGCGAGTACCTTCAATTGCTGTGCTTGTGCTCAGGCGTGTACGCGTAGACTTGGGTGTACCTAGACGTGTGTCTGGCACCCCAAGATCCTTCCAAAGGAATCGTTATAGGTGGGCGTGTGAGGGAATGAACCCCGGGCTGGAGGGAATATCTGCGCCCTGCAGCTTTTTTCCTTTTCTACTCTACCCCTCAACCTTTCCTGGCCTTGGTCCCGAAACTCTTGCTTAATCTGACTGCTCATGGTATTTAAGAGGAACAGTGTGACAAGTCAAGTCAACAGGCGTTTATTAAGGGCCTGCTGTGTGCCAGGAACTGTGCTAAACCCTAGGGATTTTTTTTTAAAAAAAGATAAAACCAAAAAAACAATCCCTGCTCTTAAAGACCTCACAATATAATGGGGGAGATAACATTTAAACAACTGTGCAAACAAGCCTTTCCCAATCTCCCTTAATTCTAGTGCCTTCCCTCTGTTGGATTATCTCCAGTTTATCCTGTATATAGCTTATTTATCCATAGTTGGTTGCATCTTAGCTTGTAAGGTCCTTGAGATTAGACACTGTCTGTTGCTTCCTATCTCCCGCCCTTAGCCCAATGCCTCGAATTTAGCAAAGGCTTCTTGGCTGACAGACGAGAAAACTTCGAGGTAATCTCAGGGGGATTGGAAAACATTTCTTGCAGAAGATGACATTTTACTTGAGACTTGAAGGAAGCAAAAATGCACAATGGCCTCATTTTGTTTGATATGATCAATCAACGAGTATTTATCAAATGCCTGTTCTCTGTATCTACAAGTCATCTCTTTGTATCAACATTCTGTTTCCATCTCAAAGCTCCAAAGAATATAGTAAAAGAAGTGGAGGTTATCAACTCATGGAATTAATGAAGCGTTCAGTTTGGTGAACACCTATCCAAAGATAGTCTTTTTTAACCATATCCATGCCAGGTTTCAAAGAGTTCTCTGCCCCTGTTGAGGTACAACTCCAGCCCCATACAAGTCACATGAAATCCGGCCTTCTTGGTAGATTCAATTGTCTACAGAAGGCTACTACAATGTATAAGAACTCTTGGTCTCTAAGTAATGTAAACAGTAAGTAAGTAGTCTGGTATTCTGTAAGTCATCTGACATCCTTGGGCAGAGGTTTCCTGAAGGAGAACAAAACTGACACCATCTTGAAGAAACCTTGACAATTAGGACTGATATGACGAGAACATTCTTAGGAAATCAAAGGGACCAGTTTGAGGCAAATTGTTTTAGAATGTAAAATATAGATATTACAGAATTAGAATGAAAACATAGAAACCACAAAATATTACATAACATCTTTGACATTTTTCTCCCTATCTCTTAACATTACCATTCCTCTTCCCCTCCCTCAAACCTATAAATATGTAAAGCTGTGCCATGTAGAACTGGAACAGTGTTCAAAGAAATCTGATTCTTTCCCCTTGCTGGTACAAATACAATCCTTCAACTTATGTGACTTTGTTATTTTTTTTGACAGTGGAATGGGGAGTTTTGTTTGATATAAATGGTGATAATCCATGAGTGCAATTCCAATTAAAGTATATCTGCAACAACACCCCCCCCCAAAAAAAAGCAATGGAAATGGTGCTCATACTGCTTACCTCGCCAGGTTTTTATGAGAAAAACACTTTATAAATAGAAAAGCAACATGTAAATGTTAGAAATTACTATCATTATTGAGTAGGAAGAACACTAAGAAGAAAAGGAGTTAGCTTTTGGTTCAGTATAAGGGAAAACATGCCAACAATTAGAGCTGTCCAGAATTGCTATAAAGGACTGGAGCAAAGAAGTTTCCCGTTGCTGACAGTCTTCAAGCAGACACTGGAAAGTTACTTGTCGGGGATGTATAGGGTCACAGATTTCCATTTCTTCCAACCCCTTTATTTCACAATTGAGAAACGGGGCCCAAGAGAGGTTAAGCAGCTCATCAAATGTCACAGAAATAGACAAGATTTGAACGAAGGTCTTCTGAGTCCATTGTCAAGGTTCTTGCCTCCCCTGAATGTAAAGGGCTCTAATTTAGATACAGGTTGAGTGGAAGATGATGTCCACTAAGGTCTCTTCCAATTTGGAGGTTCTGTGATGTTAAATGATGAAAATTATAAGTCACTGCTAGTGGTGAGTTTTTCTTTTTCTCTCAAAACTGTTAAGAGGGCTGAAACTGCAAATATATCATTTACTTACTAAAATAATATAGAGAAGAGCAATTTAGTACATTTTGATATTTATGATGATAATTATAATTTTGAGGCTTTGCCTGAATTCCCAAGTGCTCTCACAGACCATCACCCTTTCTTGCCTTTTCAGTCTTTTTTTTTTTTTGCTTTTTTTGGAGGGGGGAAGGCAGGGCAATTGGAGTTAAGTGACTTGCCCAAGGTCACACGGCTAGTAAGTGTTAAGTGTCTGAGGTCAGATTTGAACTCAGGTCTTTCTGACTCCAGGACAGGTGCTCTATTCACTGCGCCACCTAACTATCCCATGGCCTTTTCAATCTTGACCCTAGAGTTAATCTGTTCAACTTTATACTATCCTCTATTTTAGAATAATTTGATCTCTATGTTTTTTGCTAGTGCCTTATCAAACTATAACCCTGGGATTATTCCCATCAACTACTTCTCCCATCTTTCTCATGCCTTTCTGAAAAGAACTGGGGGGAAAAAATCCCTCAGTGCATCAGAGAGGCATCTCTCATCATACCTCTCTCATCAATCTCATCATAGCAAGACCTTTTAAACAGCCTCTCAGTGAAGGATATCACACACACTTGCTTTATGGAGAAACTAGAAACCATTCTTCTTGAGCACTCTCTTCTTCCCTTTTCTACATCTCAAAAGAGGGCTATCTCCGGTCATCCTGATCTATATCTGGCCGCTGAACCCAAATGGCTCCAGAAGATAAAGTGAGGCTGGTGACTTTGCACAGCCCTCCCTCACTTGCATGTCATGGCATCACCTCCCCGATGTCATGTTCCTCTTTGAGAATGATGAACAAATAGCAATAACTTCTCAAAAGGACTTCCCCCTTCACTATCTTCTCCTTCATTCCAGTGTTTTAGGAAGAAGAGATCCTTCTTGCCAAGTTCAACCCTTCTACATGTACCCTTGATCCCATCTCCTCCACTATGTTGCAGCAGATTTACCTCTAGAGTCATCCCCCCTGTCTAATCTTCAGTCTTTCCCCTTCTACCTACTCCCTACAATAATGGTTGAATTGAGCCCACAAGCCCAACTTCCTTCATGGTAATAAGATTGAGGATACTCACTCAGTGATAAATACAGCAATGGAAAAGAGAGGAATCAAAGACAAGCACCTGGGAATATTAAAAAAGGCTGAAAGCTCTCAAATAAACCAATTGAGGAACTAATACAGATAGAAAGAAAAATAAGGGAAAATTCAAAGAATAAATTTTTTTAATAAAGGCCATAACTCATTGTATAGACCATACTGTGAAGGAAAATTAAGTCAAGTTCCCAGGGAAAAAGAAAATTCTGTGAACTCCCCAAAGATCATGAAACAGTTAGAAACTTCAAAAGAGAAAGTAAACTGTTAAAATAAGATATTAGGATGGAAATTATGTTTTAAAAATATGAGTTTTAAAATCATAATTAAAAACAGCAAGGTAGAGAATTTAAAACATATGATGGAGAATCTTTCCAAAGAAGTAGAGTTTCCAAAAAGGAAAATGAGAGCTCTGGAACTTGGAAATACAGAAATGGGAAAGAAAAAAAGCAGTTGGCAGAAGAGAAAGCAAAGACAGTTTTAAATTCTATACAACCTAAAGTGACTAACCTTGAAAGCAAAATGGGCAAAGATAATATAAGGATCACAGGTCTCTCAGAAGCACATGAAAATTAAAAAAAAAAACAAAACCTTGATTATCATACTGCAGGAAATGGTTCTATGAAAATGCGTAGATATTTTGAACACAAACAACACAAGACTTGCTTGACACTCCAAGATAGGTAGTGGTTAAATTTCATATTTTCAGTATCAAAACAAATCTGTCAAGCACCCAGGAGAAAAACTCTTCAGCAATTAAGAAACTTCAAACAACTCAGAATTATTTTCTTCTACAGCAAGGATTCTTAACGTGTGTGTGTGTGTGTGTGTGTGTGTGTGTGTGTGTGTGTGTGTGTGTGTGTGTGTGTGTGTGTGTGTGTGTGTGTGTGTGTAGAGGACCCATTTGTCAGTTTGGTGAAGTTTTTGGACCCTGCTCAAAATAACACCTTTAAATACATAAACAAAATACATAGAATTATAAAGGAAACCAATAATATTGAAATGCCATTAGTGAAATGTTATTTTTAAACAACAAACAAGTTCTTGGATTCCAGATTAAGAATAATTTACATACACACACACAAAATCAGAAGAAGAAAACAAAAGGATAGAGGAGGAGGGCCTAAAAGGGGAAAGAATTATGATTGCCACCCAAAATATCATATGCCTACAAAGTTAAGCCAAATTATCAAAGGAAAAAAAAGCATCCATAAATGAAAAACAATCCTTAAAGAAAAACAAAGGCAAGCAGAATATTTGGTCTATACTTACACCAATTAAGAGAAATACAAGAAATGTTGATAAGTACAATTATCAAGAAATGACTAATCAATGAAATAATTTTTCTCATGTTTGTAAGCTATTGTTTGGGGGTGGGGAGGGGAGTGGGATAAAAGAACCAAGAGACATCATTAAATCTGAGGCACTAAAGATTCAATCAGATTTAAGGCATTGGAAGGGAAAGAAGTGCTGAATGAATCTCAAATTAAATTAATTGCTGAATTAGTCTCATGAACAAAATTCTACATTCCTCCCAAAGGAAATTTTATATACATATATATATTCTCTAATCAACTTGCCTCAAACAAAGGGGAGCCCCATTTCAGATAGAGTAAGAGGCTAAACCCAGAAACAATTCTTCCCTTGCCTAGAACTTCAGCTATCGAGACTTGTATGTTACAGAGACAGCTCAGAGAGAATGTGAATACTGACAGCCAACTTTATTCCTCTCCAAGTTTGGGTTTAGGGAAGCAGGCCTATAGTGATGATGATGATGATGAAGATACCAAATACCAAGATGGGGGTGGGGTAGGTGTAGGAGACAACATGAAACAGGAAAGTTAAGTCTATGGATTTTGTCTGGGACGATGCTGCCTAGTAGGAGACCACCTTCTCCAAGAAAGGGTTGTGCCTTCATTGCACCCCCAAGAGATTGGAGGTATGGCTTTCTAGGAATAATCAACACTAAGGGAGAAGGCTGGGCACAAAGCAAAAACTAGGATAATCTAGCTTTAGGAATGATAAATGATCACAAGAAGGGCTTGGGCCAGAATGAGGTATCATAAATTGAGATACAGAATTCCTCCTACCAAATAAAACTGATTCCTTCATGCACAAATATTTCAAAAAATGAAGGACAACAAAAAGGCTCCATCAAAGCAAAAAATTAAATAAAATAATAAATGAATAAATACCCCCAGGAAAAATGAAGATGAAGTGAGATCTATAGGTTCAATAATGTAGAAGTGAGATTGAAGAGAGAGCTCAGATTTGGTAGCACAGAAATTCTACATCCACGAAGGCCATATAAAGGGGGGAAAATAACAAGGAAGGATATAGCCCAAGAATTGGAGACTATCATTTGGAATACACTCAAAGTGAACAGCAATGAGTAACAAAAAGTAAAATAAAAAACTTCTTTTTGCAAAGTGTGTCCCCCAAAAATGTTATTTAATCTAAGAGGTTGAGAGAGAAGATTCTAAATCATATGCATCTCTGCAGATAAAGGAAAGGCAAGAGGAAGGGGAATATATAAATAAATGAAAGAATGAATAAATATGTGCATAAATAAAAAGGAAAGGAAAATGAAGATAACTAATTAAAGGAAATTGGGATAGGTTAGGTAAACCTGTGAGTAGGGAGAGAACCCATGAGCATGGTCTAGCATCAAAGCAACCCAAGCAAACAGAAAAAAGAACCAACTGCTGACTTAAAAGACAAAGGGAATGAAATAAATTCAAAAGAAATTAATGAAGGCAGAAGCTTGAAAATAATAACCCTTAATGTAAATGGATTAAACAGCCCAATAAGACAAAAGATAATGGTATAGACAATAAAACAAACCCCAATGATCTGCTGTATACAAGAAACACATCTAAAACATAAAAACAATCCAGAATGAAAATGAGAGTCAAGAACAAAATTTACTATTCATTAACTGATCCCCCAAAAGCAGAAATTATAGTAATGTTTTAGCATTATTTTAGCAAAAATAAACACAACAGGAGAAATAAACAGAGAAACTGCATCATTCTTAAAGGTACTATAGATAATAAAACTATAAATATTAAGTATATACTCGCCAAAAGATATAGCATTTAAATTCATAAAGAAATCATTAATACATAAATTTTAATATAATAATTGTTGGAAACTCACGTTTCATTCTCAAAGATGGATAAGAATCAGGAAGACAAAAAAGGGAAAATACAGAACTATACGGATTCTTGGAGAAGTTAGATTTGTAAGACCTATGTTGGATTCAGTAGAGCAACAGCCCTTTTTACTCCACAGTGGTCAGCTAAAACCCCAAATTCCCCCAGCAACCATGTCAAAGAGACACAAAATTGACATTGATCTTGGCATTACGTACTCCTTTGTGGGAGTCTTCCAACATGGGAAATGGAGATCATTGCTAACAACCAAGGAAACAGAGCTATCACAAGCTATGCTTCCTTAACCAACATAGAACATTTAATCAGTGATGTTGCAAGGAACCCCACTAACACAGTCCTTGATGCCAAATGTATGATTGGCCACAGACTTGATAATATAGTTGTATAGTCAGACATGAAGCATTGGCCTTTCACTGTGGTAAATGACTCAGGCAGATCTAAGATCTAAATGGAGTGTAAAGGGGAAATCAAAAGTTTTTATTCAGAAGTATCCTCTATAGCAGTGGTTCTCAACCTTCCTAATGCCGCAACTCTTTAATACTCATATGTGGGTGTATCTGCATGTGGGTGGACCCACCTGGAGACAGATAGAGGAGCGGTGTCTTGGTTCCTAAGACCATCGGAAATATGTGTTTTCGGATGGTCTTAGGTGACCCCTGTGAAGGGGTCGCAGCCCACAGGTTGAGAACCGCTGCTCTATGCTCTTAATTAAGATGAAAGAAATTGCCAAAGCTTACCTTGGGAAAATGTCACAAATGCTATCATCGCAGTTACCAGCCTCCTTCAATAATTCCCAATGTCAGGCCACCAAAGATGCTGGAACCATTGCAAATCTCAATGTATCCCAAATCATCAATGAGCCAACTGCTACTGCCAATGGCTTGGACAAAAAAGGTTAGCGCTGAGAGAAATGCATTGATCTTTGACCTTTGAGGTGGTATTTCTGATACCTCCATTCTTATCATTGGTGTTGGTATCTACCAACTACCTATAAGTTTGGCTTTGAAGAGCTGTGACAGAAACAAACAATGGTATGATGCCTAAATGCATTGTCAAGAACCCCAACAAAGAGAAAGAATTATGTTGATAAATGCTGGTGTTGAGGGCATACACAAGTTAGCAGCTAACTGAAAGCTAACCCATACAGAGTTGTTGAGACAAAAGACAACTTGGCTTTCTATACACAGCTTCAAAGAGTTATTGAAGATGGCTCTCTATGGACAATTTATCTCAAACATTTATTGCCTGAAGAAGAGTTAGATAGATTTTCTAAAAGGTGCAGGTAGAGAGAATTGATGGACATTTACCTTAGTAAAGTGACCAAAAGAAATCATTCCCAGCCGTACAAAGACTAAACCAGATTTGAGCTCTGAAAGTGAGCTGATTGAGACCTTGCTTGTCAGACCTTCTCTAATCAACTTGCCTCAACCAAAGGGGAGCCACATTTCAGATAAAGAGGCTAAACTCAGAAACAATTCTTCCCTTGCCTAGAACTTCAGCTATCGAGACTTGTATGTTACAGAGACAGCTCAGAAAGAATGTGAATACTGACAGCCAACTTTACTCCCCTCCAAGTTCGGGTTTAGGGAAGCAGGCCTATAGTGATGATGATGATGATGATGATGATGATGATGATGATGATACCAAATACCATCAACCAGTTCAAGTGCAAAGAAAAGAGGCTAACAAGTCAAAAATTAACTAGACCCATTCAACCAGTGACCAGACAAATTTATGATGATACAGGTGAACAAGAAATTGTTCAACATATAGCCAGGTAACAATACTAGAGATTACTTATGTAAAATGTACTATGTATATAATTGCACATATTTTGGGATCCACGTATTACTTACTATAAATTTGAGTTACACTTCCATTTTATTTTGTTATCATATCGAGATTAGATAGTGTAAATTTTTTATTTATGCTTGTCCTGTTGAGCAGAGTTGTGTGAATAGGAGTAAAGGAGGCATTGATATACCAGAATTAATGGTAGAGAGTTGACCTTGAAGTCAGGTAGATTTGGATTCAGGAGCAACTTTTGACACTTACTGAATTTGTAATCCTGGGCAAGTGACAACCTCTAAATGGCCTTCTCACTCTCCCTACCTCTCTAAGACTAGAGAGTGCAGAATAATTGCAGATACACATTGGCAGAGGGAGTTTCCACAATTGAAATTCCCTAAACATAATCACAGGTTATTATAAAAAAAAGAAAAAGCCCCGCAATTTATTTAACATTCTCTTAATGTTGAACATTTAGGCAGCTAGGTAGCACAGTGAATAGAGTGCCAGGCCTGAGGTCAGGAAAACCTGAGTTCAAATCCAGCCTCAAATATTTACTCATTATATGACCCTGAGAAAGTCATTTAAACATTCTGTCTCAATTTCCTCATCTGTAAAATGGGAATAATAATAGCACCTATCTCCCATGGCTCTTATGAGAATCAAATGAGATGATAATTGTAAGGCATTTAGCACAATGCCTAGAATATAGTAAGCATTATAAAAATATTAATTATTAGTTCTAGGTTTTTTGTAGTTACACATAATGTGGCTCTTTTTTTTTTTTTTTTTTACTATTTTTGTTAACATTTTCAGACTCTGTCCCGTACAATGCAATTATTGGTCCAAAGGGTATGGGAGGTTTTGGTAAAAATTTTTTTACTATTTCTTACCATATTATTTCCCCCCAAAAAATTCTACATGTTTGCAGTTCCACCAGTAATAAATGGCTGCACCTGTTTTCCACAATCTAATTATGATTGCATTTCTTTGCATTTAATTATTTTTGCCAATTTGACTGGTGTGTGGTGATACTGAAAAGCTTTTTTTGGTGCATTTATTTGATTAACAATCAGTCTGAGCATTTCTTCAGGTGATAATCAATACTTTGTGCCTTTTTTATTGTCAACTCATATCCTTTGACCATTTTCCCATTATAGATAGTTAATTATGACTTTTTCCACAGTTCCTTAGATATCAAAGTTTTTGTCTGTCATAGTTACCATAAACATTTTCTCAATCCTTTTTTCTTTTTAAAATTATATTATTTGTCATGTTGACATTTTTATTTTCATGTAGAAATGTTTCAAGCAAATCTATCTCATTCCTAACTATTCCTTTTATCTGTTGAATAAAAAAAAAATCACCTGTCGTCCACAATTGAGATACTTTATTCTTTTTTCTTCCATGGAACAGGAGCCTTTCTTATACATCATCATCACATTTATATCCTTTCAATATTTGACACAGAGATTGCAGGCTGCTCATTTTATTCATCACTTCCCTTGTAGCATTCTTGCGTCCTTCAAAGTGCTTGGGTAGGTAGGCACCAAGTAGTCTCAGTAATGTTTCCACATTAATTTTACCACTTTTTCTTAAAACATCCTGAGCCCTATTTGTCCATCTTGTACTTCCAACCTGTCTATTTCAGAGGAAATGTTAGGATATTCTCAAATATCTTCCTCAACAAAGAACAAGGCAAAGCCCCAATAAATATATGGTTAAAGGATATGAAGATAAATGATCATATGAAAACATGTTCCAAATCACTAACAATAAGGAAAAATTCAAATTCAAATTCCAGAATTTCATTGCACTTCATGTAAATTGACAAAGATGAAATAAGATAGAAACAGTCCATTCTAGAGGGGCTATGAGAAGATAGTTATATTCTGCTGTTGGTGGAACTGCGAAATAGCCCAGCTTTTCTGTGTTCCAGTTAGGAATCATGTAAAAAAAATGACTAGTGTCTGTATCTTTTGAACCAGCAATCCCACTGCTGGCATAAATTTCAAGAAAGTCAAACAAAGGTCCAATATATATCAAAATAATCATAGTAGAATTCTTTGTGTTGATATAGATTGTTACCATTTTTATGTGTGAGTACTTTGGTTGCTGAAAGAGGGAGAAAATTAACTTTTGTATAAAGAAAAAGGATGAAATCAACTTCCCTTTCAAATATGAAAAATTTGATTACTGAAAGGGACAGGAAACAAGAACATTTTGTATATGAAATAGTGATAAAAATTAATGTATAAAGAAACATTTTCCCAGTAAAATATGAGGAGAGACACAGGCTATTGACCACATAGAGTACTGCCCCTCAGATGGATGGACTAAGGACCCATTTGAGGGCAGAGAATTAACTGAGGATGTGGAACATTGTGGCTTCTCCGTTCATTTGCATGTAAATGTTTTGAAGCTGAAAGTAAGTTGCATTTAGTAAGTTTTATCTTGTAAAGACAAAAGGTTATCCAGATGCTCTAATTTGAGACATCAGAAGAGGTAAGAAGTCTAGCAAGTGGGGAATGATGAATCCAATAGGAGTTAAG
>CM053590.1:172430926-172462673 GCA_028646515.1 Pseudochirops corinnae | reverse complement strand
CTCCCCCCCCCCCCCATGGCTACCATTAGATACAAATAGGTATATATGTATGTAAAATTATTCTATACTTATTTCTATTTATCATTTCTTTCTCTGAATACAAATAGCATCTTTCCTCATATGTCCTTTATAGTTAATTTGGGTATTTATAATAGACAATATAACTTACTCACTCAAAATCATTCTTAAAACATTATTGCTATTACTGTATACAATGTTCTCTTGGTTCTGCTTATTTTGCTCTTCATTATTCCATGCAAACCTTTCCATATTTTTCTAAGGAGAGGAGTCAAGAAGATGTCAGCAGGAATGCTTAACTGACTAGAAGACTCTAATTGATTTACTGGAAGCCTGCTGATTGGAAGAGAAGCACACTTTGCATACTGAAGAATTGTGTTGAATTTTAAAAATCACCTCTCCTCCACAATTGAGAAACCTTTCCTATTTTCTTCCATCAGGAGCCCTTCTTATATGTCATCATCACATTTGCATTCTTTCAATCTCTGAAAGGCTGAGGAAAATTCTGAAAGCTTGCTGGTTGGAAGAGAACTGAACTCTATCACAGTAGAACTAATAACTTTCAGTACCATCTACATTTTGAGAGAAGTGAAAGCTCTGAAATTCTGGGTTGCTCTCTGCTGCCTCCTCTGGTTTGACACAGGGAAACAGGTTTTTACAACAGTTCTACTCTGAGCGTAATTGGATGACAGAGAATTCTGCTGATTGAAGAAGAGCTGACAGAGATCTTTTTGTGTTTCTCAGAGAGCCAACCTGAGAAGCTTCACTATGAGCTCTGCTTTGCTCTCACAATTTCTTTTGAGTGTAAGCTGGTTTGGCTTGTTTGCTTTGACTACTGGTTATTTCATCTTTTTGTTGTTGTTTTTTAAAATTTAGTTTTAATTAAATTAAATTAAATTTTTTAAATTAAATTAAATTAAATTAAAATTTAATTTATAGAATAAAACAATAAAACAAGCATTTCATAACAGTACAATATAAGGATGATTGCACGTGAAACTGCAAATCTACTATGTACAACTTGCTATTCCTTTCAAATATACAACAAAATTATCTTGTAAATTTCTTTTTTTTGCCTTTTCTCCCCCCCCCACCCAGATGGCTACCATTAGATACAAATAGGTATATATGTATGTAAAATTATTCTATACTTATTTCTATTTATCATTTCTTTCTCTGAATACAAATAGCATCTTTCCTCATATGTCCTTTATAGTTAATTTGGGTATTTATAATAGACAATATAACTTACTCAAAATCATTCTTAAAACATTATTGCTATTACTGTATACAATGTTCTCTTGGTTCTGCTTATTTTGCTCTTCATTATTCCATGCAAACCTTTCCATATTTTTCTAAAGTCATTGAGCTCCTCATTTCTTATAGCATTGTATATTCTATCACAGTCATCTATCACAAATTGTTCAGTCATTCCTCAATTGATGGACATCCATGCAATTTCTAGTTCTTTGAGGTAGAGAGCAAAATTAGGTGTAAAATAGATCATTTTGATTAAATTGACTGTTGGTTATTATCCTTCATGCTTGAAGAGGAACTAAAATGGCATCACTATGTATCTGCCTTGACTAATAAGTCAAACTGAGAAGCTCTACATTCAGTAGCTCAAGGGAGCTGGTTTTTTCACCATAATAATGTAATACTTCCTCATCATTATGAGTTGTTTTGATTGGACCTGATATAGGCTCCATATTAATTCTGGTTCAATGCTGGGTTGAAATGAGAAATTCATAGGTCATTGGATAGTTAACAAAAGGAGGTTTACTTATCCCTAATATAGGTAAGGATATTCTATAAAGATACAGTATTACTTAGCTTCTGTAGATGTGTTCCTACCTTCCCCATTTTCATGTGGAAATATATCTGGTTACCAGATCAGGATAAGGGTAACTAATGTGACTTCAAAACATCTACTACATAAAAAAGGCATACATCTATGTGGGTGGGATTTTTTTGTATACCCATAGGTGACCGGGAAGCCATATCAATATAGCTAGAAGCAACCAGGAAACTATATCAAGGGAGATACAACTTGAGTCTTGCCCCATCATAGGCCAATCAAGTTCAGTTCAGTCACTTTTTAGGGAAAAATCTAGCCTAATTCTTGTTCATCCTCACAATGGTTTTCATCATATGATTTAAAGAGTTGTTACTTTCACCAGTTCAAGAACAGAAGAGGAGTTGATTTTACCAGCAGGAAAATCATGAGAACCGAAGGAGAAGAATGTTAGCTTCATGGGAGGCAGCATGTTTCTGAAGGGGCCAAGAACATGAATACCACAAGTCCAGAGCTGGTAGCTACATTTTCACTCATACGCCTCCCTATCAGATACCTGTAGCTATATTCCTATTCTCCCCCAGGAACACTGTTTGTACTGCTAAGAGAGTGTGAATCAGGTTTAATATAGTAGACTGTGATATATCAGTTATTACATTTATTTTATATTGAGTAATTGTAACTTTATAAATGCTTTACATTTAAGAACATATGATGTTATGATGACTGGTTTTGTGTCAATGGGAATCATACCATGAGCTATATGGCTAGTGGTGGGAGTGGATCCCATTTCCTTCCCCTACCCACAAAAAGGCTAATCTTAGGACCCTGAGAGGGTTTGGGTCACAGCCCTTTGGTGTCAATCTTTCTCTAGGAACATGAAACCTACCAATGTGAAGGCAGGTTAGATTGAGTGAACTAGCTCAGGGAGGAAAGAGATGACCAGGCCCTCTGTATATTAGCCAATATCAGGTTATACTGGCAAAGAACTGGAAAAAAATAGATGCCCATTATTTTGGTAACAGCTAAAAAAGCTGAGGCATGTGACTATAATGGAATATATAAAAAAAATTACAAATGTGAAAATTCAGATAAACATGGAAATATTTGTATGAAATAACACAGAACAAAATAGGAAGAACCAAGAAACTAACATACATGAGGACTATGACAATGGAAGCAAAAATAGCCCTGAAAGGAAATGAACACTGAGTAAAGGGCAGGGGGAGAGAGGAGCAAATAAATTCCCTAATGAAGGTCCTAGAGTAGAGGTCAAGGCTTCCCTTTGAAATTTACCTCCCTCCCTCACTGAGAAAAATAGCAAGGGGAGAAATTGTGTTTCTCTAACACTTGTATTTTATCAGTGTTTCATGTACAATTTTTTTTTCCTTGCCCTTTTTAGTAATAGATTTCTTTTTTTTTTTTTTTAAAGAGAGAGGGGTATTAGTGTTTTTATGAGATGCTACTTGGTCTTTTGGGAGAGGCAGCCAAGAGGCCGGGTGCCAGACTTGGAGTCAGGAAGACTCATCTTCCTGACTTCAAATCTGGCCTCAGACACTTAGTAGCTGAGTGACCCTGGGCAAGTTACTTAACCTGTTTGCCTCAGTTCCTCATCTGTAAAATGAAGTGGAGAAGGAAATGGCAAACCACTCCAATATCTTGGCCAAGAAAACTCCACATGGATTCACATAGAGTTGGTCATGACTGAAAATGACTGAACAAGACACTTTGTCTTTTATAGCCCGATGAATTTCTAATTTATACTTATGATAGTTGGTATAGCAGAAAGAAGGCAAAATTTGGAGTCAGAAGACCTGGAGTCAGATAATCTTTCTACTTCCTAGCTGCTTGACCCTGGGCACGTCACTTAACCCCTCTGGGCCTCAATCTCTTCATCTGTAAAATCAGGGGTTTGGACAAGATGGGCTCTGTGGTCCCTTCTGGGTATATGATCTAGTGATCCCCTTCCAGCTCTAAGTCTGTTACCCAGTTTCCCACAATGATAGATAGTGGCGGGTCCTCAGAGTTTTCAATTTATTCCTTCCTTCCTTCCTTCCTCCCTTCCTCCCTTCTTTCCTTCTTCCCTTCCATCCTTCCTTCCTTCCTTCCTTCCTTCCTTCCTTCCTTCCTTCCTTCCTTCCTTTTTTCCTTTCCTCCTCTATTTCCTCTAAAAATACCAGCTTTGATTCTGTTGCTTAATCTATATAAATGCTTTCCCCCTACAGTGTCTGACACTTTTTATCCTTGGCATACATACATTTTTCGTGGTTTTCAAATATTTCAAAATCCTTTCTAGGCTTTTTTTTTCTAACTTCTTAAATTAAACCTTTCCATTTTTTCCCCTAACTAATGTTTGTTGTCACCATTCCTCTTTTAAGACTGATTGATTCCATTATAGAATAGTGCTTAAACATGTAAAGTGTCAGTATAATGGGGAGAATGGGAGGCTGCCAGGAACAGAGATGGCAAAGAGCAGACAGCACCTTGCTCAGGCTGCATAGAGAGTCCCTCAGGGCAATGGAGAATAGCCCAACTGAGTGGAAATCTAGACACCGGCATTCCCACTAAAGTCTGTCGAGGACCCAGGTAGTAGGGGGTGGGGTGGGACACAGAACTGGTATATCAAGACCTGAGCCAGGCCTATACATGCTGATATAAAAAAAAAATCTTGGTGAAAATAACCTTCCCAAGTACATGGGATGAGAGAAGAGATGATGCTGCAGCCCCAGAAGTGTCTGTTTCTGGAGCTTTCTCCCCTTGTGTCATCCTTGCCGTTAGTGGGGGCACTCATGTATCTATGTTGGTCCTAGATCAAGATTTGTGCTTGTATCTACAAATATCAAGACTTGTGCTTGTGTCCACAAGCCCAGTATCCACCAGAATGAGGAATAAGTGGCCATAGCCAACCTTCTCAGGTGAGAAAGCCTCAGATCAAAGGCACACTCGTGCCCTGAGCCTTCCATTTCATGCTAGATGTCTTCTGTCTTCCCCAAAGCAACCACTTTCATCTATACCAGCACTAGGCATATTTCACCTCTTGCTGCCAGCCCAATCTTCTAACTGGAATGTGGAGAACCTCCAGGGCAAAGAAAAGCAATCCTCCCTTCAGCTTCAGGCCTCCCATCTTCTGCTGTGCTTGTCCTTTTAAGGGTAGAAGGGTAGTGCCGTCCATTTAATGATGAACATTCTCACACCTGATCATACCCTTCACATACTCTTCACATGCCAGTGACTCTGAATGCCTGTAGATCATCATCCAAACCCCATTCCCCAGCCACCTATTCCTCATTCCCATCCCACTCAGCTCTCCTATCCCAGTTCCCCTCTTACTCCAATCCATTGTCCATTCAGCCACTAAAACAATTTTCCTACAACACAGATCAGATCGTGTCACCCCTACAAACACACAAACGCGCACACACACACACACACACACACACACACACACACACACATTCATCTAACTCCACCCAGCCCTTCCACATGATAAAGTGGCTCTTTGTCTTACCAAGGCAAACCTCTTTATTTATTCAATTCATCCCATTCCATCCTGTCTCCTCCAACAGATTGCCCCCTGTCATCCCACTCTTTCACTTCAATCTCTCCTTCTCTACTGTGTAGGCTCATTTCCTACTGCCCATAAACATGTCCATTTCTCCTCCGTCTGAAAAAAATATCTTACTTGATCCTTCTAATCCTGCTATTGCCCTATATCTCTTCTTCACTTTATAGCTAAACTCCTCAAAAAAGCCATCTCTATAATGTGATGATAAAAAACCTAATAAAATGGCAAAAAGGGATTGTGATGGGAGAAGAGGAAAGAAGGAGGCAGAAAAGGGTAAATTACATCACATGAAGAGGCACAAAGACATATTATAGTAGAAGGAAAGAAGGGAGGAGGGGCAAGCATTGCTTGAACTTTACTCTCATTGAATTTGTCTCAAGAAGAGAATAACATACTCAGGTCTAGAAATCTAATTTGCCCTATTCTCAGTAGGAGGTTTCGCCAGACTCATTTGCTGGTGAAGGACAGTACTGTTGTTGCAGAGGTCCTGGAACCTTGCTGTTGGCTCAGAAGCCCTGAAGAAGGATTTTTTTGTTGTATGTTTACAGAAATCCTGGAAGAGGGTCTTGCTGATGTTTTCAGGGGTCCTGAGACTATTATGCAGGCAGAGAGTGAATTGATGAGGACACTGGCAATGAATATTGTGGCTTTGTTAAACTTTGTCTCCCCAGGAACAGCAACAGAATTGCTGAGAACCTGCCTCAGGTCAAGATGAAGAAAAGATCTCTCCTTGGGTATTGAATGCAGTGATGAAACTGAAGTTTACTAGAGACCTAGGGGTGGAGGGTTTGTGTATTTTCTAATGATTGTATTTAGTGATTAATGTTACTTAGTAACTGATTGCTAGAGAAGTGACTGATTAAGTTAACCTAGTTGCCCCATGAGTGGAAGACTGACTCTTGCATTTTGGGATGATTGAATGATTGAGTAAGGAGGAAAACCTCCTTAGGGGTACTAGATGATTGTTCTTTTGTTCTTTGTTCTAAATATTGTGACCACTTTGGTGAAAACTATGTGGCCATTTTAATGATAGGCTATTGTGAACACTATATTGTGATTTTCTGAGAATGTTTTTCTTTGATTGATTATGGAATAAATAGAGTGTTCACTATACTGTGTAATCAGAACCTTAAAAGCTGTTCACAGTAGCATTCTTCAGGAAAGCACTTGTGCATGGCATTACAAGGGAAAGAAAAGGGAGGGAAGATTGAGGGAGGTATTATTCAAAAGCCAAACTCTACTGAGGAGGGAAAGGGAGCAGGGAGAAAGAAAAGCATAGACAGGGAGGGGGGAATAGATAGGATGGAGAAAAACAGAATCAGATAGAAGAATGGATTAAAAACCATAATCCTACAATATGTTGTTTGCAAGAAACACATTTGAAACAAAGGGATACACACAAAGTAAAGGTAAAAGTCTGGAGTAGAATATATTTTGCTTCAGCTGAAGTAAAAAAAAAAGCAGGGGTGGCAATCCTGACTTCTAATGAAGCAAAATCAAAAATAGATCTAATTAAAAGAGATAAGGAAGGAAACTACATCTTGCTAAAAGGCACCATAGACAATGAAGTAATATCATTACCAAACATATATGCATCAAGTGGGATAGCATCCAAATTCTTAGAGAAGTTAAGGGAGTTACAGGAAGAAATAGACTAAAAACCTTACTAGTGGGAGACATCAACCTCCTCCTCTCTGAACTAGATAAATCTAACCACAAAATAAGTAAGAAAGGAGTTAAGGAGATGAATATAATGTTAGAAAAGTTAGATATGGTAGACCTCTGGAGAAAACTGAATAGAGATAGAAAGGAATATGCCTTTTTCTTGGCAGTACATGGTACCTACACAAAAATTGACCATATACTAGGGCATGATAACCTCATAATTCAATGCAGAAAGGCAGAAATATTAAATACATCCTTTTTAGATCATGATGCAATAAAAATTATATCTAATAAAAGGCCATGGAAAGGCAGACTAAAAATTAATCAGAAGCTAAATAATCTAATCCTAAAGAATGAGTGGGTCAAACAAAAAAATATATAAACAATCCATAACTTAATACAAGAGAATGACAATAATAAGGCAACATACCAAAACTTATGGGATGCAGTGAAAGTGGTTCTTAGAGGAAGTTTTATATCTCTAAATGCTTACATGAATTAAATTGAGAAAGAGGAAATCAATTAATTGGATATGCAAATGAAAGAACAAATTAAAAGTTCCCAATTAAATACCAAAATAGAAGTACTGAAAACCAAAGGAGAGATTAATAAAATTGAAATGAAAAAAACTATTGAACTAATAAATAAAACTAGGAACTAGTTTATGAGGAAAAAAACCAATAAAATAGATAAACCTTTGGTTAATTTGATTTTTAAAAAAAGAAAGAAGAAAATCAAATTACCAGTATCAAAAATGAAAAGGGTGAATTCACCACCAATGAAGAGAAAATTAAAATAATAAATAGGAATTGTTTTGCACAATTGTATGTGAATAAATTTGACAATCTTAGTGAAATGGATGAATATTTACAAAAATAGAAATTGGCCAGATTAATAGAAGGGGAAACAAAATAATTAAATAGATCCATTCCAGAAAAAGAAATTGAACAAGCCACAAATGAACTCCCTAGGAAAAAATCTCCAGGGCCAGATGGATTTACAAGTGAATTATTAATTCCAATACTACATAGACTATTTGGGAAAACAGGCAAAGAAGGAATCCTAGAAAAATCTTTTTATGCTACAGATATGGTGCTGATACCTAAACCAGAAAGAGCCAAAACAGAGAAAGAAAATTATAGAACAATTTCCCTCATGAATATAGATGCAAAAATTTTAAATAAAACATTAAGAAAAAGATTACAGCAACTTATCATGAGAATAATACACTATGACCAGACAGGATTTATATCAGAAATGCAAAGCTGGTTCAATATTAGGAAAACTGTCAGCATAATTGACCATATTGACAACAAAACTAATAGAAACTTTATGATTTTCTCAATAGATGCAGAAAAAATATAACTTTTGGCAAAATACAACAACCATTCCTATTAAAAACACTAGAGAACATAGTAATAAATGGAATCTTCCTAAAAATGACGTGTAGCATCTACCTAAAACCATCAGCAAGCATTATATGTAATGGGGATAAGCTAGAAGCATTTCCAATAAGATCAGGAGTGAAACAAGGATGTCTATGATCACCACTCTTATTCAATATGTTACTAGAATGTTAGTTTTAGCAATAAGAGAAGAAAAAGAAATTGAAGAAATTAGAATAGGTAAAGAAGAAACAAAACTATCACTCTTTCCAGATGATATGATGATATACTTAAAGAATCCCAGAGAATCAAGTAAAAAACTACTTGATATGATAAACAAACTTAGCAAAGTTGCAGGATATAAAAAAATATAAAATAACATAAACCATCAGCATTTCTATATATTACTAACAAAGCCCAACAGCAAGAGATAGAAAGAGAAATTTCATTTAAAGTTGTTATAGACATTATAAAATATTTGGGAATCTACCTGCCAAAACAAACTCAGGAACTATATGAACACAATTACAAAACACTTTTCACACAAATAAAGTCAGATCTAAATAAATTATTTGCCAACCCTTTTGCTGATGTACAAGAACTGGAAATTGAGAGGATGCCCATCAGTTGGGGAATGTCTGAATAAGTTGTGGTATATGAATGTAATAGGATACAACTGTGCTATAAGAAATGATGAGTAGACAGACCAGAAAAATCTGGAAAGACTTGAATGAACTGATGCAGAGTAAAGTGAGCAGAACCAGGAGAATACTGTACACAGTAACAGCCACATTGTGTGATGACTGACCTTGATAGACTTAGTTCTTCTCAGCAATGCAAGGATCTGAGCCAATTCCAAAAGATTCATGATGGAAAATGCTGTTCACATCCAGGAAAAGAACGGTGGAGTCTGGATGCAGATTGAAGGATGTTATTTGCTCTCTCCCTTTTTTTTTTGTTTGTTCCTTCTTTCTCATGATTTCTCCCATTGGATATAATTCTTCTTCATAACATGACTAATGTGAAAATAGGTTCAATATGAATGTATATGTAGAGCCAATACCAAATTACATGCCGTCTTGGGGTGGAGGAGGAGAGAGATGGGGAGAAAATTTGAAACTCAAAATCTTATGGAAGTAAATTGAAAACTAAAAATAAATAAATATTTTTTAAAGGACCGTCTCTAATAGGTTCCTCCCCCTTTCTATTTCTCACTCTCTTTTAATCTCTTACAATCTGGCTTCTTTTTTTCCTTTTTTTTTTTTTGAGGGGCGAGGGCAAGACATTTGAGGTTAAGTGACTTGCCCAAGGTCACACAGTTAACTAAGTGTCAAGTACCTGAGGTCACATTTGAACTCAGGTCCTCCTGACTTCAGGGCCAGTGCTCTATTCACTGCCCTACCTAGCTACCCCAATCTGGCTTCTGACTTTATCATGCCACCAGAATGGCTTTCTCCAAAGTTACTAATGATCTCTTAGTTATCAAATCCAACAGTCTTTTCTCAGTCCTCATTTTCTCCTTGACCTCTCTTCAGACTTTGACTCTGTGGCTCACTCCCTCTTCCTTGATACTCTCTTCTCTCTAGGTTTTCAGGACGTCATTCTCTCCTCGTTTCCCTCCTACTTGGCTGACCATTCCTTCTTTGTCTCCTTTGCTGGGTCCTCCTCCAGATCATGCCCTCTAACCATAGGTAGCCATCTTCTCTTTTCTCTCTATGCTTCTTCACTTGTTAGTCTCATCAGCTCCCATGGATTTAATTACCATCTCCCAGCCGAAGATTCTCAGATCTTCCTTTGATGCCTCAAACTCTATGCTCATCTCCAATCTTGGCATCTCCAGCTGCCTTTTAGATATTTCATACTGGCTATCTAGTAAACATCTCAAACTCAATATGTCCAAAATAACACTTATCATCTTTCCTCCTAAACCCTCCCCATCTCCTACCTTCCCTATTACTGTAGAGGACAATGCCATCCTTCTGGTCCTTCAGTCTCACAACCAAGGAGTCATGCCCCATATCCACGATATTGCCAAAGCCTGTTGATTTCACCTTTGCAACATCTCTCCAATATACCCCATTCTCTCCTCTGCCATCAATCTAATGCAATAACCTGTTGGTGGCTCTGCCTGCCTCAAGAGTCTCCCCGCTCCAATCCTTCCTCCATTCAGTCACTAAAATGATTTTCCTGAAGTGTAGGTCCAATCATGTCACCCTCCCTAATAAACTCCAGTGGCTTCCTATCGCTTTTAGGAACAAAATGCTATATATGGGATTCATGCCCTTCAGATCCTAGCCCTCTCCTGCCTTTTCAATCTTCTTATACTTTGCTTCCCAACACATACTCTTCCATCTAGTGACTCTGGTCTCCTGGCTGTTCCATGAACAAGACAATGCATCTCAGTTCCAGGCATTTTCTCTGGCTGCCTCCCAGTCTGGAATGCTCTCCTCCCTCCACTCTGATTATTAACCCCTGGCTTCCTTTAAATCCCATCTAAAATTCCACCTTCTACAGGAAGCCTTGCCCAACCCCTCTTAATTTCAGTGCCTTCCTTCTGTTAGTTATTTCCTCTTTATCCTGTATATAGTTTGCTTTGTGCAATATTTGTTTACATGTCCTCTCACCCATTAGATTGTAAGCTCCTTGAAGGCAAAGACTGTCTTTTGCCTCATTTTGTATCCTCAGCACTTAGCACAGTGTCTAGCACTGAGTAGGAGATTAATCAATGTTTACTGATTGATTGATTTGTTGGATCCAGCCTAGAAATGCTTATTTGAATTATACTGGATGAATTTTCTGTCTCTAGAGAAAGGTGTCCCATGGTTGACATCAACACTCTAACATAAATGTGCTCTCGTATATACAGTTATCCTTTCCACATAATGACTTTCCCCATTATGGTTTCAATATATTGTGGACTGGCATAAGAAATTAAATGGGAATTTTGGAGAAGTTTTGCAGAAGCTTCAGATGATACATGGTTAGCAGATGACACAGAAAAAGTTTAGAAACTCAGAAATATATAAAATATATATTATTTTATACATTATTTATATGTTATAATATTATATATTATTTTGTTTATTATTATGTAATATTTATACATTGTTATAATATATAAAATAATATTGTATATTATTGACATTTTTTATCTTTTAGCAGCATAATAATTCAGACTTCTTCTCTGATATGAAGGGAGGGCCAAAAATGTTTACATGGATTTTCCAGATTACAGAGGTGCTGCGCCCCTAACCCCTGCGATGTAGAAGAGATAACGTACTGTCACTGAACCACACTATCCACGGCTAGAGCATAGATTCTAAGTATTTTTTCTAAAAGTGTGAATGAATTTGCATTTATTCAACTTCATTATCTCACTCAGAAATACCTGTGACTGGCAAAAAAAATTGCTGCAGGGGTTAAGAGACCAATCTATTTCCACGGAAATACGAAAAGCTAACTCACCCATCTTGTCCAAACTCACAGCTTGGATTGTCTTCAGCTGAGGTTAGCATGTTGTCACTTTAAAATGATCTGGCTTCAAATCTATCCTTTGCATGAAGCAAATCACACTTGTCAAACTACCACCTGTATCTTCAGTGTTGTTTTCCTAAACCCATTCCAAGAAGAACTCCCTGGCTTTTGACACACTCACTGTTTGAGAGTTTCCTGTCTAGCTCCCAGTATGGTGCCTGGATCAGAATCCCTAAAATTCCAGGGTTTGAATTTCACTGATTTTGAGTATTGCCTTGACTCTGACTTTGTATTCAGGTCAGACCAGCCCTAACTCTTCCAGGCTTATTGAGTTTCTTATTCCCTGATTTTATTCCCACTAATCTCCGCATGCTTACCTGCTTCCCACTCCCACCCCTACCCTCAAAGGCCAGGGGGACCTGACCACTGCTGGCATTCAATTTAAGACTTGGCTTCACTTGCTCCATGATGCAACCTACTGAGCTCACAGGCCACAGATAGTGCATACCAGAAATAATTATACATAGTCTTCCTAAATAGTAGTTTCCTAAACAGTCTTCCTATCAGTATTAACAGTCGGAATCCACATTCAGCTCCAGGCTACCTTCAACATGACACTCTCATTTGTTAGTACCCTCCCCTCACATCCCTACAATTACTTAGTATTTACCATACATATTTACCATGTGTGTATACACATATTGCATATAGTTTTCTATCCATATACCACTGTTCTCACTCCCGTGCCCCAATATAATGCAAGCTCCTTGAGTCAGGGACTATTTCATTATTGTTTTTGGTAGGCTCGGTGCTTAGCCCCTAGTAGGCACTTAATAAATACTTTATTAAATAAATCATATAGAAAACTCACAAAATTAGTTTCAACTTGGTCATTCTGGTTTCACTGTAATTAAGTCAGACCAGTCTGACTTAGTTACCCAACATGCCACTCACTTTCACACTCTAGACTTTCTCCAAAGTGCCAAAGTCTATGTCACTCTATACACTATCACATACATCCTGTGCCCTAGTTCATTCTCCCACCCACCCAATGGTGTGCTGGAGCTAGATCTAATTGGCTGGTGAGACTTGTTAAGTTTTCAAGGCCTTGTAAACCTGGTAAATTGGCATTCTACAAGTCAGGGCTTGATTTATTGTTTTGTTGATTGTCTAGACTCAAAAATGTGATGGAGAAAACATTAACATGGCAGATTAAACTTAAAAGTGAGTCATGCATACATTTTTTTTCTGAGAGTCAATTGTTAAACTTTCATCATCATACCCCTGCACTCACCCACCCCTCATCCCCCATGGCCCCAGGGAAATTTCTTACTTAAGAGAATTAGATCTCAGAAAATGCATAATTTAGATACACTATATAAGACTAAAACTGATTTTTAAAAACTTCCATCATGAGTCTTTCTGCTGGTATTCATGTTGAGTGTGTTGGGGGTAGAGGAGTGAGGTGAGTAGCAGCACTAGAATCCAGGTCACTGTCAGCCCCCATGAGATCTTTCTCAGATCAGGGCCCAGTGCATCTGGGCTCACCAGCTCTATACTGTACATCAGCTTACTGACTTTCTTGCCCTCAGTGAATTCCTCCCTCTTTCCAGGCTCCCTCAATCAAACCAGAAAACCTTCTCAGCATAAATGCTAGCTGTTTGTCCATTCTCTTCCCTTTACCGCTCCCAGTTGTGACTGAAGCAGCAACAATCTCCATTCCCGACTCTATCTTAATGTTCTTAAAGAGACTCTGGGAAGAACAAGCATGTATTTCCTTTGTTCCACATGCAACCATTACTTTCTCTTAATGCTCTAGGTTCTGATAATCACACACATGGAAAGGGGCAAGAGGGAAAGTGTGCATTCATATAATTAGTAAAGACTTTTCTTTGAGAAAAGGATCATTTCAACAAAAAAAATTGTATATGTTTTAGCAAAGAGAAAATGATTCTACAGATGAGGGAGTCATTCTTGAAGGGAAAGTGGGGAAGAGAAGGTAATAAACATTTATATAGAACCTACTATATGGGAGACCCGCCCTGTGCTAAATAAGCACTTCAAAAATATCTTCACAACAACCCTAGGAAGTAGGTGCTATTACTATCCCAATTTTACAGTTGGGGAAACTGAGGCAGAGAGAGGTTTATTGGCTTGTGCAGGGAAACACGGCTAGGGGTTTGAACTCAGATCTTCCTGACTACAGGCCTGGTGCTCCAACCAGTGTGCCTCCTAGCTGTACTGCCAGACCATTGATTTTTTTAAAGCAAAGATGAAAATTAATACAAAACTAGAAAGTATATGGGCAGTGAGGTGACATAGTGAAGTCAGGAAGACTCCTCTTCCTGAGTTCAAATCTGGCCTCAGACACTTAATTGCTGTGTGACTTTGGGCAAGTCACTTAACCCTGTTTGCCTCAGTTTTTCACCTGTAAAATGAGCTGGAGAAGGAAATGGCAAATTGCTCCAGTATCTTTGACAAGAAAACTCCAAGTGGGATCATAAAAGGTCAGACAGGATGGAAACGACTGAACAACAGCAAAAGAAAGTATATAACAATGAGAAAAATATATGGCATGTAATTAAAATAACTCCATTCTGGTCTATTTAAATAAATGATGGGTTAAAACTGGGATGTGGTTGGAAGAAAGAACACACAGCCTACAATGATTTCATATAGAAGTTTAATAGCCATCAATCAGTTGCCATAATATGGATCCCACAAGAACCTAAAAACCACCTTAGGCAGCAAACAACTCATTTGCCAAGCAGAGAGATATGAAAGTCATTGCCATTTTAAAAGGATAATCTCAAAAAAAAGCATACAGAAAGAGCATGGAATAAAACTAGCTTCACTAGAGACCAAAAACCCCAAAGGCATTCTGTTGGCATTTGAGGATAAATTGGGAAGGAGGAGAGCAAACAGAAGAAAAATGGAAAAGATCTGTGAAGATTTTATTACAAACCAGCATATCTGGATTCCAGTATCACAGTCATTTACAAGAGACAGAACTGACACCAAAAAGAGCAAAGATAGGAAAAGCATTAGATTAAACCAAGTACACATAGAGAAAATTCCTGCTGGAGCAGACATAACGGTAAGAATATTGATGATTCAATTCACAGGATGTCAGAAGAAGGGGAAAATACCAAAGGCGTAGAAAGCCAGACAAACTGCAGACCTTATTAATGCCGAAAACCGTCCGCAGGAAAACACCAACAATCACCTATCATATGCCTATTTTTCCATTTACTTAAAATTCTTGGGAGAATAATATCCACACCCATCAAGGACATCCTTGATAAAGATAAAAGTAGGGAGAAGGCAGGATTTTATAATAATATTCTACAATAGACCACATCTTTATCATTATACAATTGGCTAGCTGTTTGATCCTGGGTAAGTCATTTAACCTTTTTCAGCTTCAGTGCCCTCATCTATAAAATGGAGATGGTTATAACACCTATCTCACATGGCTGTTGTAAGGAACAAATAAGATAATTTATGTAAGATGCCTTGAAAACCTTAAAGTGCTGCATAAATACTATCAATTACTACTACTACCACTGCCACTACTACTACTACTACCACTACTACTACTACTACTACCACTACTACCACTACTACTACTACTACCACTACTACTACTACCACTACTGCTACTACTACCACTACTACTACTACTACCACTACTACTACTACTACCACTACCACTACTACTACTACTACCACCACTACTACTACTACTACCACTACTACTATTACTACTACTACTACCACTACTACTACTACTACTACCACTACTGCTACTACTACCACTACTACTGCTACTACTACCACTACTACTACTACTACCACTACCACTACTACTACTAGTACCACTACTACTACTACTACTACTACTACTACCACGACCACTACTACTACTACTACTACCACTACCACTACTACTACCACTACTACTACTACTACTACTACCACTACTACTACCACTACTACCACTACCACTACCACTACCACTACTACTACCACTACTACTACTTCTACTACTACTACTACCACCACCACCACTACTACTACTACTACTACTACCACTACTACTACTACTACTACCACTACCATTACTACTACTACTACCACTACTACTACTACTACTACTACCACTACTACTACTACCACTACTACTACTACTACTATTACTACTACCACCACCACTACTACTACTATTACTGCTGCTGCTGCTGCTGCTACTACTATTTTCCTTGGTATTTGTGGTTGTTCAGTAGAATCCTGTCATTTCCTTCCCCAGCTCATTTTACAGATGAAAAAATTGAGATAAACAGGGTTAAGTGACTTGCCCACGGTCACACAGATAGTAAGTGTCTGAGGCCAGATGAGTCTTTCTGATTCCAGGCATGGTGCTCTACCCACTGAGCTGCCTAGCTGCCCTTATTCCTTGGCATACTTTCCATTAGTTAATGATAATTGATATTAATTGGTTATTTGGTATTGGAGAAATATCAATTGGCTAATATATATTGAAGACACCTAGGTGGTTAGAGTTTCAGGACTGGATCCAGGATGACTCATCTTTCTGAGTTCAAATCTAGCCTCAGACACTTACTAGCTGTGTGACCCTGGGCAAGTCACTTAACCCTGTCTGCCTCAGTTTCCTCATCTAAAAAATGAGATAGGGAAGGAAACGGAAAACCACTCCAGTATCTTTGCCAAGAAAACTCCAATGGAGTCACCAAGAGTTGAACATGACTGAAAAAAAAAATGACATCAACAATAAATATTGAGAGTGGAGAACACACTACCTTGGGCTCATGAGCAAGCAAGAGCTGTGATCCAGAGATTCAACCCGCTAGTTCACATTTTTGTTGAGAAAGTGTGCCCAGAGCCTCCAGGACAGATAGAACAACAGAGGCATTCTTATTCAATGACCTTCTGATCATTCATATTAAGCAAGGCATAAAATGCAGAAATTTCTGTTTGCCAAAGGTTTGCCCTGTAAGGAGGAGATCCAAGGGAGAATCAGTTGAAGAGGTATTTTCTGTGGATTGTGGGATGGATGATCCAGATGCTTTTCTTTGTGGATAATGTGCTGATTTTATCAAGTTCCATTTATTCCAGTCTTCTGGAAAAGATCTGTATCCAGTCAGAAGAATTTTGCCAAATTGTAGAAATAACACTGGCTCTGGAGTGTTGAGAACAGAAGTTCAAATCTCATCTCTTCCCTGAACTACCTTTGTGACCTTGGTCAAGTAATGTAATCTCTCTGAGCCTCTATCTCTGCTCTATCTCTCTGTATCTTTTTCTTTATTTCTGTCAGTCTGGCTGTCAGTCAGCCTATCTGGCTTATTTCTACTTTTAGTAGTATGTGTGTATGTGTGTGTGTGTGTGTGTGTGTGTGTGTGTGTGTGAGAGAGAGAGAGAGAGAGAGAAAGAGAGAGAGAGAGAGAGAGAGAGAGAGAGAGAGAGAGAGAGAGAGAGAGAGAAGAGAAAGAGACAGGTAGGGTTGGTGGGGGAGGAGGGGAGGAATCAAGAGCCACTGGTCCATTACATTTTTTGTGGATTGGCTCATTTTACTGTTAGTTCAATACTCTTGTTATCTGGTCCCTTTTTCTTTCTTTTTTTTTTTATTGTTTTTTCTTTTTGGAGGGCAATTGGGGTTAAGTGAGTTGCCCAAGGTTACACAGCTAGTTTTTGTGTGTGGGTTAAGTGTCTGAGGTCGGATTTGAACTCAGGTCCTCCTGACTCCAGGGTCGATGCTATATTCACTGTGCCACCTAGCTGCCCCACCTTTTTCTGTAACGAACTGTGTGAAAGACCAAATCTCTTATACTTTGTATACTTAGCTCCTAATACAGCCCCTGGCGCAGCCGGGTGGCAGTGGATAGAGCATGAGGCCTGGAGTCAGGAAGACTCATCTCCCTGAGTTCAAATCTGGCCTTAGATACTTCTTCGGTGTGTGACCCTGGGCAAGTCACTTAGCCCTATTTGCCTCAGTTTCCTAATCTGTAAACAATCTGGAGAAAGAAATGGCAAACCACTCCAATATCTTTGCCCGATGGAGTCATGAAGAAATGGACAGGACTGATCTGATGAAACAACAACAGAAAGCACAGCACCTGGCGCGCGCGCACACACACACACACACACACAGGAGGCATTTAATTGGTGCTTTTTGATAGACTGGTTGCCTCTATTCTGCCATGAGTGAGGAGTTATGTTTCATGATCTCTTTATTCCCATCTGCTTCTCGTGGAGTTTGCTAGTCTGTCACAGCCCCATTTTAAGAGTGTGAATCAAGCAGCCTGTGGTATCACTCTCACCACAGCTCTGCTTTCTGCACATCTGTCTTGTCTATAAATTAAAGTAAATGGAGGTTTCTTTCGTCAGATGCAGGCCCAGACACGGGGACCTGGTCACGTCTGGGCCCTGTCAGTGCTAGGAGAGTCAGGGCCGAAAGACACATATGGGACCAATAAGAAGAAACTGTAATACCCAGGAAACTCTCTTAATTGTTTCTAAACAGGCTGAATCTCCAGCCCTCCTCTCCAATTCCTTTTTCGTGTTCAACTGTGACTACTTCCAAGGACTACCAGAGTTATAACCAGCAAATTTTTCACAAGGGACAACATGCCTTCAAGTCAACTTTTCAAGACAAATTCAATTCTGGGGGACACAAGGACACATCCTAGCGATGGGAAGGGAGAGGGGGTTAGGCCCAGGAAGAACTCACATAACGTGCAGCCTCCTAGGATACAGCACTGGAGGAAGAAAGCCATCTGGTACTTGCTTCCTAGTTTAATTATTCTTGCAAATTAGGTGTGAGGCTTGGATATTTCTATGTTGCTGAAGGTCTGCAAGTACTGCCAGCTAAATATCAGTGCTAGCCTTACCCTCCAGGCCTGTCTCTCAGCTTAAAGGACTTCAAATCCCCATGTTCCCCTCTTCCATGATTGATCTCCCCAGTTGTTGAGAAGAAGTTTCATCCCCCTATTCAGTATGATCAATACCCTGTCCTGGCATTGACTCAAAATTCACTCCCTTGGAAACTAGAGCAGGGGAAAATCTTGCTCTCTCTTAAGTGCTAATATCCTTCACTTAAGTACTTTGCTGTCCTCACTGGGACTCCCTGTTAACACTTCTTATCCCCTCCCCATGTCCCAGCTTCTACCCCCAGCTTGGTTTTTCACAGCCCTAGTTAACCTCAGTCCCATGCATGCACAGTCCCTTGACTAGGTCATTGGACAATGATATGTGGGTTAGAGGAACAAATTGGCTGGGAATTATGTGAACGTGTCCTGAAACCTCATGCTTTCTCCCCACTGTGGGGATTATTATTGTCTAATCTGTAAGAAAAGCCACTGAGGAAGAGCTCTGAACCAATGGCATTTTATTAAAGGGTCCATGGACCCCTCTAATAATATGGACCTCAGATCTTCCTCATGATCTGAGATGGCCCTTTCCTCCAGGGCCTTATTTTTATAAGGCTTTATACCAGATTTAATACTTGAACACTCCAGAGGGGCTACACAAAGTGCAGGATCCCATTTGTTGATAGACCTTGCTTTGAGGGACAAAAGATAATGCATCAGCTAGAAATGGTACATCAGCAGGGTGAGTGGTCTCAGGTTGGGCTAAGCATGGGGCATCTCCACTGACTAAGATGGTCACCTGCTCATGTTGGACAAAAGAGAGTGGTCCAGAGGTACAAAAATAAGTTGGAAGATTTTCCATGTGATTGAGTCACCTCTGCCATCCTGGGCTTGGGTACCATAAGAAGGAGAAACAAGGGTGGAGGACCTCTAGTTAGCTTCCTATGATTAAGTAAGTGAACTAACAATGTGCAGTTCACAGTTTTGGGGACTGAGAAACAGAACTTAAAATCACCATCCCTATGGAATCGTATCAAGCTGATTAATATTGATTGGAATAGAGTAGGGGCCCCATTTCTCATACTATCACCAAGAACAGTTATAGGCCCCCTATCAACTGATGTCTTCCCAGGGAGCAAAGATGCTTTAAAATATCCTGAGCCAAGCCTAATGAAAAACTGAGGATAGGAGGCTCCAAAGTTAGACGGGAAAACATTTTAAAGTATTTTCTATAGTCTGTTCTCTGTAGACAATACAATGTCTATTCTTCTGTTTTTTTTGTTTTGTTTTGTTTTGCTTTTTGGATCGTGATAGGGCAGGGCAACTGGGGCTAAGTGACTCGCCCAAGGTCACACGGCTAGTAAGTGTTAAGTGTCTGAGGCCACATTTGAACTCAGGTCCTCCTGACTCCAGGGCCAGTGCTCTATTCATTGCACCACCTAGCCGCTCCTACAATGTCTATTCTTTAACTGTCAAAATTGGACAGTAACAGTTTCACAATAGAGACCAGCAGTGATTTACAATGTTTTCAGATAACTTCACCTGGATTTTTGAAAGTATATTATCATTTCATCTGAGAACTTGTTATTACAATGTAGTGAATAACACCTGCAAGATAAGAACAGCAAGTAGTTCTTGCCCTCAAGAAGTTTGCATTCTATTCGGGGAACCAATGTGTATGTTGAAAATTTGATACAAAATATAGACAGAGTAATTTCCTAGAGTGAGGGCACTCTCAGCAACAGGGAGGCTCAGGGTACTATTCCTGCAGATGAGCTTTAAAGGAAGCCTAAGATTCCAAGAAGTAGAGGTGAAAAGGGGGTACATCTGGGCACAGGGATTTACAAAAACGTGGAGTCAGGAGATAGAATATCCTATATGAAGAATAATAGATGGAAAAGTCTGGCTGTGATACAGAGTATGAAGGAGAGTAATGAGCCTGAAAAGGTTAACTGGGGCCAGATTATAAAGGACTTCCAAAGCCAAACAAAGGGGTTTGCATTTTATCCCTATATGTATCCCTCTATCCCTATATTTATCATACTATAGGCAGGAGGGAGTCATGGAATGTATTGAGTAGGGGAGTAACACAATCAGACCTGCACTTGAGGCGTATCACTTTGGCAATGATGTGGAAGACAGATGCGAGAAGGGAGAAAATGTTGTTGTTCAGTCATTCGGTCATGTCTGACTCTTCATGACCCCATTTGGGGTTTCTTGGCAAAGATACAGGCGTGGTTTGCCATTTCCTTCTCTAGCTTGTTTTATAGATGAGGGAACTGAGGTAAACAGGGTTAAGTGACTTGCCCAGGGTCACACAGCTAAGTGTCTGGGGCCAGATTTGAACTAAGGAATATTAAGTCTTCCTGACTTCAGGCCCAGCACTCTATCCACTGTACCACCTTGCTGTCCCAATTAAGTAGGGGTGTAAGATGACCAGACCCGCACTCCAGGGATATCAATTTGGCAACTGTGGGAAGGATAGATGCAGGAAGGGAGAAAATAAATGCAGGGAAAACAATTTAGGAGGTCATTTTAAGAGTCTAAGTGAGAGGTAATGTTGTTGCTCATCCTTCATTCCCAAAGAGCACCAATATTATCATGAGGGGGATGCCTTGACTAACACGTGAATTAGATTTAAGTGAGGCAGAGCTGCTCAAAAGCATCATCCTCATCCCATCCTCCACAGTCCTCTGAGTCCAGAGGCAAGACAAAAGTCAGGATGACTAGCCGTGGCCCAGGATGCGGAGATAATGAGAGTCTGAACTAGCATGGGGGCCATGTTAGCAGAGGGGGGGATAGGTGTTGTGCAGGCAGAATCAATGAGCCTTTGCTACTGAATAGATGTGAAGGGTAGGGGGAAAAGAAGAGATAATGACTCCAAGGTTACAAATCTGGAGGATTAGAATGATAGTGTCCTCATCAAAAATATGGAAACTGGGAAGAGAAAAGGATTTTTTAAAGGGGGAAGATAATAAACTATGTTTTGGATATGTTGAATTTGAGATGCCCACCAGACATAATTTGGAAATGTCTAATAGGTAACTGATGATATGGGACCAGAATCAAAGAAATATTAAGGCTGGATATAAAGATCTGGGAAACATCTGCACAGACAGAGAATTCAGACAAGGTTAATGCTCACATGAAGGTCAGAGGAAGAGATACAAGAACACTTTTAAGGTCTCTCTGAAGAACTTTATTTGATTGTGTGACATGGTGTAATGGGAATAGCAATTTGAAGATCTTCCCTGCCCCTTAATAGACTTAGGGGGGAGTTTGAAGATCTCCCCTGCTTTGAAAGTAAACTCTGCCCCCTAATAGGCTGAATGTAATTACACGGAGCCTGTGATGGAGCGAATTTGCTGAAGGGAAGCAGAGCCCACAGGAAGCTTCCCTGCGGTGAAAATAAACCCTGATAGGCTGAATGGCAGAGCCCACAGGAAGCTGGTAGTCAGAGCTAGCCAGATGGTGGGGGAGAGACAGGACACTCATTAAAGAGATAGAGAGGTTTGTGAGTAAATATTGATCTTGTATTGGTTTGTGGGAAGGCTGAAGGATTCTGTGGCTCTCAGTGTTATTATGGCTTCTGAATATCTTTGGTACTATGATGGAATTGGCTTACTGGTTTTGGGATTGGGTTTTCTGGTGTCTAAATAAATGCTTCAGTTCTATCCTCTACCTGGAGAGTTTGGTATATTTTGTGATCAAACATCATGCAATACTTATAGTCACGGTCTTTATCATGATCATGGGTGCTGTAAATATTGCATTGGCGCTACACATGGTATACATTGGCAGAGGCCTGCCCAGCATAGCATGCCAGCATTGTGCCCTATGAGTGAAGCAGAATTGTAGTAGTTCAAAAGAAATGTGAGAGGCAGAAATTTAGAGGCATTTCCATTCCTAATGTTCATATGGACTATTTGTGCCTGACCTGTGGCAGAGAATGCCGAGCTCATACTGATCTGATCAGCCACAATTGGACATGCTGTACCTTGACTCCAACATAGCAATGTCATTTTGGTCCTCTTCCAGAATGAAGGACAGCAACCAACCATCTACACAGAGGTGATTGTTGAACCCCTGGGAGTTAAGTTTAGCAGCAAGAGACAATGTAGAGAGGCCAGAGAAAAGTGCCCAGGAAAGAGCCCAGAGACATACTCAAGCATCAGAAGTGGGACAAAAATGATGATCTTGCAACAAAGACTGAGACAGAGGTAGCCAAATAGGTAGGGGAAAAGCCAGGAGAAAGCAATGTGAAGAAAATCTATCCAGGAAAGAGATGTTGTTTAGAAGGACGGGATTCTTTGGAGAGGTCAAGAAAAAGGACTAAGAATAGGTTATTGGATTTGAAAATGCAAAGATAACTGGGGAGAACCATGTCAGTTGAGAGATGAGATCGGGAGCCAAATTGTCGAAAAGTGAACAAAGGTAAATTAGTATTGATTCTTTTTTTCTAGAAGTTTATTGAGAAGAGAAAGAAGAATGATGTGGGATGATAGCTTGAGGGCATGCTAGAATCAAGTGAAGGGTTTTTAAGGATAGAAGTGATGTGGACATGTTTGCAAGCAGGAGGGAAAAATCTAGTGGATAAGAAGAAATTTAGTACTTGGAGGGAATGATTGAAGGGTCGAGCTCTCAAAAGATACGAGAATGAATGGGATCAAGAATACAAATAGATAGGTTGGGTTTTTTTCGGGGAGAAGGGATACCTCTTTCTTCTATACTGGAACAAAGGTGAGAGATAATGTTGAGGTAATTTGGAATGTAGAATTGGAGAGAGGAGGAGCTCAGGATGGATAGTCTCCATTTTTTTCCATCCAGCTCTCTATCCACCATCCAGTGCTTCTTAAACTATATGGGGTGGCAAAAAATTTGGCAACAGTGAAAGATTTTCTGAATGTGCAACAACCAAAACTAAAAATCAAATGTATAATAGATCTGAAGGGTTTCTGGCAGTGCTTGCTTGTGTTGCATTGCACAACTACACGCAGCCTTGGTTCTGAACACAAAGCATGGGTACTGAGCACTGCGCATGCCCTCGGGTCACGCAACCACCACAAACATGCCGAAAATTAGAAAAGGGATCGTGAGTGGAAAAAGTTTAAGAAGTCTTGCTGACTATATCTCACTGACAGATGAGATCACATGAAATAAATTTGTAGTGGACCCAAACAGCATGGTTGTGTGACGTCCTCCATCTGGGTTCAGCTGCACATGTGATGAAACGGAGAAGGCAATGGGTAAAGTGCTTGAACTCTGGGGGCCTCATTTTCTTGATCTTTAAAATGAAAGGGTTGGATTAGCTGGCCCCTAAGGTCCATTCCCGTGTGTCAGACCCATGACCTCATTTGATCCACATTAACACTCTGTGAGGTGGATTGAGCAGGCATTATTATTCCCATTTTAGAGCTGAGAAAACTGAGGTTGCATAGCTAGTAAGGGGAAGAGCCAGGACTCAAAACCAGGTATTATGACTTCAGTAGGGCTCTTTGCCCTACCTAACACTGCCTCTCTGCTTGGACAAGCATTCTCAAAATGATCAGAATGGGTGTTGTTAACCTCTGTCTGGGGCTGTAAAGCTGATAAAGGGAAATGTTGGACAATATGAGGCAGGACTTGTTTTGAACATAATTTAAGAGGGCCAAGTGCCACACACCATCCAAATGTGGTTTCTGGTTTATAGGAAAAGAATGTTTTCTGTGAAAAACTGGGATCTAGTCTCTCTGAAACCTGAAAACTGCTGAATTCTGGTAGGGCCATCTGAAACAGGGAATACAGTGTACAAAGCAAGCCTCCTGAGAATAGCATTCAAACCTGAAAATGGGTCTGGGCTGGGGCTGGGAGCTAGCTCACTGTCAATCTGAGTGTTATTGCCAAGGGCACGGTGGAACGAGCCAGTTGCCAGGATTCCTGAGGTAGCTGGGTTTGGGTGGCCCTCCAGATTCCAGGCTGTGCCTCTCAGGGATTAATGATTTGTTTGTCCAACCATACACCTGAGCACTTGTTTGCTTAAAAAAAAAAAGCTCAGTTGTTGTGTGTCTACATTCTCAGTTAATGCTGTGAATAGACTGCTACTTTCCACTAATCTGGGGCCAGCCTCTCATTAACAACAATAATAACTCAGGTTGCTATAGCTTTTCAAGGTTTACAAGGTGTTTTCCCTATAACAACCTTATGAGGTAGGTAATATAAGCATAATAATCATGGTGTAATGGAAAACAAATCAGATTTGGAGTCAGAACAATTGGGTTCAAATCCAGGCTCTGTTACTTACTGTGACCTTGGATAAATCACTTAATGATTCTAGGGTTCTGGTTCCTCATCTGCCAAAATTAAAGGGTTCAACCCTAAGATCCCTTCCAATTCTAAATCATATGATCCCAACATTGTGCTTCTCTCAGAGTCCAATGAGGAAGTCTGAGACCTAGACAAGGTTTCTTTCAGTTTTCACTGGTTCTGGAGAGGGAAATGGAGTTTACTCCCTCCCACCAAAACCCTAATGTCTCTTACATCCCCCAAGGAGAAACCCAAAAGGTTTTTGACCTTGAAGATATAGGAAAAGGCTTTGACACAATACTAGGTAAGGAGTGAGGACAGAACCTGGTGAAGATCCTTGCTCTGAACTTTTCCGAAATGGACCCAAGGGGCTAGTTAGCTGCTTCTCCCCTAACCAGGATAAGAGGAACTTCAGGGTTTGCATGCATTTGCTGGGCAGAAAATGGATAGCCCTGAGACCTCTAGTACCCATCAGACAGGCAGCAACGAGTGTCTTTGGGACTAACTAGGTCCTTCCCCCTTCTCCAACCCAATGGGAGTGGAGACTAGCTCTCCAAAGCTCCCTTGTGGGGGATATGTACTGAGTGGCCAGCATTTAGAAATGTTCCCTCTTTGAATGATATTTTGAGTTTCTTATTATGCATGCAAAACTATATTAAAACCATAAAGTTATCAAATCTGTGACAGTTCTGTTTACCTAAATGCATGCAGAGGTATTGTAAAGGGCTGAGGGATATTTCTGCAAGAGAAAGAGATTTAAATTATTGCAGTTTTGTACATGCAGTTTGGATTTTGCCATGCAAAATGTCTAAGGGTTCAGAGCTGCACATTTGATGGAAATGAGAGAAGAGAGACAGAAAGTAGTAGAACCAGATAGACAAGCAGACAGAGACAGAGACAGAAAAAGGAGAGAGAAAATAAACAATCCCTGGGAAGATACTGCTAGTAACACAGGCTAGTGCTGTTACAAGAAGCTAAGAAGGAGCTAAGAGGGACAGCCATTTCCCCACTTACTCTTGGAAAGCAATGCATGTTGGGTTTGAAAGGAAGGCAACACCCTAGAAGAAGAGGGAGTTAACTAAGAAACGAAGAGGGAGAGATTTATTCAAGACATGAGTCCCCAGAAGTCAGGGGGTGATTGACAGCTTAATTTGCCATCCTTGCCATGCCTCAGACCTAGTGGTTATATGTGAGGGCTTACCTGAGACTAAAGCTTTTCTTTCTATTATTTGTTCTTTGAGGTAGATTTTTCCCAGCATTGCTTTGGCAATACTCTCATGCTGATTTTTAAAAAATTCTTTCCCTTTGAGGCTCTTGAGTTTCGAAATGAATTTAGCTTTCCTTGTTATTTTTTGAAGAATTTTTTTCTTTTGCCTTTTATAATTTTTAATGAACATTTAATTGAAGCTGTTTATTATCTCCAATTTATCCTACACACATGTGCATGCACGCACACACACACATACATACACATCTTGTTTGTATAGTTGTTTACCCATTGTCTCTCCCATTTGACTGTGAGCTGCCTGAGGACAGGGACTTTTGCTTTTCTTTGCATACCCAGAGCTTAGCATGGGGCCCGGCATGTAGTAGACACTTAATAAATGTTTCCTGACTGTTTACCTTTCTTTTTTCCACCCAAGTTTTGCAATTCAGTTTTTTTTTTAAATCCTATTTTTAATTTAATCTTTGTTTTGCTATGTTTGGGTTTTGTTTTAGCTTCACAGATGTTCTTATTTTCTATCACAATCAATGTGTTGCATTCTTATATCAAATTTAGTGCTGCCAATAACATAATAAATACATGTTTTGACTAAGATTATATATATGCGTATACATACATCCACATATATATTCATATATATGCGCCAATAATACCAATTACTGGTATATGAATGCTTTCTTGTGTTCTATTCATTGCTTACCTATTTGGTTATATATTCAAGTGTTTAGTAAATGGTTCATTGTTTTACTTTATTAGTGCATATGATGTTGAGTGCTTAAAGAAACACTGTCATGTCGGATGTCCCTTATGAAACAATCTTACAAATATGGAGGCAGCATCCATTGGGGAATGGCTAAACAAGCTGTGGTATATGAATGTAATGGAATACTACTGTGCCATAAGAAATAAGGAGTAGAAGAACTTCACAATGACCTGGAGAGACTTATATAAACTGATGCTGAGTGAGAGGAGCAAGGACCAGAAGAACATTGTATACAATTAAAGATACATTGTATCTATGATGACTAACTTTGATAGACTGGGCTCCTCTCAGCAATTCAAGGCTACAAGACAACCCCAAAAAACTCATGACGGAAAGGGCTATCCACATCCAGAGAAAGAACTACAGAGTCTGAATGCAGATCGAAGCAAACTACTTGCTCTCTCTTTTTTGTTTTGTCTCGTTTCATTCCTTTTTTCTAGTGTTCATTCCATTGGTTATAATTCTTCTTTACAACCTGACTAATGTTTAATGTGAAGGTATTTGTAGAACGTAAATCCGATTGCATGCCGCCATGGGGGAGAGAGGGAAGGAGAGGAAGGGGGAGAAAATTTGGAATTCAAGGGATTGTGGGACTGAATATTGTAAACTAAAAGTAAATAAACTTTAAAAAAATACGGAGGCAGCAGGTGATATGTACTGTCATGGAATGGATATAAAAGCACATAGAGGCCTACTGACATTAGGAGTAGACCCTGGGTATGAAACAAAAGGGTATCATGAGAGTTTTGAAAGGATCCATAAAACAGAGGTCTTTGTTTAATGGTTTAGAGCAGAAAATATGGGGATTGCTTCACCTATAGGTAAGGAGGAGGAAGTAGGAAATATATCTAGCTACTGAACTCTGACTACCCTTTGAGAAAGAGTTGAAGAATTGAAAGATTCCGTGCTCAAAGAAGGTTTGCCGGTGGAGAAATTCAGAGGCACGTTTCTATCAGAGAAAGGTACTTCACACCTAGGCAGGAGTTACAGGCAGTCATTAGACATTCAGAATCTTCTGGGGAAGCATCCCTGTCCTCCTGGGGAATAATTAGCAGAGGTTTGGTCTGAGCATGCTGTAGAATAACTAAAAGGCAAGAGGAGGTCTGTGAGAGACAAAATGTGTCATTCAGTGCAGAGGTCAATGAACTATGGCTTACAGGTCAAATCTTGCTCATCCCTTGTTTTTGTAAGGCCCTCAAACTAAGAATGCCTTTTCATTTAAACATTTTACATTTTAAAATGTAAAAAAACATTCTTAGCTTGTAGGCCACACAAAAAAGGGTGAATTTGGCCTATGGATTGTAGTTTGTCCATTTCTGATCCAGTATAAAGTATCAGAGGACCCACTTTTGAATCTGTGAACTTTCTGGGAGCAGAAAAACCTGCAATCACATATTAGGAGTGTTTGCAAAAACTGGAGTGGCTTTGGGGCCTGGGCTGAGTGCTGAGATTTTTTTTTGGCATTGTTGCATTCAGCAAAACAATCTAACACAGAGAATTGCCATCTAAATTTGTGATGTGAAAAGTTGCTCTGCTATTAAAACTGGTAGAAAAAGGAACGATACAGCCTGAGAGAAAAATGATGCAAATCAGCGGAAGACTACAAAGATGGTCTGGCACAAGACATGTCTAGAAAGTGCCTTATTAGAGAATAAATATTTGACTGTCATGCAGTTACTAGAAAAAATTTTTTAAAAATCGAGCATGGAAACATGAGTGATGAATGTATTCAGAAAAGGATTACAGAGTTGGCACATGGGAGATTGAATTTCAAAGAATCAGCATAGAGAAATGAAGACAAGATCAGAGATGAAGATTATACCAGATTCTAAAAACAGAAAGCATGACCTCATCATCATTTGTTCATGGGTCTAGCCTATCTAGAATCATTGGACCATATAGTGAAGTGACAGTGAAAATTGAGAATGTGGCATGTACCACTTTATACATAGGGCACCTTAAGTGACTGTCGTATCCCAATCATTTTGCTAGAGATATTTGAGACAAATACTTTTATGTCTATTCTAAGACTAAGATTTTTATATACTGAATGCCAAAGACCACTCATATTTGGGATACATCAAAGTAAACCTGAAGCTTCCTAGGGAAGCCATTGGCATCAAGAGGAAGGTAAACACCAATCCACCAACTATCCCTGGTGTGTCAACATTGATCAAGACTAATCCTGGTTAATTGAAGGCACTGGCAGGTTAATGTAGACAACAAACTGGGACCTGAGATCTCCACATTTTAACCATCCTTGCAGCATATATTTTTGTGGTTGCCTGGCTGATTAGTTGTGTCTTGAATCTTTGAGACTTCATTTGAGATTTTCTTTGCAAAGACACTGGAATGGTTTGGCATTTTCTTTTCCAGCTCATTTTTCAGATAGAGAAACTGAGGCAAACAGGGTTAAATGACTCCCTCAGGGTTACATAGCTAGTAAATGTACAGAGGCTTACAGAAAAACAGAAGCCAGTGGTAACAGTCTGCCATCATGAGAATACAAGTGGAAGAGTTTGGGACTTCCACAAGACATGTACAGTGTGTGTGTGTGTGTGTGTGTGTGTATGTGTGAACCTTCTTTCCTTGAACCAACCTCTTCATTTCATTTGTCTGTGAAGTACTGAAGGTGAGAAAGACTATGAACTAATGCAAGTCAAGAAGCAAGACAATGACCTAACACACCCAAGATCCAGGCCTAGAAGGCACCTGATCATTCATATAACAGCTGAAGTTGAACTCTGCAATAGAGTTCAGTATTGTACCCCATATATATGTCATACCAAGAAGCAGATGGTGCTACTCAGGGCATATTACTCTATGACCATAAAAACACTACATGAAAACTTCAGACATTTGGGTAAAAAGAAAACCCTGAAGCTAGTTGGAACCAGATGTTACTGGCCCAAGATGTCAGCAGATGTCACTAAGAAGTATAAACCTTTTTCTTTTGTGCTCCTAACTTATTCAGCATATTTGGAGAATATTAGCTCTAACAAGACTTTGGAACTTGTCTGCATTGACATGCTTTTTCTTATCTTTGGAAGAAGAGAGTAAGAACATAAAACCAATCTTAGAGGTGATCCTTTTACAACATATACATAGGCTTACACAATTAGGAACCTGAAAACTTTCGTGGTTGCTCAACTATTGTAAGAGATGTATTTCCTAATATATGAGCTTCTTCTTAGGATCCACTCTAAGGCAGAAACTTTAAAGGCATACTAGTCAAGAAAATATTAGCTTTGAATTTCATCAAGAAACCTAGAACTATATCTTACCATTCCCAAGGAGATCTACAGTCCAACAATTTCAAACTCGTGTTGCTGAATGTGTTAGGAAGACAGAAACCAGTGGCATTTCTTATACACATGGACAATCCTACCAGGAATGATGGCCATAGGCTTTATTTACTCCATACTTGCTGATAATTTGACAATAGTCATGAAGTAGTTTGGAGTCTCAGAGGTTGGAGAGGACACAAATGTTCTCCAAGTCCCACCCTGGGCCCTTGTGCATTAGTGAGAGGTTACTCCATCTAGCCAGTCCCAGGATCCAGATCACATCATCTTTCTGTCATGATGCCCAGGGCATCCCCTCCTGTTGCTGCCCACTCCCAGTCAGGACTCTGGCTTCTGCCCTCAGGGCCATGCTAATGGTGAGAGCTCACAACATTTAGACATTTATCCAACCACAGCAGCCACTTGCCTTGTTATCTTCCTTATGCCTCCATGCATGTGCCTTGGGAAAGGGTGCTTTCTTTGGTTATCCTATACTATTCATCAGGCCTGTGACTTCACCCTTCCCTGTTCCTCATTCCCCTTTGTATTTTATTTCTTCCATTAGAATTTTAGCTTCTTGAAGACAGAAGCTGTCTCTCTTTTATATCTGCATCCCTTTCTCAATACAGTGCCTGGCACATTTTAAGTGCCTGATAAATACTTTTTTCCCCTTTTGTTCATTCCCTAAACATTTTATTCACTCATTACTTCTTTCATAACCAGTACAGCTCTCAGCTGAGATGCTGCTATTATTATTATTATTATTATCTATTATCCATAACTTTTGTTCAGAAGAACTCTGACAGAAACATTTGACAGTGTGATGCTTGAGTTCATTGTCAAGACCTTGTGGATGGATTGACTGACTGACTGATTTCAGCAAGAGATAGTCATGTTAAGAAGCCATGGTGTCCAAAGGACACACAAGTTAGTGGATCAGTGGAAAGATGCCTTATGTTTGGTTTTTAAGAGACTGGGCAACTTGTCTATTTACAAAAGAGCCCCAGAGCCCCTGGGAGTCCTAGAGTTAGGCAGACTCTCTGATGAGCAGGATTAATGAGATGGACAATTAGCATAGTGGTGTTGTTGTTGTGTTTGTCCTTGGTTTTCCAAGAGGACCGTGGCATCAGGGAAATGACATGACTTGCAATTGACTTTGATTTGAATGAGAGAGGGCTGTGCAAGGTCACTAGCCTCACCTTCTCCTCAAGAGCCATCTGGGTCCAGTGACCTGATATTCATGAGGATGACTGAAGAAACGACACAGTATACAATGGGAGACCCTGGCCCTTTTAGGCTAAGGCCTTTTCACGCACACACTCACTTAGATTGTGAGTGCATAGGCCTCTGTAAGAAATGAGTCTTTAATTAGAGAAAAGAAAAAAAAAATCAAGCTGGGAGAGG
>CM053590.1:172404022-172430826 GCA_028646515.1 Pseudochirops corinnae | reverse complement strand
GAAGGAAGGAAGGAAGGAAGGAAGGAAGGAAGGAAGGAAGGAAGGAAGAAAGGAAAGAGCATAGTGACCTCTGAGTAAAGGAGATAAACCACCACTGGTATAAAGATTGCCTGAACCCAACCATGGCTCTGAAAGTTCTCTTTCATGTGAAGAAGACTCCACGGGCTGTAACCCAACAATCTTGCCTTGAACTGAGAATCTCCCTTCACATGGGAGAGGTTTGAAGCCAAAGGCAGAACCTTTCCTACCTAGAATTTTAGCTGCAGAGACTTCCTGGGTGTTGAGAGAAGATGCTAAGCAGCCTGGCTTTGGCTCAGCAGCTTCAGTGCTAGGACTGCAGCCCTAGAGCTCTGGTGATGACTATGATCATTTCATACCATCAATTAGTTCAGGTATAGGGACAGATAGATCAGCAGGTCGCAGGACAAATTGGTCTGTGCAGTTGGTGAACAGAGTTAATTTTGGTGTTGCAGGAGAAACTGTAGTTGGCGTGCATGATTCTGCATTAATGTCTACACATGAAATAATATATACATCAATGAAACATGACATTTCATATATAGACATTAATATTATCATCTAACTGCATGCATAACATATGCTTATTTGCTTATGTTAGTGTTATGCATATCTGTTAGTGATACATTTTTCTTTATCTTATTTGATATTTTATTTTTCCCACTTACATGTAAAAACAATAGTAACATTCTTTTTTTACATTTGAAGTTCCAAATTCTCTCTCTCTCTCCTTCCCTGCCCCCGTTGAGAAGACAAGGAATTTGACATAGACTATGCATATGTAGTCATGTAAAACATATTTCCATGTAAGTCATTCTATGAAAGAAAACATAGACCAAAAAACCCAAGAAAAAAAATAACCAATTCTTTCTCTGGAAATGGATAGCACCTTTCATCATAAGTCCTATAGAATCTGTTAGTGATACATTGTCTTGCTGTTATCTGAGTCACATATATGCTAATATTTATGAATAGTTTACCCTTATGTAGGCCTACGCATGTTGCTTTGCTTTTTGTGTTAATTTGCTTGTGTGCTATAGACATGCATACACTATCATGAGATGCATATGTAATATGTAATTTAGACATCTAGCCACTGAAACAGTTGAGCAATGCTTTGCCTTGTGTTATATCCACCGCATGTATTGCTAACATACATTTGATGTAAATAGTATCATGGAATAATCACCTATGCTGTTGCAATAATCATCCTAATTATTTTAAGTGCTGATGTTTCTTTTGATGTTTGTGATGTATATTTTCATACGTTAAAAATACTTCGTGATTCTGCAAGGGCTGCAAAATTTCTGGCCTGAGGGAGAAATGTAGCACTCTTTCTAGAACCCAGTAAAGATGGTGATCTGAGAGTTAGTCACGGTATAAGCTCTGTTGTTTGGAGTGTCTTCTAGTTTTCGCTGGTTTTGAAGAAGGTGATGGAGTTCCTCCAATTAGAGACAGGCTAGATTTTGACCTTGAAGCTGGTAAAGAATGATGGTGAAATTGGACCACGTCAGGGCTCTACCTGGGTTCCTTACGCTGAATATTTTGAGAGTAATTCAAGCCATGGACTGAGAAGCTGCTACTCATCTGAATAAAGAGGAGCCCTAAATTCTAAAGATATTGCTTTGGAGAAAAGGGATGGTCTAAAGGCTGCTGGTGCCCACTGGACACGAAACAACAGAGTTATCAGTTTGTTTGTTTTTTTTCTGATAGTAGCTGAGTTCATTTCCCTCCCAGCATTCTCCTGGAAGAAGAGGCTCACTCCCACTCCCTGCTTCCTTCCAGCTTTTACTGGAAGAAGTAGGGGTGGGAGAAAGTCTCTCTAGGCTGGAGACTGAGTAGTTCATATTTATAACTGTTTTCTCTTAAAGTGGTAGTTTGAGTTTCTTGTTATGTGTTTGAAACTGAATTAAAATCAGATAGCTCTCAAATCTGTGCCAATTTTGCTTATTTGAATGCTTCTAGGGATATTTGAGTGGGGGGGACAAATCCAGAAGGACATCTAAATGACTGATATTATGCAAATTCAATTTGAATTTTTCCCATGGTGGGGTGTTGAGCCACACTTTAAAAATATGGGATTTTATTTGCTTAAATAATTGAAGGACAGGAAAAGGGGGGGGGGGGGGACAGAGAGAGAGAGAGAGAGAGAGAGAGAGAGGAAGGCAAATGTTGGGAATAAACTCCTAGTGAAAGTAAGACAGTATTGCCACAAAAGGTGAGTGAGCAAGCCAAGGTGCAGTTCCATTTTTCCCCCTTTTCCTTGGAAGAAACATGTGTGATATGAAAAGAAAGCCATATCCAGGAGAGTGAGCGCTAAGAAATCTATGTCCATGTGAATGGAGGTGCAGAGTGAGTTCCTCAGGCATGTGCAGACAGGGTCCCAGTCTTAGGAGGATAATCGACAATTCAGTCTTTCTTGGTGACCTGTGCCACCTGGTAATTACACCCATTTTACAGATGAAGAAACAACCTCAGAATTGTGAAGTGATTTGCTTATTGTCACATAACTAGCAACTTTTAAAGCCAGAATTTTAAGTGAGGTTATCTGACACCAAGGCCAATGCTCTTTCTAATACACCAGTCCGCTTGTTTATTCCTTACAAGGAAATATGAACATGCCCTGCTTTGAGGAAACCTTAAACCAAACCAAAACAACACAAAAAACCCTCCAACTCAAAAGTTTATTTTGTAATAACAATCTTCACTTAACAGAAACTATGGGGAAGTCAGAGTCAAAGCTGTGAAGGAATTCCTAGAAGGAATACCATCGAACAAAGAAGTTATTGGTCTAAGGATCACCAAAGGAAGAGGAGGTCGTAACTATACTGAATACCTGGAACAGAGGAGAAGCAAAATGAAAGAGATACAAGATTAAGGATCAGTCCACAACCTCGCCCTTCATTAGTACTATATCCAGACACAGCCATGTTTTGATGCTCCCAGTAGAAACCATGGCCACCCAAGAACAAAAGGAGTTACTTGTGAGATGTGCCCAACTTTGCATTCCATGTGTGTAAACCCAGAGATTGGATTCTGGTCTGAGTTACAATAATTCCTATTACAACAATACATTTTAGTAGACTTTGATATTTCCCATTCATTGTTTCAGTGGCAAGCTAGTTGCTAGTACTCTCTCCCCTAATTATCTTGTATTTATTTACAATATTGTTCAATGTTCAATGTTGCAGTGTCCCGCTGGAATATAAACTACTTGAGGGCAGGGATTATTTTTTTTTTGTTTTTGTGTTCCCAACATCTAGCACAATACCTTATATGTAATAGGTGCTTAATGAATATTTATTTAAATGAATTAAATAGGATTCTCTATTGGTTAACTCTATAGAACTCTATATTGCATTCTAAATAATCATCATAGCTCAATGTAGCACCCTTTCTGGGGCTACTTAACCAACTCCCACTTACAGGTCTCCAGAAGGCAGTTGTTATTTCTACTCAAGTTTCTGGAGGTAATACTGAGGGGCTAAGGTGTCTAGCATTTCCACTAATGACAGTGAGTATCCCCATTGGATATACTTCCTGTTATCAATCAGACCTAGTTAGCTTTTAGCGGAGTATTAACTAAGAAGGTATAGCAAGGAGAGTTATTATAAAAACATCAAGCTAAGGACAAACTTTTGCCTTTCAAATAAAAGGCTCTTGGAAAGATGGTTCAGACTTAGAAAAATATAACCAAAGGGTAAACTCCTTTTTCTTCCTCTGTGGAGTTCTCCTTAAGGCTCCCTTTAGCATCCAGCTTTCTGCTGAGCTCCAAGCAGATTTCTGTAGATTTCTGAAGCTACCTTTCCTCAGTGGGTCCAATTTGTCCTGAGCGTGTCTCTCAGATCCTAATGCAGACACTAATACCAATGCCAATGGAAAATTCAGAGTTTTTGACCTTTAGAGATTCACAAGGTCAATGGGAAAGGAAGAGAAAGAAGAGAAATTTGATTCTTAATCCTCCCACCCCCCAATAATATTTTTGTCTCAGGAGTTCTTCACAATTGGATTTGACCCCCTACTTGACTGACTTGCTTTTGGAATGTGAGATTCCAAATTTACTTCCTGTTTTATCCATAGTTTCACTATGACTGATTCTCTTCAACCGATCACAAGGTATTTCCTATGTAGGTATCATTTACTTTCATCCAAACACCCAAGCACTCCACTCTCTCAAAATAATTAAGGCCTTGTTTGCACCTAGTTCATACCTCTGATTGATGGATTCAATCTGACTGTTTGGACTATCTGTGATCCCATTAATCATGGTGAAGGTAAAAACTTGGACCTATATACAGCATTTACATAGCACTCCAAGGTTTACAAAATTGTGTGTGTGTGTGTGTGTCCATTTGCACAGAAAAAGACAAGGTCCTCCCCACTTACTTCATGGTCTTACCAGCTATGAGTAAAGGAGTCACTTCCTCCCTCAGAGGAAAATGCAGCAAAAGCCCAGGTAATGCTGAGTCAGGACATTTTAAAGACATGACCATTTTGCTAATGGAAAAAGGCTTCGCTCAAACTCACAGAGTAGTTCAATCTGGAATGTTCTCTAGTCCTCCAGTTGGGGCAAGTAGGTGACATAGTGAATAGAGTGCTAGACTTGGAGTTAGGAAGACTCATTTTCATGAGTTCAAATCTGGACTCAGACATTTACTAGCTATGTGAGCCTGGGCAAGTCCCCTTATCCTGTTTGTCTCAGTTTCTTCATCTGTAAAATGAGCTGGAGAAGGAAATGGCAAACTACTCCAGAATCTCTGTCAAAAAAAACTCAAACAAACCCATATGGGGTCATGAATAGTTTGACACTATTGAAAAACTACTTAACAGTAAATATATAACATTCCCATACTGGTCAAGAAATTAGACTTGATGACTTCTTAAGTCCCTTGAAACTCATGAGATGCCATGATGCCAGATCCACTGACCTCCAGTCTCCTGAAGCAGTCTCCTTGGTTCTTCATGTGAATGAGACCATCTTAGGTGGTGTGAGCATGCACCAAACCCCCATTACCTCTGTATTTTACAGATGAGGAAACTGAGGTAGAGAGAACCTAAAATGACCCACCCAGCATCATACAGCTAGTAAATGTCAGAGACTGGATTTAAACTCAAATCTATCTTGACTCCAAGGCTAGAACTCTACCCACTATGACAAGCTACCTTCCTAGTTACAACAGTCTGATTTATATACAATTTTCAGGAGCAGAGATATTAGGTAAAGCAAGGCACATTGGGACCACCAACATGTTGAGCAGGGATGTATAATTTTTTTTTAACTCAAAGTCTACTGAATGATTCATAGAAAAATATCAAAGGTCACACAGGAATTATCAGCAATTTAGGAGAAGTTAAAAGAGAAATATAAAAATAAAATTTTGTCATATGTAACAAATCAAATGGACTAGACTTTTGATTTCATAACTCATCATGGAGGTGGCCTTGGATTGTCAAAAGCCATGTCAGTGGAGCACAAGCTCTGGTAGGGTCTACCAAATTGGAAGACTCTGAGAATGAACAGAACAACAAATTACATGCGTCTTGACTGAGGACCAGCGTAGCTAAATCCAGACACGTTCATCAGAAATTTGGGTATCAAAAGAGTTTTGTTTTTCTTTTTTAATCAAGGTAACTCATGCAATGGACAAAACTGGACCACAGATGGACTGGGAGTTTCATCAATGAAAGGAAAGTATCTCCACTGATGAAACCGTAGATGGGGCAAAGTGTCAAAATACCACAAGTAACAAAAAGTCTACTTCAGTTACGTATTATGGCTGGTTAGGTAACAGATGTGGGCAGAAGTTATATGTAGTAGACAGAAAGGAAGCCTCAGAGTCAGGAACACCTGGGTTCAAGTCAAGGACATGCTTGTAAATGTTTTACAACCAGTTCTTAGAGGAAAAAAAAAGACAATTTTAAGTTTAATCTGCATTATTAACATGTTGTCCATCACTTCCTGAAGTCTAGACAAGCAACAAAACAATAAGCTAAGCCCTGATTTGTAGCCTTTGCTGATTTCCAAGATGTAAATGTTCACTTTGGAAATTTAACAAGCATAGGGCAGAGGTGGCTTCAGCATGCCTCCCATTCCAGTTCTAACTGTGTGGTTCTGGGTAAGTCACTTAAAGTTCTCAATGATTCAGGAAACAGTCAGCAATCTGTAAATATTTATTAAGCTACTCAGCAAAGTTGGTTGGTCAGCTAGCAAGGTGTTAAGTGTTAGGGCTTTATTTAAATACTCACTATGTGCTAGTCTTTGTTGAGTGCTGGGAATATAAGGAAAGGTTAAAAAAAAAAGAGAGCCTACCCTATAGATGCTTGCATTCTAATGGAGGAAACAACATGTAAATTTAACTTGGTACCTACAAGATATATACAAAGTAGATGAAATCTAATCTTGGGTGGGAGGGAGATACAGAGCAGATGTGGCTTTCCCCTGGCAGGGTCTTCCTTCTCCAAAGTTCCAGACACCAGTGAAACCAAAGGCTTGTACTGCACCAAACTGAACCAGAGGAGAATGTAATGACCGGGTCTAATAGCTGGCCCTGTATCCCTTTTACCTGGAAACCTAGACTCACTTGACCTCCACCGGTAGGCTGAGTTGTGCACCAGACTCGTATCTTTAGGGGAATTAGACATCCCTAGCTTGCTGATGATGCTGGTTCTCACCTCCAGTCTTGCTCAAGCCTTGGAAAACCAGTTCCCCAATAGCTAGGCTCTTATTTTACAACCTATGACTGAAATAGTGTGGGAAAGACAGGTAGGTGATAAAGTGGACACTGGACTTGGGATCCAGTATTCAAACTGGAGAAACTGCTTCTGGGAGACTGGAGGTCAGTCCATCATGGCATCTCATGAGTTTCAAGGGACTTAAGTCATCTAGTCTAATTTCTTGACCAGTCTAGGAATGTTATATATTTGCTGTTGAGTAGTTTTTCAGTAGTGTCAAACTATTCATGACCCCATTTGGGTTTGTTTGGCAGAGATTCTGGAGTGATTTGTCATTTCTTCCTCCAGCTCATTCAAACTCATTCAAGCTGAATTCAAACCCTATCCCTGACACTAGTCACGTGACCCTGAATCAGTAAGTCACTTGGTATTTTACCTGTAAAATTTGGATAGTAATACTACCCTATAGGGTTCTCCTGAGGATTAAGTGCGATAATGTATGTGAAGTGCTTTGCAAACCTTAAAGTGATATTAAAGTGGTATTCGGGGAAGGAGCACTGGATGTGGAGTCTCTTCCTTTAATAATAACCTGCATGGATCCATGAAACCTCTGAAGCAAGGGTTGCCTCCCGCTTGTGGGAGTCGGTCACATTCTATAGTCTGGAATAACTCAGTCTCCAACCAAAGGGAATGTAAGGAGCTCCAGGACAGTGGTTCAGTGACTGACTCTACCTCAGATCAGTTTTCTTATTCAACCTGCTTTGACCCACTAACATGGCTGTGGTAACCAGCTCCCAGCTCATTTCTTACAAATGAGCATTTGCTTTGTACAGTAGTTCCAGTGACCTGTCTCCGTCTTTTCCTCTTGCCTTAGTTCCTCCTTTTCTTGGTCCCTTTTCCTTGTTCCAATCAACCCATAAATATTTATTAAAAACTGACTATTGGCTAGACACTATACTAAGTGCTGGGAATATAAAAAGAGGTGAAAGACAGTCCAGATCTCAAGCTCTTTGTGACGTAGTGAATATAGTCCTGGACCTAGAATGGGAAAGACCTTGATCTAAACTTTTGATTCCTTCTAACTGTGACCATGCAAACTCTCTGGGCTTCCTGTAAACCTCTTTCAGTCAGATCAATTGTTATTCAGTCATATCTGACTCTTCATGACCCCATTTGAGGTTTTCTTGGCAAAGACACTGGAGTGGTTTGCCATTTCCTGCTCCAATTCATTTTACAGATGAGGAAAATGAGGTTAACAGTGCTAATGACTTTCCCAGGGTCACACAGATAGTGAGAGTCTGAGGTCAAATTTAAACTTAGGTCCTCCCGACTCCAGGACTGACACTCTACTCACTGTGCCCCCTTAGCAAATTTATAACATTATTTATTAAGTTATAGACAGACTGTGATTTATACACATGGAGGAAATTCTCACGGAGCTAAACTCACAGATTCTCAGAGTTTGGTTTTATGTAATGTTCATATTTTGTTGTTGTTTTTTTCTTTGACTCTGTGTATTAATGGTTGCTAAATAGAGAACAAAAAAAAGTACAAGTAAATATTCAAAGACTGGTTCTCTGCCCAGTTTTATAGGTTTGTTCTGTGTGAGCAGCCACAGTTCCACATGTTTGTGCTTAGAAGGAATCATAAGGCCTGCAGACAAATCATTCCTCTTTTTGATGCAGAGCCTAAAATATTGTATTATTTCACAAATGAAGGAAAGAAAAAGACAATATCTATTCCATCCTTCCTCCCTGCAGCTCTGCTCCACCCAAGCCTCTGCCACCATAGAGGCCCTGACTTCACTAAAGCATCCTCCCCACCCTCTCTTCACTCTCTGAGGCTATCTCTATTTGTTTTTTTTTGTCCCAGAGAGCATCAGATGGACCCACTGAACTTATGACTGGTTTCTTCATTTGAGGTATTTGAAGATTCATCATTAGCTTTGGATTTCTTGAGTGATTTTTTGGAACCCTGAGGTTCAGGTTTGCATCTGATCTACCCCTAGTTTTTTTCTGTTCACTTGGGTTATCTTTCTGTCTTCTGATTTTCATAGCCTGTGTGTTATAATCCTTTTAGGGTCAATGTGTTATAATCTTGGCTTTGGATCTTATGATTTAGAGTCAGAGTTTCTTGCTTTAAAAATTTACTCTGCTGCTTGATACCAGTGTGATCTCAGGAGGACACAACCACTCTGGGCTTTCATTTTCCTTATCTTTAAAATAAGGGTATTATACATAAACACAAAACTATTTATAGCAGCACTTTCTCCTCCCCTCTTCACCCCCCACCCTGCAATGAAAACAGCTGGAAATAAGGTATGTATCCATCAGCTGGGGGATGGCTAAATAAGCTCTAATGCATGAATATAGCAGAAAATCACTGTACTGTTGGTGCAGTGATAGAGTGCCAGACCTTGAGCCTGGAAGACTCATTTTTGAGTGTTCAAATCCAGCCTCAGATACTTAGTAGCTGTGTGACCCTGGGCAAGTCACTTAACTCTGCTTGCCTCAGCTTCCTCATCTATAAAATGAGCTGGAGAAGGAAATGGCAAACCACTCTAGTATCTTTGCCAAGAAAACCCCAAATGGGGTCACAAAGAGTTGGATATGACTGAAAAATGACTCAACAACAACTATAAAAATAAGTTAATGAAGACTATGGTTCATGTGCAGAGATTCCCTGACTGCTACTGGCTGGCCACATTGTAAGACTTAGCATTGTCTTGTTCGGACCTTTGATATGTGTCACTAATCAGGATAAGGGGTCCAATAGTTGAAAAGAAATGACTCTGATAGTGATGAAGCATACTGTTCACCTGCAGAGAAAGAACTGGTGGTGTTTGAATATAGACTGAAGCTCGCTACTTTTCACTTTCTTTCACATTTTTTCTTGTACTTGAGTCTTCTTACACAAAATGACTAAAATGGAAATGTTTTACATAATAGCACATGTATAACCTATATCTGATTACTCACCATGTCAGTGAGGCAGGGGAGGGGGGGGAGGGATAGAATTTGGAAGTCAAAACTTTAAATGAAAATGTTGAAAAAAAAAAGAAATTACTCCAGTCACTCAAAAATAAATAAACATTTATGAAGTGCCTACTGTGTGTTGAGAACTGTGTGAAGCATTGTGCCTGCAAAGGAAGGCAAAAGACACTCCCTTTGCTCAAGGAGCTCATAGTCTAATGGTCAGACAACATGAAAATAACTGTATGCAAACTGGGCACATTCAGGGTAAACTGGAGATAATCAGCAGAGGACAGATACTAGAATTAAGAGAGACTGGGAAAATCTTCTTGAAGAAGGCCAGGGAAGCCAGGAAACAGAGATGAGAAAGGAGAGAGTTCCAGGCATGGGGGGCAGCCAGTATAAATGAACCAGGGAGTGGGAAGGTAGCTTGTCTTATTCAAGGAATAGCAAAAAGTTCAATGTCACAGAGTACATGGGGGTGTTGTGTAAGAAGACTAGAAAGATAGTGGGAGTAACTTGTGAGGGACTTTGAACATCACATACGAGGTTTTATATTTTATCTTCAAGGTAACTGGGGACCACTAGAATTAACTGAATAATGGGGTAACATGGTCAGACTTTTGCTCTAGATGTGACATTTTGAGCTATTTCTTATGAAGAAAGAATGGTTTGCCCTATTCCCTATCCTAGCTACCAGCAAAATGGAAGACAAAGCATATATTTTGCCTAATCTTGAGCCTGGGTTATAAATGCTTACTTTTGCATTTGTTCTTTATTGATTTTATGAGAATGAGTATCTGTCTCTAGATAGACGTGACCAGGTTTGGACACAGCACTGTGAGTCTGAGAGGTCTGAAGATCCCGGGTCCTTTTGGTTGGAGCTGAATGGTAGAAATCAGAGGAATCCCCATTGACTCCTCTTCAAAGAATACTGGACCACCGAGAAGAAGACTGGCCCAAGCCTGGGATGCTTAACCAGAACATCTCTACTGTATTGGGAATGCTTTGGATAGTGTAGAGCTAAGGTGAAATGTGGATTGCCTACTCAATTGCTCCTAAATTTGTTTTATATTTTGATGAAGATCAAGAGATTGTAATAGTAATTAGAAGTCGAGTTACCGAATTCTGTTTTAAGTCATTTGGTCAATGTGAACTATGACTCCTGTGTGCCTTTTAGTATCTCTTTTACTTGCAGGAAATAAATAACCTGTCCCATATCTAATTCATATTTTTCACTGAGTAACCTTTTTATTCCCTTCTCTGGGGAGATCCAGATATGAACCCAAACCTAAACTTTAATTAACTTTTCCCTTGGGTGCTCAGGTGGAAATTTAATGAGCCAGAGAGTGCGGAAATACAACTTAGTCCCCTTCTCATCAGAGACTGGGCCCCACCAAGATTGAATCTGGTCTGGATTGTTTGTGGCTTCAGAGCAGATAGGATCCTTAGTGAAAAGCGAGTAGGTCCAGTGGCCCAGGGAGTAAGTCCAGTGGATCAGCAGCAGTTTCCAAATGTTAGAGAAGAAATGATGACTATAAAATAAACACAGACCACTCTGCCCCCTACCACTTAGCTTACGTGTTGCCACTTCCCCAGGCTTCTCTGCTACCCTTAAACAAGATTTGGGGGCTGTTTAGCCTCTCTGTAAATGGTTTTAGCTTCCACTGATAACGTTCCCTCATTCGTAGGGGTAGTCCCATTGTACACCAGTTCCTTTTGCTGCTAATGGTCTGATTAGCTTTTACACAAAAATATTTAATTCAAAAGGTATAATCACAAATACATAAACTTACTCCCCCAATACAGGGAGCTTAATCCCCCTCTCCTCTTATACCACCTCAGTCTTGGGGGAGGGGAAGAAGATTAAGTTCAAAGCTTAGTTCCTATGGAGCACAGTCCCAGTTCCAAGACCAAAACCCACCATGGATTCAGGTCCCAGGCACGGCTTCCTAGTAGAGAAAAAAATACCACCTTCAAGGACCATTTTTCAGAGGTAGGGTCAAAGAGGGAGCAGGAGAAGGAAATCTTTCTCTTTTCACAGATTCAGGTCAAGGTGTATATGCTGTGGGTAAGCTATGTCCCAGAAAAGAGAGTGAATGGTTTAGTCTTGCCAGATTTTATATCCAGGCAGCCAAACAAAGGAGGCCACTCCACCTATGTGGTAGAGGAGACAGATGCCTCCATGTCAGGTGATCTGAGCATGCCCAGTCTAGCCTGGGTTACAAAAGAATATAGAGAAACTTGGGAGGACCTAAATGAACTGATGCAAAGTATAGGAAACACAGCCACATAAATGAAAACAATAACAATAACAAAACAACCAAAGTTGAATGATACAAAATTATAAAGACCAAGCATGGCCCCCAAAGAAGAGATATGACAATGTCCCTATCTCCATTAGTAAGTAGACCATTAGTAATGATCTCACAATTGGACATAGGAGGTCATAGAAAAAAGTATGGAAGTTCTTTTTGTAGTAGAAAAAAAGAAAAAACAAAGTTATCTATCGTTTGAGGAAAGGTTGAACAAATTTTGGTATATAAATATAATGGAATATCACTGCTCCCTGAAAATAATAGATAAAAGGAATTCAGAGAAACAAGGAAGGATGAAAAGGAGTTAATGAAAACTTCAGTAAATAGAATAAGTAGAACAATATGTACCATGACTACAACAATGTAAATTAAAATAATCCTGAAATACACTCAGACTTATTAATTACAACAACTAATTCCCAGCCTAAAGAACACACAGTGAAACATACTTCTTCTCTCAAGATATAGAGGTGGGCATGAAATGTTTCAAATTCTGTCAGATTTAGTCAAAACTGTTGATCATTTTTGCTTAAATGTCTTTATTACAAAAGAAGACATAATGAGAGATACCTATAGTATAAACAATTATGGCAGCTCTAGGTCATTCTGTAACCAACTTCCATCTGGTTGAGGTGGGCAGTATCTCCTAGGGGACATTCCTGTGTTGCATGCTCTGGGAGATGTGACTCCTGACTAGCTAAGAGAAGGGTGAGTATAATAACAACATGTCTGTGTAAGAGAGGTTTTTTTGGACACACACTTCAAGGGAAGAGGTAGAGAAGGGAATAAGTATTTATTAAGTGACTATTACGTGCCAGGCATTGTGCTAAATACTTTATAAATGTTATCTTGTTTGATCTTGAAGAGAGACCTTGAGAGAGATGAGTCAAGGGAAGCCAAGAGCAAGCTTTCCAATGGCTACTGGATCCCCAGAGCTGCAGATGTGCAGAGGAGCTGGCCCCTTGACTTCCAGAGCCAACAGATCTAAAAGTGCTGAGAGGAGGTGCCTCAGTAAGATCATTCTTTCTCTCCCAGTTTGAGCTGAAAATGTATTTAAAACTTGTTTACTCTGTGATTCTTCTGAATATTTGAATCTGTAGAACTTCTCTGATTTCTTTTTGCTGCTTTCTTGGTTAAAGAGGTTTACAAAGTGTCCAGGATGGTCTTTTGTGTAAGCACTATTGTTAGTGAAGCTAGTTAGCATAAGCAAAACGCTACCCTCCCTTCTTAAGAGTGGCTTTCATCGTAAACCCAGATTCTTTCCCCTAGACTAGAGATATTTGAAGTCGAGGTGGGGCAAGTAGACATAATTCTAGCCTGATAGTAATTTTAGAGACTGGAGAAATCACTCAGCTTTGAAGATCCTGGATCCTGCCACCCTTCACCCCTACCTCCACCCTAGCTGGGCATGGTTCTTCCCCTCCTCTGTTCAAAGGTAGGTCAGATCCCAGACCCAATCTATCCATGCCACTCTCAAGCTGCACTTTCAGATATTTAGAAAGCAAAGACACATAGATCTGTCTTACATTTCTAAATTAAAGAAGCAAACATTAAACAGATAAAAATAATCTCTAGGTTTCTGGTAGGTGATTGTCTGTTTTAATTCTGCTTTTCAATTTATTATTTTTTTGTCTAGCCAATGCCTGGTATACTTCCTCTTAGAGATGACTGTTGCCATGGAGAGCAATGAGGCCAGTGGCAACAACGGGAGCCAACCAGCTGAGGGGAATGTAGAAAAGGCTGCAAGGTAAGGTTGGCTACACACATGTACACAGTGCATCAGTTTGAAAGAATACTTTGCTAATATTGACCCTCTAGTGTACATGTTAGTATTGAATTCCTGAATGTTGACCTAAATCTTTCATCTCAATACCTCATTTGGACCTTTTTAAAACAAATTTCCATTTATTTATTTTTAATATTCATTTAAAAAATTTTGAATAAAACTATATGTACCCTTTGATCCAGCAATACCATTAGTAGGACTATATCCCAAAGAGATCACAAAAAGCAGAAAAGGACCCCCATGTACAAAATTATTTATATGAATATAAAGATTTATATATAAATATATTTACATATAAATTTATAAAAATACAAATATTAAATAGATCAAGATTTATAATGTTTAATATAAACATAAAGTACATTAATGTTTATAATATTTAATACAAATATTAAATGTATGCTATATTAAATTTATAAATATTTATATAAATATCTTTTTTGTGGTGGCAAAGAACTCGAAATTGAGGAATTGCCCATCAGCTGCAGAACAGCTAAATAAACTGTAGTATATCAATGTAATGGAATATTATTGTGCTATAAAAAATGATGAGCAGGAGGATTTCAGAAAAACCTGTAAAGACTTACATAAACTGATGCAAAATTAAGTGAGCAGAATCAGGAGAACATTGTACTCAGTAACAGCAACAATGTATGGTGATCTACGATGACGGACTTAGTTCTTCTAAGACAATTCCAAAAGACTCATGATGGAAAATGAAGATATAAGACAATTCCAAAAGACTCATGATGGAAAATGCTATCCACATCCAGAGAAAGAACTATGAAATTTGAATGCAGATCAAAGCATGCTTTTTTTTCTTTCTCATGGTTTTCCCCTTTTATTCTGATTCTTCTTTTACAATATGACTAACATAGAAATATGTTTAATATAGTGTACATGTATAACCTATATCAGATTGCTTGCTATCTTGGGGAGGGAGGAGGGGAGGGAAGGAGGGAGAGAGAAAAAATTTGGAACTCAATCTTATAAAAGTGAATTTTGAAAACTATCTTTACATGTAATTGGAAAAAATAAAATACTGTTAAATTGAAAAAAATTTTGAGTTTCAATTTCTCTCTGTCCCTCTAGTCCCTCCCTCATCCATTGAAAAGGTAAATGATGTACCTGTTAAACATACAATTATATGATACAATGATACAATTTTGCTGTTATTGTGTACAATGTTCTCCTGTATCTGCTTACTTCACTTTGCTTCAGTTCATATAAGTCTTCTCAGGTTTTCTGAAGCCATCCTGCTCATCATTTCTTATAGACCAATAGTATTCAATTACATTCATATAACACAGCTTCTTCAGTCATTTCCCAATTGATGGATACCCCCTCAATTTCCAATTTTTTGCCCCTACAGAAAGAACTGCTACAAATCTTTTTTGTACAGAGGAGTCCTTTTCCTTTTCCTTTGATCTCTTTGGGATAGATGCCCTAGTAGTGTTATTTCTGGGTCAAAGGGTATGCACAGTTTTATAGCCTTTTTGGTATAGTTTCAAATTGTTCTCCAGAATGTTTGAATCAATTCACAGACTCTACCAACAATGAGTTAGTGCTGAACTTTGTTAATATTGGTTTCAATGCTGCTTTCCATACCTGATCCTTAAGGGCTACAATACTTACTCCGTTAATAACACTGATGGTGGTCACCATGAATAGTGCAGTCCATAGCCTACACTTTGGTGAAAGGGAGCAGAGGATGCCTGTATTGGATCATCTTTTCCAAAATTTAATGACTAAATAATAGAAGTCTTTGCTTTTCTTCCTGTTCCCTTTTTATAGGGGTTCTTAACCTGAGGTCTATGAACTTGTTTTTTTTTAAAAATATTTTGATAATTGTACTTCAATATAACTGGTTTCCATTGTAGTCCTATGTATTTTATGCTATACATTTAAAAATATTATTTTGAGAAGGGGTCCATAAAATTTACCAGGATGACAAAAAAGGTTAAGAATTCCAGCTGGAATATCAAATTATATTCCCCCCCACCTCCATGGAGTAATATGTCCATATTGTGGACTTTGCCACAAGTTTTTGAAACTTTCAAGTTTAGTATGTTATAACAAGAATAGAAGTATAAATGGTCAGATGACATTGTTTAGGGTGGAATTTGACCCTTGGGCCAGAAGTTTCTTGTTCTTGACATGATTCACAAATCTCCCAGATTTATAATTTAAATGGAATTCTATTAGCCCTCCTCTGCACCCCACAAACAGGACATGAGTTTTGACTTGGTCTTCTGCTACTGGGTATAGATCAATACTGAGCCTGTCACCCTAGCTAGTCAGGAATAATCTATATGTTCTCTGAAGAATGCATAGAGGGAATTATACCTGCTCTTAAAGTGGATGTCACTACTATCAAGTTGAGATATTTAAAATGTAGTTTTTCACTGTTTACTTGTGTTCGCTTTCCCAGGTCTTCAAATGGGATTTTATTACCTGAGGTAATTGGAGATGGTCTTATTTAGTCAATTCATTCAACAAACACCTATTTAATACCTACTGTGTGCATAGCATTATGCTAATCATTGAGGAAAATGCAAAGTTTAGATAAGACATAGTCCTTCTGAATAGAAAAGTTTACATTCTAGAGGAGGATAGCTCTTCCGCATAACATTAATATTGCATAATATTAATTTAGTTAATACTAACTAATATATAACATTAGTAATTAATATTACATTCCTCACCAGGCTGCTGACTCTCTGGACTTTCTCTGTGATCCCATAGATACTTCATCACCCTGAAAGCTCACTCTATCCCTGGATTTCTCACACTGGAAGTATTCTCCACCCCTGAAGTCTCTCCCTCTATTGGCTACTTCCTCCCAGAATCTCCTGAGAGAACTTCCAGGCCAGCCACCTCTCCATCCCTCTCCAGGATGCACTCTTGACTCTCAATACTTTCTCCACCATACCCCTGGACCAGCACCTTCATCTCTTTCCTCCTCCTCCTCCAGCTCTCTTTTACAGTGCTATCTTCCCTTATCAGAATAAAGCCCTTGTGGGCATGGACTCTCTTTGTGCTTGCATTGTATTTCCAGTGCTTAGCACAGTGCCCAGCACATCATAAATACTTAACAAAGACTTGTTGACTTTATTTAACTTGATAAGTGCATGAGAGAGATACCAAGCCTAGCACCATGTGGTGGGGAGGGAGGGAGTCATCTTTACAGAAGAGATGTGTTGTCCTTTAAAGGAAGGAAAATAATTTGACAGTCTAAGAGGAAGGAGGGAAGGCATTCTAGGCCTAGATAATTCATGGAGTCAAGAAGTACCTTTAATGGACAGAAAGCAGTTCAGTTTAGAATAGCCTAATATTTCTCAAACTTTTTGTCTCAGGACTCCTTTATACTCCTAAAAAATTATGGAGGACTTCCCAAAGAACTTTAGTTTGTTATGTTTTGTTTATATCTATCAATATTAACTGTATTAGGAATTAAAACTAATGCATTAAAAATGTTTATCAATTCATTGTAAAATAACAATAATAAACTCATTACATGTTAACATAAATAACCTTTTAATGAAAAAAATCCTACCCTTTTTAAAACAAAAGATCAAATGAAAAGAATGGCATTGTTTTACATATCTTTGCAAATCTCTTTACCGTCTGGCTTAATAGAAGACCTCTGAATTCTCATCTTTGTTTCTGTAGTCAATCTGTTATTTTGGTTGAATATATGAAGAAAATCCAGCGTCACACAATAGGTGAATAATGTGTTAGGATCATTGTGAAAATAGTTTTGAACTTGGGGACTCTTTGAAAGGGTGTCAGGGATTCTAGGGGCATCGGTGTCTATGGACCTTCCTTTGGGAACTGCTGTAAGACAGTGCATGGAAAGGAACAAAATGAGATAAGGTGAAGGTGAGAGAAGTAGCTTGGAATCACATTGTGAAGGGCACTGAGTGCCAGGAATAGAAATTGTCTTTGGTAGGCAGTAAGGAGCCACTGAATAATTTTGTGCTTAGCCAGTGCCCTGGCAAGATCTGTACAAGAAGAGGACTATTTTATCAGCAATAAGAAGGATGAATCAGCCCCCATAAGGGAATGAATATCAGTTCATAACTGGGTTTTATGACTAAAAAAAGCACCAAACTTATCTTTATTCAATGGTGACGGCAATAAACATTTATTAAGCGCTTATGACGTGCAAGGTTTTTCATATTTGTTTTTGTTTGTTTTTGGTAGGTTCTGGAATTTTTAGGACCTGGGCCACCTGGATCTGTAAGGTTTTAAGAGGGGCATGACAACGGCTGTGCTAACTGGCCACAAGAGCTGGGCCCTCCCAAGTCCGGTCAGAGTTAATTCATCTCAGCTGAGTTTGTTCTATCTGCATTCCTTCCTTAAACATTGACCTAGCCTTTTTAATTGTTCAGAATATACTTTTTACTCAGCCTGTCCAGTAGTACCTGCCCTTCTGCTCTGCCCACTTGTCTAAAATCAACTCAATTGGGTATAATGAAGGTTGATGCCTCTTCTGATATTTCTCTCCTCTGTTCATGGCTTCTTCCTCTCTGTCCATCAAAGTCGCTTTTCAAAACTTTACTCACACTATTCCCCAGGCTGGGAATGCTTTCCTTGTCACCCTCTATTTGTTGAATTCCTTCCCATCCTTTAAAGCCCAACTGCGACGTCCCGTCCCTGCTGTAGACGGTGTGTCCAGCCCCTTGCCTCCAAGTTGGCCAGGAAAGGAGAGGGTGTTAGTTTGGTCGCACAGAACTTCGGGTGTTGGTTTGGGTTAATCAAGCTTTTAACCGGAGATAGTGAAACAGTGATGCTCCAACTTGGAACCGCGAACTCTTGGAAAGAGAGAGAGGGATCCTTCTTGAGATCCCGACAAATGGAGGAAGGATGGATAAAGATGTGTCTCCTCTTCTAGTCCTTCCCACAGTGGTCTGCCATAGCTCCCACATCCATGGTGGCAGGTTGTTGATACAGACATTGAAACATGGGAACTTGGATGATGTCCAGAGATGATCAGGTGTTGATTGATTGAACTAATGGGACAAGACACATAGTTACCCCTTCCACATTGTGACTTTCCCCACTGCAGTTTCAATATATCATGGATTGGCATAAGAAATTAAATAAGAATTTTGGGGGGAATTTTGTGGAAGCCACAGACAACATGCAAAGGCCAGCAGATGATGCAGGAAAAAGTTTAGAAACTCAGAAATGCATAAAATATATGTAGAGTATTTTATAGTATGAACACAAATTTTATAAGGTACTATAAAAGAAAAGGTACCTTAAAAGTAAAAGAAAAAATTCAGATTTCTTCTTTGTTACTAATGAAGGGTAGAAAAATTTCACATGGGTTTTCCAGATCATGGACACACCATGCCCCTAGTCCCCACAATGCGGAAGGGATAACTATACATTGAATTACTGACACTTTTCTTTTTCCTCTCCCTTCTTCTGTCCTCACTGTAGTTGCCACCCTCATGCAGCCAAATCAACCCTTCCACTGTTCCATCCCCTCCCCTATTGCTTACCGTTCTTTTCATTGCAATCAAATTATCCCCTTTGCTATAAATGAAAATGTAAGCACCATTATATCCTAACTGGTATAATTGAATGATAGTGGCTTGAGGGGCAGGGGGCAGTTGTGAGCTTGGGAGGAAATTTTGCCTATAAACAATTGGGAAACATTATTGCTCTTAGACTTAGCTGAGAGGAGAGGCAGAAGGCCCTTCAAAGAGACAGGATATAACCAAAGTAATCAGTCCCCAAACTGAATATAATGAACGTGAGCCACAGAAAGAAGAGCCTCACTGGGGTGACAACTGGGAATTTAGGCACAGAAGCTGCTGAGCCTGGGCATCTCAGCTGCTAAAGGCACTGAGACTGGTCACGGGTTGAGAGTTCAAGTGTTCAGGCCTGTATTTCATTTACACAGGTGCTATTTAAACATAAGGTATAGCAAGAGTAACAGACATGGAGTCAAGAACACCTGAGTTCAAATCTAGCCTCAAATACTTCTTAGCTGTGTGACCCTGGGCAAGTCACTTAGTCCTGTTGTTTCCTCATCTGTAAAATGAGCTGGAGAAGGAAATGGCAAACCACTTTAGTATCTCTGCCAAGCAAATCCCAAATGGGGTCACAAAGAGTTGGACATGAACGAAAAACAACTCAAGAAGGGCCCTCCATATGCTATGTACACGAGCTATCATGCTTACATTCTATACCAGGAAGAATCTGGGCATGGATTCCTGTTTTCTCCTCATCAAAATCTAGTCTGACTAATAAGATGAAATTTAATAGAAACAATGCAAAATCTTGCACTTAGGTACAGAAAAATCATCTTCATGAGTATAAAAAGGAGAAGTAAAGGATAACTAGCAGTTCTTCTGAAAAGGATCTGGAGGTTTTAGTGGACCACAGGCTCAAGTGGAGACAGTCATATGATATGGCAACCAACTCCCCCAAAGAGGGAAACAATCCTAATGTGATCTTGACTGATCTGTGTTATGAGGGGAAAAGCTCCCATATATTGGGAGGTGATTGTTCTAGAGTCCTCTACCCTTGCCCGATCTCTTCTGGAGCATAGTATTCAGTTCTGGACACCACAGTTTAAGAGGAACATTGATAGGCTGGAGTGTCCAAAGGAGGGTGACTTATGAGGATCAGTTGAAGGAACTGGGCATGTTTATCCTTGAGAAGAGAAGCCTGGGGCAGGGATGGGGAGAGAACATGGGAGTTCTCTCCAATTTTTTGACGAGTTTTCAAGTATAGGAAAGGGAAGGGAACCACGATGGAAATGACTACAATAATAATGATAAAGCCAACATTTATATAGTTCTTATTATGTGCCAGCCACTGTACTATCATTTCATTGATCCTCATAACAACCCTGGGAGGGAGGTGCTACTGTATATCTCACATTTTACAAATGGAGAAACTGGGGTTGAGAGAGGTTGAGTGACTTGTTCAGGGTCACACAACTAGTAAGTGTCCAAGGCTGGATTTGAACTCAGGTCCTCATGAGTCCAGGCTCAGCACTCTATGGGGTGGGATTTAAAGTGCCCATTGTGTTCCAGGTACTGGGATAAATGCTGTATCTGGCTTATTATGTTTGGTCCCAGAGAGAACAGGAGTGGGTGGATATTGCAAAAATGCACATTTTAGTTTCGATGTCAAAGAAAACATCCTAGCATTTCGAGCTGCCCAAAGGTGGAATAGGTTGTCTAGACAGGGACAGGGTCTCCCCTCTTCTGGAAGTCTTTGAGCAGAGGCAGAAGGCCATTGGTTGGGTGTGTTATAGTGATGTGATGGCTCCTGTAATAACTTTCAGCTTTCAAATCCTGTGATTCTGCTAAAATTAGAGACAAATCAGTTTGGGACAAATGGCCTCAGGAATCAATTGGACCAGGACTTTGCTGCTCTCTGCTGGATCCTGTGAATAGTGGTGACCTTCGTCATTCCCCAAACTGTTAGTCAGTGAGAATTTTACAAGGTACCTACTATGTGCCAAGCATTGGAGGTACCATGAAAAGTCAAAACACTCCCTGATCTCATATCCTAATAGTGGAACCAGAGATGAGAATAACCAGCCAAAATAAATTCTAAAAGTCTTATCGTTCTTCTCCAAAGGGCTGTAAGAATCATTTACTTTTGCCTTATTCTCTAGCAGTCTCACAGACATCCATACAGGGAAAAACAATGAGCAAAATCACTATTCAATTGAACAGATATTTATTTGAAAATGTTTAAATGAAAGTTGCTTTAATGCGTAATTTTAAATCTAAGGAAAAGCAAATCACTATTACAACTATACCAATAAATTCTATTAAAAGAATCCTACCACTTGATTTTTAAAAAAATGCATACCACCTTTCTTTCTGAATTGATCTTTTCCTTCTCCCTTGCCCAGCAAACCATCCTTTTTAACAATGTGAAAAAACAAAGAGCGGGAAAAACAGTTCAGAAAAAAATAATCCAAGTTTGGCAGCATATTCAGTGTTCAACATCTATAGTCTCCCATGTCTACGGAAAAGGGACAGAGGTGAATTCGTTCATCTTTTCTTTGAGGATACTTACATCTCAGGGCTATGGCATATACTTCTTATGTACTTAGTACTTAAAATCTTTCTTGATTGACTGATTGACAGACAAACAGTCATCATAATTGCACAGCATTCAATTTCATGGGGCCTTGTTTTAGGGGCGAGGTTTCTTTCCATGAACATATTTTTAGTCACGTATATGTCAAAAATATCTATTAGGCATACACTATGCCAAGGGTTGGGAACTTGTGACCTCAAGGCCACATGTGACCCTCTAGCCCCTCAAGTGAGGCCCTTGGATTGAATCTAAACTTCACAGAACAAATCCCCTTAATAAAAGGATTTATTCTGTAAAATTTGGACTCACTCAAAAGGCCGCACCCAAGGACCTAGAAGGCCACATGTGGCCTGAAGGCTGTAGGTTCCCAACCCCTGCTGTATAAAACCATTTGGGGCAAAAGTCTAAGGCAGTGGTTCTCAACCTTCCTAATGCTGCGACCCTTTAATACTTGCATGTGGGCGTATCTGCATGTGGGTGGACACGCCTGGAGAGGGATAGAGGAGCAGTGTCTTGGTTCCTAAGACCATTGGAAATATGTGTTTTCCGATGGTCTTAGGTGACCCCATTCGACACCCAAAAGAGTCACAACCCACAGGTTGAGAACCGCTGGTCCAGGGACATAAAGATGAAAAAATATATATAGCTCCTGTTCTCAAGAGTCTATACTCTAATCTGTGTGTATGTATGAGATATGAACACAAAAAAGTATGACACTAATGAGTATAAGAAGAATGTGATAAGTCTAGAAGAGGACTCCAGAAGGAACCTTACAATCCAGTTGTCATGCCTGATCAGGTGCACAGGGCCCAGAGTCAGAAAGACCTTAGTTCAAATCTGGCCTCAGACACTTAGCTGTGTGACCCTGGGCTAGTTACTTAACCCTTTTTACCTCAGTTTCTTCATCTATAAAATGAGCTGGAGAAGAAAATGACCAAACATTCCTGTATGTCTGCCAAGAAAACCCAAATAGGTCACAAAGAGTTGGACATGACTGAAAATGACTGAATAATAACATTATATGAAAGGCAGCGGTGATTTACAGAGACTACAAGAGAAAGGACAATAGTCCCAGTTCTCAAGGAGCCCATGTTCTTTGAGATAGTCATGGAGAAGAGTGCAGAGAAGATATACTATATTAACAGATCAGATCACATCTATGACAATTTGATGGAAGAGAAAGAGATAGCACTTAGGGGAATTGGAAACAACTTTTTTTTTCCAGTTCAGTAACTTTAGTTTTGAAAATGTATAACTGAGATGACTACAGAGGTGATAAGTCTATAGTTGGGGGCCTCCCTGAAGAGTCTCTTATGGGCTGCCTTGTCAAACGGAAGCAGATTACTGAGCTTGTCCCCTGGATCACCAATTCTTTTTATCTTTACCCCCTGATTCGTTTAAGGGGTCTTTGACTTTCTTGGCCATTCTGAGGGTGTTCTTCTTCTTATTGTCTTTGGGTGGCGTAGTGATGCTTCAGGGACTCCAGTTGCTACTTCTTGGCTAAGATCTTGGACTGAAAGCCAGGAAAGATTTTCCATAGGTGAGGGAACATGAGCTCATCCTTGAAGGAAGCTATTGATTTTAAAATGAAGAAAGAACATTCTAGGCATGGGGACAGGCTATGAAAAGGCACAGAGGTGGGAGTTAGAATCCCAAGCATCTACCTGGTTGCTTTAAGGCTGAAGTGATTGCAAGCGGCTATAATTTAGGTCTCAATAAAGGAAGGAGAAATAGGAGTCCACACATCTGTGTTTTCCCAGAGAGTCTAATCATAGGGGAAAAGTAGTGTTTTATTTGGCCTCATGGGTTGAATTAGAGCAAAGATCTGGGTTCAGCAATTTAGAGGAAAATGGTCCTTGGGAAGCTAGTACACGTGTGAGCTTTATTAGTTTTGTTAATATTCAGCACAGAAGCAGGCAAAAACATAAAAAAAACATGCACACACTACATGGCAACACACTAGGGTTGCTCATGTGAAGGAAGGAGTTGTGGACTGTGGAAAAGATCTCAGTGGGAGGAAGTGCTTAGAGTCGACTCTGAGCAGAGAAGTTTTCTGTCTCAAAGATGAGCTTGTTTGAGAACAGGTAGAGAGGACAGATATGGGAAGGAGCATTACTAATCAGGCCCGGGTGAGATAGGGAAATTCTCCAGGTCACTGTTAAATATCAGACTCAGGCGGGGGAGTTTGCTAATCAGGACCAGAAACTGGGTGAGGATTCGAGTTGGTAATTGGGGACCCCAGAAATGTGTGTTGGTGCACAGCTACCGCAGGCAGAAGGAGTCTCAGCCAATCAGGAACCACAGTCATTTACATGTTTGACACAGGGTCAGAAAGAATCAGGACAATTCGAAATCTGTCCGCCATTGCTTACGTATTTATGGTCATTAGGACCACTTAGCCTAAGGGACTCCATGCTGGAGTCCCATTGCTTAAATTCCAAATCAACTAATATATTTCAAAAATTATAGTTATCACAAGTAGGTAACCAGGTGCCGAAGAACTGGACAGGAGAAGAATAAGCAAGAACACAACTAGACCGTTAAGAAGCCTTGTATCAAGACAATGTATGAATCAGAGAGGTGGGGGTCACATCAGCCATATTAAGTGGGACAAATTGCTTGTGTGGGGGGGGGCAGGGGGAGAGGAGGTCAGTCCCAGGATAATGGGCTGTCTTCTGTTATAAAGGCTAACTGCTAATTTTAAAATAAGAGTTTGTATTATTCAGTGAATTAGATAGAGAATGTCCTATGAAGAGTACAAATGGAATAGGAGTTTCCTATAGATCGTGAAGTCTTTCAGGGACTCCTGTTTGCACACGCCATCCAGGTTATTGCATCAAACTCTAGAATCCTTTATAACCTCCTCAGTCAGGGGTGGCAAACCTGTGACCTCAAGGCCCCATGTGGCCCTCTAGGTCCTCAAGTGTGGCCTTTTACTGAATCCAAACTTCACAGAACAAATCCCCTTAATAAAAGATTTTGTTCTGTAGAACTCGGACTCAGTTAAAAGGCTCCACCCAAGGACCTAGAAGGTTGCATGTGGCCTCAAGGCCGCAGGTTCCCCACCCCAGACCTAAATGTTAGCCATAACCATACAAAAAAGTTTGGCCTAACAGTTTCCATAGGAAAAACCAAGCAGATGAAGAATGCCTATTGACCAGACTATGATATGAAGTTGACTAGGCATTGAACTTGCATACACATACACACACACACACACACAGAGACATATATATACACATATACATACACATACATACAGACACATATATATGTGGGTGTATTTATATATATATATATATATGTAAGTATGTATGTATGTATGTATGTATGTATTTTTTGCTTTTTGGAAGGGGGAAAAGCAGGGCAATTGGGGTTAAGTGACTTGCCCAAGGTCACTTGGTTAGTAAGTGTTAAGTATTGAGGCTAAATGTGAATTCAGGTCCTCCTGACTCCAGGGCTGGTGGCGCCACCTAGCTGCTGCTATATTTATGTATTTATATGTATATCTTAGACAGACATTATACATAGACAATGGATTAGGCATAAGGAATATCATCAAATCAATGCATGATCAGAAAGGAAGCTGGCCACTCACAGGAGAACGAGGAAAAACTGAAATGTAGTCCAAATGCAATACTGATACCCAAGAATATTGGAAGATCTCAGAGAAGGACTCCAATCCATTGGATGGAATCCACCATGGAGGATGTATGAGAAAACATGTATCATTTTTATACAAGGTGAGAAGATCTGAATGGGTTGCACACATATACAACATGATCAATGCTTAGAAGGGATGGGAACAGAATGCTATATGGGATCCAAGATGGGAAAATTTACTGCTGGTTTGGGTGAATCATGAAAGACTTTCTAAAGAAAGTAGCATCTGAATTACAATCAGAAGAATGGGTCAAAATGTTGTTGTTTTGAAGGGGCAGGGAGAGAAATCCAGGAATATGAAACAGTAGGAGCAAAGGGATGTGGAGAGAATGAGTAATCTAGTTTGGCTAGAGTATATAGAATATACAGGGAGGATTAGCAGGGTGAACTAGGATATAGGGGTCCTTCAAGGATCTCACAGGGTTTGGATGGTCATCAAGGAGTCAGTAAAAATTAGTGATCAAACCATGACAGGAACAGATCTCTGCATAAGGAAAATAAATCTAAAAGTGATATCAAAGATGGATTGGAATTGGGGAAGCAGAAAGAACAATCAGGAGTTGATTCAGGCGATGGTAGGCAGGTCCAGGTCATGGGGCTCCAGTAGGGTAAGGGAGGAAGGAATGGAACTGGGAGATACTACAAGAGGGACAGAGGGGGGAGGAGCCAAGATGGCGGCATAGCAGCAGCAACATATCGCAGCTCTCACATGGCCACCACAAAATACCCATAAAATAGGACTCTAAACCAATCCTAGAACTCCAAAACGTACACAAAGATACTTCCCACTAAAGTCAGCTTGGCTATGAGGAACCATATCAGCACTGCAAACTGAAACCAGCCTGGCCTGAAGCCACGGCTGTGCCCCGGGGGCGGCTGGATGGGAGGAGCAGAGGAGCCTCTTGGGTGAGCGGATTAGTGGCAGCTGCGAGCAGCGTTCAGAACTAGGTCAGTGACACTTGCGAAATCAGGAGAGAAAAGCAGTCCGGCCAAAAGGCCTCCAGAGCAGAAAAGCAAAAGGAAGAGGTTTTGCACCTGCCTCCACATTGCAGCTTCCCGCCCGCGGCCTGCAGACAGCAGGGGGACTAAGCGATTGTTCTGAGGCCAGTGCTCTCGCGTTGAGCGGCCTGGATCCAGATCGCGGTCTTGGGCCTCAGTCTTGGAGTCTTCATTATCCAGCGAGCCAGAAGTAAGTAGGAAGGGTCCCAGCACCTTCCTGAGAGCTACGGCAGCCGGGAGGACCCCAGCGATTTGGGACAGAGTTTCCCTTCTGGAAGTAGAGCCCCACAGAGA
>CM053590.1:172364290-172403522 GCA_028646515.1 Pseudochirops corinnae | reverse complement strand
AGACTGGGGGAGGGGGGACACACTGGGATGGCTGTTTTGGGGTGGTGGGTAGGGGAATGAAGGGGAGAAAATATGTAACTCAAAATCTTGTGGAAATGAATGATGCAAACTAAAATAAAATTAAAAAAAAAAGAGGGACAGAGAGATTTGGTAGCAGACTGATCTGAGAAGTGAGGATGAGGGAGAAGGAGTCATCAGAGATAATGCCAAAGTTTCCAACATGCCAGCCATTGAGATTTAGTGCAGTAGGCAAAAACTTGTCAAGCAAGTTGCCCAAGCTTATAGTGCCAGCTTGGGAACAATTGTAATTTATTTCCCTGGGGGTGGAGCTGGTGCCTCCCTCATGTCTCTTGGCCTTCTCTTTATCTACCAAATATCTCAGTACTTCTTACTCAGTTTCCTGGTTGATTTTCCCTACAATTTAATATAAATGAAGCTGAAGTAAAATCTCAGCTCTGCTCCTGGCTTAATCTAGGGCCAGGCATGGGAAAAGTACATATATATGATTTTGTGATAAGATCAGAAATACATTAATTTAATGTCATCAATGAACTATCATCAAATTCCTCTTCTATTACTACTAGTCTTGGCACGTTGTTTTTATTCTTTAACACAATACAGAAAACACAGTCAGGACTATGAAATAGCAGTATAGACCTCCTTTGTATGTATCCAGTGTTTTGGGTGTTGACTTAACATCAAGTTTGCATAATAATAGTAAGAGACATCCATACAGTACTTTAAAGTTTGTATGATACATATTGTTGTTGTTCAGGCATGTCTGACTCCTCATGATCCCATTTTTGGGGTTTGCTTGGCAAAGATATTAGAGTGGTTTGCCATTTCCTTCTCCAGCTCATTTTACAGATGAGGAAACTGAGGCAAGCAGAGTTAAGTGACTTGCCAGGGTCACACAGCTAGGAAGTGTCTGAGGTTGGATTTGAACTCATGAAGATGTGTTTTCCTGACTCCAAGCTTGGCACTCTATCCACTGTTACCACCTAGTTACCACCCTGCCATGACACATATACATTAACTTGTTTGATTACAAACAACAATCCTGAGAGATGTGTCATTGTTATCCCCATTTCACAGATGAGGAAACAAATTCACAGAATCTACTTAACTTGTGAATGTTGAAGATAGAGTCTAACTCCAAATCCAGCACTGTATCCAGTATTCCTTCATAAGACTGGAAGAGACCTTAGGGAATCATTGAGTACCACTTCCCACCTATTGGAGGAATCTCGTCTACTCTCTTCTTGACAGGTGGTCATCCAAACTCTTCTTGAACGTTTCTTGAACAAGAAATTCCTTACCTTTTATGCTGCAGGAGAAATCTGGAAAAATTAGGGACATACTACAAAGGTAATTAGAAAGCTGGAATTTCAGAATCACTGAATCTCAGAATGGGCAGAGAACTTCTCGTCTGGTTCAGGCTGAAATCATATATGAATAACTTCTATAGCTATATCCAAGTGGTCATCACAATCTTCATCTGAAGACTTCTAATAAGAGGGAACCCATTGTTTACTGGGGCAGCCCACTACTCTTCTGGATCCTTCTAATTCAACAGTTCTCAAACTTTTGCTTAGGGCTAGATTTCTAGCTCTGGCTAAATTTTTCGAAATGTATGTCTAGGATCCTGGCTTGATTTTCAGCTGGACATTTCCCTAAGCAAACTAGAAATGCAGTTAAAAGATGCAAATTGAGCTAGAAAGTTATAAATACAGCTAAAAAGCTGGGATGTTAACTAGAACATGAAAGATTCAGCTACAAACTAGGGATCTAGCTTAAATATGGAAATACAGCCAAAATCTAGGAATCTAAGAATCTCAAAATATAATGAAGAGGTGGAAGTATAGCTACAAATATGGAAATTCATCCAAAAGACAGAAATCTAACCATAAACCTAGAAATTTCTTAGAAAGCTAAACTTGGAGAGATAGAGCATTTATATAGTGCTTACTACGATCTAAGCACCCTACTAAGCACTAGAAATAGAAACACAAGCAAACAAAATAGAGCTTGCCTTTAACTTACATTCTGATAGGGGAAAGCCACAGATAAAGGGGAGCTGAGAAGAAAGGGAGAGGTGATGTCAAGGAAGGGGATGTGGAGAAGCCATGGCATTGATCAGCTGGCTCAGGCTTCGGATGACCTTAATTAATGCACTGTTGGTGGAGTTGCGAACTTATCCAACCATTCTGGATAACAATTTGGAACTGTGTGTGCCCAAAGGACTATAAAACTGTGCATACCCTTTGACCTAGTAATTCCACTACTTGGTCTACAAGCTAAAGAGATATATAGTAAAAGGAAAAGGATTTGTGTGTACAAAAATATTTATTGCAGCTCTTTTTGTAGTGGCAAAGAATTGGACATTGAGAGAATGCCCATCAACGGGGAAATAGCTGAATAACTTGTGGCGTGCAATTGTGATGGAATACTATTGTGTTATGAGAAATGACGAGCAAGATGCTTGCAGAAAAATCTGGAAAAACTCACATGAACTGATGCAAAGTAAAATGAGCAGAATAAGGAGAACACTGTACATGGTAACAGCAGTAATATACAATGATCAACTGTGAATGATTTAACTATTTTCAGGAATTCAAAGATCCAAGACAATTCTGAAGGATTTATGGTGAGAAATGCTATCCACCTCTAGAGAAAGAACTGATAGATTCTGAAAGCAGATCGAAGCATACTATTTTTTACTTTATTTTTTCATGTTTTTGTCTATGTTTTCTTTCACAATCTGACTAATACGGAAATATGTTTTGCATGACTGCACACGTATAACTTTTATAAAATTGCTCGCCTTCTCAACGAGGGGGGAGAAAAAGAAGGGAGAAAATTTGAAGGCAAAAGTTTTTTAAATGGATGTTAGACGTTGTTTTTATATATAATTGGAAAAATACATTTAATTTAATTTTAAAACAATAAGGGAAAAAGCCCTGCTTTATCGAGCTGTGGGACCCGGTTGATGGAGTCCAGGTTACTGGTAAGGAGGAGGGAGAGGGAATGATTAGAAGTTAAGTTTCAGTTATCTTGGAGTAGGAGAAAAGGAGGAACTCTATACTGATATGAAGAGGTACTTATATTAAATAATATTATAGATCCCTTAAATATTTTTGAGGCAATCAGGCTAGTAAGTGTCTGAGGCTGGATTTGAACTCAGGTCCTCTTGATTCTAGGGCCTTTGCTCTATCCACTGAGCCATCGAGCTGCCCCTAGATCTGGAAATGTTAAAGTATTTAAGGTTTACAAAGCACTTTCTTCACAGCAGCCACCTAATGGGAACCGTTAATAATAAATCAATCAGCCATTAGATTGGGAACATAAGCATCACCCTAAAACTGATATGTGCATTTGCTGACCAGCGACAGATGGACCTTAGGATGTTGCATAGGACGTTGCACATGAAATTTGTGCACACAGATGGTCAGTTTTCCATCTACAAATGGCCTTAGAGATCACCTAGTGCCAATTGTTGGATTTACAGGTGATGAAACTGGGGGCCCAGAGAGAGGAAGTGTTCTATCTGATGGTAAAACCAAAGAGCTGGGTCCTCTGATTCCAAATTCTCAGCTCTTTCCCACTCTAAGCTATCTTTGTAGAGCCCTAAAATCTCTAGCAATTAGCTATGGAAGGCTTTTTTTTCCCAGTGAAGTTATGTCAGGAATTTTAATGAAGTTAAATTTGCATTAAATCACACACTGAATCACTATAATATATTTAATAATGTTTCCCCAGTGAATGAATGACAAGTGAAGACAATTTTAATAGTGCACAGCTTAAATGTGGCTTCTGAGATGAACTCTGTAAAACATGTTTTTAAAAAAATCCATGCATTTTAAACATGCACACACACATACACATATATACATATGCCTGTTTATGTAACTGGTTAAAATAACCAGTTGCACAATAATCTCATAAAAGATTGTTCGCTTTGCAGAAGGATTCATTCCAGAATGTTCTTGAATGTCCATGGTTCTACTATATTTAAAAATGTAATTAATAAAAGTAGGAGGCCTACCATAAATAAAATAAACCTCATTTCAGCAGCCCTCACCACAGCTAATAGACTTGGTTAGCCGTCAGAGCTTCCTTCAAGAATGAGTCTTTCTGAGGATCTCTCTTTAAGTAAGTATGGAAGGCAAGTCTCAAACACTGAGGGAAAGCCCTGGGCCACAAGGGAAGACCATATAGGCCTGGTGCTAACGTCATTGAAGAAAGCACTGAAGAAAGGAAGGGGAGAGAAAGAATGGGATTGGGGAGAGGTAGGGATGGTTGGTACAGGGATGAGACCAGAGGGAGGGTGCGGGGGAACAGATAGCAGAGAGGAAAGGTTTTTTGCTAAGGTTGATAATCTCAGGAATTAAAGGAGCAGGAAGTGTGAATTTATAGGTCACAGGGAAGGAGAACTATGAGAAGGGATAAATTGGTGGGAATCCTATCAGAGGAAGGCTGTATAACCTTCTGATAGTCTCCTCTAAGAGTCTTGTTCAATCCAAAGAATGATTTTCTTTGAAGCTTATATTGCTATGATTTATCTTAAATGGGAGAGCATAATGTCAACAGACAAGTTATTGTAGGCATGGCTCTAAAGTCAGCACCCTCTTAATTCAGGTCTCATGTTGGGACTAAATGAGGCACTCATAAGTCACTGAACAGGGTACAGTGGCCCTTCGATTCTCTGGACAAGATCTTCCTTTTCTCCATCTGGAAATGTGTGTGTTCAGTCAGTCATCAAGGTAGAGCAACTCTGTGGTCTCGGGCACCCATCAAATCTGAGAGGCATCGACTATAAAAGGTTTTAATGCCCCCAGACTAGGGAGCTGAAGTCAATTAGGGTGTGATCGGTGGGGAGGGGTGAAAGTTGTCAGGGAAGCTGCTGGTCCTACCACAAAAGAGTTTCTGAGTTTAGATCCCTCATAGAAATTTTTAAAAAGAGTTTTATTGATACTTAAAAAAATTATTCATATCTAGAAATATCCTTTCCTCAGGATTGAACCTTTTCTTGTAACAAAGAAAAAAAAAAGCAGTTCAGAATTTACTTATTGATCACAATAAAGAGAAACAATGAAAGACTTAAGAACTCTGATCAATACAATGACCAACCATGACTTCAGAGGACTGATGGTTAACCATGTCACCCATTTCTTAATAAAGAGGTGGCACACCACAGGTGTGGAAGGAATAAGGTATGTCTTTAGATGTGGTTGTATTGATTTGTTTTGTTTCAGTGAACTTGTTACAACGGGAATCTAAACAGCAAAGTGGATAGAGTGCTGGGCCTGGAGTCAGGAAGATTTCTTTTTCTGAGTTCAAATCTGGCCTCAGACACCTTCAAATTGTTTGACCTTGGGCAAGTCACTTTCCCGTGTTTGCCTTAGTTTCCACATCTATAAAATGAGCTGGAGAAGAAAATGGTAAACCATTCCAATATCCTTGCCGAGAAAACTGCAAATGGGATCACAAAGAGTTTGGACATGACTGAAAAACAATTGAACAACAACAAAATTTGTTACAAAGGGGAGTCCATGGCTCAGGAGTCTTTGGGAGGAGGCTGATATTTTATAAAAAAGCATTGATAAAACATAAAAAAACAATTAAGCAAAACACCAAACGTAAGGATTACCTCTGAAAACATATATAACATTCTGCCCTTACTTTCCCCCTCCTCTTTGCCAAGAGGAGGGAGGTATATTTCATTATCTGTTAAAATCCCCTTTCCCCTGAAAGTCTTCCCCAATCCCTCTTAATTCCAGTGCCTTCTCTCTGTGAATTTCTTCTTAAACCTGTATCCTTGTTTTGTATGTTTTTGAATATTGTCTTGCCCATTCAATTGTAACCTCAATGAGGACCGGACTGTCTTTTGCCTATTTTTGTATCTTCGGGGCTTAGCTCAGTGACTGGAACGCAGCAGGTACTTCATATTTATTGACTAATGGTCCTCCATGACTCATTACTCTTTTCAATGCTCAGAACTGTTTCCCTTTGGGGATTGTCCCCTCTCCCCTTCCGTTGCTATTGTTCAGTCATTAAGTATGCTGCTCTTTTGGCTCTGCTTAGTTCAGTCTTTATCAGTTCATGGAAATCTTCCCATGTTTCTCTGAATTCCTGAAAGGAATTTAAGAAAAGTGGGACCATGTTGATGGGGTAGTCTGGGGATCTACGATCCAAGGAAGCGCAAGCACGCTAAGGATCAATTCATTGTAGAAGACAAAGTTGAAGCAGAACAATTCGGGGCTGTCTTCCAAAGAGGAACCAACAATTTACCTCAGAGCAGCCCTTAACCTCTCCAAGGGACTATCATAGATCACTTTCTCATTTTTCTCTCCTCACATGTGTAGGTATTAGGCAATTCCTACCTGCTTAAAGAAACAAAACAATGATCACTCTGCTAATTCAACAAGGTAAACTAGAGAGTTATCAGACACCAGTCCTCAGGCACATTTACATAGGATACCCACTTTAGGCAGGCTCTCTAAACTCATATAACTCTAAACTTATACCCATTTGCTGGGGATCAGTCAAGAAAACCTAGTAAGTATCTACCATGTGCCAGGGACTGTGCTCAGTTACTTTTCTTCCTGAAGGTCAAAAATCACAAGTGGCTCTGACCTGTATAGGGAAGGTGTAAAGGAGAATGGTCTAAAATCATTGGGTCAAGGATGTTGCCATCTTTCTTTCCACAGGTTTTGATCACAATGGTAAGAGTAGTAATATTATAAGTGATGCTTTGAACAAATAGTTTCAAAGCACTTTCACATGCATAACCTCTTTGAACATCACCTGAGTGCTGAAGACATATTTAGTTTGAAAGGATACTAGGGGCCTTTTCTCAGATTCACACTGGGGGACCCAGAATTTATAGGTGTGTCATTTTGTCTACTACTTAGGATAAATAACAATATAGAACCTCTTCAGGCAATCAATTGATCATTCAGTTAACCAATTAATAAGCATTAAGTTCTTACTGTCTACCTGGCACTGAACTGCATACTAGGGATAAAAAGACAAAAATGCAAACCTGCCCTCAGGGTGCTTACATTCTGTTAGGGGAAATGTGTAGCTATATTGGTTAGTTTTTGTCCTTTGTTCTCAAAGAGAACCAAAATGACATCACTGTGTTGGAGTCAAGGTACAGTGTGTCTGACTGGTTGATCAGACCAAATTCGGAAGGATCTACCATAGGCTGGGCAAACATAAATGTAAAATCAATACTGATGAGGGTGGCTAAGAGGATAGTGTTGTTGGAGTCAGGAAGATCCAAGTTTGAATCTAGCTTTGTGACCCTGGGCAAGTTATACCCTTTGCTTCAGTTTCCTACTCTATAAAATGCAGCCCCTCTCAGCTCTTAAGCCTATAATCCTTGGGATGTACACTTTCAGACACTAGACTGTATAAGCTCTTTAGGAATGAGGATCATGTTGAATGTAAACTTCCCTCCTTCCCAGTACAGGGTTCTGCTTCGTAAATGTTTATCATCACCTGCATGAAGGGGCCTCATCTAGCTTCCTCTTCTTAGGAGTCATGAAGTTTTGACTTTTCTGGAGTTATTAAAGACACATTTAAATTTTGGGGGTTCCTACTATTAGGGTTTTTGAGGGGCATATACTAAGTCCATGGAGCTCTTTCTGTATGAGAGAAGTTTGGGAGCTCAGATAATTTCTTTTAGAAGTTATAGGAGTCAAGGGCAGCCCATTCTACTGGTAGGCATGAAGGAGCTCAGCTGGGGCAAGGTCTCAGTCACAGACTTGATTTCTAAGTCATGTGTATCTTCTGACAAATCTAGGGTAAGGTAAAAAAACGAGTGGTGTGTTGGTCCAGAGAAATAGTCCACCTGTGGTAATGTGCACAGAAATCCACACCACGCTCATTCAACACGTTTCATATAATACAAGAAAATTCTTTCAAAAAAACCACTTCAAATCAATAGATGAACATTTTTAATGCGTAAAAATAGTTCTGGATTACTTCGGATTCTTTTCAACTCTTTGACTCAGATCATTGTTCCATTAGACTTTTTAAAGGAATATGGGTAACAAAACAACCATATTTACATTGAAATATGTACCTGATTAATCAGCACTCTTTCAAAAACACAAGACAACAGAAATGCTTTGGCTTCTCCAAAGAAAGTATGAGGAGTTACGTGTGAGAGGCAGTAAAGTTAGAGGGAAATCTGAGTTTCAATCCTGCCTCCATGTGACCAAAGGCAAATCCCTTAAGCTCTCAGAGTTTGTTTTCTTTCCTCTAAAACTGAGTTAATATCTATAACATTTATATAATGCTTTATTGTTGGCAAAGCACCTTTACATATATTATCTCATTTGATCCTTACAACAGCTCTGCAGGGTATGATTATTTTATTCCCATTTACAGATGAGGAAGCTGAGGCTGAGATGTTAAATTACTTGCTCAGGATCACACAACTGATAGCTGTCTGAGGCAGGATTTGAACCCACATTTTCCTGACTCTGAGTTCAACATTCTATCTACCTAGTACCTACCTCATAGAGTTGGCTTAAACGAGATAATGTATGCATAAAGTGCTAGAGAAATACCAGTTATTATTAGTCATAAGGGTCACATGACCACCTTTCAGCTGGACTTGGGTTCTGCTTGGTATCAGATGACAATACTGCAGCTTGACCTGTGGCCAGCTTGCTGCATTGCAGTGTCTTTGTTTCTGAAGGCATGCTCAGACTTTTGATAGCAAAAAGAGCTGGGTGTAGGGTTGTTCTTTCTTCAGTTACATTAAACAGCATCCACACTCATGAGAAAATCTTATACACATTTATTATGAGTTTCTTTAGTTTCTCATACCATTGTGGTTTAAGCTTAATTTGAATTCTCAGCATTATTAGCATTTTTCCCACTCTGTTGTCTAAAGGTTCAGTGTTGATTCTCAAAGGATATATTTTACTTGCTTAAAATTGTCAATAACAGTAAGTCTTTAAATTGGTGGAGACTAACTTATGGGACTGACTCCATATGGCAGGAATTAAACAAAGCCTTGTGGAAATACCTTGTTGATGCTTTTTAAAAAAACAAAACTCTTATTTCCCAAGGACTTGACTGCCTCTTGCTTTTTTGTTGTTGTTGTTGAAAAGTTGGAGTGTCAAATTCAATTTTCTAGTCTAATACCAGCAAAAGTATTAAATCTTCACAAACTCCATAGTATGTTAATGTACTCAACTGTCCCTTATTTAGAATGCTGTCTTCAACACATGAAGCTTATATCCACAAATCACTCCCAATTCCTCATTCCTGCACAATGTCCAAGGTAATGCAATTGTTCTGACTCCAAGGTTCTTGACCAAACCCTACCACATTCCTAATAGGTGTAGGTATAACTGAAATTTTGAATTACAGAATTCAATATGCATTTTTTCTTTTTCTTTATTTTTATAGATCCTGCCTTCCTCCATCAGATGTTGCCAACAAATTCTGGCAAAAAGCTGCCTATTTGTATTATCTAGAATGATTTTTTTGGGTGCTATTACTGATCCTTTTTATATATTAAAAAAAACCTCAAATCTGTCTCATAAGGAAACAGGAGGTATGCATTTTTATAGCAGAAACATTGAAGGCTACTTTTCTACTAGCATTATTGATGAACTTTGCTATTTAATAGCCGAGATTTACAAAGAACTTTTAAGATTTATCAAAGCCCTTTACATTCATGGTCTTACCTGATTCATGGGAGAATGAATCAATTAATGAAAGAAAAAGCACTTACGTGCTAACTATAGGCCAAGTACTGTGCTATAATATGCACTGCAGTTACAAATTAAAAAAGAGCTAGTTCTTGCTTTCAAGGAGCTTCTATTCTAATTGGGTAGCGAACACATCAAAGAAAAGTTCAGCTACAGGGCACATAGAAAAGTTCAGAAGTCCTAAGGATGCTAGGGTGGGATGGATACCAAGGTCTGGGAGTACTTAAATGATAGTATATTAAAAGTTTGTGTGTATGTTCATGTGTATGTATGGGGAAAAGGGTGCCTGCCCATTCCCTCATTTCTCTTTTTTTCTGTTTTGTTTTCCTTTTTGAGAACAAATTAAGATAAGGGAACTTTGTACTCTTGCCACTCCTGGTAAAAAATTTTTTTGACCACAGGTAAAATCAGGATCAAAGATATCAAATATTTGTAGCATCTGAGTTAGCTGACCAGTGGTGAAATAAAACACTTTGAATTATCAGAATCCTTTCGAAGTTTCATTAATAATGGCAGTGAAGAAAGGTGACGTGGTGCCACACAATCAGAAAGACCTGGGTTGAAGTCCTGCCTATGAAACATACTGGCTGAGTGACCCTGGAAGTTACTCTCAGAGCTTTAGGGAACTTTGTAAGATTATTAGTTAAAGAAAAGATGTTGACTTGAATTGGTTGAGGGAGTTTTCTCACACCAATGAAATCACAGGCCCTGTCTCTATATACCACGTACCGTATCTGGGCTAAAATGCAATACAGTGGAAAGAGCAATGAATATGAAATCATGAATATGAGGGTCAAGTCCCAGCTCCAACACTTATTAGGTTGGATGAACCTTTCTTAGCTTCAGTTTCTTCAATTGTCAAATGCAAATAAAAAAACTGCACCATCTACCTCACAGGGTTGCTAAGTGGACTGCACTTTGTGAAACTGAAAACACTGTAGAAATGAGGTGTGATCATAGCTACATCTCTGATTCAATTCTCAAGCCATTCTGAATCTAGAATTCAGTTACCACTTTACAGACTAGAAATCAGACACAGAAAGCTTAAGTGAGCAGTTAACAGTAGGGCAGTAAGTTCTCCTGCCTTATCCCAGAGCTCTTGTTACCAAACCTGTCCTGCTAGCCTGAGGTGTTAACATTCATGCACCATTTGTTAGGGGCAAGTTATAGAACACTGTCAGGAGCTGCCAGGATTCACAGAGCAGGAACAATATTACCAAATAATCTAGCATTTCTTCTCCTACCTCACTTTAAAATATTTGTGGAAGAAACAGGGAAGGAATTGAGCAAATATGGTTGATCTACAGACACAGGCCCTAATACCTTTAGAAAATTAGCTCCCATGATGTACTTTAACCATTTCACAGCTAAAGGAAACCTTTTAAACAGTTCAGAGATGGCAGAATATCAAAATGGCATTCTCATCACATGGCATAATCATATGAAAGCATCTTTATTCATACTTCTCATTAAGAAACTGGCTAGTTTCCTTTTTTTACACATATAAATGTCTACATTGTATACCATATTCAGATCTTCAGATTATTTTTCTTAAATAATAATATTTTTGTTATAATTTCTATCATATATTTTTAAAAAATTTAACAATATTATTAACAGAGGCAGAATTCTCTAATATAATTACAAGTAGGATGTGCTCAAATAAATTAACATCAACATTGTGTTTATACCATTCAGATGGTCTGATCCTCCCCTTTGAAATGAAATTGAGACCATTGTATTATGGGTGAAAGTGTACAGTCTTTCATATATACTGAAACCTGGATTTTATAAGTCATCCATAACTTGTATTAAACTGCCCCTGAAAAACACACACACACACACACACACACACACACACACACACACTCCCATATCCACCAACACACACACACACACACACACACACACACACACACACACACACACAGAGGCACATCTCTTGGGGTATTTGTTTCCCATGGTCAACTGGATAAAAAAATGATTTTCAGAAAGGCCAAAGACTGAATATTTCCACTGTATCATCCCCATACTAACATAATAGTTTTTTCCATGTTTAACAGTTTGAAGTAGCAGCAAAACATTGAGTAGCTTCAGTAGTAGGCATTTTCCAGTATTGGATTTTGAACGCACAGTAAACGAGTCAGAGAGACAAGGTGACGTACTATCAATTCACAAACTGCATCTAACACTAATAAATACATTCCAGAAACTGAGAACACTAAATCTCAGGATCTAAGTTTAGAGCTTGTAAGCAAAATAAAAAAAGAAAAAATGTTATCTGGTTTACATATTTAAGTACAAACCAGAAAGAGATGAAGAGGCAAGAAGGGAGGCTTAGGACACAGTTCTCAAAAATATTAACATCTGAATGATTTCACACCTGAAGGCATTAAAAACAAATAAAAAATGTTTGACTTAGCATGCCTTGTTCTTTAGCTGAAGAGAGATTATTATTATATTAGGCCTTGCATGTCTATGGTATTTTGTGAATAAATACTCACTATTTACCAGTATTACTGCATTCTTTCAAGGGTTTCTACTCCCTGAATTAAAAACCCATCTTTTTTTTAAACACCAATACTCTTCCCAGCAATGTTTTATGATGGTAAATCTCAGAACAGAGATTTATTGTAGCATCTGAGTTAGCTGACCAGTGGTGAAATAAAACACTTTGAATTATCAGAATCCTTTATGATATCAGATATCAGAGGAATCAAAATGGTGGGCAAATCACAGGGCACTGGAAAGACACAGGCTAAGTGTAAGGAGGCCGCAGCATGTCACAATGATGATTTGTATATACAAAGTGGTGTGAAATAGAACACTGAGGGTGTGTAGGACAGGAAAAGGGTGTGGGCCCATCTATCATGTAAGTGAGGCTGAGAGATAACAGAAGAGCTGGTGTACTAAACAGTACAATGGTATTCACAAAATATTCAAAACCAAAACCAACCAAAAACCTAGAGGAAGGCTTTCAGTGCATTGGGCAGGATCTTCTAAAGGAGACATAAACACAGATGAAAAAGTGAACAGGGTAAAAAAGCATGGAGGGAGTACCCAGAACAATGAAATCACAGATCCATTGTCAAACCAGCAGTTTTTAAAGATGGGCAAGAGAGTTAATCCTCCATGGTTCCAACTCTTTCTAGGAGCCCTAAAATGCTTAGCCTTTAGTATTTTTTCTCAAACAAAAGACTTGATAAGCCTAAATAACCAATGCTACTTAGTTTCTGAATACTCAGCAAAATGATGGCTACTAGGGTTACTCTGGCGCCTACAGGAAAGTCTTTTAAAGGCAAGTTAAGACAGAGGCTGTGAGTTCCACTTGAGTCTTTCTTTCCTTTTGATTATTTCTCCATTGGATAACAGAAGCAAACAGCACACCACTGAAGTTTCTGTCCACAAGTATGTGTGGGAATGGTATTACACACAACCGCATGCACGCGTGTCTATGTGTTCCTATATACAGATGCTTTTTTCTACGGAATTTTAAAGTGCAGAATTCAAAGGTTCTCATTCTCTTCTTATAGCCTCTGTGGATCCATCTTGCTGATTCCAGGCAGATGTGTCTTGCTCCTACAGCTGGTGTTCTTGGGAAATGGTGAACAGTCACGTTAGCTAGAATCCAGTGGTTGAACCAGACCATCTTTGTAGACACGAAGGATAGCTTCACATACAAACTTGTATTGGCTCTGTGGAAGGGAGAAAAGAATGAGGAGGCATCTGGAAAATTGGGCATTTGCACAGATCTGATATGGTGACACATGCCTTAAAAAGGTTGTTACAGAAAGTTTTCCAGCAGGAAAGGTTTTAGAATCAAAGAAAGGGGGGCTGGCTCTGGAGTTAAGAGGCCTGGCCTGCTCCAGATCATCAGGTTGACCCGAGGCCCATTCTGAGGTCCCTTCTAAGTCCTAGTGCAATTATCTGCAAAAGGAAGGGATAATTTGCCTTCCATAGTGACTTGCTTTTGGAGGCCAACCCTTCTAAAGAATCCAAGAAAAACACACACATCAATGTGAGTGTATCATTCAATTTAAGTTATTAACAAAATATTATTAGTTAAAATTATTATTATTAAAATTATGAAATGATGCCTGAAAATGGTTCCTCCCTCAAAACCATAAATCTTATGCCTCCATTCCCTCAAGAATTGTATTAGACTGGGGCGGCGAGGCGGGGCAGTGAATAGAGCACCAGCCTTGGAGTCAGGAAGACCTGAGTTCAAATTCAACCTCAGACACTTAACACATAAACTAGCTGTGTGACCTTGGGCAAGTCACTTAACCCCAACTGCCCTGCATTCCCCCCTCCAAAAAGCAAAAAAAAAAAAAAAAAAAAAAAAAGAATGAATGGGTTGTAAAAACAAAAAACCAATAAAATTTTTAAAAAAAGAATTGTATTAGACTACAGATTGTTAGAGATGGAAGCAATCTTGGAAGGTTGGCTAGCGCACACTTCTCACTTTACAGATAGAGAAACTGAGGACCAGAAGGGTTATTAATATTCCACAATGCATAATATAATGATAGTGCACTTTTATCTCATGCTTTAAAGTCTACAAATCTCTTTCCTCACCACAATCACATTAAGCAGCTGGTACAAATATTAGTATTTCCATTTTGTATATGAGAAACCAGAGAGCTTAGAGAGCAGTTAAGTGGCTTACTGATAAAGCCAGGACTAGGAGCATAGCCCTGATGCTGGAAGGTACCTCAGACCCACTCATTTTACAGATGAAGAAACTGAGGCCCCGGAGGTTTAATTTGAGAAATCTGAAGCCATGCCCTCTTTGTACCTAGAGCCTAAGATCTTTGTACTCTCAATCAAAGTGTGCCAAACAATGACCATAAAGAACACAGTAGGAGGGCTGGTTTCATGGAATAGACCAAAGACGGTCTCCAAAGGCAAAAGGCAAAATAATCCAAGTGCCATGACCATCACAGTTTTAATTAGAAAACATCTTGAGGTAAGATTTGGAGTTCTCATACTTATACTTTAGCAGGCATCATACTAGTCACACTCACAATACATCCCCTTCCGTGTTCTGTCTCTAAGAGGTACCAAAGGATGGTGAGAGACTGTGCTTACTTTTCCTGACAACAAGTATTAGGGATTTGCCCTAAATACCTCTTTCTCTTCAAAAATGACTTATGGCTCTGTCCTCTATTAATTTTTCCAAACCATGCGTGGGGAACTTGCAGCCTCGAGGTGACATGAGGCCCTCTAAGGCCCTCAAATGCGGCCCTCTGACTGACTCTAAACTTTACAGAACAAACTTGTGGCCTGGAGGCTGCAGATTCCCCAGCCCTGTTCTATATCATTCTTTATTCTGCTTTCCAGTATGCTCTAAAAGTTGTTTACTAATTATGTAAAGGATTTCTTTTTAAAAGAAAAAATAAAATTTAACAAAGAAATTTGTTTTTTTCTGACTTAAAAAGCATCTCATTCCAACTTGAAAATGCATCTGCCCCTTGGAAGCAGGAGGCTGGGGAGCTAATCCTGGCTCTGTCACTAATACTGGCCAAGTCAAAACTACTCTAGGTTTTTATTTTCTTACTTGTAAAATGGACCAAAAATATCATCTTCCCTACTGACCTGAGTTTTCAATTAGGTAATGTTTCTGTAGGCCACTCCTTCGAAAGAGGCCAAGAAAAAAGAGATCTGTGTGTGTGTGTGTGTGTGTATGTGCGTCCTTGTGCACATGCATGTGAAGATGTGTGTGTGTGTGTGTGTGTGTGTGTGAACTGCTATCAAGTGTCTCTTGCTTACACTATGTCTGCTGATGGAAGTATGGATCAACGCCTAAGTGGTTCCATTAGAGAAATGAGCCCCAGGCAAACGACATTGTATGCAGGGAGTTTCAAGGAACAACTACAAAGAATTGTAGTAGAACTTGAGAAACAGGGGGGATGGAAAGAGGCAAGTATTCCAATGAGCTTCAAGGCATGTGCTGTGTCTATCTTCCTGTCTGAGCTGGGCCTCATTATGTGTCTATTAGGAATGGAAGCTCTCTGATAGCGAAGAATGTGAAATAGCTGGAGGAATACCCTCATACATGGGATATGTTGGTGAGGCAGTGGACTTGGAGTCAGGAAGAGCTGAGTTCATATCTGACCTCAGATATTTAGCTGTGTGACCTTGGACAGGTCAACTTCTCTTTGCCTCAGTTTCCTATTCTGCAGGCTGGGAATAATAATGTAAACTACTTCCTAGGGTTGTTGTGAGAATGAACACAGGATAGAGAAAATAATTGAAGAAATAAAACGGGGATTTTTTTTTTTCAGACTGGGTCTCCCTGTCTCTGCCAGGCTGGTGATGTGTCCACTCACAGGCTGGGTTCCAATGTGGGTCATTAAGGACGTTCCTGTCTGACCTGAGCTGGTTCACCCCTCAGTAAGGATGCCCCCTGTCTGACTCTCCTGTCCCACCTCCTCCCCTCCTGAGGGCCCACTATATTGGTGTCAGACTTGGGGCAGACACTGGATCAGTCTGAGTCTTACTGCAGTTCAGAATTCTTGAGCCTGAGTGATCTACCAGCCCCAACTTTCCTGGGAGCAGGAATGACAGGTATGTGCCATCACACCTGGCAAGAAAATGATTCTGAAGAGGCAGAATGGAAAGAAATGCATCAAGAGATTTGCTAGAACTTGACAAAAGGAAAGTGACACAACAAGTAGGAAGTACTGATTTTTAAAAAATGATACATAAAAAGAACTGAGAGGTAGAGCTCCCCAATGGCTAGGGAGCTGGCCTCAGGGTCAAAAGACTGGGTTCATGGCCTACCTCTGACACATACTAGCTGTGGGACCCTGACTGGGCATGCCATGTAATCTCTCAGTGCTCTAGGCATCTTTCTAAGGCTATAATTTTAGGAGCAGTTGCCAAACTGCATTAGTAAAGGAACATTGCTCACTGGGTACTAAAATGGCATGTACGGTTAAATAATATTTATATACATATGAGGAAGGGGAGGGAGAAGATAGAGGAGGGGAAGAAAGAGAGGAGGAGAAAGGGAGAAGAGAAAAGTGAAGAAGGAAAGGGAGGAAGTGAGAGAGAAGAAGACAGAAGAGGGAAGAGAGAAAAAATTTTATGCTAAATCAAATCAAATCTAAATTTTGTAATTTGGCATATTTTTGGTAGAACAGAGAGAAGGCTTGGCTTTGAATGCTGGCACAAATATTTAATAGCTGTGTGACCCCGGGCAAGTCTCTCTGCCCCTGTAGGTCTTGCTTTTCTCCAGTGTAAAAATAAAGAGGTGGTCTAAATAATCTCTAGGGTGCCTTGAATCTCTAAAATGCAGTAGCTACCTTCACCTCACAGGGCTGTTATGAAGAAAGGGCTCTTTAAGCTCTGATGCACTATGTGACCCTGGGCCTTCCCTGTGCCACAGCTGCCTTACTGGATGGCTTCTAAGGTCCCCTCCAGCCTCAAAACGATGATCCTATGACCAAACACCACATCACTCGTTCAAAAATACTTATTAAATGCACTTTGTGCTGGGAGGAGAGGCAAAGTTTATATGAGGCTTGGTTCTTGTCCTCATGGAACTTGCTTACAAATGGTATCATCACTAGATTGCATTAGATTTTAAATGCAATTTAAACAAGATGTAGTTATCCCTTTCGTCTCTCTGGGATTTGGGGTGTGGTACCCCCTCAATCTGGAAAATCTGTGTAAAACTTTTTGGCCCTCCTTTCATACCAGAGACAAAGCTTGAATTTTTTTTCTTTTTTCTTTTTGGAGGGAAGAAGGCAGGGCAATTGGAGTTGTGACTTGCCCAAGGTCACATGGCTAGTCAGTGTTAAGTGTTTGAGGCTGGATTCCTGACTCCAGGGGGGGTGCTCTATTCACTGCTCCACTTAGCCACCCCTGAATTTTTTCTTTTTCCTTTATGAAGTGTTTATAGTATCTTATTGTAAAATTTGGGTTGATACTATACACATATTTTATGAATTTCTGAGTTTCTAAACTTTTTCTGTGTTGTCTGTGGTTTCCACCAAACTCCCCCTAATTCCCATTTAATTTCTTATGACAATCTGTGACACAAGGAAACCGTGATGAGGAATGGAGAAGGGATACCTGTGGCCCCTGCTCCGTGGAGCTTACACATTGGGATCACCAGTAGGTTTTACCTGAATGCTTCGGTTCTGCTAACCCTGACTCCTCACATGGGTACCGCATTCATCCCCTTCTGGGTCTAGAACAGGCTGGCTCCAGGGTTTCAGCTCTGAGAGTGCAGGCCAGCCCAGAAGTTTATCTCCAAATTTCTAGCTACTTATTGCTTTTCTCTGCTTTAGGCACAAGTGGAGTAGTGCCCTTCTTGGATCGTTGAAGATAATTAAAAGTACCCTAAATGATGGCCTTGGCTCCCCTTCACGGCCTCCTTAGTCAGCTAAGAAAAAGAGTAAAAAGTTGCCATCTATAGTTCCTTTTGGCTCAAAATCTACCATTCTAGATTCTCTGCCATGATCTTCTGGCTCCCAAGGAAAGTGAACCTATAAATGTCTCTGCTTCGTAACTCCTCCAGAACCTAGGCATGACGCTCTGCACAGAGCAGGCCCTTGCCTAATAAATGCTAGCTGAATGAACAACTGGACACATATGGGCTGAGCTGGCTGGACTCATCCTCTAGGGGCAAAGAGCTACTGAAACAACAGGGAAGATTCTCCTTTCCATGGGGAGAAAACATACTGACAGGGAGGGGTGAAGTCTCTTGCAGAAGAATGAGGGCAGCAGTGACAGGTGAGGAGGAAGTCTGTTTGGTAAGCAGTGACACCTGAGCTGAGCTGGCACAGATGGGGTTATTCTGCCTGCTACTGCAGATAAATCAGGGTATTTCCCTCTTTCAGGGTCAGTGGAATGCAGCTCGGAGGAGAATTTCTCTCTTCTCTTTCAGGATCAATAAGATTCCTCTCTGATAATTCATATCTTCAAATTCCCGAGTTCTAATTCGGAATACGTTTTCTTAGAGACACAGTATTAGGTTTCCAGGTTAATCCACAAAAGCCTATTGGACCCATAAGATTGTTAATATAAATTATGGATTTCCAACGAGACACTTTAGAAAATACCTTAGAGTTCAGATTACGGCTGTAACAACCAACCACCCAATTCCAGAGGCCCAGTGATGAAGGCCGTTACCCATCTCCTGACAAAAACGGTTAACGGGCTCTGGGTACAGAACTGGACACAGCTTTGGACACGGCCAAAGGGAGAATTTGTTCTGCTTGTTACAAATCTCTCACATCTGTTAGTGTATTTGTTACAAGAGTTTTGTTTTCTTTTCTTTTTTTCCCCCATTTAGGAGAGGGACAAAGACCCTGAACATTCAAAATAGTCCATTTAGAAGGGGAAATAGCCTGCTTCTGTGGTGTGAGAGAGTTCAGTGAGCACTAACATTTTTACAGACATTGGAAAATAAGTTAGCAAATGAAAAAAAAGTAGCTAACATTTATTAGCATTATATGTCAGGCCCTGTGCTAAATGCCTTATGTTTAATGTCTTTATCCTTCACAACCCTGGGAGATAGGTGCTGCTATTATCCCCATTATACAGATGAAAATATTGAGGCAAAGAGAGGCCGAGTGACTTGCCGAGAGTCACACAGCCAGTGAGGGTCTTAGGCCATATCTGAACTCCGATCTTCCTGATTTTAGGCCCAGTGATCTATCCACTGTGCTAGCACCAGCAGCGAAATCTGCAGAAAAAAAAAATCTTAGGATATAACCTGTTTTGGTTTTGGTTTTGCCTTTTTGGAGGGGGGAAAGCAGGGCAATTGGGGTTAAGTGACTTGCTGAAGGTCACACAGCTAATAAGTATCTGAGGTCACATTTGAACTCAGGTCAAGTGTCTGAGGTCGAATTTGAATTCAGGTCTTCCTGACTCCAGGACGGGTGCTCTATTCTCTGCATGATCTAACTGCCTCTGCAACTACTCTTTTCAAATGAGTGACTACTTGTTTTCCCTGATATTGCTCCTGAAGAAGAAAGACTGGGACAGGCTCAGATATACAAGCTCAGACTATTTAACCTAGTCTGGACCAGTGACTATCAATAATTATCATTCCTGGCAATTTGACCAGGTCAGGTCACTTCCTTAGTTTCTTCACATTAACCACAGAGATTAGGTCCTTTTACCTCATCTTCCTGGGAGCATAAGATTTGCTCAAAAGCAGCCCAAACTCCATTTTAAATAAGCAAGTCCTAACTCTTGCAGGCAGGGAATTCCTTGGTGAACACTGATCCCAGAATTTTGCTGTGAAAGCATGGGGAGTTTCAGCATTGTAATCACCTTGTTTGGCTATGATGAGGCAGGTGGTCAGAATAAGATAATCCTGGGTTAGGGATTCCTGACACTGATTCTGATTGGTCAGATTTTAACTGCCCTAAGGGAGAGAGGCAGCTGACGAGCACACCCTAGCTTACAGCCCCAGTAGTTAATTCCTCTTGCTTTCTTCTTCCTGGGATATTCTAGGTCCCTAGGTCTGGGTCCCTCATGTTGAGTAACTGTCTTACCATTGTTGTTTCCAGGAGTGTTTTCACATGTGGACCTGCTTATTTCCTGTCGGATGCCTGTAGGTAGAACAGGAGGGTATAGGTAGAACAGGAGTGTTACACCCTCCTGTTCTACCTAAAGGCATCCAGCAGGCAGTAAGCAGCTTGAAGAGCCTATATTCCCAACACTGACTAGTAATCTACAACTTGTAAGAGTTGTCTTTCCTTCAAAGTGCTTTACTAAGAGAGTTTAGTGTTCCAGGGGTATGGAGAATGTCACAGCTCAGCAGGAACCTGAGAGAACACTTATTTCAAACCTCTCATTCTGCAGATAAGTCTGCTGAGGCCTAGACAGACACTCTCCCAAGGGTAGAGAGCTCACACCGTAGAAATGACTTCTGAAGGAACCTGTTTACCAGAACAAAACATGTGGCAATAACATTTGAAGAGATCTTAAAAGAGAGAGATTTAAAGCAATTATGAGCATTCTCTATGCACTCCCAGTTTATCAGGACAGTCACATCACCATACATAGAAATCTCTACTTGTTTGTTTAAGAAGTATAGTGCTATGTATGAGCTCCAAGAACGATGCTATAGCAATGACAACTCTTCCCTTTCCTGGTTCTCTATTTAATTTCAATCACTTCATGAAACATCCATCTATTAATAGCAAAACACTGAAATACAGGATCCAAAATCTTGGTAGAGAAGCCAATACTTAGAAAATTAAGCTGTTCTTTATCATCAAAGTAAAATTATAACTAAAACAGGGAGACAATTATATTTAATTGAAGGGCTCAGGTGAATGGATAACCATTAGGCTAAAGAAATGGTCAAGTGTATTCCTGCACTATCCCAACACAAAAAAGGCAGATAGTCAAGTATGTCTTTTAAAAAAATCACCATTTCTGAGTCTTTTCACTGGTGCGAATAAAGTAGTTCTGGATGAGCTAAAATGGTCCTGATATTTTATGGAAACAAGGGGTAGCCAAATTAACTCCCAGAGACACAGTGTTTTCTGCTTGGGCAAGGTCTGACCTTGAAACAAGTTAGACAAACACTATGTAAAGGGATATTGTGGCAGCCCTGAGGATTAGGGAAAACATTCAGAGAGAATAACAGAGTTTTCATTCCAACTCTGGTGGATGGCAGAATATATAAGAAAGTGGAAATACACACAGTCTGCAATTAATAGAAGCTCATCCAATGAATGTGCTGAATTCACATCTCACTTAGAATGAATGCTTAAAGAAGGTGATGCATTTATCTACAGAAATTAAACTGTCAGGTAAAATGGAAGCCCACTGAGTAAAACACTGAAGCTGTTAATTACCTTTGAAGATAGCAAGTAAAATGGATATTTTACAGAGATTGTAACTTATCAAACATTTAGCGTGAAAATGTCTTCGTGAGGATTCCACATCATCTAAGATTAGGTTAGTATTCTAACTCACCGATGTCTGCACCATCATTGCACGCTGCTCTCTCATTTTTCGGATAATATCCAATGGATAAACAGGCTGGTTTCTTTCAATTAAACACATGGCTGTTTCCATAGTGACCAACACACCAGTTCGACCTATTCCGGCACTGAAAAATGAAACAAGGAAAGCAATGGCACATTAGGAAGACAGGTTTGGACTTGGAATCAGCTGAAATGCCACAGCTTAGACACCACATCTTTCTAAAAGGAAAAAAAGAATAACCTTTGGGAATAAGGGGCATGTTGGAGAAAGGATTCTTTTTCAGGTTCAAGTCAGACCAGATGTTCCTAGGGTTCTCTTCCATTGTCAGATTCTATGAGACAGCCCTAGTGAGTACTTTAATATGGGTGTTTCTAGTTATTTGGGAACTCTGATTTTATGTATTATGCAGGCAACTCATAAGAATTGATGCAAATTCCAATAACATTTAAACCATAAACACTGGCCTTAAAATGATGGGGTGGGGTGGGGTGGAGAGAGGTTGAGTAAATATTCCAATTTATTCAACTGGAGTAAAGAGCTCCAATTGGAGTGTTTTTAAATGAACATTAAGGATGATCTTCTTATGGCTTAATTTTTTTGTAAAATAGAAAAATATCCTTCCCCTTCCTTACACATGTATTTGTCCATTAGATTAAAGAATTAAAGCGTGTAGACAACAGAACATTTTTCCATGGTAGGAAATTATGCTGGGGGATATTTTTATTTTCTATGTCATGATTCTCATGCCTTCACATGAATCACAAGGCTTTGTATTTTACAGTTTTCTAAATCTGGTTAAGTATTTCTTCAGATTTTAGTTAATTATTCATTTCGAGCATCCTTTTCTCTTTTAATTTTGAGTTCCCTTCCTCCCATATCCATCAAGAAGGTAAGCCATATGATATCAATTATACATGTGAAATCATGCAAAACAGAATTTCTATGTTAGCCATTTTTTTTTTTAAAAACCAAGAAGAGGGCGGCTAGGTGGCGCAGTGAACAGAGCACTGGCCCTAGAGTCATGAGGACCCAAGTTCAAATCCAACCTCAGACACTTAGCACAAAAACTAGCCGTGGAACCTTGGCCAAGTCACTTAACCCCAATTGCCTTCCGAAAAAGCAAAAAAAAAAAAAAAAAAAACCACCAAGAAAAATAAAGTGAGAAAATTATACTTCAATTTACACTCAGAGTCCATCAGTTCTCTCTCTGGAGGTAGATGGCATTTTTTCATTATGAGTCTTTGGGAACTGTCTTGAATTATTGTATTCATCCAAATGGAGTAGCCAGGTCTGTTACATGGTCAAATTCTGCTGTTGCGCACGATGATCTCTTGGTTCTCACTTCATTTTGCATCAGTTCATACTGGGTCTCGCCATGTTTTTCTGAAACTGTCTCTCTTCTCATTTCTTATAGCACAATAGTGCTCCATCACAAGCATGTGCTGCAACTTGTTCAGTCACTTCCTAACTGATGAGCAGCCCCATGATTTCCAATACTTTGCCACTACAAAAAGATCTACTATGTTTTTGTAGGAAGAGGTTATATTCCTTTTTTAAAAAATCTCTTTGGGATACAGACCTAGTAGTGATATTGCTGGGTCAAAAGGTGTGAACCGTTCTATAGCACTTTGGGCATGGTTCCAAATTGTTCTCCAGAGTGGTTGGACCACTTAAGACTACTCTTGTTAAGTATCGAAGAGATTACTGGGTATAGAAAGTTTTTAAAAAAAGTATATGTCTTACTAGGATTCAAGATTAATACCATAAACTGAGTATCAGCTTACAAACTTCTGCTTCCTTCCCCATCCCAACACAGATTTATCTGAAACAACATACCTGCAGTGAACTAAGATGGGTTCATTTTCCACTCTCATTGCCCTCATATAAGTTACAAATTCCAAAAAGTCTGATGAATCCTCAGGAACTCCATGATCGGGCCAAGCGACATACTGGAGATGAGTAACTGTGTGTTCTTCCCCTGTCTATGGTGGAAAAAGGTGTATTTTACTTCAGATTCATTTATTCACTCATAAGTTCAGGCTCAGAGGAAGTAATACCATTCACTACAGGAAAAAGTCACAGTAATAGCTTGAATCTCAGCCTTCCAAGTCCCATGCCCCTTCCACCAGGCCACACTGCCTCCCCAGATCGTTGTCAAACCCTGTGAATACTTGGAGAAGGCTCTCATGCCTAAGTGTTATCTTAGAAGATGCTTCTCTAGTTCCTTCACCTGATCTTTGCATGGCATGGTTTCATCATCTTATTATCCCTATTTGTTAGTTTCCTTCTTAAAACACAATGATCTGAACTGAAAACACTACCCCAACTGTGGTCTAACCAGGGTAGGCTACAGTATGACCATCTTCTCCTTCATTATGGACACTATGATTTCATTAATACAGGGTAAAATCCTATTATAGCCTTTTTGGTTGCCATACCACAATGCTGAGGGCAGTTGGGAGGTGCAATGGAAAGAGTTCTGGTCCTGGGGTCAGGAAGACCTGTGTTAAAATTCAGTCTCAGATACTTACTAGTTGTGTGACCCTGAACAAGTCACTTAATCTGTTTCCCTCAATTTCTCATCTGTCAAATAAGCTAGAGTAGGAAATGGCAAACCACTACAGTATCTTTGTCAAGAAGACCTCAAATGGAGTCACGAAGAGTCGGACACTACTGAACCACTACCACCACCACACTACTGACTTTTACTGAGCTTGTAACCCACTGTATGATCAAATGATTTCATATTTATAAAGAGCACTTTGCACAATGCCTGACAGAGTATACACTTATATAAATGTTTATTCCCCCCAACCTCCAGATCTTTTTCACATTAGTTACTCTGAAGCCACACGTCCCCTCCTTCCAACCTTATAAGACAAAGGCAAACAGCAGACTGCTGCTCACCTATGTGGCTCCAGAAGATAAGACAAATGGAGCTTATACAATGGCCCTTCAAGGCACACACATAATTCAAGACATACCCACTGGGCATCCTTTCAGGCAATCAATCAGCCACCAAGCATTACTGAGGGTCTATCAGGTACCAGACTGTGCAAAGCACTGAGATACAAAGAAAGGAAAATCATGGTCTCTGCCTCAAAGAGTTCACATTCTAGGAGGGGTGTTAGGGATGGAGAACTCACAGAGAAAGAGGGGAAACCCCTTCCCACTCATACTGCTCTGTTGTTCCAGAAAACCATTTACTTAGCACTGCTGAAACTCATATTTAAACAGTCTAACCAGACCCGTGGGGTGAACTTGCCAAATGCTGTTTCTTGGAGTGCTCATTCTCCAGTTTATTGTTTCCTCTCGCTACATGCTGTGGATAAGTATAGGACGTATTGTTATCCTTTATTAAATTTAATTTTGTGAGTTTCGTCTCAGTGGGATCCTTCCAAATCCTAATTCTGCCATCCAACATATTCCTCCCTTTCAGCTTTGTGTCACCTGCAGATGTGACAAATGATGCTTATTCAATCTGCAGAAGCCAGACCATTAAGACATAATGCTAGAGACCTCCTTCCAAGCTGACTCCAATCCATTAATCAACAGTCTTTAAGTAGTGTCATTCAAACAGCTACAGCGCTATACAAACCATATTAATGTCACTAGGAAACATGGCACAGGGCATAGAATCCTGGACCTGGAGTCAAAAAGACCTGAGTTTGAATCTCAATCTGCAGCTAGTGGGTAGAGTGCCAGGTCTGGAGTCAGGAAGCTGACTCCAGCCTCAGATTCTTACTAGCTGTGTTACTCTGTGCAAGTCACTTAACCCTGTTTGCCTCAGTTTCCTCATCTGTAATATAAGCCGGAGAAGGAAATGGTACACTACTCCAGTATCTTTGCCAAGAAAACCCCAAAAGTTGTTACAAAGAGTTGGACGTGACTGAAAATGATTAAACAAAAACAACGACAAATCCTTATTTAGCATTATGAATGACTATGGGCAAATCACCTAACTTATCTCTCAGTTTTCTCACCTGCAAACTGGGGTTAATAATAATAATAATAATAATAATATTTGTAGTATCTACTTGCCAGGGTTGTTGTGAGAATCGAATGAATCAGGTACATAAGATATTCTGTAAACTTTATAAATGTCTTTTTTAGAAAAATAATCTTTATAAATGTTAATTATCATCATGATTCAGGAATGACCCACCATCTTGTCCAAAAGAATATCATGAAGAATTGTTGGATAGGTTAAGATGCCACCCTAATTTGCAAATAAAACACCTATCTCTTGACACTAAGACATGTGCTAATAATTTAATTAATGAAATAAAGCCTCTCCCCAAATCTTCTGGATGAAGTCCAGCCCAAACTTCTTCTAGCGGGATCATTTCCTAAGCCACGGATAAGATGTCAAATTTCATTTGTTCTTTCCCACAGATCACTGTGAATATAGCTAGATCTCAAATCCTGTGAAGTGGCTGCGATGTGTTTGAATTTATACCATTTCAAGTTGCCATTATGTACAATATGGTAACTGGTTCCAACCCTATGTGGATTCAAATAGTGTGACCACTAAATGGGACCAATTTATTAGTACTAACTGGAACCTAGCTGCACCTCCTTCAAATGCTTGAAAGTTTTAGTTTGCTCAGTTAGGCTGAGGGGCCTCATGTGAAGAGTCAGGTTAAAAAGCAAAGTGAATCTCTATCTCTGTAAGAAGATAGGTAACCAGGCATAGCTTGAATAAGTAACCAATCTAGTGCTTTTTTAAAGGGGAAAAAAAAATCCAGAAAGAACTTTGAAGCCTATAATCAATGATAATGATGGAAGAAAAATTAACTTCCCCTCCACACCAATAAACTATTCCACTGTAAACACTTCCATCGCTTCTCTGTGGAGCAACCACAAAGTCGCACACACTCTGTTTTATGGAAAAGCTTAAATAAAATTTTTCTTTCAGGAGCCAAGGTCCTTCCACCAATCTACTATTTGTTTGGTTTCTGCCTGCGGGCATCTGTTGTCTCCATAGTCACACTGCCTAGCAGTGCTGGCCAGGGAAGTTATTACCTACATCTCTGTGAACTGGCACATCAAGTGTGGCATCAGCTGCAAGGCTCCTTGAGGGGGCTTCAGGGACTCAGGGATGGCCCTGATTCTGTGACATCCCTTGACATGGCTCAAATTCCCTGGCTGCCTTGTTGGGTCAGGTCTTCCTGGACTATCTAGGACAGGGGGTTCTTAACTCTTGTTTTTCTGTCCTTAGACCAATTTGGCAGTCTGGGGATGCCTGCGGAACCTTTTTTTTTAGAATAATGTTTGTTTTTTTTTTAACCATATGTAGGATTACAAAGGAAATCAAAGGCTGGTGAAAATAAAGTGAGTGTGTTTTTTTAACTCAGCCAAGCTGACAGAACCTCTGAAATCTATCCTTGGACGCTTAAGGTTTCCCAGACCTTAGGTTAAGAACCACTGATCTAAATCAGATCCCAGGGGCCTACATATTGCCTTTGAGAACCGCAAACAAACATTATCTGTTGCACTGTTTTTATTTATTTTGTTAAACATTTTCCAATTACGTTTCTTTCTGGTTCAGGTCTCACTTGGGTGGGCCACAGGCCATAAATCTAACCCCTCTGATGCAGAACATCCAGGGTACTGTGTTAAGTACCTAGAGTTCAGGAGTTAGAAACTTTCAACTCTGTGAAGAGTTTGTATTGCAGCTGACTGATGGGCCACAGAGAGCTCCCAAGGCTGACTTAACAATAACGAAAACTCACATTTACAGGTCATTTATGCAAAGTGTTTTCCTCACAGCAGACCTCTGAGTTAGGGAGTATAAGTATTATTACCACTATCTGGCAGATGAAGAAACTGAGATTAAAGGAAGTTAAGCAACTTGCGTATAGTAGGCGTTAGAGGCAGGATTTAAGTCCAGATTTCTAGATTCCAAATCAGTACTCTTTCCACTACGTCACTCAAAAAATGATTTATCAGAACAAAACTTTTTGAGATATTGTGTGTGTACTGTGTGTGTGTGTGTGTGTGTGGAGAAAGAGAGAGAGAGAGAGAAAGAGAGAGAGAGATTGTGTTTATCAATGCTTAAAGCACTATATAAAGTAGGCTATTTGATTTAAAATAGAAATACTCGAAATTTATACAGTATGATGGAGCTTTTGTCTACACAAAAATGTGTAGGTACATCCTCAAAATACCACTTTCAGGTCCAAGTAAGGACCAGTTCATTATTCTTTTGTTGTTCAGTTATTTCAGTCATATCTCAACCCTTTTAGGGTCTTCCTGGCAAAGATCCTGGAATGGTTTGCAATTTCCTTTTCCAGCTCATTTTACAGATGAGGAAACTGAGGCAAACAGGGTTAAGTGACTTGCCCAGGGTCACACAGCTAGTAAGTCTCTGAGGCTGGATTTGAACTCAAGAAGATAACTTCCTGACTCCAAATCTAGCACTCTTATCTCTTGTGCCACCTAGCTGCCCTATACTTTATTCTGGAGAAGATAAAATCATTCATTCATTCATGCCTAGTCACAAATAAACTAGGAGGAAATAAGAGTAGACACTGAGTTATTGTCCTCTATACCAAATATACCGTATGACCTGTCAATGTTTACCTCGATTTTTGTGACCAGCATTTCTCTAAAAACATAGGCAATGGTGCAAACTTCTGACTGACATTTGATACGAAAGTTCCCGTATTCCATGACATCTGGAGGGTCGGGCCAGTACTGATGACATTTGGTCTACAAAAACGACAAAAGAATGAGTTAATTTTCATCCATTTTTCATATGAGTCAAATCCTTCTGACAAATTATAATGCATGTACAACATGTAAGATTTCACCCTCATCAATGAAATGAGGTAATAGGACCATATGACTGCTTTAAATCTTGCAACTTTAAATCTGCAACTATCTACTGTATGCAAAGCACTGGTGGAAGGACAGAGGAGAGATAGAAAATGATTGTAGGATTTCACCATCTTGGGACTGTATCACCTTCAAAATCTGGAACCCTGAAATTTGTCTAATACTACAACTTCTATATTTCCACCATTCCCACTCACACTAAATCTATTCTTTCGACCTGAGGTCCCTTGACTCAGTCCTATTTTCCCATTCATCTCCCTGATGCTAGCTTCACTTGCCTCATTATCTAGCCTTGACCCTATGGTCAGCCATAGGAATGTTCCATTAGCTTCTATTGCACTAGTAAAATCCCTGAATGCACTGACCTTTCAATAATCTATACTATAAATATCATCCCTAGGTAATTCTTAATTATCTCTGTTCTTGCTAAGAGACGGTTGAATGTCTGCTCTTTGCCTATTCTTTCTTTAAAGCCCTATTCAAAGGCCATTTTCTCCAAAAAGTTTTCTGATCTCATTCCCTATCCATCTTCCTTGCTTCAGCTGCTAATGACTTCCTCCCCTTGATGTCCCATGGCACCTTTCCTACCACTCCAAAGGGCTGCCACAGAAGAGTCTACATTATAGAAATCTGGGTTGTTTGTTTTAACCACTTGCTAAAATTTTCTGTCTTTCTAGGTGCACAGAGTTTTGTGCAGAGTAGTTATTTAATCAGTATCTGCTGAACTGAACTGAGGAGACTGGAGAAAAGTTGGGGATCAGGAACAGCACACCTGCCTGGCTTAGGGTATGGTAGGCTCCTAGACAAGTATGCCACAGGAGGTGCTTAAAATCTTTGCTGACTACAAATCCTACACCTTGTTCAGAAGGGCGTCTGTCACTGATTGTCTGACAGGCCACAAGAATCTACTTTAAACTAGCCGCGACTGCACCTGGGGATTACAACGGTTACAACTTATAATTACAACTGTTTCTGCCAAAGGTTCTTGGTCCTTAAATTGGTTCAAACTTTTCGCATGTAATGACACTCTAAGAGGTGTTTTAACTACAGAATAGTTGTTACCTTTTAGACTTTTTTATTACAGTGGATTTTATTGCTCTTGTCTATGAAATCAAATATCATAAGCTTCCCCACCACCACCAATATTAAATAACCACTTTTGGGTAGCTAAGTAGAGAGAGTGACAGGTGTGGAGTCAGAACAATTCATTTTCCTGAACTCAAATCTGGCTTCAGACATTTAATAGCTGGGTGACCCTGGGCAAGTCACTTAACCTGTTTGCCTCAGTTTCCTCATTTGTAAAGTGAGCTGGAGAAAGAAATGGCAAACCAAAAACCCCAAACGTGATCACAAAGAGTCAGATACTCCTGAAATGACTGAACAACAACAATAACTCTTAATGTGAATTTTTTGGAGCTCAAGTAAAAAGGAAGCAGAATGTAAACAGGCATCCTACCTATGGATATGATTATTTTAACTTCTTATTAGAATAGGGGGAATATCTTACCCATCTGATAAGAAATAAAAATCCTTATTTACTAGGCTGGGGAAAAGGGGGCAAGGAAAGAAGTTAATTTCTTAAAGACACAGAAAAACCCAAAACTATAACAAAAGAACTAAAGGTTTCCTCCTCCCTACTTTCACTAGTGGAATGGCAAGGCTTATAGGAGGGACTAATGAATCATGATTTAAATGTACCAGTCATCATGGATGTCCAGGACTTTATAACGTAGAAAGAGCTAACAACAGAATGTGACAGTAATCTGAGCCTGCAGTTAGCAGCTGAAGCATAAAATTAAGAGATATTTTATGGGATTTAAAGCTGGAAATGACCAGAGACCATCTAGCCCAATCCCTTCATTTTACATATGAAGAAAACTGAGGCCCAAAGGGGTCAAGGGACTTGCCCAATACAGCAAGCAGCAAAACTGGGATTTGAACTCAGGTCCTGACCCCAATACTTTTTCTATATACCACGTTATTCAACAAAATTCAGATAAAATCTCAAAATAATAAGTTTCTATACACTTGTCAGTACCCAAACACTCTGAAAGTACAAAAGGTGAAATGAGTGAGCTGACGTTCATTAAGATACAAAAATAAAAACACTTACCCGTCCTCGTTCTGTAAGTGTGGTCAGCATGATGATTAGTGATAACTTATGATCCCAGACTGCCTGCCAAAAGTGCATACAAGTATGTGGAAGGGGGCCTTGTGTGGCAATATACAGGTTCACAATCTTTGTAGAAGGAATTTCCATCTAGTGAGAGATAGAGTTCATCAAAATTTGTTCTATCTACAAAATGGACATGAAATTGGATTTTAAACACTTTCACTTGGCTGACATTATGGACAACATAATTTTTTTGTAAGATGATATTGGTGAAAATTAACTTTAGCTTTCAGAAAGATGAATCATTAAAAAAAAACCTAAACAATGAAAGTCATATTTCATCAATTGTAATCTTCATCACGCTAGCAAAACAATCTTTAAAAAGAAGTCAGACAATACTCAAAAGACAATACGTAGGTGAAGTACTAGGAACTATTTTAATAAGCTTCTTGGGTGTAATCTGAACACAGTACAGTATGAAGAACATGGAATTTAAAAACAACAACAACTAAAACCCTAGGTTCAAGTTATCTATTTATTATAGAATCTTGGTCAAGTCATTTACCTTTCTAGATCTGGTTCATCACCTTCAAAAATGGCACTAAGGTTACTTAACACCAATGACCTCATAGAGCATCAAATAAGACAGTGTACAAAGTATTTGTAAGTTAAAGGGCTAGAGAAGGACCATCTATTATTATTTTTATTGTAATCAGCTCTTAATTCTTTGTGACCTCTTTGGGACATCTGCCTCCCCTTCTCCCACACCTCTACTAGGATTTTCCTGTTTTCATTTTATAAAGCATTTTGTATTTTATCTCTACTGAAGTGTAACCACACCCATTCGTAACAACAGAGCAATTTGCTTTTTGCTTAGCTATAATTATTATCTAGCTAAGCTTGACCTCAGCCTGGTGCTCATTCTAGTTGCCAGAGATCACTCATCATACTGGCCTTCTAAAGGTCATGTTCCCAAACTTATTCTAACCATCCCCTCCCCTTCTTGAACTATGTGTGTTTTCCTCATGAGAACATCTGGAATCTGGTCAGACTGCGCTGTAGCTTGAAGTTTGGCACCGTGATGTTTTTGTTTTCAAAAGGGAATGGCAATGGTGACTCTCACCAGGGGAAGGGAGGAGAAAGGCATATGCATTTATGTAATACCTACTCTGTGCTGGGCACCATGCAAAGTGCTTTACAAATATCGTCTCATTTATTTCTGGCAACAACTCTCTGAGGTAGGCACTATTATTCCCACTGTGCAGTTGAGGAAACTGAGGCAAATGGGGATTATGTGCATATTCTTTGATCCAGAAATACCACTTCTAGGTCTGTATCCCAAAGAGATTTTTCAAAAAAGAGAAAATGACCTATTTGTACAAAAATATTTACAGAAGCTTTTTTTTGGGGGGGGAGGGCACAAAGAAGTGGAAATTGAGAGGATGTCCATCACCTGGGGAATGGCTGAACAAGCTGTGGTATAAGAATGTAATGGAATATTACTGAGCTGTAAGAAATGACAAGAAGGATAATTTCAGAAAAAACTGGAAAGACTTACATGAACTGATGCAGAGTGAAGGGAACAGAACCAGGAGAATGCCATACACAGCAATAGCAATACTGTATGAGAATCAAGTGTAAATGACTTAGCTATTCTCAATAATACAAAGATTCAAGACCATCCCAAAGGACTCATGGTGGTAAATGCTATCTGCCTCAAGAGAAAAAAGCTGGAGTCGGAATGCAGATTGAAGCACACTATTTTTTGCTTTATTGTGTGTCTACGTCTGTGTTTTCTTTCACAACATGACTAATATGGAAATGTTTTACACGACTGCCCATGAATAACCGACACTAAACTGCTTATCATCTCAGGAAGGCGGTAAGGAGGGAGAGAATTTAGAACTTAAAATTTTCAAAAATGAATGTCAAATTTGCAGATCCTATACTTGATTGCAAGCTGCTATGGTGGGGGGGAGGGGAGAGAGGAAAATTTGAAACTCAAGGGATTGTGGAACTGAATCTTGTAAACTAAAAGTAAATAAACAAATCAATTAAAAAAAACAAAAAAGTGAATGTCAAAATAATTTTTACTTGCAATTGAGAAATATTAAAAACAAAAAAACTTAATGGACTTTAGAACTCAACTAATTCAACCCTTATTTCTTAGACAGAGAAACAACAAAGTTTGAGAGATGTCATATGTCTTGCCCAAAGTCACATGGATAAATAGTGAAAGAGCCTGTAAGAGAACTTAGATTAATGTGTATCACACAAGGTGTGGTGATTTTTTTCAGGATTTTAAAATGAAATACATAATTACAATTGACACTACAAGACAATACTTAAGAAATGTTGTTGTAAGTATTCTCTTTAAAAAACATATAGATTTGACTTACATTCACATAACTTGCATTAATATAATCTTCACTTCCTTGCAATAATACCCGAGTGGTATCATCTATAAAAAAGGGAAAAATTTTATTTTATTACAAAAAAAGTTCAATATGCAACTATTTTTATCCTTTTTTGCTCCGAGGGATTGTTAGTAGCATAAAAGGTATCCTCACAGTGTAAAGATAGAAACAAACAGTACAAAGACTGTGTGGAATTTGCAGATACTCCCACAATAGTTGAGAGAAAACCAGAAATTCTGTTTTAAAAAAAGAAGACAATGATCTAAGGCCTTGAGCATTGAAGTAACTTGCCTAAGTCACATAGCAAAGTACTTGCAGAATAGAAATAGAATGCAAGTTTTCCCATTTCTAGCTTTTTCTGTGCTGACCCCTTCTATCCTTGGCACCTGGGTGATGACCCTAGGCATCTTATAGAAAGGCCTAAACACGTAATGTTGGGCTGGATAAGATCAAATGATCGAGAGCTGTCAGAGACCAAAGAATTCCTTCTAGGTCAGTCCCTTCAAAGGATTTTACAGATGAGGGAATGAAGTGACTGACTTGCTCAGGGCCATTGTTGTTATGTTCACTTTTGTTCAACTTTTTGTGACCTCATATGGGGTTTTCTTGGCAAAGATATTGGAGTGGTTTGCTATTTCCTTCTCCAGTAGCTTAAGGCAAAGATTAAGTGACTTGCCCAAGGTCACACAGCTAAAATGTGTTAAGTGTCTGAGGCCAGATTTGAATTCAGGTCCTCCTGACTCCAGGGCCAGTGTCCTATTCACTGCACCACCTACCCACCCCATGGGATAACTGATCTTTAAAAGATTTTTTAAAAGTTTTTTAAAAAACTGCCTTTATCATGTTACTCCTTTATTCAAAAGCTTTTAACTGCTTTCCATTGCCTACAGAATAAAGCTCAAACTCCTCAGCCTCAAATTCAACTAATCCACTTTTACAATTTTATCTTCCATGAGTTTCCTTTCATTCTAGCCAAAGTGGTCTCCACAAGGTTCCTCAATTTTAATAATAATAGTAATTAGTAACATTTATATAGTGTTTGCTAAATGCTTTATAAATGTCATCCCATCTGATCCTCACAACAACCCTGGGAGGGAGCCACTATTATTACCTCTGTTTTACAGATAAGAAAACTGAGGAAAATTGACGTTAAGTGACTTGACCAAGGTCCCACAGCTAAATTTGAACTCAGGACTTCCTGACTCCGGGTCAAGCGCTCTACTCACTTAACTAGTGCCTTGTCTCCTGTCTGGGACTGTTTGTAAGCAGTATTTCTTGAGAACCATCTGCCTACCCCCTGCTTTCACTGCTAGTTATCTCGTCCCATGTATACGACTTATCTCTTCTCTAAGCTCTCTTGTTAAGAGCCGGGGTGATATCTTTCATTTCTCAGAGATCCCTAAGAGTAGGGAAGGAACAGCAAAGGCCTTTCCACCCACAGGTAACAGGGATGGGAAGAGAAAGGAAAAGACATTGCACTTTATTCCACAGAGTGGACAGCTTCAGGCCAGTTTTTATTCAGAGAAAATGCTACTATATTATGTTCATTCTTTTGACTGATTTTTAAGCCCTAAGAACCGCACACTCAAACGCTTATTCATCATTTTTGCATCATCATTGACTTTATGTAAGAGAAAAAGACTTTTGAAATTCAGCAAAAGCTCCAAATTCCATGATCACCTCTATGGTCGGGTAGGGACCAAAATGACTTTGGATCACACCATCAAATTATTCTTCTAAATCAGGGGTTCACAACATTTTTTTTCTTTTTTCTTTTGAATGTCAGACCTTTGTATCAGTGTGGTGACTGTTAAACACAATCATGTTTTTAAATACATAAACCAAATATCAACATACATAAAACCATCACTAACAAAATTATCTATGTTCTATTGAATTTTTATTCATTTTGTGAAATATTTTCCAATTACATTTTAATCTGGTTCAGGTAGCACTTAGGAGTGGCCTGCAGGCTTGACACCTCTGTGTATGTATGTATGTGTGTGTGTGTGTACACACACATACATACACACATCAAATATGAATGTGTATGTATATACACACAAATAAAATGCAGACATACAAAGGAAACAATATATAAAAATATATATGTGAGAGTTATCAAAACATTTGAATAAACATTTAATATCACAGCTCCCGGTTAAGAATCTCTGTTCTAAAACCACTGCTCTGTTACTTTTTTGTATGTGATGACAGTAATTTAAGTGTTTATTTTATTTTTTGCTAATTGGAGTTAAGTGACTTGTCCAAGGTCACACAGCCAGTTAAGTGTCTGAGGCCGGATTTGAACGCAGGTCCTCCTGACTTCGGGGCCTGTGCTCTATTCACTGTGCCACCTAGCCACCCCATTAAGTGTTTATTTTTAAAGAATTCAAATGTAGCTGAAAGAATTGAGAGGTGAAAGAAAGTTGTAAGATCACATATTGAGGCCAAGAAGGGACATTTGAGGCCACTCCGTTTAACTTTATCATTTTACACATGAGCAAAGTGAGGGACAGAGACACTGACTTCTCTGTGAAGAGGCCAGAGTCATAAGGGGCAGCAAGGTAGTGCTGTGAATAAAGTGAATAAATCATTGGGTCTGGAGTCAGGAAGATTCCTCTTCCTGAGTTCAAATTAGGTCGCAGGCATTTGTTAGCTGTGTGACCCTGGGCAAGTCACTTCACCCTATTTGCCTCAGTTCCCTCATCTGTAAAAGGAGCCAGAGAAGGAAATGGCAAACCATTCCAGTATCTTTGCCAAGAAAACCCCAACAGTGTTATGAAGAGCTGGACACGACTGAAACACAACAAGCACAAGGGCATCCAGCTATGTAGTGGAAATAGAATTTGAATTCAGTTCTCCCTGACTCTGAGTTCAGAGCCTTCTCCACTCTACCAAAGGTGTCAAACTTAGAACCCAGGGCTGCTCCCACGTGCCAACCAAACTCGATCAAAAGGTAACTGGGAAGTCTTTAATAAAATGAATAAAAATACAACAGAACATAATGTTAATATGTGTTTTTCTTTCAGTTTGACACTACAGCACTATGCCACACTTACAAAACTCACATGCACTTATTCAGAAAAATCAATTTCTCTATAGCACACTTAGTAATAATGGCTCATATTTATTTTGCGCTTTCAAGTCAAACTACTTCACACACTTGCTTGATCCTCCCATACAGACACTTATAGTGACTCCCTCATATGGTCATCTACCCATTCTGATATAGATTAGACAGTATGACAAGGAGAAAATTTAATGCCAAGAAGGGCTAAGTGAGTTGCCAACAATAGTGGGAGATAATGTGAGAGGGGAGAGTATAAGAAGAGGGAAACATTTACATTAGATACTCACAAGGCAGCACATCTTTGTAGCGATTTTTGTCCAAATTTTGAGACAGTTTTGCAAACGTGATGGGCAAACCTGGCTTCTTTCTATAGAGTTGCTACATGACATAAAAGTGAGAAGTCACAAGATTATTCAACAGATAATCGGCTAAAAGTTCGGCAAAATTCAAGTACTTTATGGTAAGATTCCTTACTTACCCAATGGATCAACGTTTGAGGTTCAAAAGCAATTACGTGTTCAATTTTAAAGCTTATCATCAAAAAAGTACAATAAAACATTCCACTATTCTAGCTGACATTACTATTCAACCATTTCTCATTATGAAAATCTTTTAGAGAGAATTCAAAAGAATAGGTTTGAGTCATTGACAGAAAATAATCATTCCAAAATATAGAAAATCCAAACCGCCTGACATTTATTTAAGAAATGCTAGAGAAAAGAAGAAAAACAGAAAATTGGAAAAAAAAATGATAATTATTCAGACTAGAAATGTTAAAGCACAGATAGGTCCAGAAATGAAGGAAAAAATAGTTCAGTTTATCAAAGAAGTAAAAAAAAAAAAATCTATTTGCCAAGAGCATAAACACTTTTAATTCTTTCAGAGTCTCAGCGCTGTATGCCCAGGGACAAAATTTCTGTCCCAATACACAATAAAGAATTCATAATTAAAAATCCTAATACGCTAATACTTTCATTGCTAATTTTGACTCAAATGATCTCTGCGATTCGTTAAAGAGAACACATATACATATATTAAAAGTAGGACCCACTATTATCCATCCACTTTCTTTGATCTTACTTGTATGTTTTTGGAAAAAAGATGCAACTGTGCCAATGGGGTCGATTACTGATTTGTAGCCAATATTACCCAGGCTCTTACCTCTGCCCAGCAACCCTGTTATTCTTTCCTGATTAGGCTTATATACTCCATACAGAGATAGTTCCTGTTCCCAATGCAGCAACATGGCATAGAGAATAGGGCATTAGACTTGGAGTCAGGAAGAAATGGGTGCAAGTCCTGTCTCAGACACATACTAACTGTGTGACCCTGGGCAAGTCACCTGACCTCTCTGTGACTCAGTTTCCTCATTAAAATTTTTTCCTTTGTTTATTTTTAATTTTCAACATTCATTTCCACAAGATTTTGAGTTACAAATTTTCTCCCCATCTTTCCTCTACCCCCCACCGCATAATAACAAGCCTACTGAATAGCCCCTCCTGCAATCTGTTCTCTCTTATATCCTCTCCCATTCCCCTCTAACTTTCGAGTAGGGCAAAATGGATTTATATACCCCAGTGCCTGTATATCTTATTTCCCAGTTGCATGTAAAAAAGAATTTGTTTTAAGATTTGTTTTTTAAAACTTTGATTTCCAGATTCTTTCCCTTCTTCCCTCCTTACCTACCTCCACTGGGAAGACAAGCAATTTAATATAGGTTATACATGTGTAGTTACACAAAATGTTTCCATAGTGGATATATTGTGAAAGACTAACTATATTTCCCTTCATCCTTTCCTGCCCCCTCCCCACTTATTCCATTTTCTACTTTGACCCTGTCCCTTTTCAAAAGTGTGTGCTTCTAACTACCCTCTCCCCCAATCTGCCCTCCCTTCTATCATCCCCCATCTTATCCCCTTCCCCCCTACTTTCCTATAGGGTAAGATACTCAATTGAGTGTGTATGTTTTTTCCCTCCTTAAGCCAAATTCAATGAGAGTAAGGTTGACCCATTCCATTTTGTCTTCCTCCTCTTCTCCTCCGTTGTAACAGTCTTCTCAAGCCTCTTTTATATGAGATAATTTACCCTATTCTACCTCTCCCTTTTTCCTTCTCCCAATATATTTCTCTCTCACTGCTTAATATTTTTTTAGCTATCATCCCTTCCTATTCACTGATCCTGTGTCCTGTCTATGTATACATGTACACATATATATACACACTCACCTATGTAGTTATACACACATATACCCTCCTATATAAACACATATATGTATGTATACATATATACACATATATATTCCCTTCAACCATCCTCATACTAAGAAAAGTCTCATGAGTTACAATTATCATTTTTCCATGTTGTAATATAAATAGTTCAACTTTAATAAGTTCCTTATGATTTCTTTTTCCTGTTTACTTTCTCATGCTTCTCTTAATTCTTGTATTTGAAAGTCAAATTTTCTGTTCAGCTCTGTTTTTTTCATCAAGAATACTTGAAAGTCCTCTATTTCACTGAATGACCATATTTTCCCCTGAAACATTACACTCAGTTTTGCTAGGTAGGTGATTCTTGGTTTTAATCCTAGCTCCTTTGACCTACAGAATATCATATTCCAAGCCCTTCAATCCCTTAATGTAGAAGCTGTTAGATCTTGTGTTACCCTCATTGTGTTTCCACTAGACTCAAATTGTTTCTTCTTGGCAGCTTATAATATTTTCTCCTTGACTTGGGAACTCTGCAATTTGGCTATAATACTCCTAGGAGTTTTCTTTTGGGGATCTTTTGCAAGAGGTGATCGGTGAATTCTTTCAATTTCTATTTTGCCCTCTGGTTCTAGAATATCAGGGCAATTTTCCTTGAGGATTTCTTGAAGGATAATTTCTAAATTCGTTTTTTGATCATGGCTTTCAGGTAGTCCAATAATTTTCAAATTATCTCTCCTGGATCTATTTTCCAGGTCAGTGGTTTTTTTCAATGAGATATTTCACACTGCCTTCTATTTTTTTCATTCATTTGGATCTGTTTTATAGTATCTTGATTTCTCATAAAGTCATTAGCTTCCATTTGCTCTAATCTAATTTTGAAG
>CM053590.1:172338135-172363790 GCA_028646515.1 Pseudochirops corinnae | reverse complement strand
AGGGGGGACACACTGGGATGGCTGTTTTGGGGCAGTGGGTGGGGAAAAGAGGGGGAGAAAATATGTAACTCAAAATCTTGTGGAAATGAATGATGCAAACTATAATAAAATTTAAAAAATAAAAGCAGGTAGGTGGTTCAGTGAATAGGATACTGCCTAGTGTCAGGAAGACTCATCTTTATGAGTTCAAATCTGGCCTCAGACTCTTACTAGCTGTGTGACCCTGGATAAGTCACTTAACCTGTTTGCTTCAGTTTCCTCATCTCTAAAATGAGATGGAGAAGGAAATGACAAGTCACTCCAGTATCTTTGGGAAGAAGACCCCACACTCGGTCACAAAGAGTTGAACATGACTGAAATGACTGAACGACAGCCTTTCTAGTCTTACAACTTACTCCCTAACATGTACTCTGATTTAGTGACTCTGGACTCTGGTCTCTTCCATGTTCCAGGAAGAAGACACCCCGAGTCTTGGCTCTGGGCATCTTCCCTGGATGTTCCCCAGGGAGAGGAGCTCTCTCCTTCATCTACCTACCTGAATTAAATCCCAACTAAAATCCCACCTTCCCCAGGAAACCATCCCCAACACTTCTTAATTACAGGGCCTTCCTTCTTTAGTTATTTCCTATTTATCCTGTATACAGCTTGTTTTGTATACATTTGTTTGCACATTGTCTCCCTCACTAGACTGTAAGCTCCTTGAGGGCAGGGACTGCCTTTTGCCTCTTTTTGTATCCCCAGCACTTAGCAGAGTGCCTAGTACACAGCAAGCACTTAATATATGTTCATTCGGTTGAATTGCATGACATGAAGCCCTTCCTGATTCCTCTTATTAGAAGTACCCTCTCGACCTCCTCAAATTATTTTATATTTATATGCTGGGAGATATGTTGTATTCTCCCAGTAGAATGCAAACGCCTTGAATTTTACAGCAAGAGAATAAGCGCCTAATATTTACTGAGCTTGTTGTGATAAAGGACCAAGTAAAGGAAATATAAAAGAGAAAAGGGCGTGAAGACCCTACACTTGGGAAATGGCTTCTATAGATTGATTAAAAACTGACTGTTTTGAGGAAAAAGTGAATATCTGTGACTCATATGACCTTTGGTATATCTTAATAACTTGTGAATCAGTCTCATAAGTAACAAGACCACCCACTCCTAGGTGTTTTTTAAAAAATCTTTTGTCAACCTTCTTCTCTTGTACTCCAAAGCTAATTTGATAGGGATGGAAAGCAGCATGAAAAATGGAAAGCTGTGCCTCAGTATCCCCTAGTACGGAGATGAGAGTAAAGCGGAAAGAGCACTGAATCTGGCTGGAGTTGGAAGATCCCAATTCAGTTTCCAACCCTACCACCTTTTGTAATCTTAGGCAGATTTCTTACTCTTTCTGAACCTCAGTTTCCTCATCTGGAAAATGGGAGTCAAAAATCTTTGTAGTGACTGCCACACTGAGGATGAAAATGCTCTCGACACTGCAAAATGCCAAATAAACATGAGCTGATAATAGAGTATAAAGGTTTTACATTTTAAAATATATAAAACAAAACTCTTGCTTAAAAAATTCACCAAACAGAATTTTTTCGTCAAGGAATTAATAAATTCAGTTTGAAATTAACTCTAAGAAATAATAATTTCCCTTTTTCTTCAACAAACACTAAAACTATTGAATTAGAAGGGAAGCTAGGTGGAGTAGTGGAGAAAGCACAGGGCCAGGAGTCTGGAAGATTCCTCTTTCTGAACTGAATTCAAATCTGGTCTCAGATACTCTCTAGTTGTATGACCCTGTGTAAGTCACTTCACCCTGTTTGCCTCAGTTTCTTCATCTGTAAAATTAGCTGAAGACGGAAATGGCAAACCATTCTAGTATCTTTGCCAAGAAAACCCCCAAACGGGGTCATGAAGATTCAGATGTGACTGAAAATGATTGTAATTTGAAAGTCCTGTCTTGCAACTTTTCTCTTCCCTTTTCTTGTTGCCAGCCAGAGGTGACCAGCTGCTTCAATTCTGTGTTAGTGTTCACCTCCAGGAATCATCTAAAGTTCCACAATCACCTTTATTTTTTTTTTCTGCCAGTTTCAACAAAGACTGTTTTGATGTAAGGGATACAGACAGGGCTGGACCTATGATTTGTGGGTATTGGTAACTTCCAGGTGAGGAAACCCCGTCTGTCCATATAAGCTGGCACCTTCTCTGCAACTTACAATCTTAGAGAGTGACCTTGGGCACCGAATAATTAAGTAACTTTCCGAGGTGTGTGCAAAGCAAAACTTGAACGCAGCTCCAAGGCCAGATCTCTACCCACTGCACCATCTTGCCCTTTATGTCAATGCAAAGATTGTTTTAAAAAAGAACAGCTGCATTAATTTAAGAACAGAGTGGTAAACCTAGGCACAAACTATCAGTTTCTTATCTTTAAGACCAGGAGTATCAAACGCATAGGCCCTGCAACATTCCCCTCTCCCCACAAAGCAGATTAAACTGTAACTGGGAAATATTTAACAAAATAAGTAAAAATACAATAAAACATAGATAATGTTAATATGTGGTTTCCTAAGTCAAAATGCAACCTGCAGGGATCCTTCTGCATTGTTTAGTGGTCCCCATTCCTATTTGAGTTTGATGCCACTGTATAAAGACCATCCCATAGAAACACTGCCATCAAGCACACATTGGAACCAACCTTGACAGCAATGCAGTTAATTCCTTAGCTTTGTGTGTTGTGAATTTTGTGATTAACTGCACTGTTTTTTCTGGGGGAAAAAAAAAACCCAAAACAAACATCTAGAAGATAAAGTAAGTGTGAGCTATGGATCTCAAATTATATGGGAAGAATTCCTTTTCTTTTTTAAAGGCAAGAGAAGGTTAAGAGATTGCCCAGGGTCACATGACTAGTAACTCTCTGAGAAGAGATCTGAACTCAGATCCTCCTGACTTCAGGGCCAGTGTTCTATCTACCGCACCTCATAGCTGCCCCAGGAAGCCTTCTTAAAGGTCACCTTATCTAACCTCATCCTTGCCAGACACGGAGGAGTAAGTCCTGAGGGGTAAAGTTACTTCCTTAGACTCACCAACTGACATTGGCAGACCTTGGCTTCATACCCAGGGCCTCTAACACTCCAAATCCAGCACCCTTGGCACTGCACCATAATGGAGAAAAGCTGGTTGAGATTTATGGACACATTCAGGGGGAAAATAGGTGGCACAAGGTAAGATCTTTGATCATAAAAGAAAAATTGTTGGTCTCGCAGTATATTTTATCATCATATTTTAATTCTGTGACTTCTTCTGAGTTCAGAATAGTATACTGTCTTTTGTATATTTATTATTATTTTTGAGATTTTATTACAAGGTTTCCACTCTTTAAATATTTTATGTTCTGGATACCCATGTGTTTGCACAGAAAGCATCTACAAATGCTCAATGATTTACTGAGAAAACAGAATTCGCATAAAGAAATCTGCTTTAAATCCAACTTTACTGGACTATATCTATTCTGTAAAAGGAGAGATAGTTAGAATCCTATTTTTATTTTTGCAAACATTCCTACTGCATTTGTAATAATTCCAAAACCCATCATAAATGGAAAACAAACCATTATTACCTTAAAGATACAGGCAAAAACTATGTAAAATCTGCCTACTTCAAAGCTTTCCTCTAATGCTTCAAAAAAGTCAACATGATTGATGTGGGTATTGCTTTTACCTATACAGATCACCATGATCCCCCCAAAAGGGAGGCAGTTTGATTCAAGGGAAAAGAACACTGGCTTTGGAATCAAAAGACATGGGTTTGAATGCTGTCTCTGATACTTATTATTTATGTGACATCGGGCAATTCCTTTGAGTTTGCTCGGCTTTAGTTTCCTCATCTGGGGTTGGATCAGTTAACCTTGGAGGTCCCTGGCAATTTTAGATCTCTATCATTCCTCTCCTATGGTTTATATCCATATTTTCACATAAATCCTTCACAAAAGGCCCACCTAGTCCTTTAGCAACCTTCCTCCTGGTCTTTGAATATCTTGAGAGGACCAATGTACCAACTGGGCTCCCTGCCATCAATTACCAGTCCATCTCCTTTTCTAGTCTTCTAGGTCCCTTTCTTATTTTCTTTACCTCACTTCTTATATTTGAGCTGTTGGGTACAATCTGTACCTCTTATATACCCAAGATTTATCACCCCATTTGCCCTTTGGGTTATTTTGAACTTGAGTTTTGAGATTCTGCTATTAACCTGGTTTGTAAAAATATGTCATCCTTGGGAGAATGCAAGTGCTCACAAAATGGTCTCTTGCAATAGTGGGCAGTTTGGGATCATATGAAGCACTGAGCCATTTCTCCAATGCACTCCTGCTCAAATGTACTACTGGGATCAATTCTGGGCCCAGCTTACTGTCTTGTCTGTAGTTTCATGGTCAAACATGAACAGCAATATAGCCGATACACAAATATGCATGGTTATTATCCAAAACATACACTGATCAATTAGTTCAACAAGCTGCCAATATGTCTGCATGTCATAATCTTGATTTTATTAAATTAAATGCTTTATTTAAAATTGCAAAAATCATTCTTATCTCATGGGGGGTATAAGAACAGGCAGCAGATCAGATTTGGCCTGAGGGCTGTAGACTGCTCACCCTGACTAGACTATGCACACATTTTATCAAATTTTGTTTTTCCTGAGTGGATGATAAGAGGTAACAGGCCACTGTGGATGAGTGGCTAAGCTTAGTGTCAGGAAGATCTGGTCTTAAATCCTGTCTTTGACACTTACTAGCTGTGTGAACATGGATGATTCCCTCGACTTCTCTAAACCACAGCTTCCTCATCTGTGAAATGGGAGGCAATCTGGGAGAGTGAATAAAGGACTGCCCTTGGACTGAAGAAGACCTTGGTTCATATAAGCACCAAAGCACCTTACACCAACATGTAAGAAGTATCTATCTCCATGACAAAGGGCTTTTATAGGAACCGGGCTGACTGGTATCAGGGCCATAGTGAATTGTCTTTTCAATTCTTTCTCAATTCAAGTCTTTAGTTATCAAAGAATGATCTATGAGGGGTACAGCCAACGTAGAAAAGCACAGGATAAAACAAGTGTCCCAGTTCTTTATGGACTTCAGGAATCCCAAGATCCTCTGTGGCTGTAGGGAACTGCCCTGCCACAACATGTTTCACAGGCATGCCTAACACTGTCCTCCTTTCCATGACCCTTAGGAATCCTAGGTCTTCTTGCTCCAATCAAGTCACCCAAATTCCCAGTGCCTTTGCTGCCCATTAGCCTTCAGAAGAGATTCAAATGGAGTTCTCTGAAAATTTGAGGAGAGAGAGACCATCTCCAGCTGCCGGTGTCAGAGAAAGCTTAATGGAGGAAGAGGTGCTTGAGCTGAGTCTTGAAAGAAAAGGAAGAAATGAAGAGAGCATATTCCAGGATGGGTGATAGCCCAAACAAACAAATGCCCTGAGGAAGGTAACAGCACGCTGGGCTTGGGGAATAGCTAATAGTCCAGTTTAGCGGAACAAGGGCTGTGGGAAAAGAAGCAATGGTAAAGGAGGCCAGAAGGGTCAGCCAGTGCCGGAATGATGAAGGCTATCCCTAGCCTAGCAAAAATGTGTGCACTTTTAGCCCCTGGATGCTTCTGAATAAAAGAGTGACATGTTCAAAACCCATGCATTGGGAAGATTATTTGGGGTCGCTTTTGCCATACCCCTTTGTCAGTCAGTATTGCTTTTGGCTGCCATGTCTTTCCTCTTGGCAATGAGATTTTGTCTGGTTAAGGCAGTTTCTAGGCTCTTTAGGGTTTCTCATTCTGAATTAAACATTTCTAGGAAATAGTAATAGAGCCAATATCCTTATGTTCATTTATTTCCCACTGACAATCAACAGCTTGTTTAAACAGGTTGGCCAGGCTGCCATAACTCCATGAAGTGATGCTAAAGGCTGCATTCTAGTCTCAGCTTTGTCATAACCAACTGTATGACCTTGGGCAGGTCACTTATCTATAAACCTCTGTTTCCACAGCCCCTCCACATACTCTTCAATCCAGTGACACTGGCCTCCTTCCAATTCCTTGCATGGGACACTCCCTTTGGGGATTCAGACCATGTTCATCCCCCACAACTGGGATTCTTGCCCTCTTTGTCTCCACCTCCTGGATTCCTTCAAGTCTCAGTCCAAATCCCACCCTCTACGAGAAGTCCTTCCCAATCTCCTTTCATGTGAAGTGCCTTCCCTCTGTAATTATTTCCAACTTATTGTGCATGTATTTTGTCTGTACTATGGGGAATGGGAACTGTTTGTACCTTTCCTTGTCTCCCCAGGGCTTAGCACTGTGCTTGATGTATTGTAGGTGCTTAATAAATGCTTTGTCCAAACTGAATGCTTGACAGAGAAAATGAGGGTTCCTCTTTCACTTGTTTAACTTTTCCCTCACATTGCAGACACCATATAGGTGATATTAAGTCCCAAAATTGACTTTAAATGTAAAATGGTAATAACGCCTGGAGTCCCTTATCTCACAAGGGAATTGTGAAGTTCAAAAGATTATAAAATAGGTTAAAAGTATTGCAAACTTTAAAATGCTATCTAAATACCAGTTATTATTATACTTCCTTTTGTACCTTCTCCTATTGTTCATTTTATGAGCCTGAAAGATTCTTAAGCATCTGTTTCAACATCTGAATTCTCTTCAAGTCCTTCCTCCCCAACTCCTGATGCAATTTTTCTCACTACCCAACTATAAGAAAACATGAAGACAAAAAGGTGCTTAAATCAATTTCTCGAGGCCTGAACCTTAATCTATTTTAGGCTCATGGTCTAATGTAACAAACAGCCTTGGGCACAGAAATCGTGGAATGTTAGAGCTACAAAGACCCCCCACTACACACCCCTGCCCCACAACAAATGGCTTGTTTGGTGTTCTATGCACAGAGGGAAAATCCCCTCCTACTTATGACTGTTACCATTGGTTCAGCAGCCCATACATGGTTCTGGTAGGTAAGGCAGAACTGCCTGGCTTGAGGCTAATGATAAATTTTGTCAAATACAGCATTGGGTATCTCTTACCTCAAACTGAATAAGTACGGTCCCACTTTCTAGGCCTTCCTTTAGTTGTTCTATAGATTCTTCCAAGGTGGTGTCATACTTTGAATTCATAGGCAGAATAGACTCTGGGAAAAGCTGACAGTCTATTTCATCTTCTGATCTGGCTTCAGCTAATGAATGGACAACTACAAGATACAAAAATTAGAACATGTTTCTGTAGTAAAAACCGACTTAAGGTATTTTTTCCAAAACAAGGTTACACGCAAACATAGACCACCGATGGCTGTTTACAATTTTTCCTGTATGCAGCTTGTTAAATGACCACAGAACACAATCAAAGACGCTGTGGTAACAGTAAGTGACCGTGGACACACTATACTATGGACGATGTCCTAACTTTTGAGTGAATTAAATTTAAGTGAGGCAGAGCTGGGCAAAGTCGTCAGCCTCACTCCCTCTTCTTGAGTCATCAAACTCTAGGGGCAGGACAAAAGTCAAGATGACAGATGGGCTAACTGCACAAATGACAAATTAGTCTTTCTGCTTTGTCCTACATGCTATGATTTTTAATGGTGATCAATACTCAGAAAGTGGGGACATGGGGAAAAAGGCTTAAAAGGAAATATTTTTCCATCACTGGCTAGTGACTCCTTAGTGTAGGCACCATCCAAGGCTCAGTCTTGGGCCCTCTGCTTTTTCTTTCTACACTATTACACCTGCTGTCTTGGCGTTAGACTCCCTAGTTGAGTGACTGTGGGTAAATCACTTACTCTCTTAAAGCCTCAGTTTATGTTCAGTAATATGGGTATGATAATGTATGCTACTACCTACATTTCTCAGAGTTATGAGGACTGTGTAAGTTAATGGATGGGATACATTACAATAGATATGATCAATACTTCTAAACTTGACCTTTCAGTTAAATTATATACTGCATGGTCAACTATCTGAATTACAAATATTTGTTCCATTATTATCTCACACTCAAGAGATCTAAAAAAACCCAAAAAATACCCAACAAACTCTCCATATTTCCCCCTTAAACCACTTCTCTATCCTTACTTCTGTAAGCCTATTAAAAGTCTCATCACTCTTCTATTCACCAAGCTTCCCTTTATCTCACCAGTCACCAAGTCCTATCCATTTCCTCAAAGAACAGATGATAAAGATTTAGAGCTAAAAGGGGCTTTCTAGGTCAACTAGTCCAACTCTTTCACTTTATAGATAAGGGGGAAAAAATCCCAAATTGTGAAGCAAGCCACAGGCTGAGAAGGAGCAAGTCTGGGATTTGAAAACCAGGTCATCTGGCTTTAGAGTTTATGATTCCTACTTTTCGAGACATGTCATACTTAACTCTCCACATACTCTTTGCTGTTGTGGTTCAGTCATTTCTGACTCTTTGTGACCCCATTTGGGATTTTCTTGGCAAAGTTACTGGAGTGGTTTGTCATGTCCTTCTCTAGTTCATTTTGCTGATGAGGAAACTTAGGCAAACTGGGTGAAGTGACTTGCCCAGGGTCACATAGGTAGGAAGTGTCTGAGGTTAGATTTGTACTCAGGAAGATGAGTCTTCCTGATTCCATGCCCAGCACTCTATCCACTGTGCCACCCAGGTGCCACCATTCGACAACCACCAAGTACTCCAATCCAGCTATCCTGGCCTACTTGCAGCAACTCAAATGTGAAAGTCCATCTTTCCTCTCAGGGCCTTTGCACTGTCTGTCCCTCTTGCCTAGAATGTTCTCCCTCTTCTACTCAGCCTCTTAATTTCTCTGGTTTTCTTTTATTCTCACTTTCTACAAGAGGGTCATTTTCTCCCCCTTCTAGCTGCTAGGGCTTCCCCTCCTAAGATTACCTTCCATCTACTCTGCACATATCTTCTATATACTTATATTATTTACATGTTTTCTCCATTGGAATGTGAGTTCCTAGAGGGGAGAGAGTAGGTTTTTGCCTTTCCCTCTATCTCTTGGGCTTAGCAAAATGACTGGAACATAATAAGGGCTTTTCATGACTTTTTTTTTTTTAAGCTAGGTGGCTCAGTATTATAGCCTGGAATCAGGAAGATTTGAATTCAAATCCTAACAGACACTTACTAGCTGGGTGGCCCTGGGCAAATCACTTAACCTGTTTGCCTCAGTTTCCTTATCTGTAAAATGGGGAAAGTAACAGCACCTTTATTGAGAGGATTGTTGTGAGGATCAAAGGAGACAATAATTGGAAAGCACTTAGCACAATGTCTGGCACACAGTAGGCAATGTGTAAGTGTTGTTGTTATTACTGTTACTATTACTACCTGTGTGACTTTGGTCAAGTCCCTTAAACCTCTGTCTCCCTCAGTTTCCTCATCTACAAAATGGGAGATAATGTTAACCCCTTCCTCCCAGTGAGGATCAAATGAATTAACACAGGCCAAGTGCTATGTAAATGCTATCACCACCATTATCGTTAAGATTATTCCCATTCTTTCTCCTCTCAGCATTACCTGAACCTGACCTACCCTCCAAGGTCCAGCTGAAAAATGCCCTCCCTGAGCCCTTCTCAGCTCATCTCTTTTCACAGACACTTGTGCTATCCCTCCCAGGAAGCAGGATCTACTTCAATCTTTTCAGTGTTTCTCATGGTTCTAGTAAGTGCCTGATGAATAACTAGCACGTTTAAGTCATCTGTGTCTTTCCTGTTGTTTTACAGTGAATAACAGTCACTTATGAGTCAAGGTTGAAAACTGTCATTCATGTGAATATAGGCAGTCCCAGCCTACCCCTTCATAATGTGCTCTTAGAAATCATGTCAGACAAAAGAACAACTTTAGGCATGTTTTCCCAAGAGAACAATATTGTAAGGGGGATTTGGAATCTGGATCAAGGACTCTGCATCAATCCATGGCTATAACAAACCGTGGTGATGTCTAAAAAACAGATACGCCTGTTATGTGCCTCTTTAATCATTCGAAACAATAAAACTGGGCTTTAAATCCTCTAAGATGTGCACAGATGGATGGTATGCATCAATTACACAAGGAGTCCTTGTACTACATGATAATAAAGTTATCATAAATTTTACTTAAAACATTTAATTAAGAATGATTTGGGTGCTTTCTTAGAATCAAGATAGGCTTTGTGTGGATGACGTGGGAGGCCAAGGCTCTTAAAACTGCTGTCCAAGAAAGTGTTAACTAATAATTTCCTTGTTACAAACTGAACATAACCCACAGGTTGAGAACCGCTGCTCTATTGAATTTTTTTGTATTACTGTATGAAACGCTCCCTTGATAGTGTACATATATGGATTTCTTTGCTTTCCTTTACATACCTCTTCAGGTTCAACACAAACCAAGTGGTATGTAAAGGAAATGAAAATACATCCTGCATATCAGATATTTACATTACGATTCATAACAGTAGCAAAATTACAGTTATGAAGTAGCAATGAAAATAATTTTATGGTTGGGGGTCACCACAACATGAGGAACTGTATTAAAGCGTCGCGGCATTAGGAAGGTTGAGAACCACTGCAATAGAGATTAATAATCCTTTTCTCCTCAGAATTTCCCTCCCCCCCCCAAAAAAACCAATAAACAGCTATAGGGAAATGGCTTCCATTTTGGAATGGATGTCAATCTTAAATTTCCTCATAGTCAGCAAATGAGTACTTGGCTTCTTGTAATAGTAGGTTACTGTTCATAAGATGTTAAAATGCCATGGAATTAAAGATATACTAAATTCATATATGTAATATAACTCCTTTTTAGGGGCAACACATTCTCATTTCTTAAATTAACTCCTATTCTTATGTTTAGTTACCTTTCCTCCTGATCAATAGTGCCAGTTCTCTCGTGTGTGACTCCCGGCTGGCTTTGATAAACATCACCACTTGATCGTGGGTGTGCTCGGAGATGTCTCTGCCATTTATAAGCACTATTTGATCCCCTTCATTCAGTTTAGGAATGCATTTGTCAGCCTGTTTCAAGATCAAAACAAAATTTATTAGGTTACTATAGCTACCTTCCTGGGTAGTGAAGAACACCATCCTTTCCTGTGCTAAAGTCTTAGGACTATGACCAAGAATTCATTATTCTCTTCAACCAATATCCTACTACATCCTCTGGAGACAGTGTAGCCCAGTGGAAAGGATACTGACTCAGGAGACAGAGGCCCAGGGTTCAAATCTCTCCTTTGATAACTGCTAACATCTCAGAGCTGTGACCTTGGGCAAATCACTTCTCCCTGGGCTTCAGTTTCCTCCTCTGTAAAATGGGATAGGAATAGTTGACTTCAGTGATCCCTTCAAGCTATAAATGTATGATTCTATGTATCAATAGTTATATGGAGAAAATCAAAATTTAAGGTTGCTTTTAAGTAGCTTCAAACAGAATTCATCTAAAAAAATGTTTTTAAAGTAAAACTAACAACTACACAGAACTTTATTTTCTTAAGGCAGTCAACATCCATTTACTACTATAATTACTAGCAAGCATTGCTATCTCTTTGTTTCTACCTATTTTTTTTTCAGAAAACCTTTTGTCCATATCCTCCCTTCAAACTGGCATCAGAGGCATACACTTCAGTGAATCCTCATTCCATTTGCTGATAGCATTCAGTTAAGATGAGCTAGAGATAAGATTAAAATTTAAAAGAACTATCATAAGATAGAGACAGAGGACATGATGTCATACTCTTTGTTAACTGTTCAGCAAGAAAAAAGCAAAATGACTACTTTTTGCTTGTTTGTTTTTTGGAGGGAGACAGGCAAGGCAATTGGGGTTAAGTGACTTGCCCAAAGTCACAAAGCTAGTAAGTGTTAAGTGTCTGAGGCTCGATTTGAACTCAGGTCCTCCTGACTCCAGGGCTGGTGCTCTATTCACTGAGCCACCTCGCTGCCCCCAAATGACTACTTTTTGGACAAGGATCCCACAAATTCTACAACTAACAACCTGAGGGTTGTCCTTCAAAGCAATAATTTGGGGAGGCCATATGTTTATACCAACTATAGCATTACTGTACCAAATCCATTTGTCTGTTCTGAAATTTCCCTCATGGCTACTTTCCAAGTTGAAGAAGAAAATCAATATTGCTTCTTTCCCTTTTTTAAAAAAAAATAAAAAATAGTAATGTTCGGAATAAGCAACCATCTTACTTGTTAGACTTTAAGTGCTTTATGGCTGTTCCCCCCAAATCAAACCGACTCTCAGGAGATGGTCTTTCAGGAATAATGAGTATATTTCAAAGAATGTGGTGCCAACTCTGAAGGAGATTTGAAAAAACAGTGTATATTTTGGGCAGTGACTATTAGCACTGGAATAAGTGTCATTTCCAAAGAGGAAAAATTTAAAGAGCTCGACATCCATTTGGTTGTGTAAGTTGTGGTAGACTTAAAAAAAAATCAATATATATCTCTGTTAAGTTTCTTTATCATCACATCTCATTTGCAGAAATGCTAGGACCTTAGAACTGGCATTGGAGATAATTCAGCTGAATTAGTACTTAATGGATAATGAGGCAACTCAAACTCGGAGAGTTTAAGTGTCTAGCCCAAGGGTTTGGGGAACTATGACCCCAGCTTGAAATGTGGTCTGAAGCCTTTTTTTTTTATACAGTCAGGAGAAGTCAGAATGGTTTTTTTAAAAAATATTTTTAAATACAACAAAACTTTATTTAAAAATGTAAAAATCATTCTTAGCTGGGGCAGTACAAGAACAGGTGGCCAGCTGGATTTGTCTTTAAGGCCAGAGTTTGCCAAGCCCTGGTCTAGCCCAAATTAGTTGGATAAGGACTACAGTTCATGCTTTCCAATTTGGTGTTTTCCCTAAACATGTATTCCAAATAGATTTCAAGCCAGTTGAAATGGCCAGGAATTGTATGTCAGACTTCTTAAAAAAACAACAACACAACCCCCCCCACCCCATTATACCCAGAATAGTAACAGGTGGACAATGTGTACTCGATAAATAAATATTTGAGTAAATAATGGTGTTTGATAGAGACAAATATGTGATGCTTCATATTAGGAAGAAAAAAATCCTGAGGTATTAGTGAAACACTGGCAAAATGGTTCAAATGAAGTATTTTGGCGTTGTAAAACTATAGCTAAAGAGATCTAAGAAATTAAGCACATCAACCCGAGCATCTTGGCCAAGTTTAGGGTCAGAGACAGGATTCGAACCAAGGTCTCCTGACTTCCAGTCTAATTATCTTCCCTCTACAGTATGCACGCTATCAAATAAATATAATGCTAGCACACACAGATAGGAAAAAGGGGCACCAGAAGAAAAGGGACCTTCCCTATGACCCAATTAGCAATTTTTTAGTCTTATTCTAGTCTCTGCTACCTCAGCAACCATGAAGATGAGGAGAGTTTAATGAGAATGTTGAGAATTTTTAATCCAAATGATTAAAGAGAAATGAAAGAGTTAAGTAGGAATTTATAACTGAAGGGATTCTGTGTGAATGGTAGCAATGTTCTCTGGATTTCTATTAAGGATTAAACATGTACGAAAGGACCATCAGAAAAATGAGGATTATATTCCTTAAAGAGTTAAGTAGTTATTCAAAAATCAAGAGTTCTGTAAAAATAATGGCAATGCTCTTTGAATTTCTATGGAAGATTTTGGATTTCCTCTCGGGATTAAGACTGGATGGGTCTATGATTTCAATATCATTAGGAACTTCCAGGTGAGGAAACTTCCTTCACCAATGCAAGTCAAAAGAGTCTTCTGTGCAATTTAGAATCATAAGAGTTAACTAGAATAGTGATATCAAATGCAAATAAAAACAGGGACCACATAAGGATCCCTGTAGGTCACTTACTGACTTAGGAAATCACATATTCACTTAATATGTGTTTCACTGTATTTTTATTTATTTTGTTAAATATTTCTCAATTACATTTTAATCTGGTTCAGGCCACACAAGGGAGTGTTATGGGTAACGTGTGATAAATGGATCTTGTGTGTGGCACCTCAACTTGCTCACAGTCACAAAGCTAGTATAAGTTGGAGGTAGCATATGAACCCAGGTCTTGTTGACTTTGAGGATGGCTCTCTAAATACCTTCTCAGGGACTTGTCAAAAAAGCAGCAAAAGCCTTAGGTTTCTCTTAACTTCTGCCCTACAAAATGGCAACAAGAACCAGAGTGGTTCTTGTTTTAGTTTACATGGTTTAGTTTACACCAAGGCCTGTTTATCTTTAAGTGCGCATCTGTGGAACATGTCAAAATTCTCCTGCTATGGCCCCAAATCCCTACATAAATAAGTCTTTTTGTAACTCCCCTCCTCCTTTCCTACTGGTACTTCCTTCCTCCATTCTGGTTAATCTAACTAACTGCCTCTTTGCTATTTAATTTCTTATAAATCTTCTCCCCCAAAGCTCAAGCTGCTTGGAACAAATAACATTTTGCCTCACCCACCTCGTTCTGCCACCCACCACCAATCACTCTTTTTCCTCAGGGATGTACATGGTGAGAATGGTAAGGATTAGACAAACCCTGGAACACAAAGATGAGTAATACACGGTGCCCCCAAAGTCTCAGTGCTGCTGAAGGCATAACTATAGAAGGTTTTTGTGTTGTTCATGGAGACCTGATATCTATATTGAAATGCTGCTGCTGGTACACAAAGTAGAGGGGCATTGGGGCAATAAGATAGGGGCAATTTTACTTTCAAGAATGGAGTAACTGACCCCCTTCAGGTTATAAGGTTTATTAGCAATGATCTCTTCCAATAATCCTAGTGGCATACTGAAAAGTCTACCCAAGTAGAAAAGTGGGCAAGTAATGCAAGACTACTTTACCTTAATTGTATTCCTTATGGGAATAAAATAATATTCTTAAGGAATGTGATTGTGATTTATGATAGGTTTTAAACATGAATCTGGGAAATAACATTTAAAATGTTGACTCACCGGTGACTCCGGGCTGATCCTTGACACCACAAGAGGCATTTTCTGATCAACACCACCCTAGATCATAAGTATTTCACATTAATGAAAATGGCTATGGTGAAAAATTCCTAAGTGCCACGGTCTAACTTTACTTCAATGTAGTAGAGAAATCAAGATTCTCCCTGAAAAAGGGTGCCAAGATTCCCACTCCTCTTCTTCTTCTAAAGAAACACACACAAACACACACACACACACACACACAACACACACACCCTCTTAGGGGAAAGGGTAGAGACTAGGAATGCTTTACTTCCCCAATATTCTCTCCACCCTGACACATTCCACTAATTAGAGGTTAATATGAATATTAAAGTTCCCCCCACTTTATAGGGGTGGTAAACAGGTCTAACCATTTTGGAAAACACTTTGGAACTATGTCCAAAGGGTTATAAAACTCTGCATACTCTTTGATCCTTCAATACCACAACTAGGTCTGTATAACAAAGAGATCAAAGAAAAAGGAAAAGAACCTGTATGTACAAAAACATTTATAGCAGCTCTTTTTGCGGTAGCAAAGAATTGGAAATTGCGGGGAGGGGATACCAACCAATTGGGGAATGACTGAACAAGTTGTGGTATATGAGGTTGTGATGGAATATTATTGTGCTGTAAGAAATGACAAGCAAGATGGTTTCAGAAAAAACTGGGAAGATTTATGTGAACTGATGCAAAGTGAAGTGAGCAGAACCAGGAGATCATTGTACACAGTAACAGCAATATTGTATTGATGATCAATTGTGAAAGACTTGGCTGCTCTGATCAATATGATGATTCAAGCAATTTCAAGACATATGGTATCGTAGGAATTTCTTCTGGGTATCAGATGAGCACATGGCAGCTGTGATACCTTACAATACAGGTGTGAAACTCAGCCTACGACACTCCCCTTAGTGCCTAAACCAGATTTAAACATGATTAGTGAATACTTAACAAAAAATGATCCAAAACAATTCCAAAGGATTCATAATGAAAAATGTTATCTACCTCCAGCGAGAGAACTGATGAACTCTGAGTGTAGACTGCAGTGAAATTTTTTCACTTTCTGGGATGTCATACATGGTTAGAAGCAAGTAAGTTTTTCGGTGGTAGCACAACCAACTTTAAAAAGTAGGCTGGAAGCAGACTGTGAAGATTTTTAAATGAAAATCTAATTTACATCTTATATAAATTGCTTTAAAAGTTCTAATTGGTTGAAAAAAAGTAGAATAATTCTGAAGCATGGGGCACTTACTTTTGGTGCCTTTCCTCTGTTGTTTATCACCAATTTATCCTGCATATAGAGTCTTTGCATGGAGATCCTCGAAAACAAGAACTGTCTTTTGCCTTTCTTTGTAGGGCCTGGTACATAGGCAGGGATTAAGCGGATGCTTACTGACTGACTGATTTTTAGAAGGCTTTGGACAGCTGGAGGGCAACATGAGGACACTGATGAATAGGGGAAAGAGATTCCCAGGGGAAAGAGAAAGGTACAGAAAGGGAGGTAGGTGTGGGATGAAGACAAATTTCTCAAGCATTACAAGTTTCTCTAGGGACCAGGTGATTGACAAAGTAGGCTGGTAAGTCTATTAGAATGGTCGTTCTCAAATATAAACCCTATTCATTTTGAAAGGATTTGATTCTTCCAACCAATTTTATACAAAATTATGCAACAGGTTTCCCTCTCCTCTGGGAAAAAAATGATTTTGTCCATCGTGGCAAAAAGGAGAAACAGATTGTCTATTCCCACGTTCCTCCTTAGCCTCCTGTAAGTGAGCCAGCAAAAGAACCAATGAATTTTTTAGAATTAGATTCTGTCTTTCATTTTTTTCACTCATTTAACATAATCTCTTTAGTTAATAGTAAATTTGGTGACAACCATCATAAAATTATTCCAGATAATCCGGCAGTATATTTCACAATGGCTCCCAAACTCTTATGCAATGGTCAAAAGTTCTAACAGAAGGTTAGTTCTGGAGAGATGACGAAAGTGTGCCAGGGAATGGTGGTAATCTCATTACAGAAAAAATTGCGTAAATGAGATTTATGTCTCCTTATTCTGTGATATGGTAGAGTATTTCTTTCCTTGGCTATACACTGTATCTTTTAAGTCTTAGCATCAAAGAACACTGAAACTGGAAAAAAACTTTAGTTATCATCCAATTATCGTTAACCCCCTACAGGTCGCAGTAACTGGGACCAAAATTCAACTTATTTATAACCTAGCAATAAAATTCTCCCTCTCCTAGTCTTTGTCAATCTCTGACATTCCAGAATTGATGCTTTCTGGCTATTAGAAATACCTCAGGTCATATTCCAGAGGTTGATACTGAAACATCTGCTTCTTCTTCAGCAAATAAGCACCAGAGAATCATAGACTGTTAGAGCTGGAAGGGACCTTTGAAATCATCTGATTCAACCCCCTCATTTTACAGTTGGGGTAACTGAGGCAAACAGCCAGTAAATGTCTGAAGCTGGTTCTAAACTCAAGTTATCCTGTCTCCAAGCCAAGCACTCTCTCCTTTGCACCACCTGATTGCCTCTATGTGTATGTAACATAGACATAACACTCATAGGGGTGGACTCAATCAATCAACAAACATTTATCTATTAAGCAAGCATCTGCCCTGTGCCAGGCACTGTACTATGCCTGATACATGTATAAAGAAGGAAGCAAGCTCTGCCTGCAATGAACTTACATTGTAATCGAACTGATTCCTTACTTTTACCCAGAACATACATTTCTTTTAAAACTTAAAAAAAATCTTATTTAACATTTTATTTTTCTCCAATTACATGTAAAAACAATTTTAACATTCTTTTCCCCCAAAATTTTGAGTTCCAAATTCTCTCCCTCTCTTCCTTCCCCCTGTAACTGAAAAGGCAAGCAATTTGACACAAGTTAAACACATGGAGTCATGCAAAACACATTTCCAAGTTAATGATTCTGTGAAAGAAAACACAGACCAAAAAAACCCAAGAAAAATAAAAAAAGTAAAGAAAAAGCTTTGGTCTGCATTCAGGCTCTACCAGTTCTTTCTCTGGAGATAGGCATCACTTTTCATTCTAAGTCCTTCAGAATTGTCTTGGATCATTGTATTATTGAGAGAACAGCTAAGTTATTTACAGTAGATCACCATACAGTATTGCTGTTACTGTGTACAATGTTCTCCTGGTTCTGCTCATTTCACTTTGCATCAGTTCACGTAAGTCTTTCCATGTTTTTTCTGAGAGCATCTCACTAATCATTTCTTAAAGCCCAAAAGTATTCCATCACAATCATACACAACTTGCAGAACACCCATTTCTAATTGAAAGTAGTAATTCTAATACCATTAAAAGGCTTGAAACATTGTGAAATTACCTGTTGTATTTACACAAGTTTTATGAATGCTACTCTACCTTAAGATTAAATCCAAATTTTCCATCTTCATCCGGAGTAATACACACCAGAAGTAGATAACCATCACCATCTTCATTCTGAAATACATTTGAAGATTATAATAGTAACACATATATCTACTGCTTTAAAGTTTACAAAATTTTCCAAAGATAAGACTTCTAAATGCAGGACAAGCATTATCTTCCCTGTTTCATAGGGGAGGAGACCGAGGCTCAGAGAAAGTCACATAATTAACAATTATCAGAACTGGGGTTCAATAATAATAGCAGGGGTGGCTAGGTAGTGCAGTGAATAGAGCACCAGCTCTGGAGGCAGGAGGACCTGAGTTCAAATCCGACCTCAGACACTTAACACTTACTAGCCCCATGATCTTGGGCAAGTCACTTAACCCCAATTGCCCTGCATTCCCCCCTCCAAAAAGGAAAAAAATATATAGCCAAGTTAGCATTTATATAGCACTTTATGGTTTGGAGAGTGCTTTGCAAATTCTATCTCATTAACAAGCCTAGGAGGCAGGCGCTATTATTATCTCGATGCTACAGGTGAGGAAACAGAGGTTAAGTGACTTGTGAAGGTCATACAGCTAACACGTGTCTGAGGGCAGATTTGAATTCAAGTCTTCCTGACTTCAGGGCACTATCCTTTGTGCCACCTAGCTGCTGTAAACTCTATTTCCATTATACCATGGTACCATTCAAAATGATCAGTTATAGGGCTGTTTCCCTATGTAATCATTACAAAAATACTTTATTTTAGTGATAATATACATTTTTCCAATGAAAGGTTTGAACTTGAAGCTATACCCTTGATGTATGTTGTTCTCTCCTCCTTCCCCCACCCAGCCCCCACAGTACAGTATCTGAGTTAGCCGAACTCACCTTATCACAGTAGTACTGATTAGAATCTTCTGTGAAGCTGCCTTTACTAACACTGGTATAGGTGTCTAAAAGTTGATGATCTACCCCATCAAAGGAACAGCAGCCTGGAGCATGAGATAAGGTACTGGATGATGTCTGGGTCTGAGAGTTTGGGCTATCTTCCAATTCATTCCTTTATTAAGAAATATTTTAATAAATCAATTAGTATTCACAAGAACATACATGACATGCATTCTGAATGAACTTTATTTGGCATTGATTCCCCAAGAGAGTGCATTTGGGGGGGGTCATATTCCTATGCAGGGGTTTACCTGTAGCACAGAAAACTCTCAGGTTATCCTTAAAGCCAACAGTGGGACCCCATGTACATCTGAGGAATTCAGATGCCATCGTTGCTTTGTTCCCTGACCCCATGTAAGAGTAGAGCTAAGCTCACTATTTTCCTAAGTGTTTGTGGGGTTACTTTAATCTGATAAGATTCAGGAGCTGCTGATAATGTGATTTGCTCCTCACCCCGCCCCCCCTCCCCCCCTCCCCCCCCCTGCCTCGCTTTCAGAAGGTCCCTACTCTAGCCTCTAGAAAAACAGTGTGCTCAGCTGGCAGTTGTTTTTAAATTACCTTAACCAAGCGAGTCTAGGCATGTATAACCACACAGGGGCTCATCATGCCTCTACCCCCTATGAAAATGATTTGTCTCTTCCCTCAAGTTTTCCCCTCTGGAAGACACTGCGATTATTATTACTCTTAGCCAATGGAAAAGCCTATAATGTTTTGTACAGTTGGTACAGGTTAGTGTTGAACAGTTGGCTAAGAAGATGGTTTCAGAGAAAAAGGATCTGATCTTCTTAATAGGAATGATAGGCTCTTAGCCCGGGAAAGAAGGCATCTAATAAGATTGGAAGGAATACATTTAGATGGAGGATTTTAGAGGAACAAGAAGGCTTTAAATTGACGGTGGAAGGAGGGCAGAAAAATGTCTGAATGACATTTATATATTACTTTATATATAAATGTATCAAGTAATATTTATTTTTATATTGATTTATATATATTTAGAAATAACATAATATGCTTATATATTACTTAACGTATTATATTACTTATATACTTATATATTACTTTAAAGTTTGAAAGTGCTGAGCATACATGGTCTCACTCAATCCTTTACAACTACCCTGTGATATAAGTACTCCAGGTATCATGATTCCTTTTTTATATATGAGAAAATCAAGGCTCAGAGAAGTTAGGTTACTTGTCTATGTTCACAAAGCCAGAAAATATAAGAGATAGGATTTCAACTTGGGTCTTTCCTGATTTTAAGTTCAGAACTTTTTCCATCACACAACAGTGTACTCTCAGAAAACTGTTAGATTAGGTGCCATGAAGCGATCAAATAGCAAAAAGAATATCAATTCTTATGTGACATAATATGACTTAAACAGTAGTTCACGGCATGAAATAACTAGAAGAAATTAGCGTGATACCTATAACCACCAATATCTATTATGCTAATTAATGCACAGCATATGCATAATAAAGCAAACTTGACATTGTTAAGGAGCAGTACTAAATAGAAGCCTCACCACAGGCTAATGCAACAAGATACAACATGGAGATGAAAGATGGTCTGAACCACGTTGAAAAGAAACAAATTTGACAGAGGTCGTGGCAAATTAGAAATGTACCTACATGACAATCCATGAACCTAATGGGGAAAGGTGATGAAAAAAATGTTTGGGTGCGGGTGAAAGGAAGAAAGAACAGAAGTGATATTGTTGTACAAGATGTTCAGCCTGAGGTAATGGATGACGGGTTCTTGATTTAGATCACAAGGCTGTCAGAAAGACAAGTGAAGGCTGTAATTGTGATGGAAGAGTTGGGCACGTGGTGGAAATCCCAGCAAAAAGCAAAAATTCTCATCATTCCTTCACTTGTCTTGCTGATAAACTGATAAATGAACCTTTCAGAAGGTAAAGCTAAGAAGGGGGAGAATAATATCTGCTTTGTATCTGATCCTACATTGCATCTGATTCGGACCAAAATGGTTGGCAAACCTTGGAGAAAGCAACAATGCCATCGAAGAGTTGGCAAAAACCAAGGAGAGACATTTACACAATGCTGTGGAAAAGATTTCAAAAAGTTCAAAGAAAAGGAGGTATGATCTCACTGATTTTCCTAGAAGGAGTGGTTAACATTCAAGAATGAAATCTTAACGTTCCAACCATGAATGATTCCAATGAGTTGGAAAAGGAAGAGAACGAGAGATGTGGCTCCATAGGGAAGTCTCTGATGAGCTCAGATTTATGGGAGAATAGAAGATTTAAAATGGAAGTAGGGGCATATAACCAAAGACAAATATGATATATCAGCAAGGTTAAAGCCTAGAACAAGCGGAGGCTTGATGCAAGTTCAAAAGACAATACAAAGGGATTTTTAAAAGCTGCACTGGGGGGCAAAAAAGGGGGGCACTTCTGCTGCTGGGGCAGATGGGATGATGTAAACAAATGTCAAAGAGAAAATGATTAAATCTCAATAATCAGGGGCAACCTAACTATCCAACTGGTACTTTGCTTCTATTTTTTCCCCCCTTCCCAAGAATAATAATCTTCATCTTGAAAAGGATAGGAAAAAAACAGTTAAGCAGGAAATAAAATGCAAGAAAAATAAAAAAAAAACTAGTAGGTGTAGGTGGAACACTCAGCTGCTATAAATGACTCTGTCCTTTGTCCCAGGAGGATTATATCCCCATGGATCAAAACAGCTTGCAGATATAATTGCTGAACTTCTAATGGTGATCTTGGAGGAACTGGGGAAAAAGAGAGGTGCCAAATGAAGTTGGAACTGGTCAAATGTTTTTCTGATTTTCAAAAATAAATAAGGGGAGGGAAGTAAGGAGTGTTCCGCAAACTACAGATGAGTGAGCTTAGCACCTCTCTATGACAAAAATCTAGAATGGTAATTATATCATGTAGTTTGTGAGCATCAAGAATGAACATAGATTCACTAAAAGCCGTAAGAATCCATTCTATAGAATGACACAATCAATGGACAAACCCAGGAGGAAAGACTGTCATAGGCTGCATTCAAAGAAGCAGACTTCAAGGGCCTGGGACATTATCAGTTGTGGGTGTAAGTACTCATCCAATTCCATAGCTTCGAAAAGTTGTTCTAGCCTAGCCTGTATCACAAGTCTTTTCAGCTTGGTAGGAGCTGTGAGAGCTTGCATTCTATTCTGTTGGCATAATCTTTGAGGACTCAAGGTCACCTCCACACCATGAGAAGTCACTGGAGTAAGAGACTGTTCAGGGAACAGAAGTACACCATCCATAGTCTCCTTGTACGAAGAGGTCACATTTGGAATATTCTGTTTCACTCTGTGTACCATGTTGAGGAGGGATGCTGATAGCCAGTCACTTTCCAAAGAAAGGAAACCAGAATGGTGAGAAGACTAGAATGCATGTCATGGAGATCTGGGAAAGAAATTAAGGATGTTTACCCTAGAGGAGTAAAGACTGGGTAAGCAAGGTGGGTTAGAGTTAGCGTATGGAAGCCATCTTCAAATATCTGAAGGGCCGTCACATGGGAGAGACATTAGCCTTATTTTGCTTGCTTCCAGAGACAAAACAAGTATAAAGGGTGAAAAGCTGCAGGCAGGCAATGTGGGTAATAATTTCCTAGTGATAAGATCTATCTGAAAATGGAAGGGCCTTCCCTGTGAAGTAACAGTTCAGAGTCACTCAAGGTGCACAAACAGGAGACTATGAAAGCATCTGATGTACATGTTTTAGCAGATCTCAACACTGCATAAGGAGTTAGAACTTAAGAACTTCTCAAGTCCTTTTCATTACTGAGACTGACTAATTGATTTCAGCAGAAGAAAGCTACTGCCTTCTTTTGCTCACTTTTTAATTTCAAGTCCTCAGTGGCATGTGATTCTCACTAGACCATTACTTGTCTTTGTCCTCAAGACGTCACTTGAAGCACAAAATTAATATTACATGGCATTCTGAAAAGTTTACATATTCATTTTATATAGCAACTTTTTAATCTCAAAGCTCTAAAAATTAATGAAGAAATACCGTGGCCCTGTTAAAAGATATAAGAGAAGAATACAATATTTGGTATTTTTAAAGTTACTGTTCAGAGGGAGATTTTTCAAATGTAAGACTCTTTATAAGACATCTAATTCAACCTACTACATATCTTCACTTTGTTGTTGTTCATTTATTTTTCGATTGTGTTCATCTCTTTGTGACCTCAGTTGGGGTTTTCTTGGAAAAGATATTATTAATTTTGTGCTTCAAGTCACCTTGAGTGACACTGAACTGTTACTTCACAGGGAAGGCCTTTCCATTTTCAGATAGATCTTATCACTAGGAAATTATTACCCACATTGCCTGCCTGTAGCTTTTCACCCTTTATACTTGTTTTGTCTCTGGAAGCAAGCAAAATAAGGCTAATGTCTCTCCCATGTGACAGCCCTTCAGATATCTGAGGATAGCTTCCATAAACTAAATGTTGTGAATAAAAATAGAAGTAGCTCATACTGATATAGAACTTAAGACTTCACAATAAGCTTTGGTACAATTAAATTTATTCTATGTAATTCTAAAGCATAAAATTAGGACCACTGGAAAGAAGTTACAGGGAAGCAGATTTGGTTCAAAAAATCTGCACAAGGAAATAGTTTCTAACATAGCAGATCTCAAAGTACAGCCTAAAGACCCCCCAGGGGTCTCCAAGACCCTTTTCGGGGGGCCCATGAGGTCAAAGCGATTTTTATAAAAATAAGATGCTTTAATTTCTAATATGGTAAATATTGATAGACATAACTCATTTAATCAAAAGCTTTGGGGGGATCCTCATTAATTTTAAAGAATGTCAAAGGGTCCTGAGAACAAAAGATTTGAGAAAAAGTTCTAAGAAACAGAACTGTCCAACAAGAGAATGCTTGGCTTCATAATCAAGTGAGAAAAACTCAGACATTTCTGGATAGTCTGGTTGGGTATATTTTATTTAATTTCATTTTTTAACTCTTAAAATTATCCTATTTTATTTTTTATAATATTTTATTTTTCCTAATTATATGTAAAGAAAATTTTTAAACATTCATTTTTTTTTTAAATTTGAGTTCCAAATTATCTGCCTCTCTCTCCCCCCATCCCCAAAGGATAAGCAGTTTGATATAGGTTATGCTTGTGCAATGATGCAAAGCATATTTCCATACTAGTCATGTAGCAAAAGAAGACATAGACACAAAAAAAAAATCCCACAAAAAAATACAGTGAAAAATAGTATGCTTTGATCTGCATTCAGACTCCGTCAGTTCTTTCTCTGCAGGTGGACAGCATTTTTCCATCATGAATCCTTTGAGATTGTTTTAGATCATTGTATTAAATGGTTGAGAACAGTTAAGACATTCACAGCCGATCACTGTACAATAGTGCTGTTACTGCATACAATGTTCTCCTGGTTCTGCTCACTTCAACTCTGCATCAATTTGTGTGAGCCTTTCCAGGTTTTTCTGAAATCATCCTGCTCTTCATTTCTTATAGCACAATAGTATCCATCAATCATATACCACAACTTATTCAGCCATTCCCCAACTGATGGGCATCCCCTCAATTTCCAATTCTTTGCTACCACAAAAAGAAATATTATAAATATTTTTGTACAAAGAGCTCTTTTTACCATTAAAAAAAAATCTCTTTGGAATACAGACCTAATAGCAGTATAGCTGGGTCAGAGGGCAAACACAATTTTATATCCCTTTGGGTATAGTTCCAAATTATTCTCCGGAATGGTTGGATTAGTTCACAACCCTACCAATGGTTCATTAGTATCTGGCTGGGGATATTAGAAGGGAGTGCTGTATTAGGTGGAGAGTTTGACTATGTCATGTGTAAGGTCCCTTCCAACTCTAAGATAGCATTATTTTTAGTATTAATATTTTTAAGCCACCTACATTAAATATTGCTTTTCTAATCCAAGGTTTCACTTGAACTCTCTGCAATTTGGATTTTTTTTATTAATCTGAGTGCTAACTTTTAATTTCACCAGAAGAAAAAATAAAGAACACTGATTTGGATGAGTGACAGGTTAGGATTTTCCCAGAGGGAGGGCAGCTGCTACAACTCACCATTCTCAGAGCTCTAGGAGTAAGCCTTGTAAGGGACTAGCTGTATTGCAGTTCACAAGACCCAACAGGAGTATTTCCCATGAACACATCAACTGCTAACACTTAATGAACCTTAATCAAAACATTTACTGAAAATGCAAAACGCCATACACCAAAGTCAAGTCTAAATGGGTGCATGATCTAGGTATAAAGGCTGATACTGTAAATAATCTGGGGAAGCAAGGAATAGTTTACTTGTCAGATTTATGGAAGAGGAAGGACTTTATGACCAAAGAA
>CM053590.1:172306214-172337635 GCA_028646515.1 Pseudochirops corinnae | reverse complement strand
TAAAAGTAAATGAGTAAATAAATTAAAAAAAAAAAAAGAAAATGCAAAACAAATACATAATATTTACATATGATCCCACCCATAAAATCAGCTACACACTCCCACCCATGCACTCAGTGTCAATGGGAAAAATAGGCACACATTTAAATTCCCAGGACATTAAGGTATGAAGGAAATACATGTGCAACTCATAGCTCTGGAACTATAAACTGATGGGCATGGCTTCTGCACTGATCAGATGCTTCCACTGTTAAGCCGAGCTGAGCCACACTCCTGGACTAACACCTTGTGGGGCATTAACTCAGCTGGACGAGCTAATATGTTGGACTGTTTCTCTGATACTCCATTTCTATGCTATTCCTACACTTAGCTGGGCTTGTTCCACAATAGCAACTTTAATATCCGTCAGGTACAGCTTAAGGCTTAGCTGATGCCTTCATATAAAGTAGTGGCACGCTATTTACTCTTATATTGGGTTTGACAAAGGCCTGTCCAAACTCTGCTCCTCTGGCAGCATTCTTCTTTTCTTCACCTCCCAGTAGCTCTTCTCCTCTCTACTCTGCTCTTCTCTCTTCAATAGAATATGGCAAGAGAGCAAAATATATCCTATCCTCCCTCCATGCCTCATTCTTCTGCTCAGCAATAGGTGGCAGGAGAGAGAAAACTCCAGTCTCTCTTTGGTCAACCAAATCTGCCTGGCAACAAGTGACACTGTAGCGTTAGGATCTCTCTGATACAGCTCTGAAGTGTGTTCTTTTACTGTTTTATCTTCTCAGCTCCTTCCCAACTAGGTTTTCTCTGAGAGAGACCTCACCTTACGCTACAGTTAGTGACCAAATTCTCATCTTCTGTCACTACTTCGTAATCAGGTCAAATACAATTGTCCTATACCCATAAAAGAATCCCAATATTCACACTTTCCCAATTATTACTGACTTCAAAGCTCTTCCATGTTTTATTTGTAAACAAATCTTTAAAGCACAAAACACTAAAGAAGATTTTATCCTGTATTTACTCCACAGTTGTACAGGCAGTCATAAGTAAATGAAAAAAATGCTGCCTGGGAACACCAAGTTGACTTGTCCAATAGATTCTCTCTTAGATCAATGAAGCAGAATATTGCCCCAGACCAGTGAACCGTTAAAAGTCAGTCCCCTTTTACCTGCATTTAGACGGATCTTCAAAACTTACCTGCCCTAAATCAAGCACACAACAGGGGATTTTATATTCACTATAACCTCTCTGTGGTTGCTGTAGAAAATCATCTGTAGAAGTTTTCCCACTACCTCATATTTTGATCAAGGACACTCTTTACAAGGACCATTAGTATAAAGATTTTGTTTCGGTAGAAAGCAGCATATTGGTTAGACATTGATGATATCTCAGGTTCTCCCTCCATATTTTATTTATACACATACATATACATATATTATATATATTATTTTTTGTAAAACCAGTTTCTAAGATTTTCCATTCTTTTGAAATATCGTCCTCTAAATTATTTTGAGAACAGACCCTTTAGTGCAGTGGTTCTCAACCTTCCTAATGCTGCGACCCTTTAATACTCATATGTGGGCGGACCCGCCTGGAGATGGATAGAGGAGCAGTGTCTCAGTTCTTAAGATTATCGGAAATGTGTTTTCTGATGGTCTTAGGTGACCCCTGTGAAAGGGTCGTTTGACCCCCAAAGGGGTCACGACCCACAGGTTGAGAACCACTGCCTTAGTGCCTTTACAGTTATGCTACATTCAACACAGATTTCTTTGGTATGTAATTATTCAGATCCAAGCCTTCTTCCCAATTTCAACTTAAGTATCATCATCATATGTGACAAATGTAGTAATTTGTTACTGAGCTGATAGGATATAAATGTGGTATCTGTCCATAAACATCCATGCTATCATTACCGATATGAACATAATACTACAAAGGTACCAGGAGATTTATTTAATTACACTAGGAATTCCAAAAAATATCATTGACTAATGCATCAATCCCAAAGTGGCATCATGAATACAGTCAGAGTTAGGAACACCTAGGTTTAAATCCCATCTCTGACAGCTCCTGGTTGTGTGACCCTGGGTGAATCACTTAACCTCTCACTGCCCCCAAGTCATTCTTTAAGATCCTTAAGTTAAAGAGCAGGTCGTATGATTTCATCTATATTCCTCTGATACTCCATTTCTATGCTATTCCTATGCTCAGCTGGGCTGTTCCACAACAGCAACTTTATTATCTATCAGGCACAGCTTAAGCCTTAGCTGATGCCTTTATCTGAAACGGAGGCATGCTATTTACTCTTATGCTAAGTCTGACAAAGCCCTGTCCAAACTCTGCTCCCTTGGCAGCATTCTTCTTTTCTTTAACTCTTGGTAGCTCTTCTCCTTTCCTCTGCTCTCCTCTTTCCAACAGAGGGAGTTCCCTCTTCTTGGAAGAAGGTCTTACCAGTACCAGGGAGACAGATGAAATTACAAGAGCTGGGTTAAAAAAAAGTCTGAAAACCGGAGAAAGAATATTATATAATCAATTCTTAATAATCATGTGAGTGCTCTCCCTCTCCCATGATGTCATATGTATTTGTATTTATTCTCTGTATATTTACTCTGTATGTATTTATATGTGTGCCTGCTGTGTCCCCTGTTAGAGGATAAGCTTCTTGTTGACTGTTATATTTCTATCTCCAGGTCCTAGCTTAGTGTTTGGCACAGTAGGCATTTAATTATTGCTGACTGACTGATGCTAATGGAGGTAAACTGTGATTCAGGTAATCCAAAATGGTAGATAATAAAAAAATCCACTGAATTTGGCTTAGTTTGGGTTAATATTATATAAAAATTATATCTGAACATAAAGCATGTCCAATGCTCTGAAAATTCCCAATGCTTCAAACAAAGTAATAAATCAAAATGATAGGTTTGGGTTAGCTGATCCCTAAGATATCACCCAGCTCTAACATGTATTGATTCTGAGAACCTAAGTCACATCATGAAGATTGGAATTAGGGAGAAGGTGCCTAGTGTCTCAGACTTACATGTCCCCTCATTTTATAGCTCTGCCTCCATCTCCTCTGAGGCATAATGGCAATCAGTGGAATCAGGGTACATAATGGAAAAATTACTGAACTTCAAGTCAGAAAGATACAGATTCAAATCCTACCTCTTACTTTTATTGCCCTGACAAGCCATTTACCCCTCGGACTTTTGGCCTTCTTATCTGTTAAAATGGGGCTAACAATTTCTATGGAACCTTCCTCCCAGGGTTCTTGTGATGCTCAAGGGAGACAATTTATCTAAAGAAAAAAAAAAGACAATATATCTATTTGTTTTGCAAATTTTAAATAGTTATATGAATGTGAGTTTTTGTAGTCACTACTTTAGAATGACACAAAACAAAAAAAAATAAGTCTAGCCATATCTTCTTTCTATATGTATATTCTTTGCTTGGTGTTTGGTTTAAAGGAGGTAAATACGTTCCCCATTAGAGAGGTGATGGATGTGGGGTGCAGAATGACACACGTATGACACACACACACACACACACACACACACACACAGGTATTTTTGAGGAACTTAATTTTGCATATTTGTTATAGGAAATCTGTTTTTCTGTTTTTCTTCTTCAAAAGGGTTAAGAAGGGAGGAGAGAAAATAGATTTTGTTAATTTTTTTTTAAATACAGAGGTGGAGTGCTACAAATGTGAAATGTTGCAAGTATTTTCAGACAACATCACAGTACTATTAGTAGCTTTTCTAAACTTTTTTTAAAATACGATTTCTCACAAAGGAGTAATCTGTAAATATTTGTACTGTAAAAATAAAACATATGGATAAAACTTTAACAACAAAACAAAAAAGGAGGTAAACTAAACTTTTAATTCTTTCTAAATGCCAATAGACTACAGGGTACAGTAAAGAATAATAAATGATCACCATTTAAACAAAAGGTTATTTAAAGTCAAAGAAAGTGATAGTGTTACCAGAAACTACCAAAGGCATTATTTAAGGAGAACAGATATCACAAGGAAAACTGAAATCTACATTCTTTTGTGTGACTGATGTACACAGAAGGCAAGATTTGCTGATCATAAGAAAATGAAGACAAGATTTGTAGCTCACAAGAAATAAGGTGGTTAAATGAATGTGAATGACCCTGAAGAACCAGTCATATAAATTCAACAAGCACACATTTAAGGATCTGTCATTTTCCAGGTACTCAAAGCGGGCACTAGAGATATAAAAGCAAAATAGGCATTCCTCAAAGGAAATTACATTCTACCGGTTTAGTATTTTATGCTTAACATCTAGAACGGCTGAAGCATTAAAAAAATTTTGCAGGCTAAATGAATTTGCTTAATTGTTTACCGCCTTGTTTTTTAGAAGGCAGGAACTAGGTCATTACACTCTGCATTACTCTGTTGTACCTGTTAAAACCGTCAGGAAGGGTAGGCAATTGATTTGTGGAACGGGAAGGGAGCAGCAGCTATTAACACCGATAAAGGAACCCATCTCTCTGAGGCTTCCCATCACCACCATGTAAAAGCCGAGCTAGCTTTTAAACTAGCTATTTCTAAATTAGCCCCATACTGCAAAGCTGGCTGCTCTATCAAAAAAAGAGGAAGAGATTCAGGGAAGACCTTTGCAGTGCAAAACAGTTGCCAAGGGAGTTTTGGTTCCAGAGTTAGCTTTTCCCGTGGGTCTTTGTCTTCTGTGTGTCCCTGAGAAGACTACTGCGGACTGGGTTAGACACAAGCTGTTGGAGGTCTTTACATATGGGTTACATCAATAGAAGAAGACAATGATGATTCTGTATCATAAGATCAGAGACAGATACATCATTGAAAACTCTTTCTGATAAATGGTAAAAGGATAAGAAAAGGCAGTTTTCATAAGAAGAAATCCAAGCTATCAACAATTATATGAAAAAAAATGTCCCAAATCAAATAAACGCAAATTAAATCAATTCTGAGGCCCCACCTCAAAACTGTCAGAGAAGAAAGGTTGACAAAAAATGAAAATGACAAATGTTGGAGGGGTTGTGGGAAAACAAGGCATACACTAATGTACTGATGATGGAAGTCTGAATTGGTCCATTTATCTGGAAAGCAATTTGGAACTATGTCCAAAAAGCCACCAAAGTGTGTATACCCTCTGACCCGATACCACCAATGCTATGTCTGTCCCCGAAAGAGAACGAGGAATGAGGAAAAGGAACCTTCAGTAACAAATAGATAAATAGATATAGTTATAGCTGCTCTTTTTTATAATAGCAAAAAACTAGAAATTAAGGAGATATCTATCTATTGGGGAACGGGTAAAAAAATTATGGCACGTGAATGTAGCAGAATAATTCTGTGAAAAGATAGAATGGATACTTTCAGAGAAAATTGGGAAGACATATAAATTAATGTAGCAAGTATAACCAGGATGATTTATACAATAAGGACACTATTAGGAAAAATAACTTTGGAAGACTTAAGAATTCTGGTTAATGCAATAACAACCAATTCCAGAGAACTAATGAAGCATGCTGCCTACCTCCTGTCAAGGAGATCAGGCACTCAGGGTAGAGAGTGAGACATACATTTTTGGACAAAGCCAATACAAGACACTGTTAAAGTAAATCTGTTGAGAGGATTTTCTTTTTTTTCTTTCTTTTTTCTTGTGTGTGTTCATTTGGAGTGTGGAGAAGTAGCGGGGGGAAAAATGCTTGAAAAAATAATTTTAAAAAAACAGAAGCAAAACAAAAAGGACCCTTCTGAACCCCTCCTTACTCTTTCTGGTGTGTTTGTGAGAGAGGTCACAGGAACCGTTTATCACTCAAAGATTGTGGTACCTTGTATATGGGATCACTAGGTAAATGGTGTTCAGTTATAAATTAATTTTTTAAGGATTTCCCAATCTTATCACATTTTGGCCTGAAAGTCTAGCAAATCATTGTATACTAAGAGGTTAATGAATGAACACAAGTTCTCTTACTGTCTCTGTGGACTTCGGTTTTGTGAAAATTCTGAATCACTGTCTTTTGAGGATGGAGAAACCTTGTAGGTATAAAATACATCTTCTGTTTCTGGAAGGTATGTTGTTTCACTTGCAAGGTTATCGACAGATGAATGCCGTGGTTTTCTAATTTCATGACGTAACCTAGGACTTCGCCTAAAGGAAAAAGGGTGAGTGAGTCAGTTAAATCAAATTCAATTTGAAGTGTTATTAAATATAAATGATGCTACTTTATAAACTAACTTATTAGCATTAGAGGCTCACCATGCCATTAGGGAGAAACACCATTATGTTAGGCAAAACAATGATACATGGAGCAGCTGGTTCCACAAGAATAATGTTGAGGAGTGAAGAGAAGCGGCAAGAAGGAGAAGTGGAGACATAGGAGGAGGAGCAAAGAAAGGAGAAAGCAGAGGAAGAAAGAAAGGGAGAAGAGAAGAGAGAAGTCAGTGACAGAGCTAGAAGGAACAGTGGACATCCTCATCTTATAAATAAGGATACCGAGGCCCAAGGTATCATAGTATTAAACAGAACTGAAACCTGAACCCATATATTCTGACTCCACATCACATTCAGTGCTCTTTCCACTATATCAAATTATACAGAGAGACAAGGAAGAAGAGAAGGATTAAGAAAAAGATTTTAAAAAAGAAGGTAACAGAGGGAAAGAGGAAGAAGGGGCTGAGAAGGGAGAAGGGATGGAGGGGAAAGATGGGTGAAAATGGTATCCTTGTGATCATTAGAGAGATGTTTCTATATCTTTGAGATTATGTATTTATTGCCTTTTGGTGTGACATGAGAGAGAGAGAGAGCAGTTAAGCAGGTAGACTACACTGGAATGTCAAAATTCTGACATCAATCAGAAAGTTTCCTGAATAGCTTGAAATGAGCCTGAGATGGCAACCTTGATTAATAAACTTCATCTAGAATATCCAACTAGGCCAATCCAAAATTAGGATGGATGGCCCGGGGGGAAAAAAAGTCCATTCCTCAGGTGACACTTTTTCCCTTAGGGCTTGGGAAAAATGCTAACGAGGCATGATACTTTGAGAAGCTTGCCAGCCACCCAACTGGTGTTGAAAATAACATTTTAGACACACTGTTGATTGCCCGAAACCTGCTATTGTTAGTTCTGTAAGCACAGCACTGTATCATGCTTCAGGAGGAAGGATATCACATTATTACTATGTTTGTTGATAGACTAAGTTCTAGGCAACCTATGGAAGCATATTATAATTATTATGTCTGTTTTTATTGCAAATATGCAAAAGGTTCAGGGATCTCATCAATGTGTATATTCCCTTCAGGAAAGCAAATCAAAGACCATCTATGCTTGCTCATGGTGTGCAAGTTTTATCCATGACGTCCCAATGTTCACTGTAGGGTATCCACCCAAAGGCTGGGGGCTTTCTTCTATTTCTCCTGCCAACATGTGGCTATGAGGGGGGCAAACAGGTTGAATAAGGCTATCCCTCATTCTCGCCACATAATCAGACCATCTTCTTTGTTAATTACATATTTTTAAATGACATTCTTTATTCTAATTCTTTTTTGTAACTCCTTGGCATATTTTGTACTCTATTCACAACGACCACATGCCTCCCTTGTTACCTTCTTGGTGAAACCACAATTTTTAATATCCTTGATGCATGCACAGAATGCTTGCAGAAAAATTTTATATAGGTAGCAAAGTAGGCATACAGACTGATAACAGTTGATGTGGTCTTGGTTACCTTTTTTTTGGTATTAGTAAGTTAAAAAAAAAAGTGAAGAGCTTAGAAGCTGCCAACAGAGTGGAAGAGACAGTTGCTGAGGCTAAGAGGAAAAAGGAGAAGAAATCTTTGAGAAACTTCAACAAAACTCAAGAGTTCTAGTTTCTAGAGACTGTTGAGTATTATTTAGTCACAATTTTCCCCTGATGGTCAGCTTGTGAAATCCTATCTCTTGCTATAAGGTACCCCAAGTCTAAGCATGGGTCCGCTTGGCCCCATCCTATTCAGGATTAAAAGGAATATTATACTAATACAAGTATAAGTATTTATAATTTTCTATATGTGTACCACAAAGAAAAAACTTCCAACAAAATTTCTAGGAAAAAATTAAGTCCAAGATTATTTTTTCTATGCTTCTGAAATTTTCCCCTCCTTCAGATATCTTATGAGCCAATCCCTTTAGACCCTGAAAACTGTGTCACTTCCAGCATGGATCTCCTCTGTGCACACTTGATATAATCTAGATGCTTTCCCATCTTTTATCTCTGAAGTGCCATTCATATCTCCTCTGTTAGCTCACCTGGGATTGATATGTTAGAGGCCAAATATGGTGGTTCTCCTGTTTTTAAGGTGGTTAAAAAAAGGTTCGTTATTAAAATCTTTGCAGATCTTTCCCAGATTTTTTCATTCTGATATCCTTGGGATGATTCTGCTTAGTTGGGTCTCTTGCCAAGCTTTTAAAAAACTGGTTCTACTTTCCACTACTTCTCTCTGTTTTATGAGGCAATACCATTCACAGTCTTCCATCATCCTTCTCCAGAAAATGTTATGAAGAGGTTTATGATCTAAACCAGTATTAGACTTGGTTACCATCTCTCTCCGGAATATAAAGTCAAACATTTACTGATGAAGGCATTTTGAAGTATCTTTTGGTCTCTGTCACAGCAACTGATTCATATCAGTTAAATTTTTTTTTTATGAAATTATTGTAGACTGTATGTTCTTTCTTCCACCCACATCCTATTTTTCACCATCAGTAACTTGTTTAAATAGGTCAGGATGGAATAATGTTAACAAAATGCTCTATCTTTCTCTCATTTTTATTCTTTCTTTAAACTCTGTACTAATTTTGATCTTTGCTCTAATAAGGTGATGGCTTGACTATAAACAGACAGCTTATTCAGTAATGACTCTCACATCAGTAATAGTCATTTCCTGTCTGTAAAAATATAATCAACTTCATTTTTGTGATGTTATTCAGTGCTTGTCATATCCCATGCCCACCTAGTCTTTTCTCATAGAAGGTATTCATGATATACAACGTATGAGACTTCGGTACAGTTTCTACGTCTTTAGCCTCTCTCCTGATCCAGATTTTCCAAGATTCCTTTCCATCTTTACTTGTTCTCATTTTCCTTTAAAATCACTAAGCATCAAAGAAAAGTTGATGTAGCTTGGAGGGTCTTACTAATTTCCTCATTCACATTCTCTACCTCTCCATCTTCTGTGGTAGATGCTGGCCTATAATTTGCTATTATTTTCATGGTGATTCTTTTGGAAACATTTCAGAGTGCTACAAAATGAGCTAACCAAACATCCTGTGAAATAATAATTCCTATTCCCTTTAGGTGGATGATTAAAATGCTACTCTGACAATTCCAGTGGTTCTTCAAGGAGAACCTGTGGGACATCCTTCTGTACAGCTGCAACTTCTTTCTTCGGCTTTGGTTTATAACAAGAAGGTCAAGATTAACACTCATTAAATTCCTTCAGTAAAATGTCTGCTCATGGGCCACTGGACACAATCTATTATTCAGAGGACAAACAGCTAAATTTACAGATGGCCTAAGAATGAATGACTCTCAGCACCCTGTGCTCCATTCTCTGCCCCCTTGCTGCCATGACCACAGAAGCAGGAGGGGAAGGCAGAGGACTAAGACCATTTTGCATTTTTCTTCCTTTCATGGATTGCCACGACCAAATAATTTATTACCAAATGGTCAGCCTATTGGTCTCTTTAATTAATCTGGTCTTTAGAAAAGCAGAATCAGTATGTTTGCAGGGTCATACTTGAACACCTTTTTGGCATGGTAAACCAGCTAGAGCATGTGGTCTGCTAACAAAGCCTTCCAGACCCCCATATATCAGGTCCAAGGCAGAGTGAGTCATCAGAGTCATACTTTCTGGAAAAATATCTGCACACTTTAATAAAAACCTTGAATAGGGAGGCCATGTAGAATGGTGGCCAGAGCCTAGAAGACATGGCCCAAGCCTTCTCTCTCACAGATAACAGCTGTGAGAGCAAAGACAAATTTTTTAATCTCTTAGTGCCACAAAGCAACTCTCTAAGACTAGAAATCACATGGCCTATCTGCATTGGTGGAGAAAGTGTCCACATTAAGAGTACCCTCCACTGATAAAACCATTAAAAAAAGTTTCATTGAGGTTACCCAATGGCATTCCTATGAGTGCCTGAACTATACCGTATGGCCCTCTGAAGCCTATTTTGGTTGCTTAGAGCCCTTTTAAAATTCTTGGCTCTGTTCTGAAGAGCTGATTTGCCCTGTACATGACCTCTGGATGAGAATTATTACTGTACTCACTAATTTTACCTCTTCTAAGCTTCAAGGTGTAAACTTCCAAGTAGTTATTAGATTCCTGGCTTTGGTGAACAAGTCTGCTTTATTTCATCACTTCGTGGCTTCCTAGACTGTCAATCACTACTCCTCTAAGGGAGGATTATTAAGATTATTTCTTGGCAGAAATAATCCTTTTCATTTAGCTTTATAACAAACTTTATGCTCCTCTCTCCCTGAATCTCCACCCACCCCATCAACCCTCCCACCTAACCACCACTACGTATTTTCTTGATTACTCTGGTCACCTTTCTCTGGGTCATGTTTGGTTTTTGTTGTGGTTTGTTGTTTAAATCTTTTATTTTAGTTCCTCCAAAATTTTGAATTGTGGAATGCAATCCATCTCAGAAGAGCTAAAATTATGAACAATCTGAGAGTGATGGAAAGCTTTTGGTGGGTATAAGCAGGCTTGTAGCACGTTACCCATGATGACTCGCGTGCAAGAAGTAAAGGAAAAGATATGAATGATGGGAAAAGGAGGTGGGCTGGTCATAGAGCAAGAACAATGAATGGCCTGAGTGACACATTGGTACCCTTTGGGTATTATTACTCACAGTTATATAGCGCTTTAAGGTTTTCTCACAACAACCCTGTGTGGTAGGGAAAACAAAAACAAAAGAGGAAGGCCTCTAGTAATTGGAGAGCTCTTCTACTAATGATTTATGGGAAAATGTGGATGAGAAGTACACAAGATGAGAAGAGACAAAGATACTGTATTTCAGGTATAGACGGATCATGGGTGACAATTTTTTTTTAACAACAGGATAACATTTTTTATTTCATTTCCCCTTTTTACAGTGCCCCACCCTTCTGTTGTTCAGCAACATTTAGGTTTGAGATCTATAGAAAATTATCTATAACAGTTCTCAGATACTTTTCCTGGTCTCTAAAGGATAGCTCCATCATTCTAGGAATATCTGGATATCTCCTTAAATCCATGGCTGCCCCTGAAAGACATATATTTTACACTAGTATTACGTAGCTAGTTATTTTAAATATTTAAGACACAACTACTTTGTGTGTTAACTGAAAAGAAAACAAAATCTGATTGCTAGGTGTGTTAAAGTTTAGTTAGATGAGCTTACACTGCAAGGAGATGAATGTTTACTTAAGGATGGTAAGGTGAGAGAAATGACTTACCAGTTGGGAGTGATTGGAGGAGAGCGGGAAGGAAGACTTTTGGTTTCTAAATGCTCTACTGATAAAGATCTCCTCTTGGTTGGGTTCCATACCATCCCACCTATCACCTTCCTGCAGTGCTGGTTGTTTAAAGATCTAAAAAACAGATGTATTTTGATTTTTATATAAAGACATAAAATATAAATGAGCAGTATCTATGAAAAGAACACACGCCATCCATATATTTTGCCGTCACTTAAAAAGGGCAGATTTTCTCACAAAAACTACATCTCTGGGTCCTGATTTTTCCATACTCTATTTCACCAGCAATTCCATCCAGGTAATTCAAATTTTTCTATCAGGCTTTATTATAGTACAAAGGAATATGAGACTATGATCAAACAGTTAAAGATCCTAAGTTCAGTCTTAGATTTAGTTTGGACACAGCTTTAGCCTCAAGGGAAAGGTAGGTATCCAATAGTATTTTCATGAATTCCTTATTTTCATTTGCCTTTTATGAAGGTCCTGATAAAATTATAGTTCTTTGTATTATCAGCCAAGTCTGAGTTCACACTTTAGGGTCAAGTTGCCACTGTTAATCCCCTTAAGTTATTGGGGTAAAAATGCCCCCCCAAAACAACAAGGTCCATTTCTGTGTAAAACCCTAGTTTATCTTTTTGAGGTTTCAGATTCTACTCTTCCCCACCCCTTCCTTCCCATTTTTCTATCTAGCCACTTTCTTCAACAACTGGCCACAATTCCAATAGATTCTGACCTAAAAGTCCCCCCCCAAAAGTATTCTCTGTTCAGTCCTTGCTTTTGAGTCCCACTCAAGATATTGTTCAAATAATTCCCTTTACTCCATTAGCATTTCCTAAGTTTCCTCTCCATCAGCCTCCTCAGCCTCCATCAGAAATTCCAAGAGGCATAATAGGCTCTGGTTCCACTACTCTGAATCACTATGTACTCAATTCTCTCTACCTGGTTCTTTTCCTTCACATCTCAAAAAGATTTCTAACTGCTGCCCTTTTTTGACTTGTCTCATTAGTTCACTTTATACTGTTTCTCCCCTTCAAACCAGTTTTGTCATGGGCTGCAAATGATCAGGTGCCCAAAAGGGAGGAGAGTGTGTGTGCGTGTGTGCGGTAAGGCACATGTATCTAACACACAGGACACAGATTAAAATATAATTGGGAAATACTTAACAAAACACAATAAAACATAGAAAAACATTTATAACATAAACACAGATAACATATGTTAAAAGTAAGTCAATATCAACTAACTGTGATAGACTGGGCTCCTCTCAGCAAATACCAGGTTAGAAGACAGCTACAAAAGACTCATGATGGAAAGGGATGTCCACATCCAGAGACAGAACTACAGAGTCTGAATGCAGATGGAAGCAAACTACTTGCTTTCTCTCCTTTGTGTTTTTTTTTGTTTAATCCCTTCTTTCTCATTGTTCAACCCGTTGGTTATAATCCTATACAACATAACTAACGTTCAACATGAAGGAATTTGTAGAACCTATATTTGATTACATGCTGTTATGGGGGAGACAGGGAGGGGGAGAAAATTTGAAACTGAAGAGACAAGGAACTGAATGTTGTAAACTAAAAATAAATAAATTAATTAAAAATTAAAAAACAAAGTAAGTCAATATGCAGCCTGCAGGAATCCTTATGTATGGGTTAGTGGCCCCTGTTTCTGTCTGAGTTTGACACCATTGGAAAGAAAAAAGGTATATTCGTGTTTTTTCTAAGACCACTCAGCCCATTATTTCTTATAGCACAAGAATATTCCATCACTGCCACGTACTTGTTCAATCATTCCCCAGTTGATAGGCATCCCCTCAATTTCCAGTTCTTTGACACCACAAAGAGAGCTGATATAAATATTTTAGAACACATGTTCTTTTCCTTTTTCCCTAACGATCTTTGGAAACAGACCTAGCAGTGGTATTGCTGGGTCAAAGTGTATGGATAGTTTAATAATTGGGCATAATTATCCAGATTGCTCTCTAAAATGGTCGGATCAGTTCACAATTCCAGGGCGGGAGGAGGGAAAGAGGGGGGGTAAAAAAAGAAATTTTCATGATAATTTTGTTATGTATTTGAAAGAAATAGCAAGTTGTACATAGATTCTCAGTTTCATGTGCAACCATCTTTTTTATTCTACTATACTGTGCAATACTGTACTATACTGACCAATGGGTCACAGGTTATATATATGTCAATATTATGTAAAAATACTGCATGAAAAAGAACTTTTTCTGTGTTGTCTGCTGGCCTTTGCGTGTAGTCTGTGGTTTCCACAAAACTTTCCCAAAATTCCTATTTAAGTAATGGTGAAAGTCACAATGTGGAAGGAAGAACTGTATAAATATATATATGCTAAAATTAAAAATTAGCTAAAATAGCTAAAATTAGCTATTTTATTAGCTAAAAATAAAAAATTCACCTGGCAGGGTTAAGTGATTAATACTAGGGAAGGGAACAAGCATTTATTAAGTACACCTACTATGTGCCAGGTACTATGGAAAGTGCTTTATAATTATACTATAGGTACTTTTTTTTTGGAGGGGGGAAGGCAAGGCAATTGGGGTTGAGTGACTTGCCCAAGGCCATACAGCTAGTAAGTGTGTCAAGTGTCTGAGGCTGGATTTGAACGCAGGTCCTCCTGACTCCAGAGCCTGTGCTCTATTCACTGAGTCACCTAGCTGCCCCTTTTATAACTATTCCAGACAGTAAAACTACAGACCCCAATAAACTCTTGAAGGCTGAGCAAACTAGAAGAAACCTCTCCCTCTCATTCTTTCTCTCTCTCTCCCCCTCATTGGGTAAGTCCTGCCAAAAATCTCCATTTAAGGAGGGCCACCAGATCAGCTTTGTCTCATTCCTCCCCAGGCTGTCCTCAGAACCTCTTCTACTATGGCTCCTTCCCTCCCACTGGGTGGCTGGGTACTTCTTCCTCCATCCTTTCTGCCTGCCCTTCCTCATTAGAATTTAAGCTCCTTGAGGGCAGGGGCTGTCTTTATTCCTACTTGTACTTTGAGTTTAGCATGATACTTGGCACAAAGTTAGTACTTCTGCTGTTCAGTTGTTTCAGTCATGTCCAGTTTTTCATGATCCCATTTGGGGTTTTCATGGCAAAGATACTGAAGTAGTTTGCCATTTCCTTCTCCAGATCATTTTTTTTAAAGATAAGGAACTGAGGTAAGCAGGGTTAAGTGACTTGGGCAGGGCCACACAACTAATAAGTGTCTGAGGCCAGATCTGAGATCATGAAGGTGAGTCTTCATGGTTTCAGGCCTGGCACTCTACCCATTGTGTGTCACCCAACTAGTACTTAAAAAAGGTTTATTAATCGATATTACTACCTCAAACAATACAATAGAAAATACCAGCCTTCTGGCTGGTCTCAAGCAATGGGAACAATGCAGGACGATACTGATGAAAGTGGCCCCTTTTTATGATGATTGCCAAGGACTCTAGCAGGTGAATTCAGTGCCCCTTGTTTCAAGCGCTAAGTAGAATGTCAGAATTTCAGTCAAGGCTACACCAGCCATGGGGCTCAAACAATCAACCAATAAACATTTGTCAATTGCTTACCATATGCCAGGGGCTGTGCTAGGGGCTCAAGTCACTGAAATAATCTGAGCCTCAGTTTCTCTGTCTGTAAGATGAGGCTAATAACAAACCACCTACTTCACAAAGTGTAAAAAAATGCTCTGTAAATTATAAAATGTCGTATAATGATAATAACTAGTAGTTGTTTGCAAACCACTCTTACCCATATCCCCTCATTTTATCCTCACAACAACCCTGAGAAGTAGATATTCTTGTTATTATCATCATTTATCCCCACTTTATAGATGAGAACACTGAGGCACACAGGTTAAGTGACTTGCTAAGAATTGCTGAGCTAGTAAATTTCTGAGGCCACATTTGAACTCAGGATTTCTTGACTCCATACCCAGCACTCTATTCACAGTATCACTGATCCAACTCTAAATAGGTATGGTCTGCACAATGATATACAGATAAACATTTAATTCTTACAATTACCCTGTGAGATTTCATGAATGTTACTATTAACAAAGGGAAGCAAAGCAGATCAACTGTTCTTACATACTATTAATGCTATACCTCTCATAAAATAAAACCTTTGGGGATTTGAAAATTTCATCATCTTGGCACTTTTCCACATGCCACACCTTTCCCCACAACTCATAAGTAAACTTTCCCCATCAGCTTATAAGTAAAGGAGCAGACAAAAACATTTTTGGTTCTATCATCACTTTTAACTTCCCATTAAGGATGATTTCCAAATGAGAGGTGAACCTCAGGATAGAGAAGTTATTATATTGCTAGGAAACTGCAATGCTCTCTCTGAGGAAGTACGGTTGGCATCTGCTGATACTTAGTACCATCTCCAGGTAGGCCTGCCTGGGTACCCCACTGACTTCACTGATAATCAGAGTATTTTATTCAGAATATAAAATGCTATTACAAAAGAAATTTAATTAGAAAAGTGATCATTAACACAGCCACTATACAGAAATTTCAATCTCATGATAGCAGTAAAGATATGTTTGCTAATATTCTTTGGTTATGGAATTTTGTTAAGAAAAGTTACATAAAATTGGAACCTGATGCCATGTATGTAGAAGTTTCTTGACAGTTATTTTGTAGGCATTGAAGTGAGGCACTCCTCCAAATATCTTAGCATCAACTCTGACGTTTATGCACTTCAACTTTACAATTTTAATGACTCCATACTTATTAGTAAAAAAAAAAAAAATCGATCGTGTGGGGCAGCTAGGTGGCACAGTGAATAGAGCACTGGCCCTGGAGGCCTGAGTTCAAATCTGGCCTCAGGCATTTAACACTTACTAGCTGTATGACCTTGGGCAAGTCACTTAACCCCAATTGCCCTGCCTTCTCCCGTTCAAAAAGCAAAAAGAAAAAAAAATTAACACGAACAAGTTGAAGCTAATACCAGAGTTAGTAATCTTCCTGGAGGGAGAGCTAGAACTGACCATCAGGGGATCTCAGTTAGATTACTATTCCTTCTGCCACTGACTGAGAGATGACCTTGGGCAAAATCAATCACATCACTTCTCTGAGACTTTTTTTCCAACTGCAAAAAAGAGGGAGTTGGGGCGCCGTGGCTCCTAAGGATGCTCAGTTGAAACTGTTCTATGGTTAAAGAGGTGGATATGAAACACTGAGTTAGTGATGCAGAAATAATGCTGAGAAGTCAAATGCACAAAACTAATATAAACAAGATTTTCCAGAGTAAAAGGAAATCACTCGGGAAAAGGATATATCGGCCCTTGAATTCAGTAAGCAATTTCATGGAGACAAGCACGGTACCAGGGTCTGAAGGGCACTCAGCCACACATCCCTCATTTCACTTTTTTAAAAACATGGCAAATGACTGGAAAAGCATGTTGCTGTCAGGGATTTCCCTCCCACATTGCCCTCCCCCCAAAAAACCCCACCCCCCAATTTCCAGATTATTTCCTAGGGTCTAGCAAGCACTTACTCCAGTGTCCTGCACTATTTATCACTTGCAACTATGGTTACAGACACAGCTAACCAGTAACTGCTGCTTAAAAAGGAAACCCTCAATCACTTCCAGAGAAAAGGGAACTCGGAAATCAAAGGGGAAGCAATTGAAGCTACAAGTCATTCAGCAAAATCTATGCCCGCCTTGCAATCACAGGCAATAAAGCTAACATGCAAACAGAAGGAGCGTGTATGAATAGGCACAGGAGGGAACACTCGGACAATACCTCACTCCTCTACCATCAGAGCTATCTAAATTAATCCACAGATGGCATGTCAGGGCCAGAACAGATATGCTAATCTACAGGCTTGTCTTGGTATGAATTGAGGGCAAGTTTCTGTACTATGATTTCTCTGTGAACCGCAGGCATGAGGCTGCAGCGATGTTGTAGTGTGAGTGTGAGTGTGTGTGTGTGTGTGTGCGTGTGTGTGTGTGTGTATATGTGTGTGTTCTGTTCCTAGGTACATAGTCCACAAGGTTTGGCCTCAAGAAGACTCGACCCTCCCTGTGATTTCCCGGGACAGCAGAGATTGCTGTACGAGGGAGTCTCCTGCTCTGTGTTTATCTGTGGTTTATAAAAGCAAAGAAAAAGGGACTCAGCATGGTGAGGAAGCCTGGACGTATCTCAACTGCCCAAGCGATCGTTACTACCTTACTTGAGATCTATTTCCAAACTGACAGTTCTCCAAATTGCCTGGGACTAGACTGGAAGAGTTTGTTTTTGGCAAGTACAATCGAGTCCTTTCTGTCTGAATGTAAGCTGGTCCTTAAAATGACCAGAAAAGCAGAAGTGAGTAGCAGAAAAAAAAACCATAGGTCCCACTGAGTTAGGAAACAGATGACTTTGGTGTTTGAGGACCTGGGTTCAAATCCCATCACTGTCACCTCCCTTTGCAACATTTAGCAAATCCCTTACCCTGTCTGGATTCCAGTTTCCTCAACAGTAAAATGGAATGGGAATGGACCAGATGGTCCCTAAGGAGCCATCTACTCCTAAATCTATGATCCCATAACTTTCTTTATCTCTATTATATTTCATCTTATTAACTTTATCCTATTAGTCTAGCCCAACACGATCTTTTCGAGTCCTGGCACCCCCAGCACAGTTTTGGGTCTTCAGTTTGCCCTGGTAGCACTGGTCTCCCTCCGAGAGGCTTCTTTCAGGGTGAGTCCCAACTATCCAAGTTTCCCCAATGAAACCGGCATGGTCAATCACCCACCAAGCACTCACAGGACTCAAATACAGAATAAGCCTCCATTCATATAGCATTTTCAGGACCACAAAGCACCCTTCCATACATTTCCCTGGGTCCCCATGACCACCCTGTGAGGATGGGTATGACCGTTCTCTGTACCTCTGCCACAGGGAAGGACACAAATTCCTCACATGCCCAGAGAAGAAGGGTTACTCCAATGACTGTAGGCATGCCCCAACCTTTTTGTGAGAAGGAAACATGTTGCATTTCCCCAAATCCTTGAGATCACTTGTCAAAGGGATAGAAGAGGAGGACTCCTATTGGCAAAGCCCTTGGATAGAGAGGGAAGGGTCATCACTTTCCTGATCAGATGCAAATCTTGGCAAACTAGGAAGTGGGCATGCTGGAGAAGTGGGCATGCTAGCAGCAACAAGCCAGGAGCTTTCGAAAATCAGATTTTCCGATCCTGAAGCTAAAGATCCCCAAGCTGCAGATCCTTACTGAGGACCAGCAGCAGGCCTTTGCAACAGAGATTTCCATTTATCCAGAGATGGAAATGGTTTCAAATGCAGCCTTCTTTTTATGACTTTCAAAAAAATCAATAAAGGGTACTCACTTTTTGGGATTTTTAGAACCTAACGTCCAGTACTGGGTTAGGATATTTCTTTCATGAGATACTGTTTTCTTTGCCTGAAAAAATGTATGGTGATCCACGCAAGATTTCCATAAGTTTTTGCAAGATCTATAATTCAGCATATTGAAGGCAATGATGTGCTCTCTGGCTTCATCCTGAGGGAAAAACAATCTTGATTTAGTCTGTGCAAAAAAAATAATAATATTGGTAAAACATTTCAATTACTATTGTAATTACTCCTAAACAGGTAAGAATTGAGAACACTATGGCGCTGTACCAATAAATAAAACGCACACCTTTAATTTCTTGGAGGGAAGGCCAGGATAAAAAAAAAAAAAAAGCACCATTTTCAGACTTTTAAGTTGTGACAAGTAAAGATGAAGAGCCTTCATTGCTCTCCAGGCCACACTCCTGCCTCTTCTCTTTAGGACTTCCTCTACCCTACCAAAGGAACGTCTTCAAACTGGAAACTCATGCCTCCTGGACCACTGACAATGGAAGTGTCCTTGCCCCTACAGACTCTCTCTCTCTCTGATTCGCTGGTTCCTCTTGGAACCTCCGTTTTAAGTAGGAGGCCCAGACCAGCTAAGTCTTCACTCCTGACTCATCTCCACAGGACTTTCTCTACCCTGCCCCTAGCTCAGCCACTTTCATCCTCCCACCCCCATGCAGCTCCCTTTTATGTGTTTTCTCTCATTAAAATGTAAGCTCCTTGAGGGCAGGGGATGTCTTTCTGTTTCTTTTTATATTTTCAACACTTACCACAGTGCCTGGCACAACTTTGCTATGTGGGCTTCATGCATATGAGGTCTATAAGTGGAAACTCAACTATACTTCTATGCAAGCAATGCAACTTCAGATTCCCAAATGATGAGATGATTGCAGAAAAGAAAAAGCTTTGCTTAAAATAGACCCCAGAGCTAGAGGAACCACAGAGAGAGAGAGAGAGAGAGAGAGAGAGAGAGAGAGAAATAACTTCTGTATCATGGGAGTTTCACATGGATTGGCATGTTTGCGTGTGTGTGTAGAATAAAGGAAACAAATGTTATGTGTGTAATAAATGAAACAAATATTTATAGATAGAGAAATCTCCATACATGTTTTCTATGCATACGAATGTTTTTTTCATTGAAAGGAAAAAAGGAATAACACCATCTTTCCTTTGTTTTGCTCATGTTCAAACCTGTTAGGTGGCTTACTTAGTGAAGTAGGGAGATCTAAGAAATGTTAGTAGAACTGAAAATAATGATGGAATGTGGAAGAGAAATGCTAATTAGGTGAAAAGAATGGTGATCATAACATAATAGGAAGGATGGAGAAGGTTGGATAAAAGGTCAGGACTGATAGGGTTAACCTGGTTTGTCAGTCAGTGAGTATGCACTATGCCCACATACTGTGCTAAATACTGGGTATATGAAAAACAAGTCTCTGTGCTCAAGGGGATAGTCTTGTTTAATCGGAACAACAAAAGGAGAACAACTATGTACAAACAAGATGCTGTTGGTTAGTCATTTTCAGTTGTGTCCAGCTCTTTGTGACCCCTTTTGGGGTTGTTTTGACAAAGATATTGGAGTAGTTTGTCATTTCCTTCTCCAGCTCATTTTACAGATTAGGAAACTGAGGCAAACAGGGTTAAGTGACTTGCCCTGGGTCACATGAGTAGTGTCTGAGGCTGGATTTGAACTCAAGTGTTCCTAACTCTAGGCCCAGCACTCTATTCACTGCACCTGGATGCCCTACAAACAAAATATATACAAGATAAACTGGGAAGATGCTATTAAATAGGGTTGGGGAAGGTTTCATGCAGAAGGTGAGACTTAAGTTGAGACCTAAGGAAGCCCAGGAAGCAGAGATGAGGAGAGAGAGTGAGGTAGGAAGAGAGGAAGTGAGGAAGGGAGGGAAGGAGGGAGTGAGGGAGAGAGGGAGTGAGGGAGTGAGGGAGACAGGGAGGTAAAGAGAAAGGGAGGATAGGAAAGAAAGAGTGAGGGAGAGAGGGAGGGAGAGAAAAAGAGAGGGAGGGAGGAAGTTAGGGAGTGAGGGAGGGAAAGAGAGAAGGAGGGAAGGAAAGAAAGATTGAGGAAGAGAGTTAGGGAGTGAGGGAGGGAAAGAAGGAGGGAGGGAAGGAAAGAAAGAGGGAGGGAGGGAAGGAGAGAGGGAGGGAAAGAAAGAAGGAGGGAGGGAAGGAAAGAGTGAGGGAGTGAAAGAACACTAGGTGTGGTGGTAGCCATTAACCCAGGAATACTCAGGATGACAAGAGGTCAAAGCTATAAGGAAGTTCGGAGATTGTTCAGACCAGGCCTTTCATCTTAAAGTCCCAAGTGAGGCCCAGAAAGAAGCATCGATTTTAGAGATCTTTGGTTCAAGGAAGAACGATCTCATCTAGGTGCCCTCTAACTTACAGTTATAGTGCCTGAATAACTAACAAACGCGGAAAGAACAATTAAAGACACATAGGAAGCAAAATAAATCCCGGCCTACTCACATGCTTTTGGTGTTGCTGTATAAAAAACTTTTTTCTTTTGAAGGAGATTTTTAGGATGTTCACCCTATAAAGAACAGACAGTAGCACTTGTCAATGTAAGTAAAACCACAAACCTCTTGACGTGAGCACTTTGCAAAATAAAACACTCTTGGCTTTCCAGAGAGATTTCAACGGAAAAATGGCGGAGGTAGCAACATCCTAACCAACAGTACGAAAAGGCTGAACAGAGGCAGACAGCAGAGCTGGCCCACTAAGTTTTAATGAAAAATAAACGTCAAATGACCAGCAGTGAGCAAGAGATAAAATGCTCTTCTCCATGACATCCCTCATCTTTTGATAACTCACACTTATTGAGGGCTAGAAGGTTCAGAGGACACTTTAGTCATAGAAACCTTAGGAGGTGAGCATAAGCATTAGTCTACCCACTTTTCAAATGAGTAAACTGAGGCTCAGAGAAAGGATAATTGATTTGCCCAAGAGACAAAAAATACTCAGCATCAGAGGTGAGATTCAAATTCAGGTAACCTAACTCTACGACCAAAGCTCTTTCCATTATACCATGGCTCGGCAGTACAGTGGATAGAGAATTGGACCTGGTGTCAAATGACACGGATTTAAAGTCAGTCTTAGTCACTTAAGAGCTGTGTGATCCTGGGCAAGTCACTTAACCTGTTTGCATCAGTTTCCTCAACTGAAGAGGGGGCATAATAACAGCAACTACTACCTCCTAGGATTGTTGTGAGGATCAAATGAGATAATATTGGTACAAGAGTTTTGCAAACTTTAAAAAGCCTTATAAATGCCAGCTATTATTACAACTGAAATTCTTCAATTCAACAAATATTTATTAATCACCTACTACGTGAGCTCTAAGCAGGAAATCAAAAAGAAACCAAACAGATCATGACCTCCAGAACCTTGTATTTTGCTGAGGGGTTACAAACACGTACACAGGTAAGTAAAAAGGAAACAGTGCCATTCTGGGGGAGCTGTGAGGCTTCACAAAAGAACCCAACATATGCAGATGAAGATTCTGAGAGGAAGAAAGGAGAAGGCTGTGCATGTCAACATAGGAGACACCAATCAAGAAGGTACAGATGAGAAATGCTAAATTCAAAGAACGGCTAAAGCGGCCTACTATGTAACAGAAAATGCATGGAAGTGAGAAATCGGAAACAAAATCTAGAAAGGTACATTGGTGTTAGGTAGGAGAGGGCTTTAAATGCCAAGCAGAAGCGTTCCTATTAACACGAGGCAATAGAGAGCCATGTAAGATTTATGAGCAAGGGGAGTATGCAGTCCAAACTGTGCCTTAGAAAAGTTAATTTTGGCAGTTATGTAGAAGATGGATTAGAGAAGAACAAGTATAATACTATTTAAAAGGTGCACTAATGAAGTGTTTGTGGAGTTGTGAACTAGTCCAGCCATGCTGAAGAACAATTCGGAACTATGCCCAAAGGGCCATACAACTGCATACTCTTTGACCCAGCAATACCACTACTAGGTCTGTATCCCAAAGAGATCAAAGAAAAAGGAAAAGGACTTATATGTATTTTATATTTATTTATTTAGCTTTATCTTTTTTGGAAGGGGGAAGGCTGGGCAATTGGGGTTAAGTGGTTTGCCCAAGGTCACATGACTAGTTTTTTTGTGTTAAGTGTCTGAGACTGGATTTGAACTCAGGTCCTTCTGACTCCAGGGCCGGTGCTCTGTTCACTGAGCCACCTGGCTGCCCCATATTTTATATTTATAAAATGACTTATATGTATTTTATATTCATAGCAGCCCTTCTTGTGGTGGCAAAGAATTGGAAATTGAGGGGACAACTAGAGAATGGCTAGACAAGTTGTGGTGTATGATTGTGATGGAATACTTTTGTGCTAGAAGAAATGACAAGCAAGATGATTTCAGAAAAACCAGGGAAGGCCTGTGTGAACTAACACAAAATGAAGGGAGAAGAATGGGGAGATCATTGTGCACAGAATCAGTAATGTTGCAAAGATGATCAATTGTGAAAGCCTTGGCAACTCTGATCCATACAATGATTCAAGATAACTCCAAAGGACTCATGGTGAAAAAATGCTATCCACCTCCTGGGAACTGATGAGCTCTGAGTATAAATTGAAATACAATTTTTCTGCTCATTTTATTTTATCTTTTGCAATATGGCTAATAAGGAAATGCTTTGCATGATTTCTCATGTATAACTGATATCATATTGCTTGCTGTCTCTGTAGCAGAGGAGCGGGTGAAAGGGAGGGAGAGAATTTGGAACTCAAAATTTAAAAAGAATGTCAAATTCAATAATATTTTTAAAAGGCTACCATAATAACCCTAAGTGAAAGGGAATGAGGGTTTAAACTAGGATAGTGGCCATCCAAGTACACATAAAGGGGCAGGTGTGAGGGGTGTTACAGAGACAGAAATGACAAGACTTAGCAACTGATCTGCAGGTGAGGGAAAGTGAAGAGGTCAGGATGACGCCAAGGTTAAAAACCTAGGTGACAGGAAAGCTGGCGATCCATCCCTTCAACAGAAATAGTGAAGTCTGTAGGAGGATCCAGGTTAAAAGAGAAGACACTGAATTTCGTTTTGAAACTGCTGAGTTTAGAATATTGATAGGCCATCCAGATGAAATCCAGGGGGCAAGCAGCAGTGCAGGACTGGCGTTTACCAGTTTTCTTTTGGAAAGCACCATCTGGATGTGTCCCTTAGGCATCTCTAACTCGAGATGTCAATAGCGTTATCTTTTCCATCAACCCACCCCTCCTTCAAACTTTACTACCTCTCCTGATGGCATTCTATCCTTCCTGGCACTGAGGCTCGGCTGGTGTCATCTCTGACACTCTGCTCTCCTTCAATCAAGCCCGTCCCCCCCTCCCCAATCTGTTGACACATTTCATCAATTTCACATCCACACTTGTCCCTTTCCTCCACTTACTGGGCTCTCATTGCCTCTCACTTGGACTATATCCACTCCTAATTGTACTCATGGCTTTTACTCTCCCCTCTTTACTCCACAAGCCAAAATAATCTAAGTCTGATAGTATTATTCCCTTGCTAAAGGACTTTCGATAGCTCTCTATGGCCTCAAGGATAAGATACACATCTCTTAGCTTGGCATTTAAAATCATTCACAATCTGTCTCCAGGCTTACTGATCATCACTCCCCTTCATGCCCTCCAAGTTTTGAAGAGACTGTCCCATTTACTATTCCTCAAACTCTGGTCTTCATCCCTTTGCCCTAATAATAGAATGCACTTTCTTTTCACTTCTGCTGCTTAGAATTCCTGATTTCCTTCAATACTCAGTACCTTCTACAGGAAGCCTTCTTTGATCTGTTCTAGTTATCTCTAGTGCTCTTCCCCTTCTCAAAATGAGCACCTATTTTCTTATAGATGTATGCATTGTTTCCCTCCAATAAAAATAAAACTTCTTGAAAATAGAGACTATTGGGGGGTGGGGTGCAGTTTGGTTTCCTGGGTGCCTAGCAGTCCATCCCTTCTGAAAATGAAATGCCTGACAGAGACTTGTTGAATTAGACAGGAAAATCCTTAAGACTGTGTTTTGGCTTACCAAGCCAAATAAGAATAATCAATAAAAACTTCTGGTTGCTTGACCTGATGAGAGTTTGGCTTGATAATGAGGATGTAACTTATAGTAAGATACTTTACTTTTTTTAGAAAGCATAATTTTAATTAAGAGATAGGAATGCTTTCGTTCAGCACGCACTTTTGAAGCATAATTCAGAGAATGATTAGAAATGAATTCATCTTACCAAGGATAGAAACTTGTGCAAATATGTTTGCGGTAGACGGCAATGCCGGCTGCAGCAACTCCAATTGTCAGATCTAAATTATGTAGATCCTGCAAAAGGAATATATCACATTAGCAAAGAGCAGACCTAGTCAAGTTTAGGAGTGCCTTTAATTTGAAACATTCCATGTACTTACAAATAGTGGCCTATACATTAACACTAGAGAAAAAAATCATTACTAAAAAACAGCAAGGCTTAAAGGAAAAAGCCAAAATATCCCTGGTTCTACACTGTCTCCTTTAAATTTTACTAACATTCTAGAGTTGAGAGGAATCAGAGACTCCATTCTTTATGAATGTTCTCAGATAGAAATTCAATAGGTTTTGGATAAGTTAGAGCTATAGAGACCTAATAACTTAAATATCTTGAAGATAGGGACTCTTTATATCATCTTCAACTACACTGCCTTGCTTAAAAAATGTTTGCTAAGCTTTTAGTCCAGCGGTTCTCAACCTGTGGGTCGCAACCCCTTTGGGGGTGGAATGACCCTTTCACAGGGGTCACCTAAGACCATCTGAAAACACGAGCTCCTCTATCCCTCTCCAGGTGGGCCAATCCACATGCAGACACACCCACATACAAGTATTAAAGGGTCACAGCATTAGGAAGGTTGAGAACCATTGTTTTAGTCCAACTTTATCAACTGACTTATGGGGAAACTAAACCCCAAAGAGGTGAACTATTCTCCCTGAGGTCACCCACTTAGTAAATAGCAGAGACCTGATTCTAACCCAGGTCTTCTGGTCTCAATCAGCATACCAAATTGCAATGATGATTCCTATGATGTTATGTTTGTTAATATTAATATTTTAAAATTCCAACACTTAATCTTAAAAAAATCATACAATTATATATTTCATTATACTTTCATAGCAAACTAAATTAGATTCTATTTTAAAAACTTATGAAACACTAGGTACTAGTGTCAGATACTGTGTCAGATAATGAAGATACAGAGAAAAAATAGTTTCTGCCACTAAAATTTGCTTTCTGTGTGTGTGGGGGGGAGATACCATATGCAACAGATAAATAAAGGCAAAGCATACAGAAAGCAATATGAAATAATGTTAAGATGGTGGGAACACAATCAACTTAATTGATAAGGAAAAGCCTCATGTATTAGGTGGCACCTGAGTTGTGTTTTAAAGGAAGTTATAGATTACAAGAAGCCAAGTCAAGAAAGCAATGCAGTGGTGCAGTCCACCTGTGCAAAGGGTTGGAGCAGGAGACAGAATGTGATGGAAGAGTAAATGGGTTACCAGGGGTGGGGAATCTGCAGCCTCAAGGCCATATGTGGCCCTCTAGGTCCTCCAGTATGGCCCTTTGACTGAATCCGAACTTCACAGAACAAATCCTTTAATTCCCTAAATAAAAGGATTTGTTCTGTAAAATTTGGACCCAGTCAAAAGGCTGTACCCAAGAGCCTAAAAGGCCACCTGTGGCCTCTAGGCAACAGGTTCCCTACCCTGGTTAGTCTGACCAGAACAGGAAGTACTTAAAGGGGAGTAATGTCAAACAAGACAGAAAAGTTAGGAAGAAACTATATTGTAGGGGGCTTTAAATGCCAGGCTGAGGACTTCATGTTTCGTTCTAGAAACAAGAGAGAACCGCTGAAGATTACCAAGTAGGACCGTGACAAAGATTTTGTTTTAGGAATATCAACCCGGTAGCTACGTAGAAGATAGATCAGAGAAATGGAACCAGACTTTTGCCCATTATTAAAAATGTTTCTGATAGCATGGGAAGATCTATTTGAACCAGTACATTGAAAGCAGCAGAATCAGAAAAACAAGGTACATGTTGAGTATAACAGTGTAAATGGAAAGGCCAAAAGACAGAATGCTGTGTAATTAGGTTGACCAAGTTTGTCCCCACAAAAGAGTAGGAAAAATGCGCCTCCTTCCTTCTTTTGCAGAGGTGGAGGGCTATGAGTGTACAATACCACATATTATCACACAAGGTTGATGGGCTGGTTGATTTTTGCTGATGCTTTCTATCTTTAAAAAACAACCAACAAACCAACTTTGTTACAAAGGATGGTTTGACATATGGGGGAGGAGGAAAGCATACAGTTTAAAATGACATTGATATAAAAGCAGAATATCAAAGTAAGAATAAAAGAAAGAAAACTTCTAATTCTAATACTACCTTGCTCAGGGGGGAAAAAGAATACACTAGCAATCATCCTGCTCCCTCTCCATTCCTTAACCAAAATCCAGAATTGAAGAAAAATATTTTATCACAGAATTTTAGAGGAAGAACAAACTCCAGAAATCATGTAGTCCAACCCTTTTGTCTTAGAGACAACTAGGGCCAAAAGAATTAGAGGGAAATTTAAGTGACTGAAATCTGGAATAAGGAACATTTTAAAAATTATGTGAATTTTAATGTCTTAAACTTATCTAATATTGGGGTGGCTAGGTGGCACAGTGAATAGAGCACCAGCCCTGGAGTCAGGAGGACCTGAGTTCAAATCCGACCTCAGACACTTAACAGATTCTAGCCGTGTGACCTTGGGGCAAGTCACATAATTTCAATTGCCCTGCCTTCCCCCCTCCAAAAAGTAAAAAAAAAAACAACCCCCAAAATCTCCAAACAGAACATTATCATAAATAATGAAAATCCAATGACCTTAAAGTAGAAGAAGACACACGTTTGTTCTATCAAGATTAACCAATTCATTGCATGGGAGGAAAAACCCTATTACTTATAAGGAAGATGCAAATGAACCCCACTTAGTTCTGAGGTTATTTTGCTTTGTTTTGATGGAGAAGAAAAAAATAGGAGAGCTGAAAGAGAAAGGAAGCCACTGAAAACAAGAGGCAAAAACAGGACAAAGAGAGGCAGACTGAGCTGCCATGAAGACTTCCACGGAGCCACATCACCATCTCGTGGCCTGTGAGAATATTGCTACTAAGGATGTTCAAAGAAGATTTGAAGCCTATGGGATTCGTTATGCTCAAGAACCTATTTTGAAGGAAATTGTATATCTTTTTGTATTTTTATAGGTAATAACAGTAAGTCAGGAAAATGTAAAAAAAAATGCAATAGTCTTTCCCCTCAAATAGCTTATACTCTATGAGTGGGGCAAATACGTATAAATGTGTACAGAATAAATACAAGGTGGTACAGTAGATAGAGTGCCAGGCCTAGAGTAAGGAAAGACTCTTCTTCCTGAGTTCAAATCTGGTCTTAGACACCTACTAGCTGTGTGACCCCGGCCAAGTCACTTAACTCTTTTTGCCTCAGTTTCCTCAACTGTAAAAAAGAGCTGGAGAAGGAAATGGCATACCACTCCAGTATCTCTGCTCAGAAAACCCCAAATGGGGCCATGAAAAGTCAGACATGATTGAAATGACTAAACCACAATAAATTCACTATAAGACGATTGAGTTAGGACAGCACTAGAGCTTAGGTATCATGTAGGAAGTGGGGCTTGGGCTGCATTTTGAAGGAAGAGAGGGATTTTATGTGGCAGAAGTGAGAAAATAGTTTATTTCAGGCATGGGATGAGGGTAAAGGGATGGCCAGCATAAGGGCACACAGATAGAAGATGACACGCTGTGTGTAAGGAACAGAAAGAAGTAGAGGAGAGTGAATGGTGTCCAATAAGACTGGAAAGACAGGCTGAGGTCCCACTGTAAAGGATTTTAAAACCAAATAGGTGGATTTATATTTTACTGTAGAAGTAACAAGGAATTGCTATAGTTTACTGAGTAGAGAAACAACATAATAAGAGCCATACTTAAGGAAAATCACTAGCACCTTGAAGAGGATGGACCGGAATAGAAAAACAAGAAGTCAAAAAATTTGAAGCAGAGAAGCTCCTTAGGAAGTCATTGCAATAATCTAAGTCATTGCAATGAGGATTGGAACTAAGGTGGTGGTGACTATGTAAAGGGAGGAGGATGGAGAAGGGAGCTATTGTGGAGGCGGAAGCAACAATACTTGGCAATCAACTGGCCATGTGGAGTGAGGGAGAGTGAGGAATCAAGGAGGAAATAACAAGGTTATGAACTTGGGAGACTGGAAAAATGGCGGTGCCTTCAACAAAAATACGAAAGTGTGGAAGGCGGTGGGTCTCAGGACAAAGATAACGAGTATTGTTTTGGATACGATGAATTTGATACTCCAAGGACAGCCGGCGATGTGAGACTGGAGGTCAGGAAATTAGATATATCAATCTGGGAGTCTTCTGCATACTTGTAACCAATGAGATAACCAAATGAAAGAGTATGGAGAGGGTGGGTCATGGATAGTCTTGGGGTACACTCAGTTAGTGGGTGTGAGACATGGATGATGATTCAGCTAAGGACACTGATGGGTGGTCATAGAGGTGGGAGAAGATCCAGCAGAAGAGCATCCAGGAGCATGGGATGCTCAACAATGTCAAACAAGACATAAGGGTCAAGAAGGACAGGGACTGAGAAAAGACCATCAGGTCTGACAATTAAGAGAGCAACTTTGGAGAGTTCAATTTTCAGGAGAAAAATGAAGTTGCAAGAGTGTGAGGATGGGAGTCTGGGAAAGGGAGGGAATAAGCATTTATAAAGCCCCTACTATGTGCTAGGCAATGTGCTAAGTGTCTTTATAAATACCTCATTTGATCCTTACATCAACTCTGGGAGGTAGGTGCTAACATTTTTTTTTGCTTTTTTTTTTTTTTGGGAGGGGGGAAGGCAGGGCAATTGGGGTCAAATGACTTGCCCAAAATCACATGGCTAGTAAGGGTTAAGTGTCTGAGATCAAATTTTGAACTCAGGTCCTCCTGACTCCAAGGCTGGTGCTCTATTCACTGTGCCACCTAGCTGCCGTGCTATTATTATCATCTCCAATATACAGTTGAGGAAAATGGAAGCAAATAGGGGTTAAATGACTTGCTTAAGGTTACATAGCTCCTAAGTGTCTGAGACTAGATCTGAACTCAGGTCTTCCTGACTGTCGATCCACTGTGGCACTAGCTGTCTCTGGCAAAGTTGTGAACAGGTTGAGAGGACGTTCAGAAATCCAAGAGCACAGGGTACTTACAGGACAGTGTCAGAGGGTCACAAATTTAGGGACTTGAGAGATCATCTCGTCAAACTCTCATTTTACAGATGAAGAAATTGCAGCCTAGAATAGCTGACTCCCCAAGGTCACATAGTTCATACGAGGCTTAGGTAGAGAAGAAGAAATACTGCTGATGAGAAGAAAATTTCTAATAAGGGTCTGATATCCAAAGATATAGACGAGGTTAATAAAAATATGTATGACCCAATGGGTGACCGTCAAAGTATATTAACAAATAGGCCCCCTGATTTCAAACTATTAAAATTACCATGTGAAAGACAGATTCAAATGACTAATAAGAAGAGAACAGCAAATTAAAACAACTGAAGTTTACCTCACCATAAGAACCAGAAAATATGAAGAATTTAGAGGAAACGGGAAAAATTATCTAAATGGAAGCAAGCTAAACTTACCAGAATAAGGCAATAATACACATAATATAAATGGGAAGAGAAATAAATGGGAAATGAATGTTGCGTAACTAAAACACAAAGCTTGGCCCTACAGAATAGTTGAGAAAAATATATCTTCCTCTTTTGCATACACACACACACACACACACACACACACACACACACACAGAGATATAGATATACAGGTAGCGTAGCATATAAAGCAGTTAGCCAGATGGGTAGTACATGGACTGGTGGATTCGGGAAGACCTGAGTTCAAATCCTGTTTCAGACACTTATCTGTGTGACTCTTCTAAGTCAGAGAGCATAGAATGTTTGGGGTTTTAGCTAATTACTTGAGGAATGGCCTAAGATTAAAATCTCTTTTCTAAGAAAATTACTCGGTACCTGCTGCTTACACTGACGATGCCCTGGACTGGTATTTTGTTGAACAAATCTACAAAGTCAGCTGTTAAACTTTCACAAAAGAAGGGCAACAGTCTCCTTAGTTCTAATAGGGGTGGGGCACCTGCAGCTTCAAGGCCACATGTGGCCCGCTAGGTCCTTGAGTGTGGCCTTTTGACTGAGTCCATTTTTTTTCTCAATGACTTGTTTATTTGCTTTTAGTTTACAAGATTCAGTTCCACAATCCCTTGGGTTTCAGATTTTCTCCCTTCCCTCCCCCCCCCCCCCCCATGGTGGCGTGCAATCGTGTATAGGATCTGCAAATACTTTCACATTGTACAATAGTTTGGTCATATAGAAGGGCTGTAACCAATGAGTGATCACTGGGAAAAGAAAAAAAAAAAAA
>CM053590.1:172269554-172305714 GCA_028646515.1 Pseudochirops corinnae | reverse complement strand
GACTTTTCCCCCTGAACTAGGTAAATGATATGTTTGATTAAAGTAAGATTGTTAACCCATTTTGAGTTGCTTTCCTTTAGAAAAGCAGATCTAAGAACCTGTGCTAGTAGCTGCCTTAGGTATGCTAGGGTGCTTGCTGATATACCTCCTCCACCTGAAACCCACCCATTTTGAAAAACTCTCCTTTATTTTCAAGGGCACCACCATGTTTCCAGTTGTCCAGTTGCATATCAGTATCTTCTATTCTTCATGTTTCTTTGCTTCACACATACAGTTGCCTGATCTTGTTGGTTCTATCACCACATGTCTCAGTCTGATTCTTCTCTCTACTCACACAGCCTAGTTCTGGGCCTGTCATCTTGTTTAATCTATTACGAGTTTGCTGACTGGTCTCCCTGCCTCTCCCCTCTGCATTCATGTAACCCATAGCTGTCAAAATGATTTTCATAAATTGAAGATCTGATCATTTCACTCCCCTACTCAATAAATTCTAGTGGCTCTTGCTAACGTTAACTTTACAATTATTTCATCTTTAGCTCATCCTTCTTATTTCTGTTTTTGTGTGTGTAAGTTTTATAATGCATAAAATTATGAGTATTGTAGTATCTTATATAATTGATAAATAAGTAAATATACATAAGTTGGTGTGTGCTTGAACACTATCCAAAAAGTTTTGGAGACCACTGGTGCAGATAGGTGAAGAGTACTGAATTTGTTTGTCAAAGGAAAAAGCAAAGAAGAGAGGGCCATAGAGAGAATCTTGGAGAATACCTGCCTTTTGGGGTCAGAAAGAGAAAGAACAGCCCAAGAAGGAGAGAGGAAAGGAACTATTGGAGAAATAGGAGGAGAATCAAGAAGAATGTGGCATGCCTGAAGTGCTGAAAGAGGAAGTGTTCCAAAGGACAGTCATTAACAACATTGTATGTAATAGACAGGTCAAGAACTGGAAAGGGGTGCACCTACTTACTGAATTTGGCCAGTGGGAGGTCATTGGTGACCATTAAGAGAAGTTCCATTAGAATAGTGAATGTAGAAACTAGATTTCAAGGGAGTGAGGAAGTTTAGACAGTTTTAGATACCACCACCCCCTCCACTCCCCAAAAAGATTGGTAGTGTAGGGGAAGAGAAAGATGGAACAGTAATGGTTGGAATAGAAAGGTTAAGGGGGAACTTTTTTTTTAGGATTAGGGAGACTGGAACATTTTTGTAGGTAGATTGTGAAGGCGTCAGTAGAGAGGAAAGATTGAGGATGTGTGGGGAAAGCTGGACATATAGAGTGATTACTTAGGCAAAGGCCTTGATCATGTGGTAGGAGGTACAGATGGAGGGAATACCCTTAATGAAGGGTATTAGCACATCCTCTGACTGGAGGGAAGGAGGAGAGAGCACAGTGATGATGCTGAGTGGTTATATAATGACCGGAGGAGGAGGCTGGGGAGCTCACAAGTGCTGGCCTCAGTCTTTTCAGTAAATAAGTGGGAGGTAGTTATCTGCTATGAGTATAAGAAATGTGGGTGGGGTTGCACTTAAGGAATGAGGAAAAGGTTTAAAAAGAGATAGGGAGTCAAAAGGAGAGTAGAATTGTTGAGCAATGAGAGTCCAGCTGTTTTATAACAAATTTTTAATGGGTGACATCAGTTCAGTGTCATGGCTTTCTTTTACATTACTCAGCAGGCTAGGCAAGAGCAGGGAAATTGGATTGCGAAGAGCTACCCAGGCATGGGGATTAGCAAAAATTAAAGGCCCAAAGATCACGGAGTGGGGAGTATAGGGCAGGTGTTGGGGAAGGATTTGGCAACTTACTGTCTTAAAGAGTTGCTTATAGCTCTAAGAGGTTAAAGAGATGAAAAGCTGGTTTCATTTTAATGAGGGTGAAAGAGGGAAAAGCATAGGAAATTGTGGTCAGAGAGGAATTTTGAAGGTCACGGTCTTGGAGGTGGATTATGTACAATATAGTGAGATGGCAAATGATAAGTTCTTCAGGCTAAAGTTGAAAAAAATTAAACAGGTTGAGGAGTTGTATTCAGAACGCCTCAACATGAATAGCATAGTCAGTAATGATGAGCGCAGGGGGTTAGGTGGAGAAAGTAGGAATCGAGGTGCTAAAGTCATTGAAAAGGTTGGGAGAACTACCTGGAGGTAGGTCAGTGCCGTATCAAGCATCTTAGGTTCAAGGTCCAACTCCCTTACTTTATAGATGAGAAAACTGAGGCCCAGTAAAATGACTTTCTCAAGGTCACACAAGTAGCAAAGAGCAAAACTGAGACTTGAACCCACATCCTGGGACCCCAGATCCAGTCTTTTTTTCCACTGTGTTAATCTGGGAAGAAGGTGGTGTTTATAGATTTCATTGACTTTGAAGGAAAAAAAATACATTTTAGAGGGTGGAGGTAAAGGATTGAACATCTTCATTGCATGTCTCCTCATTTCTTCTGTTTCTCATCTTTTATGTGCTATGGCATATTGTGACTTCAACAGGGCCTGAGAATACATAAAAATGCGAATTAATCTATCTCACTACCCAATACACTCTAAGAAACACAAGTTGTAATTGTTGGTGAGATGGCAAACCTAGTATATGTAAAGAGATTTCTAGAATGTACAGGAGGGAGTGGCACAGCACTTCCTTGATCTGGAAGAATCTTTGAAAAATTTTTGGCCCTCCCTTTGAACCAGGGAAGAAGTCTGAATTTTTTTCTCTTTCTTTTATGGGATATTTACAGTGCCTTATTGTAAAACTGGGTTAAGTATTTGTTCATAGACTCTGTGTTATCTGCTGACCTTTGTGTGTCTTCTGTGCCTTCTATAAAACTCCTCCAAAATTGAGATTTAATTTCTTAGGCCAACCCGTGATGTATCAAAACCACAATGGGGGAAAGTCATGATGTGGAAGGGGTAACCCTTTGTCTTGTGCTTTTGCCTTGTCCTTATTACCATAGTTAATTATTACCACAGACAAGAGCATACTCTGCTCTTCTCCAGTTGGTCATATTTCGTGTTTATGGTCTTCTCCAGTGTCTTTCAGAAAATATTATTTTTTAGCTCATTTTTTCCTTTGATTAAATTCTTCTATTCACATTAATTTGTATGAATGTGTATGTTTTTAAAATAAAACCTGACATACTTCAAAGCATTTTAAGTAAATTAGATAAAAAATATATTTCCATTGGAAAAGATTTTATCCTCCAGAGTTAATGTATGTTCTTTCAGACACCACATTATAGAGATATATTTAAGAATTAAATGAATGGTATTGACCAATGTTTCTACTACATTAAAAAAAACACTTGTATTTGTGTAGGTGAAGGGAAATATTCAGTGAAACCTCTTTGGTGAGAAATTCTCTTGAGCTTTCATTAGAACTGTCAAGGACCTCAGATAAATTTTGATCCAGTCCTCTCAAAAGGCCAAGTGACTGGACCAAGGTCATATCGGTGGTATGTAAATGTCACAACCAGAACTTGAATCCAAGTCTTCTGATTATTAAATCTAGAGCTCTAGATTTTTTGATAGGAAATACGACTTAAGGAAAAACTTATAGATGAAATTATTTATTATGTAGATGTTTGTATTTTTTTGATACATGTGGTAGATTTGACTTTCTTTTTTGTACAACATACAAACATTTGATTTTATAACTGGAGGGAAATTATGTGGTAGTGCTGTTTAATAGGGGATAAATTAAAAAAACTTCATTTCATGTCTTAGTATGCTTAAGATAAGACTAAAATAAGGATTTGCTTTCTAATTATCCACTAAATAGATGTTTCCGCAGAATTTACCTCGTTCAACTTATCTTATTAACAGTATAAATTATGAGAATTGTGAGATACTGATACTTACGTTTTATGTTTTCTGACCTTTATATAGTTGTATTCACTCCTTAATCAATCTGAAACAACCATTTAGATATGTTGCTACCAAGTAGAAGGAGACTGCATCTCCCACATCACTCTAGGGCAGGCTTGCACAACCTGAGGCCTGCCAAAGGATTTCCTCTACATACAAAGGATGTTTCCTCCACATTTTTCAGGAGTGGATTGTAAGTAACCAGGAGGCCACAGGTTGTGCAGGCCTGCCCTAGCCACAGTAGTGATGCCTAGTACAGTGAGACCCCAGTTAGTATGAACAACACATCTCTTGAAGTCCCATGTATTTAAATCTACCCTGTTTGAAGTCATAATTCTGTAAAATGTGGTCATTGGTTTTATCCCAATGGAAATATGCCTTGTCAGATTATTCAGACAAGTGGGGACTGTGCTGTAATATGAGGATCAATGCAGCTGTACAGCAGAAGGTGAAGAGACAAATGGGATTCAGGAAGACTAATGCTAGAGAGCAGAGCAAGGCAGAGGTCTGGTTTAAGTTCTGGGAATGGAGTCTCCCTATGAGAGTTATAATAGTAATCTCGGTTTCCTCAGGGCAGGGACTTGGGTGCTGGTGGTGATTTTTTAATCTTTGTATCCCAGGCATATAGAGCGGTACTTCGCACATAGTAGGCGTTTGGTGAATATTCATCAAATTGAATGGATGGCCAGAGGGCCATGAGGAATTGGGGAAATAGGAAAGAGCTGAAGACATGTACATAGCACAAGAAAGGATGCACAAGGCAAGTATCCTGACCAAACGAAGGTATTTTGTAGGCCAACCTAGGATGCTATCACCTGTTTCTGCCACAAAGCATTTTCACCCAGATCTGGTTGTTTGAGTTCATAGGATTATAGATTTAAAGCAGAAAAGAACATTAGAAACCTTCAGGCTTATCTCCACCACAATTTTACAGACGAGGAAACAAGCACAGATCAAATACCTAATTTGCCCAGGGTCACACAGCTAATAAGTGCCTGACGCAGGATTCAAACTCAGATCTCTATGACTGGTAAGTCCAGAGTTCTGTCTGCTGTGCCACTTAGCTGGCCAAAGGGAAGACTATAGTTTATATTTATAACACAAAGGAGCATCTCCCTAAAAGTGTTTTTTGCCTATGTAAAAGCCTCCCTTGCCTCTCTCCAGATGCTAAAGATTTCTTTATAGGTTTTCTCTCGCTTTATCGTCCTCATGAATATTGCCATTATTTTGAGAGCTCCTTCTTGTGTACTTTTCAACTTCTTTAAATGATGCTTGAATGTGTTCTTACTAAAATAAAATAATAAAATTACACATTTATCTCTGGGTAGCCGATCCTCTTCAGCAACTTCCTTCTTCATAGTGACTTGAAATAAAGGCTTGAATTACATGCTGTTCCAATTAAAAGAAGTATCTCTTATGCAGAACAGAACATTTTGAACATACGTTTAAACTGTACCTTCATAGACAATTCTCTTCATCCTCTGCCAGTCATATGCTGATAATGAAATAAAATCAACATTATTTTGTCAAACAATTACAGAATTTAATTACATATATAATTGGGAGATGTATGAATACATGGCACCTATATCTCTTTCTTCAGTATTTTTTTTGGGGGGGGGGGGGTTTCCTTTACCAAGCTGTTGACTTGTTTTTCATGATTTTCTTGTATCACTCGTTTCTCTTCCCAATTTTTCCTCTACTTCTCTTGCTTGATTTTTAAAATCCTTTTTGAGCTCTTCCATGGCCTGTGATCAATTCATATGTTTCTCGGAGGCTTTTGATACAGGAGCTTTGACTTTGTCTTCTTCTGGTTGTATATTTTCTTCTTTGTCATCAAAGTAAGATTCTATAGTCCAAGGTTTTTTTGACTCCGTTTGTTCATCTTCCCAGCCACATACTTGACTTTCCAACTGTTTTTCAAGGTAGGACTTTGCTTCTGGTGGGTGTACTGTCCCAAGTTTCAGGGGTTTTGTATCAGCTGCTCAAATCCCCACCTTCTGTGGGCCCAGAGCTCCAAAAGCAGCTGCTGCTGTTGCCCTGGGGCTGGGAATGGACCCCAGCTGGACCATGCCCCTCTTTCACCCTGGCCCTTCAGAGTTTTCCCACTGACCGTCTGTGCTGTCTTTGGTGTTTGTGGATTGAGAAGCCTGGAAACTGCCACAGCTGCCAGTGATTTAGTCCCCCAAGGCCTGCTCCAGCCTTGTCTATGATGGCGCAGCCCATGCCAGACTGCGGTTCACTCCCAACCCAGTGTGGTATACTCTTCCTGTTGACCCTCCAGGTTGTCTTCAGCTGCTTCACTCTGTCATATTGTGGGTTCTGTAGCTCTAGAATTTATTTAGAGTCATTTTTTACGGGTATTTGGAAGGGTTTGGGAGAGAGCTCAAGCAAGTCCCTGCTGTTATTCCACCATCTTTGCTCCGTCCTGGCACCCATATCTTTTGATCTGACTTTTAGTCACTGGCCCATTTCTTTCTCACTTTCCATTGTAATATTTATTGAAAGAAGGGTCTGTGTGTCCTGCCTTTATTTCCTCATCAACATCTGCCTATTTATCTGCTCTGCTGAAAGCTGTTTTCTTGTATCAAATTCAGGAAGTAATGATTTGGAACCTACTATATATGGGATAAAGATGGAAATGAATATCCTTACCTTGGCCATAGATGAGTAAGATATGGTTTCTGCCTTGGGGGTTTTAAATCTGGGAGGGGAGAGGTACATGGATAGCTGGTACAAGGCACAATGTGATATATCACAGGAGACCTACGAAGAACCATTGGGGGGAGGGATTCAGACTGGCGAGGACCCATTTATTTCAGGGGATCAGGAGAGGCTTCATGAGGGGAAGTGGCATTTCTGAGTTGGGCCTTGAAAGATGAGCAGAATTAGGCATTCCAGAGACTTTTTCTCATTTTATATTTTCCTTGGTTTCTCTGTAGCATGACACTGGCTGATGTGATCACCCTGCTTCCTGGCACTCCTCCCTTAGCATCTGTAACACTGTACTAACCTAGTTCTCTTACCACTGACTGTTCTTTTTCTTTTCCTGACACTTGGTAATGGAACAGAATGTATGACCCTAGCCTTTTTCTTTGACCCTCTCAGCTTTTCTATGACCCCTGCCTGTAAGCAGGCAGAAACAGATCCTTCTTCCAGGACCTCAGTATCTGTTGTGAGAGTGGGCACAGTTTGAGTCTGGGATTGGCAGGAGGGTGGACTAGTAAGCAGGGCAGCAACTCCAAGGGTAAGGGCTAGGAGGGATCTGCTGACCAGGAAGGGAACAAACTATGGAAAGCCTTCAAGAGATGAATTAATGCTTTAATCCTGTGCGAAACTGATTGACTAGAGGGAGATTATGTGCCTGTAACTTTGCTAATCTGTGTGTAGGCTGTACCCCAAGATTCCCATGTGTTCTGTAACAAAAATAGTTCTTACACTTGAACTAATAGGCTTGTGTCGTACTGCAGCGTATACAAGTAGGGATGGGCCACTGTTGTAGAAGCGAAGGGGAGGGAACTTGGGGGCAAGGTCTTTGGAAGAGAACTTGCCCCTTTATTAATCTCCCCTAGGTGGTTGCATTGGAAAATTACCCAACCGAATTGGCTGGCATGTGGCTGTAGAGTCTTCTGTTCAAGAACTGCCCTGGGGCAGGCACCCGTTTCATCACCACTCCTAAATTACATATTAGACTTTCATTTTAGTTTTATTCTCTACAAACCCTCTTTAAACATAAAACTCCTCCCCCCCCCTTTAATTCCTTTAATACCAAGTTTAAAAAAAATCACAGTGCAATAAAATATTAACTCTCAGGAAAGTTGCAAAATTTTGGCTTAAATAGACTTGGGCCTTTTCTCGATTAAAAAAAATTCTTATTCAAGTAAATTGTAGATAATATATTTGTACTAACATTTAACAAATGTTTCTTGTGTTTTAGACTATTCAACAATAGTTATGAACTCCCGGCTGCGTGCTTTGGGTGGGAGAATAAATAATATACGCGTCTCAGAGCTGCCAAAAGAGAAGACACGATCAGAAATCGTCTGTAATCTCTGCTTCTTAGATGGCCTGGTACAGACATTCAAAGTTAACGTAAGTTCTAAAAATATACTTTTTTGCTGTTCGTTATCCTTCAATGCTCCAGTTACGTGTGAATGGAATAATGTGCTTAACTAGGATGCACTTTATGTAAATATAAAAAATTTAAAAAAGGAAAATCATTATTTTATTAACATTTAACGGGTGAAATTAACTCTTTTGTTTTTAAATGAGTGGCCATAATGGGCTCTTTCTAGTAAAACAAAATTTTTGTTACTCACTAATTGACTTTTTGAATTTGATCACCAAAGAGCAAGATGTTGGTCCTCCTAGTGTTGCCTGGTTGTCACTGAAGATAGTAGGTTATGGCAAGAGCGAGTGACAGTAATCATAATGACAGCAATAATGAAAAGTGTTTTTATATTTAAAAAAGATTGTACATACACTGCGTTAGCCTTCACAATCATCCTGTGAGTTTGGTGCTGTTATTCTCCCACTTTATAGATGGGAAAACTGAGGCTGAAAGAGCTGAAGTGATTTACTTAGGGTCACACAGCTAGTAAGTGCTTGAGGCATGATTAGAACTCAGGTCTTTGTGATTTCCGAGTCCAACCACAGTCTTCCCACTGAACCATTGGCCAGATTCCAACCTTGGTGGTATCCTGGTGATAGCAGATTTATCCCTGTGTAGGCCCATTAGTTTCGCTTTAGTTTCACATGGATTGTAAACTTAATCCAGCTTTCTCACAGATATATGCCACTAGTCACAAAGTCTTTGTGGGCAGAAGAATGTGGTTGATTCAGGGAACTTATCCCTATCTGGGAGAAGGACCCAGAGCATGCTGACGGTGGGTCGTTATGGCCATTATTACATTTGGAGGACTGCATTATTATTTGTTAATTATGGCAAAGTACCAGTATTCGTTCCTGAGCCATAAACCTAGCTCATGCCTTCTAAGCCACTGGTAGGTACCGCATCCTGGCTCATTTAGCAAGGTCCATACTTGTCACACCTGATCCTGCTTTGGCTGCTGGAAGGATGCTGTTCTTTGCTCTAGCCAAAATAGGCAAATCAGCAAGACAGCAGTTAATGGGGAAAACAGAACAGGAGGCTAGAAGAATGGGGGGGGGGGCAGGGGAAGGGGAAGAGAATGACATAAAAATGAAGACACAGAATGATAACTGTGGTGTTGTATGACACCGTATGTGTTCTTGACCTTCTCCATCAGGCTGTCAGTCAGATTCTTGCTGAAGACGTACATTAGTCAATCCTGCCAATCTTTTCTCCTTCATTTTTCCTTATTTTTTCATATCTCTCCATATACCTAATCTAAACTTAGCCCACTCATTCCTTGTCTATTGGAACTATCATTCTTGAGACACATACCCCCACCTCATGGTTCTGAGGGCCAGGACATAATTTTGATTCTCTATCCCTTTGGCTCAAATGCCTGCTTAAAATTCCCAGAGACACAATCCCAGGTGGTAGGTGATGATTGTTCTCTTGTGGAATTATCACATACTACCACCCTTGAGGGGGATATACTTAATCAAGAGCTAATCCTCCATTTTAGAATGACACATATGATTGGCATCAAAGATATCCAGCTTCTCCTAGCCCAGCACCCTTTTTTGGGGCTACTCTAGGCATCTTTGGCCATTCAGTGGCTATTGGATGGTGACCGTAGGTCAGACTGTGGGATGTGAGCTCCAAGTATCTTGAGTCATTTTTAGTGTTTATGACTGCTAGATGACCTCCTCACACAACACCTAGTATCTTGGTACTCAACCCAACAGTGTGTCTTTAGTGTTCCGAGGGCCTTTTTTTTAAAGTTCAAAATAAACTTTTGGTGCCTTTTATTTTTACGACACCTATACTTCCCCACGTAAGCCCCATCCCACCCACCCTATTAGATAGTCATCCTTTAAAACAAAGAAAAAAAAAGCAAAAAAAAAAAATTCATCAAAACTAAGACCAAAACACAAAAAAAAGTCCGTAGTGTTCCACACCCACCATGCCCAGCCTCTTCACAGAAGGGAGGAAAGTACCTTCTCAGATCTCTTTTTTTTCTGGACCAATCTTGATTATTATAATTTTACAGCATTCAATTTCAGCTATTCTGTTATTTCCATATATGTTGCTAAAATCATTGTATATATAATTTTGCTGGTTCTGCTTATTTCACTTTACATCCATTCATATATCTTCCCTTCTTCTCTGTATTCTTTTTAGTCTTTGTTTCTTATCAGTTAGTAAAATTCCACTACATTCCCATACCTCAGCTTATTTAGTCATTCTCCAATCAATGGGCTTCACTTTGCTTATGATTTTGTGACTATAAAAAAAGGTTATTATAAATATTTAATGTTTATGGAGCCTTTCTGACTAGCATTGACCTCTTTAGCAGTAGAATCTCTGGGTCAGATGGACATTTGAGTCATTGTCTTTGCATTATTCTAAATTGCTTTCTAGAATGGTTGGATCAATTCACAGTTCTTGTTGCTCAGTCATGTCTGACTCTTAGTGACCCCATTTGTGGTTTTCTTGGCAAAGATACTGGAGTGATTTGCCATTTCCTTCTCCAGCTTGTTGTACAGATGAGGAAACTGAGGCAAATAAGGTTAAGTGACTTGCCCAGGGTCACACAGCTAGAAAGTGTCTGAGGCCAGATTTGAACTCAGGAAGATAAGTCTTCCTGACTCCAGGCCTGGCACTCTATCTGTGATGCCATGTAGCTGCCGCCAATTCACAGTTCTACCAACTGTGTATTAGTGTTCCATCTTTCCACAACTCCTCCAATATTGATTTTTCTCATCCTTTGTCGTTTTGCTGGGTGTGAAATCTCATTTGTTTTGATTTGTATTTTTAATTAATAATATTTAGAGCATTCTTTCATATAGTTATTAATTTTTTGTGATTCTTCCTTTGAGGATTATTTGCTTGTGTCATTTGACCATTTATCTATTGGAGAATAACTTTTGGTTTCATATATTTTAAAGAGTTGGCTTTATACCTTGGATGTAAGACCCTTAATTAAAGAATTTTTTTTTCTGTTGATCACTTCTCTTCCCTACTTGTGTTAATTTTTTTCTTGCAAAAAATTTTTTTTTGTTTTGAGGAAATGAAATTATCCATTTTATCTTTTGTGATTACCTCTGTTTCCTTTTTGGCCAAAAATTCACCAGTTAGTGATAGTTGTGTAATGTACCTGATCTGGTACTCCTCTAAATTTTTTATGCTTTGTCCTGTAATATTCAGGTTGTGGACCCCTTTTGAATTTAATTTCTTCCAGACTGCTTTTCCTAGCAATTCTTGTCAAATAGGTAATTTATGTTTACTTATTTATGCTAATTAATTATTAATTATGTTTAATTATTTATTAATTTAGGTTCCCTAGGTGATTCATGTTTGAGGGATTATTGAACTCTGGGTTATTGAGCTCGGTTATTTCAGATTCTTCACTGTCTATTCCATTAGTCTACTTTTCCATCTTTAACCAGTACCAAATGGTTTTAGTGATTATTGCTTTAAAATGTAATTTTAGATCTGGAGACCTTCCCCTTTTATTTCTGCTTTTCCAGGTCACTGTTTCCCTTGATTTTCTAGAAACTTTTTCCTTGATTTTTTACCCTCCACATGAGTTTTGTTATTAATTTGTCTAGCTTTGTGAAGTATACTCTTAGTGTTTTGGTAACAAGTAAATTAATTTAGAGGTAGTGTTGTCATTTTTGTTGTATTGGCACGGCCCAGCCATGAGCACTGAATATCCCTCCAGTTTATTTAAGTTGTTTCTTAGTTTGTAATTGGATTTATGCAGGCATTGACTGTTTTTGGGGGGTTGATTCTAAGATATTTTATGCATTTTGTGGTTATTTTCAATAGCACTTCCCTTTTGATTAATTCCTTTTGAATTTTATAGTTGCTATATAGAAACTCTGTTGATATTTATGGGTTTATCTTGTAGCCAGAAACTTTGCTGAAATTGTGATTCCCTAGTATGTTCTAAGTAAATCATCCTTTCATCAGAAAACAAGGATAGTTTTGTCTTTTCTTTGCTTGTTTTTATGCTTTTAAATTTCTTTCTCTTCCTGCTGCTTTTTTATAGCAAAATTTCTATCGTTTTGAGAAAGTATGTCAAATAGCAGTGAGGAAAGGAGACATTCTTTTTCTTCTCCTGTATTTATTGAAAAAGTTTCTTTTGTTTCTCCATTGTTTATGTTACTAACTTTTGGTTTTAGATACTTTTTATCATATTAAAAGAAAAGCCTTCTATGCCCATAGGTGGCTTAGTGGAAAGACCATTGGACTTGGAGTTAGGGAGACCTAGTTTTCAAATCCTGTTTTATGTATTTACTTGCTGTGTCTGTCCTTGTGCAGGGGTTTTTTTTAGCTTTTGTTTTAGTTTCTTCTTTTGTCAAATGGAGATGGGAGCAGCTAGGTGGCTGTATACTCTATACACGGTATAGAGTATGGGTCTTCGAGTTAAGAAGACTCATCTTCCTAAGTTCAAATCTAGCCTCAGACATTTACTAGCTCTGTGACTCTGGGCAAGTCATTTAACCCTGTTTGCCTCAGTTCCTTATCTATAAAATGAGTTGGAGAAGGAAATAGCAAATCACTCCAGTATCTTTGCCAAGGAAACCCCAAATTTGGTCACAAAGAGTAGGGCACGACTGTACAACAGCAATGATGGAAATGATAATAGCACCTATCTCATAAGGTTCTTCTACCAAAGGAGATATAAGTATGTAAAGTGATTTGAAGAGCTTAAAGCATTGTATAAATGCAAGCTATTGTTAGTATATTAAAATAGATTTTATTAAGTGTTATACATTTATTATAAATGACACACTTTGCCAAAGGCTTTTTTATACCTATTGACATAATCACATAGTTTTGTATGTTTTTGTTTTTAATATGGTTATGTTAATTGTTTTTCTAATATTGAAGTGTCCTTACAACCCTAGTACTAATCTGTTTTAACCATAATGAATGATTTTGGGGGAATAAATAGTTATGGTCTTTTTATTTGGAGTTTGCTTAGTGTTCAAGTTGATGTTCACTAATGGTATTGATTTATGATTTTTTTCTTTGCTTTATCTTAACCTGGTTTAAGCATTGGGATTGTACTAATCTCATAAACAGAGTTTGGTCAATGTTTTCTTTCTCAATTTTTGAGAATTTGTTTGATGTAGGTATTAATTGTTCTTTAATAGAATTCTTCTATAAATTCATCTGGATCCAGGTACTCCTTTTGCAGTAGTTCCTTTATAGCTAGTTGAATTTGTTTTTCTGAAACTGGATTATTTGGAAATATTCCTGTAAATATGAGTATTTTATATTTTTATGACTAATCTTCTGTTTTGAATTTTCAGTTTTTTTGGTTCTAAAGTTGTTCTAATGTATAGAACTAACAGTAATGTAGGTTCTAATATTGTTGTCTTACCTTACTAGTTTACTGTTTTGTTTATTGGATTTTTCTTTCCTCTTTTTTTAATCAGGTTAGCTAAAGCTTTCTTCATTTTGTTAAGTCTTTTCAAAGACCCAGTTCTTAGTTTTATCCATTATATAATCATTTTGTTTTTTTTCAGTTTATTCTTCTCTAATTTTCAAAATTTCCTCTTTTGTGCTTATTTTGGGTTTGCTTATTGGTTGATTTTGTGATTTTTTTAAATGGCCTATTAAGGGTTCCTTTTTATTTTTTTGTTAATATTATTTTTTAGGAATATAATTTTCTTCTGAGGTGTGCTGTAGCTGCATCCCAGAAATTTTGCTATGTTGTCTCATCATTATTATTATTATACAGTTTTAAATTTTTGTATCGTTTGTTCTTTACATGATCAATATTCAGGATGTCATAATTAAGTGTCTATTTAGGTCTGTCTCTTTCTTTTGTTCCTGTTATCGGTTATATTTATTGTGGTGTGGTCTGTAAAGGATGTGGTTAATATTTATACTTTTTAACATTTACTTACAGTTCTTCTGTGTCTGGTATGTTGGAGTAAAAGTGCCATACTATGCTTACAAGTATATACATTCTTTAGTGTTGTCTTTCAGAAGATGCCATGAATCTTTCAGTTCTAAATATTGCAACGTTTTTTTTCCTGTATTTTTCGTCTTTTTTTAATTGTTTAGATTTGAGTTGCTCTGAGAAAGGAACATTAAAGTCACTTAGCGTGTTACTATTTATCTTTTTTGCAGTCCAGTTAACTTTTTTCCTTTATTAATTCAGGTGCTATACCATTTGTTGCATGCATGTTTAGTATTAATATTGGTTTACTGTATGTGATTTATAAACATAATATGATTTCATTGTTTATCTAAATTTTTCTTTCTTGCCTTTTTTATCTTTGACTTTTTTTTTTTTGGTGGGAAAGGAGTTTGCTTTTTGGAATATACTATTTATTTTTTTTCCATGATTTCTCATGGGTACAGAATAGTCTTGTGTTTTTCAGGTTTCCTTTACATTTAAAGAAAGTCTTTCTACATAACTATGATGTTCAAGTTAAAAAAAAATTCATGTTCTTTTGGAAACCTTTGATAAGTTATTCCTGTGTAGCCTCTCTTCAATGTGAATTCCTTTTGTATGTATAGAGTTGATATGTCCTTATAACACAGGACCAAGCCCTTTAACCTCATAGAAAATGAAGAACAACCAACAACTATAACAGTAATTCTTATAACATTGTTACCTTTTATTCCTCTTCTACAAGATTTTCCTCCATTTCGATATTTTTGTGTTCAAAATCTGTTATCTCTTCTACTTCTTTAGAGAGACTTTCTTTGTGAATTCATTTTTCTTAACTGAGTCTTAAAATTGTATTGAAAACTTCTTAAAGTTCTGACCTGTATTAATTCCTAATTTTTTCTTTTATGGATTTAATTTCTCTTTTGTGCCATTCTGGAATTTCTTGTTGTTGTTCCATGCTCTTTTGAGAAACCACAGGATTTATATTTCATTAAGCATTTTTCTTTGTCATGTAGTATCTATAAAAAGAATGTTGTATTCTCTTTGAAGATTTTATACTCATCTTTCCTTCTGATTTTTAGGATCCTTTGAGTTGATTTATCTGATTATATTCTAGGTTTTCATTAAGGGTTTTTTTTTCTTGAAAGCTTTGATTTTTCAGACTTTTTTGTATTCCCCTTTTTCTCAGTTTCTATTTTCACCCTTTTTGTTTCTGTCTCCTCTCCCAAAGTGAGGCTGCAAGATTGACTCAGCCTTCTCCTGTATTGGGTGACATAGTGTTCTTTTGACTGGGTTCCTAATATGAATATCCCTTGGTCTTTATTGGATTTCAGTACCTTTTTCTTAAGGCTTGGTTTCATCATGTATGCTGTCCCACCAACATACTTCTTCCTTTATATCTCTTCATTTCTTTTTCATGGCTAGGCTGATTCAGCATCTTTTCAGTGTTAGAAGTTTCTAATGTAAGGCCAGTTTCCAGTCAGAAGGCAACATATTAACAGAGATGGAGTGTCATGTCTGAAGAACAGTAAGAAGACAAGTTTGTATGGACCATAAAGTTTGTGAAGAGAATATCACTTAAAAAATAGGTTGGGACCTCAGTATGAAGGCCTTCAAATGCCAAAGAAATATGTTTATATTTGATCCTTGATGTAATGAAGAACCACAGTTTATTGTGTAAAGGAGTGATATTATCAGACCTTCAATTTAAGAAAGTCCCTTTGGAGGCAGTGTGTAGGAAGGATTAGATGAAGGGAGAGAATTGAATCAGGGAGATCATTTAAAAGGCTACCACATTGGTTCAGTCCGAGGTGATGAGGGCTTGAACTAGTGTGGTGGCTACATGGGATAAAAGAAGGGGAAGCATGTGAGAGATGTTATAGAGACATGTTGAGATGTTCAAATGACTAGATAAATGACTAGATTTGCCTGTGAATTGGATGTGTGAGGTACCAAGGATGACATCAGACTTGGGAAGCTGGTGATGTTCTTGACAAAAAGAGGGCAATTTGGAAGAAGAGTGGGTTTGGAAGAAAAATAATGACTTCTGTTTTGGATGTGTTGAGTTTAAGGTATCTGTGATATATCTAGTTGTAAATTCCCAATAAGTAGTTGGTAATGTGTCTCAGGAGGGAGACTCAGACTGGATATCTATACCTGACAGGTAACTGTACAGATAAAATAATTAAACTCATAGTAGTCAACGAGATCACCAAGTGAGAAAATGTAAAGAAAGAAAACAGGGTTTAGGACAGAGTTGGGGTTATAGCTACAGTTAGGGTGTGTGATATAGATGCTGTGGATATGGATTATTTAGCAAGGGAGATTGAGGTGTAATAATAATTTTGTTGATTAGTAGTTTTCAGTCATGTCCAACTCTTAGTGACCAAATTTGGGGTTTTCTTGGCAGAGGTACTGGAGTGCTTTGCTGTTTCTTTCTCTGGCTCATTTTTTACAGAAAAGGAAACTGAAGCACACAGGGTTAAGTGATTTGCCCAGAGTTATGTAGCTAGTAAGTGTCTAGGTGGGATTTAAACTCAGATCTCCCTGATTTCAAATACATCCGTCTTACTTACCTTGCTGTCTCTGGGAGCCATGTCAGTAGAATCCTCAGATTTTGCCCCAAGGGGTCTGCAATTATATACTACCTTGCAAACCCTTAGGTGTAAGTCACCAAATGTCCCACTGTTCTAGTATGGAGTAGTGCTTAGTTAGAGGCTCCTATGATTGCCCGGGAAACAAGCCAGTGTAATACTACACAGTGTCACATTCCCCGCCTTATCTGTCCTCCCTCTGGTTTGTGTAGTGATAGGGCGCTTTTCCAGCATCACTTCTCTGACTAAAGGTTATTTGCCCAGAATTTTTTAGGCAGTTTTCTCTCCGTGGTGTTGAGTTTGTCATGTAAGGTGTTTGACAATAATTTTAGTCACATTTTTTACCTCCAAAAGTGCAAACATTTCAGGCAAAGTAGAAGTAGTTCTGAGAGGCACCACCTCAGAAATTTTTTAACAGGAGCACATAATAGTTCCTCATATTTATGCAGCATTTTAAAGCTTATTACAGTCTTAATGTGGGTGGTACAAGGAATGTTTTCCCCATTTTACAGATTAGGAAAATGAGAATCAAAGCATGAAATGATTTGGCCAAGGTCACACAGATGATAGTGGCTCTGGGATTCATCTTTGGTATTCTGACTTCAAAGCCCAAAGTTCTTTCCACTATCCTGTGTCCTGCTCATTTGATTCACTCCAATTTTCTCAAGCTTCAAGAAGGGTACCCCCTAAATTTTGATATCCTGAGATTTTGTGTGCTAGCCCATTTGTGTTCATTCTATCCAAACTTTTAATGATTCTTAAATTTCCCTTAATCTTTCCAGACTTTTTAATTGGTCAATCAGTCAATATTTATTAAGCATCTATTATGTTCCAGGCACTGAGCTGAGCGCCGAGGACACACGAGGCAAAAGACAGTCGCTGTCCACAAGGAGCTTAAAATCAAATGGGGGGAGGGGACAGATGGTCAATATGCAAACAGATATATATAAAGTGAACTATATATCAGATAAATAGAAGGTAATGAAAAGAGGAAAAGCACTGAAATTAAGAGGGATTGGGGAAGGTTTCATGAAGAAGGTGAGATTTTAGCTGAGACTTAAAGGATACCATGGAAGTCAGTAGTTAGAGTGGTGGAGGGAGAGCCTTCCAGGCATGGGGGACAGCCAGAGAGAGTACCAGGAGCCAAGAGATGGAGTATCTTATTGGGGGAACATTCAGTTTCCCTGAATCAAAGAGTGTGTTGGAGAGTAAGGTGTAAGAAGATGGGAAAGGTAGGAAAGGTGCTAGGTTATGAGGGACTCTTAATACTCCAGAATTTGCTGTTTGATCCTGGAGGCAATAGGAATCCACTTTAATGAACATTCTGTGGACTCTAGTAGAAAAGAATAATGTGTTAAGTCAAAAATGTTTGATTTTGAAATTTATTTTGGTATTTAAAACAAATTTAAGCTTTCATTTAATATTTTATTTTCCCCCAGTTACATGTAAAAACAATTTTAACATTCATTTAAAAAACTTTGAGTTCCCGGTCCAACCACTCTGGAGAGCAATCTGGAATTATGCCCGGAGAGCTCTAAAAGTGTGCATACCCTTTGACCCAGCAATACCACTTCTTGGACTGTATCCCAAAGAAATCATCTAAGTGGGAGGAGGACCCATATATACAAAAATATTTATAGCGGCTCTGTTTTGTGGTGGCAAAGAATTGGAAATCAAGGGGATGCCCATCTATAGGGGAATGGCTAAACAAGTTGTGATATATAAATGTAATGGATTACTATTGTGCTATAAGAAATGAGGAGCAGACGGACTTCATAATAACCTGGAGAGACATATATAAACTGATACTGAGTGAGGAGAGTAGAACCAGGAGAACTTTGTACACAATTACAGACTCATGGTATCTCTGACTACTAATTTTGATAGACTGGGCTCCTCTCAGCAATGCAAGGTTATAAGACAACTCCAAAAGACTTGTAATGGAAAGGGCTATCCACATCCAGAGAAAGAACTACAGAGTCTGAATGCATATTGAAGCAAACTAATCTCTCACATTTTTTATTTTGTTTTGTTTCTTCTTACTCATTGTTCACTCCATTGGTTATAATCTTTCTTTATAACTTGACTAATGTTTAATGTGAAGGTATTTGTAGATCCTGTATTTGACTGCATGCCTCCATGGGGGGAAAAGGAGAGGAGAGGAAGAAGAAGAAAATTTGAAACTCAAGAGATTATGGAACTGAATGTTGTAAACTAAAAGTAAATAAATAAATTTTTAAAAAACTTTTGAGTTTCAGATTTTCTCCTTTCTTCCCTCCTCATCCACCCTCATTGAGAAGGCAAGCAATTTGATATAGGTTATATATACATACATATATATATATGCAAAACACATTCATGACAGTCATCTTGTGAAAGAAAACATAGAAAAGAACAAAAACTCAAGAGAAATAAAGTTTTAAAAAGTGCTTCAATATCTATTTGGTATATTTTAATATGAATATGTTCTGTGTTCTCACTCTTTAGAGCAGCGGTTCTCAACCTATGGGTTATGTTCAATTTGTAACAACGAAAATACATCCTGCATATCAGATATTTACATTATGATTCATAACAGTAGCAAAATTACAATTATGAAGTAGCAACGAAAATAATTTTGTGGTTGGGGGTCACCACAGCATGAGGAACTGTCTTAAAGGGTCATGGCATTAGGAAGGTTGAGAACCACTTCTTTAGAGTCATTTACTAAAAGAAAGGGACTTGATGAAAGTTAAGAAGTTGCCATCTTAACTCCTGCTTAGAACTCTTTTTCTCCTTGTATACCATGCCATCACTTCTGAGATTGATGCAGAGCTTGCGTTATAGAGCTTGTCCTTTTAGCTTCACTTATTTCTGATTGACATATTACCTGACTGGGCACATGCTGTATGGAAGAGTTAAAGGAAGCATTCAGTAATGAACAAACGCATGTTGACTGATGAATGCAATGATTTCTACACACGCCTTTATTATCTTCTCTCTGTTGACTTATAGCAGTACGCATATGAAACCCATTGTGGATAAGTTATGATATAGAATATCTCCTTAATGTACAGATGATGAAGTTACAATTTTATAGATTGGGTTGTTTCAATGATAGTCCGGAGATTTGGATCAGACTCTGGTGCTTGTTAGACAAGATTCTGTTGTACATATATACTAAATCAGGCAGTCATTCTGTGCACCTCTTTGGGAACTTATTTTATTGTCTTTGATGGTCATCTCCTAGTTGTTGTTTGTTTTTGTAGCTAATATGAAAACAACTTTGGGAACCATTATGGATGACTTTCCCAAGGACATAAGTATAGAAAGAAAAAAAAAATCAGGACTTAGAACAGAGGAGGGGTTAATGGAGGTAACTGAAAAGTGGGCCGAGTGAAACAATTGTAGAGGATCATATAGAAACATTTTTTAAAAGGGGGATCAACACAGTACCCCTCAGTATGCTCAGCATGGCAGAGAAGGTGAAACAAATTGTAAATAGAGAGGCATAAGATTTAACAAGGAAGAGGTCATTTGTGAACTTAGTAGAAACTCTTTCAGTGCAGTTTTAAGGATAGAAGAGATTGCAGGGGGAAAGTTTCTTACGGAGGGAATTTGTGGTGGGTCAGTAGCGGTTTCTAAAGAAGTACTGAACTGAAGGGTAGTACATGTCATTTAACTCTGACATCCTTGGGTAGTACATGTCATTTAATTCTGACATCCTTGGGTAGTACATGTCATTTAACTCTGACATCCTTGCAAATGATGGGAAACATGGGTGTGGGGTATCCTCAAAGTCTTCGTGCCTTTTTAAGCTTTCAGATGCAAACTTTTTTGAAGAGCCATTTTTTTTTTAGATTATATGTATGTAGGCATTATACTTGTGGATTTTTGTTTAACTTAATTTAGTCTATTGCCAAATTTAGTTTGCCTTCCATGAGAACCTACATAATACCAGTAGGAGGAATCAGGCAGGAAGTGTTCTGGAGGACAAAAGAAAACCACGTGGGACCCTGCTTTGGCTGTAGAAAATCCTCATTCATAATAGAGTTTGCAGTAACTGTCATAGCTGAGTTCATCACTTTATATATAATCACTTTTGGGTTTTGAAACAGGTAGAAGGAGTCTGGAAAATTAAATTGATTATATGGAAGTTATACTGAGGTTAGACTTATTTGGCCCAGTTTATTCTTTGAGGCTTGAAAAAGGTGCACAGCAAATGCTTTTTGATTGCCTATCATATGCTTAGAATGAAAAGGGATACAAAGATGTATTAGATGTAGTCATTACCCCCAATTAGCTTCAAATTTAATAGGTACATTTAAAAAAATCATTAACATGCATCTACATATTCATATTGCCCAGTGAGTGCTGCATACAGGAATTATGTGATTTCCGAGGAGAGGAGTCTCATGGATTAGGTTGGCTACTGGACAGGTAGGCATTGGTAAAGGAGGTAACATACAAAGTTGGCCTTAAATGATGGGTGACAACGTCCATATATAGTAAGAAAGAAAGAAGAAATGAACTTCAGTCAATGGAAAAGCGTGTACAAAAGTTCAGAAGCCCCAGTATAAGAGGCTTCTTTGGGCCACTGTAATGGAGAATGTCCAACATAAATTCCATGGAAAAGGGGTTCCCTATTATATGGGAATGGCATTGTACAAATTGACTTAAAATTTGCAATATCGCACAGCATTCTAAAATAGTTCCATAATCACTAAAAAGAATTCACTTTATCGGCACAGGAAAAATTAAGTGGATGAAAAATGTTGCTCAGTAATTTTTCAGTCGTGCCTGACTCTTTATGACCCCCCATTCGGGGTTTTCTTGGCAAAGATACTAGAGTGGCTTGTCATTTCCTTCTCCAACTCATTTTACAGAGGAGGAAACTGAGGCAAACAGGGTAAAGTGACTTGTCCAGGATCACACAGTTAATAAGTGTCTGTGACCAGATTTGAACTCAGAAAGTGAGTCTTCCTGACTCAAGGCCCGGTGCTCTATCCATTGTGCTACCTAGATCTGTCCTGAATGAAGAACACCTATAACCCAAACTATGATAGGCAGTTAGATGGACACCTCATAGAACTATTCATTGGTATCTGGGACAGACGCTACAAGGAGACACAGTAAAGCTGGTCCTAGAATTGATCAGGAGGAGGAAAAAGGGCTGGATTGAGTTTTGGAAATTGCTCAGTGCTTTTAATGACCCCAAGGTTGTCCCTGAAACAAACTCCAATCTTTTTTAACACTAATTCTGGCAATGCTAGATAGCTGTGAGTCATGGAATGCCAGTCTCCAAGGAATTAAAATAAGGGGTCACTCAAAGGGCAGAAACATGTGGTAAGCGTGGGCCAGCCTTTAACACACTGAAGACCTGTAATGGCTTAAAAGCATATAAAAGATGTCATCAGGGAGACTTCTTATTGGAAAAAGGCTGATCTTGTAGTAAGAACAAGACTTAAGCAGCAGACAGCCTGGGAGCTCTTGGGGATATCTGCCCCACATCAAGAGATATAAAGAAATATACCCAGCATGTTGGGTAAATACTTAGCAAAAGATTTATAGGAGAGCATGGACAAGTGTCTGACAGGATGGGCTACAGACTGCATCATTAGAGGGAAGATACACTGTAGGGAGATCACAAATGCCTTAAAGTGTCCAAGGGGTAGACCTATCTGAAAGGTATGGAGGAACTGTGTAGAGGAGTGGTGGAAAATGAGTGTGGAAGATAGTTTGAGAACATAGAGCAGGGGAATAATGATTTTGAACCTGTTACTGTAGGGACATATGCACGTGATTGCAGTTGAAAGTTTCTGAGCAGGAAAGGAATATAATGAAAATGTTTCAAGTAAACCATCCTGTGGCCATGTGTAGGGTGGCTTGGAATGAGCAGAGACCTTTTAAGGGAAACCACTGCCATATTCCAGTTTGGGAGATGATTGATGAACTAAACAACAGTGAGGGCAGTGGGGATGGATAGACAATGTAGAGATTACTAAGAATTCATTAGGAGGACTTGATGGCTCATATTGAAGGCAGTAGAGAGAGAAGGATCAGAGATCACTAAGGGGCTCTCAGGCTAAGGGGATTGAGAGAATTTTTGAATAGGAAAAAGACCTTACAAGTTACCTTATCCAACTTTTGATCCAACAAAGACATCCCTTTATAGCATTTTGATTCTATATTTACTAAAACTACAGACGCCTAAGAAACATTCAGCTCTAGAGGAAAAACCAAGGAACAAGCATAGCTGATTGTAACATTAATGGGATTTAAGATCTTCCCTACCCATTAATTGGCCTCATGTGGAGCTTGCTTAGGGAAGGCTTGGTTGTAGGAAGGCTTTCATACCTTTTGTTGATTTCTAAGTAGGCACTGAGTCAGGAGGGTTGTGATGCTGTGAGGGTCTAAAAAGGTGTGTGTGTGTGTGTGTGTGTGTATGTGTGTGTGTGTGTGTGTGTGACACTCTCTCTCTGAGGTTAGCATTTTGTTTTGGGGGCTCACTCATTGGAAGAGTGTTCTTGTGATTTGATCAGATGAGACTCTGGGTAGCCGTTAAGGAGCACCGCCCCCCACTTTGAAAAACCCAGATATTGGTGCTTCTCTCTGGTAACTATGTAGGTATTGCCTTGGTCGGACAACTGGATCTGTCTGTTGTTCTGTGCTAATTTCTCAGACAGTTAGAAGCCCTGTCTGTTGGTCTTTATTTCTCTGCTTGTTTTTTCTCTATTTTCTTTATGTGGATTTTCCCTGAAGTTCAGGGTACTGACTTTTCCCCTGAACTAATGAATGTAATTATTAAAAAGATTGTTGACCTCTTGAACAGCTATCTCTGTCTAAGAACCTAGGCTGGCAGCCATCCTAGGTATGCTGGTGTGGTTGCCGATACGGTGGTAGAGCCCAGGTTGTCATTGTTGTTCAAGTTGTTAAGTGGTGTTTTCTGCCTGTGGGATTATCTTGGCAAAGATGCTAGAATGCTTTGCCATTTCCTTCCCCAATGGATTAAAGGCAAACAGAGGTTAAATGATTTGCCCAGAATCACCTGGCTAATATCTGAGGCCATATTTGAACTGGGGTCTTCTTGACCCAAGTGTGCACACTATCTCCACTGAGCTATCTATCTTCCTCCAAGGCAAACAGAAGTTAAGTGACTTGCCCAGGGTCACACAGCTAGTAAGTATCTTAGGTCAGATTTGAACTTAGGTCTTCCTCACTCCAGGACCATATAGCTGCCTCAGAGCTCAGGTGGACAATACTAAACTAGATATGATAGCACAGCTTTGTGAACTCTTGCTCTCCCGCCTTCCCCACACACAAACAGCTACCCATGAACACCTACCCATACACCACAGTGATGACAGGAGAGGAGACCCAAGGCCAGTGCTATGGGTGCTGCTGCCCAATATCTCTCAGTCTTTACTAAGATTTCTCTTTCCATCCCCACTAAAGATTTACTTCTCCAGCTCTCACTAAATAGTCTGTTCCCATCAATTAACATACTTACTACTTACCCATACTACGTACCTCTAAATAATGGATGGTCTCTGTCTCCACTAACACGCTTATATTCCATCAGTTTTCTTACTTCCTGGCAGCCCTAATGGTCCATGAATAAGTGACGTGAGGGACATTTCCTTGTCAGCTCTTGTCAGTGTCCTTATTGGCAGAAAGAATTTTCCTTTTGTTTTATATATGGTGGAGCACCTGTTTCCCTCTCCACCTTCCTGTTGCCTCATGCATGATAAAAAGGTTATTTATCCTTGTTTGCTTATTTCTGGTGAAGTCTGGAATGTTGAGAAGGGGATCATTGAGAAATCATGGAAAATAGTAGAAGTGCCAGAAAAGTTAGTGATGGATAAATGTTTTACCTTTTAAAAAGAGGAAATAAATGGGTTTTGAAAACTGTGGGCTGGTGAAGCTTTATTTTGATCCATAATATATTTCTTAGGTATCTTATTAAACAGGTGACTTATAAACACTAAGAATTGCTGGTTGTGAAGAATGAGCCAGCAGTGTGTTCATGAATCATGTCATGCCAGAACCATCTCACTTCCCTTTTTATTAGAGTGGTTCTGTGATGCACTGATAAATCTTTAATAACTAGTGCTGAAAAAAATATGCATGACACCTTTTTAAGCTCAATATGCATTATCAACTTTTTCTCCATCTCTTAAGTCTGGACAATCATAGGAACAATAAATCAAGCCCTGATTTCTAGTATTTGACAATTTCTGAGGTGCAAATGCTCACATTAAATTTAATAATCAGCTCTCACTAGTGGGTAGGAGCTGGCTCCTGCACACCCCTGGTTACTTGGCTTGTGGATCAAGGGGATTGTCATGAACATAGAGTCTATCTTGATTTTAGATGTGGGTTTAGAAACTCACCCATGATGCTCTTATGGACAAAATGAAGATAAAAGGGTAAATGATGCTACAACATGACAAATTTGTAGATGGTTGAACAACTATACCCTAGAAGTGAATCATATTTTGAACTATTAAAGACCTTAGAAGGAAGCATGTAGTGGCCTGGTCTTATATTTGGCATAGTAATGAGTTCCTTGTTACTGGAAATGCAGACAGAATGACTGTCTGTCAAGCATGTTATAAAGGGAATTCTTCATTTGGATGTGTGATTAAACTGGAAGGTCTCTAAAACTTTTAAAATCTTGTCTCACTGATTCTATATGATTTCACCTTCTAAGCTCAGGTCATTCCATTATTGGTAAGCTTCAGCTGGTAAGGAGTTCTTCCTTATGTTGAGTTCAGGTCATGTCCCTTTAACTTCCACCCATTAGTTCCAGTTTCCTTGTGGGATCAACACAAAACTCATCTGTGCCCTTTTCCACATGGCATCCATTCAGATATTTGGAAACAGCTATCAAGTTTCCGCTTCATCTTCCTCCAAGCCAAACATCCCTCTGTCCCTTCAACTGCTAAGATGAGGTATACACACATCACTATCTTTATTAAAATAGGAAGTCTAGAACTAGACATAATGCGTACTCTAAATGCCTGGTGCATCAGAGAATGGCATTGTTCTGTCCTGAACGTTCTAGGTAGTTAGAATCAGCCTAAGAACTCATTAGATTTTGTAGCTGCTGCATCACAAAGCTTTTGCTCGTGGGGAATTAAAACCTGGAATCCATTCCGTAGCCGTCTTAGATTCTTTGAAAGCCAGACATGTTTGTTTGTCTGTTATTGTTCAGTCATTTCAGTCACATCCTTTTCTTCATGAGCCTTTTTGGGGTTTTCTTGGCAAAAATACTGAAGTAGTTTGCTATTTCCTTCTCTAGCTCATTTTACAGATGAGGAAGCTGAGGTAAACAGGGTGAAGTGACTTGCCCAGGTTCATACAACTAGTGTATGTCTGAGGCCAGATTTGAAGTTGGGAAGATGAGTCTTCCTAACTCCAGTCACTCAGTAAATGCTTGTTGAGTGAGTGAATGAAAGCCAGATCAGCTCTAACTGTGAAGGCAATTTTTAAAAAAAACCCCAATTTATGATTTTATATTTGTCTTGATTAAGTTTTATATTGTAATCTTTGTATTCATCATATGAGTTACCCCCTGGGAATTTTGCCCAGTATAAATGTGATACACTTATTTTCTACATTTCCATCTAAGTATTTAGAACTAAATAGGTGGCAGTCTCTGAGCTCCCCCTGGTTTAGAGTGAGGGCTGCCCCAAGTCTAGAGCCAGCCTATACAGACTTGCTCTGAATAAGTAGGTAATTGAGATGTTCTTAGGAAGTCCTTTCTATATTATTCTCCCAGGGCTAGAGCAGGTTTGGTTCCTTATTAAGTTATGGCCTGGGATTTGGGAGCCGTCTCATGTCCAGAAATTACTTGGTGTGATGCTCTTCAGTGAGATGATATTTCCATGTCAATTTCAGGTCAAATCAACACGCATCATACTTGGTGCTTAATAAATGTTTATTGGTTGATGATTTGATTTATAAAGCAACTACTCTGTTCTAGGTCCTAGGCTAAGAACTGGAAATACAGATTATGGCCCAAAACCCTCAAGGATCTCAGTCTAATAGGTGAGACAACATATAGATAACTATGGACAAACAAGATATATGCAGGATAAATTGGAAATAATCAGAGCACGAGCACTAGCATTAAGGGAGATTAGGAAAGGCCTTTTAAAGAAGGTGAGATTTTAGCTGGGACTTGAAGAAAACCAGGAGGCAGAGATGAGAAGGGCGAGAATTCTGGGCTTTGGGGGAAGGCCAGTGAAAAGGAACAAATTGGGAGATGGATGAATACTTTGGTCCCTTGTTAGCTTTTAGTTTTGGTATCTAAGTGGTTTTCCCTACCTCTGTGTACAGGGATCCTGGTCCCAATACTCATCCCACCTGCTTAAGCCAGTGTAGTAAATCCCAGTGTCAGAGTGATGATGGTTATAATATGTTTATGTGATTTCCAGAGAGTTTGTGGTAGCATGGGAGTCAATCCCAATGTCAGAAAGAGCTGTAATCTAGTATTGCCTCTGAGACATACTGATTGTGTGACCCTGGGCAAGTGAGATACTTTAGGCCAGAGACTTCCTGTAATGCTGCTTGAAGAGAGTTAAAAATCTGATTAGGAAATATTTACCAAGATAAATGAAAATAAAATAGAAATCCACATTTCAGTGTTGTCTGTGATCTAAGTCAGCATTAAGTCAGCAGATATACTTATATAAGGTTCAGAGGCCTTCTTTTTCTATTCGATTTGATGTAACTGTTCTTTACAGTTCTCTAAAGCTATAAGTTTCAGAGAAGGATCTTACCTACTTATACCAATGAAATCACAGGCCTCTACAAAGTTTTTTTTAAGTATGTATTCCTATTTGCCTCTTACAATAATCTTGCAAGATAATTTATGCAAATGCTATTTTTTTTCATTAAATGACTTGTCTAGGATCATACTGTTTACTTACTGTGGCTGAGAACTTTTTCCAATAAACAATCTTTATCACTGCTTATTTATCACTTCTGACTCTAGGATATAAAGGATGTGACAAATGTGATCCTGAAACAGCATATTCTGCAATATTTTCTTCATTTAGTCATGGCTTTCTGTTCATTCACTTGTATATGTATCGCAGAGTGCATCAAGGCCAAGGGAGCATGAGTCTTTTATGTAACTTAAAAATTGATATTTTTTCAAAACAGAAAAATCATCAGTCACTTCCAAATATACGCCCTTCATGACATCACCCAGCAGTGAACTTTTCCTTGAAACAAGGTGAGATAGTTAAGCAAAAATAACTGATAATGGGTGACCCTTATCTGAAAAATTAAGCAACATTTTATCACACATATACTGTGACTAGGGGAAGTATGTTTCATTATCTTTCCTCTGAGACCTAGATTGGTCATTACATTACTCAAGAGTTTGACTTCCTTAGCTACTCACACTTAACATTACTCTAGTAATTCTGTACATTGTTCAACTGGTTCTTCTTACTTCACTGAATCAGTTCATATGTCTTTCCTTGCTTCTCTGAATTCTTCATAATTGTAATTTCTTACGACACAATGATATTCCATTCCATTCACAAACTATAGCTTTTTTCCCCAGCTATTCCCCAGTTTGTAGTCACCATTTTGTTTCCAGTTCTTTGCTACTACAAAAAGTGCTGTTATGAGGTTTTTGGTGTATACAAAGAAATTTTTGGTTTTTTTTTTAACCTCCTTGAGGCATAAGGCCAAGGGTGGAATTATTGCCAAGGGTGGAATTATTGGAGTATGAATGTTCAGTCACTTTTTTTTTTAATAATTCCAAATTCGTGTCTAGATTAGTTGGATCATTTCACATTGTGCTCCTGTTCCTGTTTCCTCATAGCCTCAGAGCACAGCACCTATTATTCCTACTTTTTGTCATCTTTGCCAGTTGTATGATTCGAGGTAAAACATCAGAGTTGCTTCATTTGAATTTCTCTTCCTATTAGTGATTTGCAGCATATTTTCATATGATCATTGATAGTTTCCATCTTTTCTTTTGGAAACTATTTGTTCATAGCCATTGATCTCTTAGGAAATGACTCCTGGTGTTATATATTTGGTGGCTTTCACTATTCAGTTTTCCCTTTCACATCAAGGAGTTTAGGGGCATGGCACCCCTGTGATCTGGAAAATCCATGTAAAAAAATTTTGTTCCTCCTTTTGTATCAGAAAAGTCTTTTGGTTTTGTGGATTTCCTTTTCTTTTTAAGTCAAAGTATTTGTAAAATTTGGAACACCAACTTTCCCATGAAAGAGACATAGTTGAGTGTTCTTTTAAAACAGTTTTCTTCTCACCTGCTGCCTAGCTGTTTGAACTCTGAAGCATTCTTCTTCTTTTTTTTTTTTTTTTTAGTTATAAAGCTCTTTCTCTGACTCCTGTAGTATACCTGAAAAAAAAATATAAGGATCAGGACTATTTGGTTTAGAACTACAAGTTGGTTATCAAGTCCACCCTTCTCATTTTATAGATGAAAAAACTAGGACTCAGAGAAATGGAATAATGCTGCTAGGTGGCACAGTGGATAGAGTGCTGGGGCTCTGAGTTCAAATCCAGTCTCAGATACTTACTAGCTGTGTGACCCTGGGCAAGTCACTTAACCCTGTTTGAGCCAGTTTCATCATCTGTAAAATGAACTAGAGAAGGAAATGGCAAACCACTCTAGCATTTTTGCCCAGAAAACCCCAAATGAGATCATGAAGAGTCCAACACAACTACAAATTCATTCCATTTTCCAGAGACGCTTAACTGGTAGTTGGAGGCCTGTCTTCTAGTCTGGCCCTGCCACTGACTTATTCTGTGTCTGGGCCTTACTTTTCCCTTCTGTTACATGAGAGAGTTGGAATGAAGGGACTCTAGTACCTCCTGGCATTGACATTGTAAACTTTTGGATTGAAATACAGATTCATATAAAATTTTGAATCAGTGAATTTCGGCCTAGTTTGTTCTATTGAACACGCAAACACTAATGGCAGTATAGGTACAATTTTTTTTAGTCTTGTCGACTATCTCTTCCATTTATTTACACTGGCATTCGTAAACTGTTTGACCAGCTGCACAGATGGTTTACTCTGGGGGGATAAAAGGGATACCATGCCCATACCTACATTCTGCCAGATTCTGGCCTCCAAAGGAGAATTTGACCTTGCATAGTATTGCAGGTCCAGGTCTTAATCCTTTTAAAAATACTCGGTAGTGTATGTTTCAGCATTATGAACTCACACTATACCCTCATGCCTGTATGGCCTGATACCAAATACAAGTCTTTGATGAAAACATTGTAAGGGACAAGGTCAAGGCCACTGTCTAGAAACTTCCCTCTACTTTGTCAGTGGTCAGTAAATAAGCTCTTTTTTGTATTCAGGCAGATTCAGATTTTCCTAACCTTGCGGTCACTCAGGCCATATTTTTCTGTGTCAAATTCTTTATTAAATGATTATATAGACCATGTGCACAGTATTCTCCTGATTCATGAGGAAGGCAGTTCTTATTAGAAAGGGGGAAGGAGGTTAGGATGGCGTTGTTTTTTTTATTGTGGCTATCATACTTTTCTATTACTTATATCATATAAATGTTATATGCACAATATGTAATATTATTGAGGAGCAGCTAAGTGGTACAGTGTGTAGAGCACTGGGCCTGGAGTCAGGAAGACTTCTCTCCCTGAGTTCATTTCTGGCCTCAGGCACTTTCTAGCCGTGTGACCCTGGACAAGTCACTTCACCCTGTTTGCCTCAGTTTTCTCATCTATAAAATGACCTAGAGAAAGAAATGGTGAACCTCTCCAGGATCTTTGCCAAGAAAACTCCAAATGCGGTCACAAAGAATCAGACACAACTGAAACAACTGAAAACCCCAATAAAAATAATATTATTTATGTTCTGCTCTTTTTTCCCCTTGGTGTGATGATAATAATAATGACAGACACATAGTGCTTTTAGATTGGTGAAGTGCTTTCCTCATCACCAAACTGTGAGTTAGTGATTAAAAATATTTCATTCATTTTATAGTTGAGGAAGCTCAAGATTTGGAAAGTTAAGGGACTTGCCTGTAAGCAAAAAGCTAGTAAGTATGTGAGATAAGATTGAAATCTATTTCTTCTAATGTCAAGTCCAGTACATCAATCCTAATGAATCCCCTTTTTAATTTTTTTTTTTTTTGCTTTTTGAAGGGGGAAGGCAGGGCAGTTGGGTTCAGTGACTTGCTGTAGTGCCAGTGCAGTACTTACAGTACCCATGACCACGATAAAAAACTGTGACTATAAGTATCGCATGATGTTTTGTCACAAAACATACCAAACTCTCCAGATAGAGGACAGAACTGAAGCATTTATTTAGACACCAGAAAACTGAATCCTAAAACCAGTAAGCCAATTCCATCATAGGACCAAAGATATTAAGAAGCTATAATAACACTGAGAGCCACAGCATTCTTCAGCCTTCCCACAAACCAATACAAGATCAGTATTTACTCACAAGCCTCTCTAGCTCCTTGCCTCAACCTTCTCTCTCTCCCACCATCTAGCTAGCTCTGACCAGCTTCCTGTGCCTCTGCTCTACCCTTCAGCAAACTCCTCCCACCACAGGCTCCATGTGACCACATTCAGCCCATCAGGGGGCAGAGTTTATCTTCACAGCAGGGAAGCTTCCTATAGGCTCTGCTTCCCTTCAGCAAATTCTCTCCATCACAGGCTCCATGTGACTACATCCAGCCTATTAGGGGGCAGAGTTTACTTTCAAAGCAGGAGAGGTCTTCAAACTCCCCACTAGATCTATTAAGGGGCAGGGAAGATCTTCAAATTCCCATTCCCATTATACTTGCCCAAGGTCCCACAGCCAGTAAATGTTAAGTGTCTGAGGCCGGATTTGAACTCAGATCCTCTTGACTCCAGGGCCAGTGCTCTATTCACTGTGTCACCTAGCAGCTCCCCCTTTTTTATTTCTTTTAAAAATGACCAAAAGATTCTCTTTCCCTCTCCCTCAATTAAAAAATAACCCATCTGTTTAGTTACCAGTTGTGGAATGTTCCTAGTTTCCATCATTCTCTTTTCTAAATCAAGAAATCAAACGTGGCTCTTTGACTTCACCATTTGTTTGCCTTCTCTTTTCTGATCCAACATCATGGCTCTAACAGAGAAGATTTAAAAATGCCCAGAGCCCTTCGTTTTCTCCCATAGAATTTTAGAGTCTCTAGAAATACATTCCAAGTTTCTTCATCTGTATCTGTCCACTCAGCAGAAGTGGATAATTATTATTGGATTTGATGAGTCTGGGAAGACTGGCATCCCCATCACATTAGTCTGTCCTAGGAATCAAGCTTGGTCTTGGATGCCACTTTGAGGAGGTGGTGGAAATGCCCTTGAGGCAGCAGCTGGATAGTGTGCTGCAGATCACCAACAGTAAGATAAATGCAAATTAAATGCACTTCAAGGTTTCACCTTTATAGCCATGAAAATTGGCCGAAATGAAAATAGGCAATCATAGAGGGACTGTGATAAGACGGGTACGTGGATATGTTGTTGATGTTGCTGTAAAGCAGTCCATCTGTTCTGCATTTCAATTTGGAAATATATGAGAAAAGCAATCCCACCCATGGAAATATACCCCAAGGAATAAAAAATACAGAGAAAGGCCCCATATGTGCCAAAATAGTAATTGTAAGTTTTTGTGATGGTAGAAAACTAGAAATAGAGGAGTTCGGTTGTTTTGGTTTTTTTTTTTTTAATAGTTTTCTCCATTAGAAACTGAGATCTTAAAAGACTAAAATTTCCTCTGTATCCCTAGCATTTAGCACAGTGCTTGGTACATGATAGGTACTTGATAAATGTTTGTTGGCAGACAGGAACTTCGGTGGCCATCCATTCTAATCCTCTCCTTTTAGCAATGAGGTAGGTCACGCAGGAAGAAAGCATCAGAAACAAGATTTGAAGGAGGTCCTCTGGCAGCAGAACTCTTTCTACTACATCATTTTGCCTCTCACCGCCATATTTTATTTTTAAATAGTATTTTATTTTTTCTCAATTACATGTAGAGACAATTTTTAGCATTCATTTTTACAAGATTTTGAGCACCAAATTTTTTCTCCCTCCCCTCCTCCTGAAAATGGTGGGCAATTTGTTATACGTTATAAATGTGCTATCATGGAAAATGTATTTTCATATTAGTCACAGTTGTGAAAGAAGAAAACAGATCAAAAGGAAAAAAACACGAAAAGGGATAAAGAAAGTGGAAAAAATATGCTTCAGTCTGCATTCAGAGTCTATCAGTTCTTTTTCTAGATACGGTTAGCATTTTCCTTCATGAGTCCCTTGCACTGATGTACAACATCATCACACAATGGTGCTCATTGTGTACAATGTTTTCTTGGTGCTGCTCATTTCACTTTACATCAATTTGTACAAGTCTTTGCAGGTTTTTTCCAAAATGTTTCTGTTTATCATTTCTTACTGCATAATATTACATTACATTCATATACCACACCTTCTTCAGCCATTCCTCAATTGATGGCTACCCCCTCAATTTCCAATATTTTGCTACCATGAAAAGCTATAAATATTTTTGTACATATATTTTATAATCTCTTTGGAATATAGACCTATTAGTGGTATTGCTAGATCAAAGGGTATGCACAGTTTGTTGCCCTTGGGGCATAGTTCCAAATTGCTCTCCAGAATGGTGGGATCAGTTCACAACTCTACCAGCAGTGCATCAATGTCCCAGTTTTCCCACATCCTCTCCAATATTTATCATTTTCCCTTTTTTTTTTTTTTGTCATATTAGCCAATCTGATAGGTGTGAGATTAGTAGCTTAGAGCTGGTTTAACTTGCATTTCTCCAACCAAAAGTGATTTAGAGCACTTCTTCATATGCCTATAGATAGCTTTGATTTCTTCATCTAAAAACTGCCTTTTCTTATCCTTTGACTATTTATCAGTTGGGGAATGGCTTGTATTCTTATAAATTTGAATCAGTTCTCTATATATTTGAGGAATAAGACACTTTATCAGAGACACTTGCTGTAAAGATTGTTTCCCAGATTTCTTCTTTCCTTCTAATCTTGGTTGCATTGGTTTTGTTTCTACAAAACCTTTTTATTTTAATATAATCAAAATTACCTATTCTACATTTCATAATGCTCTCTATCTCTTATTTGGTCATGAATTGTTTGTTCCCTTCCCCATAGATCTAACAGACTATTCCTTGCTTTTCTAATTTGCTTATGGTGTCACTCTTCATGTCTAAATCATGCACCCATTTTGACCTTATCTTGGTATACGGTGTGAGATGTTGCTCTATACCTAGTTTGTGTCCTATTGTTTTCTAATTTTCCCAGCAGTTTTTGTCAAATAGTGAGTTCTTATCCCAAATCCTGGGGTCTTTGGGTTTATCAGATACTATGGTCATTGACTACTGTGTCTTGTGTACTTAACCTCTTCCACTGATCCGCCAATCTATTTCTTAGCCTGCACCAGATAGTTTTGATGATTACTGTTTTATAGTATAGTTTGAGATCTGATATTGCTAGTCTACCTTTTTTGCATTTTTTCATTAATTCCCTTGATATTCTTGACCTTCTGTCCTTCCAGATGGATTTTCTTGTTTTTTTTCCTAGCTCTATCAAATAATTTTTTCGTAGTTTGGTATGGTATTGAATATGTAAATTAGCTTAAGCAGAATTGTCATTTTTATTATTTTGACTCAGCCTACCCAGTGAGCAATTGATATTTTTCCAATTGTTTAGATCTGACTTCATTTGTGTGAAAAGTGTTTTGTAATTGTGTTCATATACTCCCTGGATTTGTTTTGGCAGATGGACTCCCAAGTATTTTATATTGTTTACAGTTATTTTAAATGGAATTTCTCTTTCTGTCTCTTGCTGCTGGGCTTAGGGCATTTAAAGAAAGGCTGATAATTTGTGTGGGTTTATCTTACATCCAGCAACTTTTCTAAAATTGTTAATTATTTCAAGTTGATTTTTAGTTAATTCTCTAGGGCAGTGGTTTTCAACCTGTGGGTTATATTCAATTTGTAACAATGAAAATACATCCTGAATATCAGATTCATAACAGTAGCAAAATTACAGTTATGAAGTAGCAACAAAAATAATTTTATGGTTGGGGGTCACCACAACATGAGGAACTGTATTAAAGGGTCGCGGCATTAGGAAGTTTGAGAACCATTGCTCTAGGGTTCTCTAAGTATATCATCATATCATCTGTAAAGAGTGATAATTTTGTTTTCTCATTGCCTGTTCTAATTCCTTTGATTTCTTTTTTTTCTTTTTTTATATGGCAATTTATAATTTAATTTTTAAAAAATATATTTATTTACTTTTAGTTTACAACATTCAGTTCCACAATCCCTTCAGTTCCAAATTTTCTCACTCTCTACCCCCCCAAAATTTAAAAAAAAAAAAGAAAAGTTAAATATGACAGATCTTTGGAAAAAACAAAAAACAGTAAGACAGATAAACCATTGGTTGAAGAAAATCAAATATCCAGTGTCAAAAATGAAAAGAGTGAAATCATCACCCAAGAAGAAAAACTTATTCATTAGGAAATATTTTGCCCAATTATATGCTAATAAATCCAACAATCTGAGTGAATGAAATAAATGAACATTTACAAAAGCAAATTACCCATATTAACAGTTTCAGAATTAGAATGCCTTAATAACCCCATCTTAGAAAAAGAAATTGAACAAACTATTAATAAACTCCCTATGAAAAAATCTCAGGGCCAGATGGGTTCACAAGTGAATTCCACTAAACCAATGGTTTATCTGTCTTACTGTTTTTTGTTTTTTCATAAAACCAGCTCCTAGATTTATTAGCACAATAGTTGGATTTTTTTTTAACTTTCAATCTTATTCATTTCACCTTTGATTTTCAGGATTTCTATTTTGGTGGTCAATTGGGATTTTTAATTTGTTCTTTTTTCTAGGTTTTTTAGTTGCATGCCTAATGCATTGATCTGTTCTTTTTCTGTTTTGTTGGTGTAAGAATTAGAGAAATAAAATTTCACCTAAGTTATGCTTCGGCTACATCCCATAAATTTTGGTGTGTTGTTTCATTGTTGTCATTCTCTTTCATGAAATTATTTATTATTTCTATGATTTTTCTTTGACCCACTTTTTCTTTAGAAATGGATTATTTAGTTTCCAACTAATTTTTAATCTATCTTTCCACTACTCTTTGTTAAATGTAATTTATATTCCATTATGATCCTAAAAGGATACCTTTAATATTTCTGCCTTTCTATGTTTGATTTTGAGGGTTTTTTTTTATGCCTTGATACATGGTCACTTTTTGTGTAGGTGCCACATGCTGCTGAGAAAAAAAGTATATTCCTTTCTGTTGTCATTCAGTTTTTTCCAAAGATCTGTCATATTTAAATTTTCTTTTTTTTTTTAAATTTTTTTAAATTTTATTATAGTTTGCATCATTCATTTCCACAAGATTTTGAGTTACGTATTTTCTCCCCCTCTTTCCCCCACCCACTGCCCCAAAACAGCCATCCCAGTGTGTCCCTCCTCCCCCAGTGTATTCTCTCCTATGTCACTTTTTGGTAGGGCAGGATGGATCTCCAAACCGCAGTGCCTGTGTATCTCAAGTTCCAGTTGGATGTAGTCAATAATAATAATAATAATAATTGCATATATAGATAGATAGATACACATTCATAACATTTGATTGTGGAACTCCAGATTCCAGATTCTTTCTCCTCCTCCC
>CM053590.1:172202882-172269054 GCA_028646515.1 Pseudochirops corinnae | reverse complement strand
GGGAGGGGAGAAAATCTGAAACTCAAGTGATTGTGGAACTGAATCTTGTAAATTAAAAGTAAATGAGTAAATAAATTTAAAAAAAAAAAAAGTATGGCGACCACTCATGGACCAGAGCCTAATACTGATCAATATGGAACCTTCAACCTGCCCCATTTTTCCAACCAGGCCTAGTGTACTCCTCCTTAGGCAGCCTGGTAGCCCTCTAATATGGCAAGATAGTCTGCCAATATGGCAAGTCCTTAAATGGGATTAGGAATGTTAGTGCCAGATTTTGCATACATACCTGACAGCTACAGCCGTTCTGCAACTCAGAACTCCTGAACTCAAGCAATCTACCAGTCTCGGTCTCCCTCAGTAGGAGGAATTACAGGTGTATACCACACTACCTAGTTTTCTTAAAAGTCTTTTGAAATCCAATGTTTTCTGTTTTCACTTAATATTTTATTCACATTCTTTTTAAAAATATCATGGTCATTTCCCATTGACTCTTCCCTCCCACTCCAAATAACAAAAAGCAATACCTAAAGAAATCAGAATTCATATTACTGGAATTCCCAATCTTAATTCCAAAAGTTTGATAATGAAATGCACTTTTCTCTTCTTGATAAAGAAGTGGAAGGCTATTGATACAGAATGCTACATATGTTTTGAGATAAATTCAGTAAAATTGTCCTTGCCCTGGAGAAGTGTCTTATATTCTACTGACAGAAACAACACATACAGAGATAAGGAAAAGCAAAACGTATACATCCATATATACATACACAAAATGAACACTATGCAATTCCAGGAGAGGCACTGAGAGGTGGGGAAATGAAGAAAGGTCTCCTAAAGGGAGTAGCACTTAAGCTGAGCCTTTCCAATATGTACCAATACACGGAGACAGAACGTCACGTATGGAGAACAGCGAGTCGGCCTGTCTAGCTGGAATGGTGAGGAGAAATGAGAGTAACAGGAAATAATCTTAGAAAGGTAAGTTGTCACCCAATTGTTAAGTGCTATAGAGTTTAACTGGAGTTGATATTGTATCCCAAAGACAACAGATAGTTACTGGATCTTCTGGAACAGGGTCAGAGCTGTGCTTTCGGGATATCCGCTGGACAGCAGCTTGGGGGGCAATGGGAGGAAAAAGAAGCTTGAGGCTGGATGGTCATTTGGGAAGCTGCTACACAAATCCAGGTGGGGGATGTTGACGATCTAAATTGTTGTTACTGTTGTTACTTCTTCATTCTCAAAGAGGATCAATGACATCAGGAGGGTGATGTTTTGACTTGTAAGTGAACTGGATTTAAGTGAGGCAGAGCCGTGCAGAGTTATCAGCCTCACTCTCTCCTCCGGAGTCATCAGAGTCCAGTGGCAAGACAAAGGTCAAGTCAACAGGTGATAGATCTGGAGACAGTGGGAGACCTTGGCCTGAGACCTGAGGCCTAAATTAGGGTGACTATTGTAAGAGTAAAGAGAAGGGGACAGACAACAGAAATACAGAAGTAGAATTGAAGAGACTCCATGACTGGCTGGCTATGGGAGGTAAGTGACAAGCTAGGCTGTGAACCTGAGTGACTGGAAGAACGGTGGTGCACTCCACAGAAATAGGGATCTTCTGCTTGTTTTTCTTTGTTACAGGAGATAGTGGTTTTGAAATGCCAGGGAGATTTTTTAAATTAGCATCTATAAAACCTTTTGGGGCAACTAGGTGGTACAGTAGATAGAACGCTGGGCTTGGAGTCAGGAGGAAATCTTCCTGATCTTCCTGAGTTCAAGTCTGGCCTCAAACACTTCCTAGCTTCATGACCCTGGGCAAGTCACTTAACCCTGTTTGTCTCTGTTTCCTCATCTGTAAAATGAGCTGGAGAAGGAAATGACAAACCACTTTAGTACTTTTGCCAAGGAAAACCCAGATGGGGTTATAAAGGGTTTAATATGACTGAAAAGCAATTGATAAAACATTTTAAAAATAAAATTCTTATCATTCAGTTATATCATGCTCTTGCTCAGAGACTAATTTGCTTCCAATTTCACTTATCCCCTCTATACAAAATACCAGGAGATCTATATCTCCTGCCCTGACCTCTCTTCCCAGATGCCAATCCTGCATATCCCCATAGCTCCTAAGATGCTTCCACATGGATGTCCGGCAACCATCTCCAACTCATCATTTATTCTTTACCTTCTCTCCTTCCTCCTCCAAAAAAAAAAAACCCAAACCCCAGGCCTTTCCTCCTAGTCTCCTTATTTCTGTTTAGTACACCGCCATCACCCCAATTACTCAGCCTCAAAAACTTGAACTAAGCCTTGATTCTGATTTCTCCCTCAATATCCAATCACCAAGCCCTGGCCCATGTGCCTTCAGTATGTCTTTTCCATCACGTCCAGGCAAATACAATGATTAATACTTCTTTTTGCTTAGGCTCCCTCATATATCAGCAAAACAAAAAAACAACTACACGTCAGCACCACATAAATCTTCCAAAATTATCACTTTTATCATGTCTTTCTATAGCTCAAAATTCTGAGGCTCATACGGTAACAGATTTAGGGCTGCAAGGATCTTGGAAGTTTTTTTTATAGATGTAGAAACTTAGGTAACTTGCCCCAGATCACACAGGACATAAAGAAGAGGAGCTGAATTCAAACCCAGGACCTCTGACTCCCTACCAGTCAAGTTCACTAACTCCCTCCTAAAGGGGCAAGTAGGTGGCACAGTGGATAGAGCAGTGGGCCCGGAGTCAGACAGACTCACGTTCCAAATAAAACCCCAATGTCTTAGCATGACCTCTACCAGTCCACCCCAATCTATCCTTCCAAACTTTAAGGTAGAGATCACCTAATATTTCTTTGTATGTCCCCTTGACAGTCCTGCACATACACAGCAAGCACTTCAATAAGTTGTTGTTGATTTAATATAAAGATCCCTAACACTGACCATGACTTGGATCTTCAACAGTTGCCCTCCTAGCAGCACTCAGACTGATCCCCAGGATTCTCATGTTCAATTTTTGGCAAAGTCCTCTGCATTCTATCTGACTTCAATGTCCCAAAACCTACTTCCCAGTTTCATATCTAGCTTCAGATTCACATCACTGTTTGCTCATAATACAAATAATAAACCTTAGTGTTGCTCTTGCATTCTGATATCTGGCCAAGAAACGGAACTTGTGGTCTTCCTAAACTGAGAACCCTAAGTTTTCCAGGTCTAGCTCACCTCTCCAATATCCCAACCCTAGAGGACATATTACTGAAACCCTAAAATACCATAAGCCATAATAAGTTGGGATGCCAAAATTCCATCCAAAAATGTCCAGTGAATTTCAAATTGCTAAAAATATAGACTCATTAAACACTACCACCAGGAAGGAAAAATTGAGGAGGCTGGCTGTTTTGCCAGGGGAAAACATATACCCTGTGATGGGAAGAAAAAAGCTGTCTTTTCGGTCTTGGGCTTGACCTGTGGCTCCTCCATAAAGCATAGAGGCTTAAGGGCAGCCCTAATTTCTCTCTTGAGCTCCAGTCTCATATTGGTCACTGCCAGTTTTTTATTGGACAGTTGTGTTCAACTTTTTGTGACCCCATTTGGGGTTTTCTTGGCAAAGATACTGGAGGGGTTTGCGATTTCCTTCTCCAACTCATTTTACAGATAAGGAAACTGAGGCAGAGTTATGTGACTTGTCAGCCAGTAAGTATCTGAGATTCGATTTGAATCAGGTCTTCCTGTCCCCTGGTCTGGCACTCTATCTACCGCACCACCTAGCTGCCCAACTGCTATCCAGACACCTCAAGTTGAATAGGCACCTCAAACTCAACATGCCCAAAGCATAACTTTGTCTCATTTCTCCCCAAACTCCCTCCTCTTCCCAATTTTCCTGCCGTGAACAAAGACACCACCATCCTGAGTTATCCAGGCTCACAACCTGTGTGTCACTTTCAATTCCTCATTCACACCCTCCTGACACTTCATAAAATCTCTCCTAAGCATCCCCTTTTCTCCATTTACACAGATACAATACTACCTCAAGTCCTTATCTCCTCCCATTTGGACTACTCTGAGAGCTTTCTACTTTGCCCCCCCTGCCTCGTCTCCCCACTCCAATCCATCCTCCATTCAGTTGTCAAAATGATTTTCCTAAAGTGCAGGTCTGAGCATATCACCCTCCCCACCACTCACTAAACTCCAACGGCTCCCTATTACCTTCAGTATCAAATATAAAATCTTCCATTGGACCTTCACAACCTAGCCCCTTCCTACCTTTATAATCTTCTGCCATTTTAATCTTGTGACATGATCTAGCTACTCTGGTCCACTTGCTGTTTCTTCCATAGGATAGTCTATCGTTTCCTGACTCCATGCCTTTGTCTTGACTGGCCCCCCTGCCCTGAATGTTCTTCCTCCTCACTTCAGACTCCTGGCTTCTCTGGCTTCCTTCAGGACCCAGTTCAAATCCACCTTCTGTAGGATGCCCCTCTCTCTCATAACCATTTTTTCCTCCCACCTCCCCTGTGCTTCTCCTTTGAGATTACTTTCCATTTACTCTGTATATATCTCAGGTATACATTTGCAAGTGGTCTTCCCATTTAGAATATGAGCCCCCTCAGGGCAAACTCACTGTTTTTTGCTTTCTTTGCATTTCCAAAACTTGGTACAGTACTTTGCATACAGTAAGGGCTTAACAAAAGACTGACTGACCTACTATACCATTTTCCTAAAAAGCCAGGCCTTGCTGCCTCTCATCAATTCTCACTTTCCTTAATCTCCCTTATTTGGTTTGTCTTATCTCACCTATTAGACTTTAAGCTGCAAAAGGAGGAAAACACTGTCTCATGCTTTGAATCCCCTCAGTTTCCAGCACTATGACTTACATAAAGTAGGCACTGAAAGAGAAACCATTCTGATGCCAAAGAAAAGGAAGAGTCTTAAAGAGACCAGTGTGGATATACAAGGAACTCATCTATCTATCTAGATGAGTTCCTTGTATATCTTGTATATCTATTTACTACACACACACACACACACACACACACCATATAAAGAAGATGAAAGCAAAGACAGATGACAGAGGAAGAATATGAAAACCTAGTAAAGACAACAGGATCATAAGGACCAAAGTGTGGAACTGAACTTAGGTTAAGAAAAATGAGTCTATGAAGGCAGATCAGCCATATTTTGGAAAAGGTATGATGCGGCAGTACAGCAGTGTATGCTGGGCTTGGAGTCAGTAAGTCCAGAGTTCAGATTCATCCTCAGACATTTACAAACTGTGTGAACCTAGGCAAGTCACGTGACCTTTCTGTGCCTCAATTTCCTGATCTGTAAAATAGAAATAATAAAGAGAGGCAGTTATGTGGCACGGTGGACAGACTGTTAGACTTGAAGTGAAGAAGACTCCTCTTCCCAAGGTCAAATTTGGCCTCAGACACTGATTAGCTGTGTAATCTTGAGCAAGTCACTTTGCCTCAGTTTCCTCATCTGTAAAATGAGCTGGAGAAGGAAATGGCAAACCACTCCAGTATCTTTTCCCCAGAAAACCCCAAAATGGGGTCATGGAGACTGAATGGCCAAACATCAACCAAGCATCTACTTTCCAAGGGTTGTCAGGATAAAAGTGAGGTATTGGTAAAGCATTTAGAAAATCTTAGAGCTCTGTGTCAATGCTGGTTACTACTATTAATTCTTTTGAATTGTAAGAATGATAGTGGAGTACAAGCTTGACCTTGTGTTATTTAACATTTTACCATCGACTTAGAAGCATAAAGAGCACATTTATCAACATTACACATAGGAATCTGAGGAGTCTAGCTAACAAGATAGAAGACAGTTTAGCTCTAAAACAAACACATCAGTTATGTTTAAGGAGATAAATTTTAAAGCCTAAGATCAAAAATCAACTTCACCAAAAATAACAGTCTGTGTGAAAGAAACAGAGATATGAGAAGATGGCAAGACCAGAATAAGGCAACAAAGTGATCTGACCCCCATTATTACTTTCTCATTAATATGACCTTGGGCTAAATTATGAAAGGCATAGTTTTCAGGTCTGCAGAGATGATAAATGTGCTGTGCTCTGCCTTGTTCAAACCCCATCTGAAGTACATTTTAGGAAAGACAACGACTAGCTGGAGAGTAATCAGAAAAGTGCATCCTGGGGCGACTAGGTGGCGAAGTGAATAGGGCACTGGCCCTGGAGTCACGAGGACTTGAGTTCAAATTCGGACTCAGACACTCACTAGCCATGTGACCTTGGGCAAGTCACTCAACTCCAATTGCCCTGCCCTCTCCCCTCCAAAAAAAAAGCAAAAAAAAACAAACCAGAAAAGTGCATCCAGAATGCTGAAGAGCCCCCCAGGACCATGTGGAATTAAATTCACCTAAAGGAACTGAGGCTAAATCAGCAAGTAAGACTAAGGAAGAGATAAGATCATGGGCTTCAAGTATCTATACAGAGGTCACCCATAAGAGAGATCAGACCTGTTCTGCTTGATCCCAGAGGCAGAACTAAGAACAATGGGCAGAAACTTCAAAGAAGATTTAGGCTCGATATAAATGAAATCTTCCTAACAATTAGCCATCCCAAAGCAGAATGGGTTGATCTCTGGCAGTAGGGGATTTGTCTTCTCTGGATTTCTTCAAGTAAAATTTGGATGACAATATCAAGTACACTGTAAAGGGAACGAACTAGATGGCCTCCAAGATTTCTTCCTACTCTGTGGTCCCAATTGGCTATCTTGATAACACTAGGAGGGTTAGAATTTTGAAGAATCAAGATGCATTGACTTAAATGCTGCTTTTTTTTAATCCAAGAGGCAAAGAAAATAGAGACAGGATGAAAATGTTTATTTCAAAGTAAAATTCTGATTAAATGTCATTGAGGCAGCAGGGACACCAACCTAAAATGAACACATCCAAAGTCCAAGTCCATGCAATTACCATGGCCTAGATCAGGCCCCACTTTGATGATCACGCCTGTGCCCCACTTTCTGGACACCCCAACCCGCTAACAACCCCATGCTGCAGCCCTAGACATAGCATCATCTCTGTGGGTAGCAAAACCTATTGAAATGACACTGATATGAAAAAAACTGCTCCAGTTTTTCCCAGTACTTCCAAGAGTAGCATGTAGGAATTGTCCTGCACCCAAAGAAATAGTAGTGCTCTAGACATGAGAGGCTTTTCTGGTAATGGTGCATGCCACTAATAATAGGAATCACAAGAGGTCATATATTTATTTTTTCATTTCTAATTTCCTTTCTTTTATTTTCTCCTTCTGCTTTTATGACATCAATACATAGTTACAGAATAAAACGACCACTTCTATAATATAGTACAATAAAAAGATGTACATGAAACTATAAATCTACTATACACAACTTGCTATAAATTATCATGTAAATTTCTTTTTTTTTTTCCTCCTTTCTTTCTGCCATGAGATGACTGCTATTAGACACAGAGGGGTGTGTGTGTGTGCATGTGTGTATGTATACACATACACATACATGTCAAATTATTCTATACATACTTCTATTTATCAGTTCTTTCTCAGGTTGCAGATGGCATCTTTTTTCCTATGTCTTTTATAGCTAATTTGGGTATTTAGTCAAAATAACTTATTCACTCAAACTCGTCCTTAAAACAATATTGCCATTACTGTATACAATGTTCTCTTGGAGCTGTTCATTTTGCTCTTTGTTATTTCATGCAGATCTTTCTATGTTTTTTCTAAGATCACTGAGCTCATCATTTCTTATAGCACAGTAGTATTGCATGACAAATATATATCACAACTTGTTCAGTCATTCCCCAATTGATGGGTATCCCTTTGAACAAAAAGTTAAGAATATCAAAGAAAATAATGGGGAAAAAATGTAAAGGAAGGAGGTTGAGCAGTGCCAGATCTTAAACTATTTTATAAGTTAGTAATCATCAAAACTATCTGGTACTAGCCAAGAAATAGAATGGCAGATCAATGGAATAGAGTAAACGTAAAATTCATAGCAGCAGATAGAAATCATAATCTTGTATTTGACAAGTGCAAAGACTTGAGATTTGGGGATAAGAATTCATTATTTGGTAAAAATTGTTGGGAAAACTGGAAAGCAGTATGGCAGAAACTGGGTATAGAGCAATATTTTATACCAGTTACCAAGATAAGGTCAAAATGGATATATCACCTAGACATAAAGAGAAATTTTACAAGAAAATTAGAAGATCATTGAACATATTACGTATCAGACTTATGGATAGGTGAATAATTTATAAACAAACATGAGACAGAGAGCAGAGTTAGGTGTAAAACGGATAATTTTGATTGCATTGAATTTTTTTGTAAAAATAAAAGTAGCCAAGATCAGAAGGAAAGCAGAAAATTGGGGAAAAGTTTTTTATAGACAGTTTAAAGTTCTCATATCTAAAATATATAAAGAACTTTGTCACATCTATAAGAATATGAGTCATTCCTCAATTGATAAATCATCAAAGGATATGAATCACTTCATATGAATTCACTTCCAGTGAAGAAATCAAAACAATTTTGTAGTCATATAAAAAATGTTCTAAATCATTATTGATTAGAGAAATGCAAATTAAAACAACCTTAAGATATCATTTTACACCTACTAGATTGGACAAAATAATAGAAGGGGAAAGTGACAAATGTTGGAGGGGATGTGGAAAAATTGGGACACATTCATTGTTGGTGGAATTGTGAATTGATCCAACCATTTTAGAGAGCAATTTGGAATTATGCCCAAAGAGTTATTAAATTGTCTATACCCTTTGACCCTGGAATAACACTATTTGGTCTATTTCCAAAGATGATTAAAGAAAAAGGAAAAGGATCTATATGTTCTAAAATGTTTATAGTAGCTCTCTTTGTGGTGGCAAAGAACTGGAAATCATAGGGATGCCCTTCAATTGGGAGGATAGCTGAACAAGTTGTGACTTGTCTACGATCACCCAGTGAAAAGGTCAGAAATGAATGTGAGTCCTGAGATCCCAAATCCAAGATTCATTCCTGTATGCTACAATGCCTTTCATATAAGTACCACTTTCTATCTAAATGGACCCAAAATGGATAAAGAAGACCTGACCATCCTACATCCCATTCTAGTTCCCTTCAATGAAATAAGTGCAAAAAACTGTACCTGTCAGTACCCTGCAGGAGCCACCAGGCTTGACTACTTTCCCTGACAAACAGATTAACCACCCTCTCTCCTGAACAGCACAAAACCACAGAGACCGAGGTTTGTCAGCAAGCATGGCCCAGGCTGACTCCCATCAAGCCAACCACACCTATGCTTCTTTCTACCCACTGCCTATCTTAGGGTGTCTACCACTCCAACTTTATGGTACAGCGTGAGCCTGATGACTTTGCAAAACCGCCTCACTTAAATCCAGATCACTCACCAAGTCAAGACATCACCCATGATGTCATTGGCCTTTGTTTTATCTTTCAAATTTCTTTACTTTTAATTTACAACATTCAGTTCTACAAGTTTTTGAGTTCCAGATTTTCTCCCCCTCCCTCTCTTCCCCTCTCTCCCCCTAAGGTGGCAGTTCTACATAGACCTTCACATTAAACAGCAGTCCATTTGTAAAGAAGAATTATGGTCTTCTTCCAAAATGAAGGATGAACACCACCATAAGACTACAAGACTTCTCTCCCTTCCCTTCCTTAGTAGACTGGAGCATCTTACCATTCAGCTTTACAGACAGAGAATTCAGATACAGAGGACACCCCAATGAAGGGATAGTCAGTTGCTCAACAAGTATTAAGTGCTTATTATGTACTCGGAATTGTGCTAAGCTAGGGACATAAAAAAGCGCAAAAAAAATAGTCTCTGCCTACAAGAACTGTACATTTTCATGGCGAAGACAATATATAAATAATTAGGTATACACAAGTTATAAAGAGAATAGATAGAAGGTAATTTGGAAAGGGTTGAGGGTAATTAGGCAATGGGGTATGGGAAAGGCAACCAGACAAGGCCTTCTGCAGAAGGTGGTTTTCTGGGCCAAGTCTTGAAGGAAGCCAGGAAAACTAAAAGAGGTGGCAGAGAATTCTAGGCATGGAAGGGCAGCCAGGGAAAAGCTCAGAGATGGGAGAGAAGTGTTGTGTTTGAGGAACTCCAAGTAAGCCAGTCTAGCGGGAGAGTAATATGAATGAGATAGAAAGGGGCCAGGTTATGAAGAATTTTCAATGCCAAAGAGAGGACTTTATAGTTGATCCTAGGGGTAGCCCCCAACACTTGCCTCAGAGCACAAACTTGAAACCCTTGGGATGCCTTGGCCCCAGAAAGAGAAGTAAATATAGCTGTCAATGGAAGTGGGTTTGAACTGTGACTCTGCTAGTGATCTTTGATAAATCACTGAACATCTCTGAGCATGAATTTATTCCTCTACAAAGTGAGGAGGTTGAATCAGATGATCTCCAAGACCCCTTCTCGTTCTATGTTCCCTTCTCCCCACAAGGCAAACCAATAGCTCTACAAAGAAAACTCCTCCTTTATGGTTTGTAGACTACAAGATTTCTTTTAAGGCACAGACCTACCTACCCAGGGTCTCCCTCCATGTCCTACCCAAGTGAAACAAAAGGATACATTTGAGAGAACACAAATTGCCAACGTCTGAATGAAAGAATGCCAAGAACACTGCCCTAACCCAGGGTGTGCCTCAACTCATGTAAGTAAGAAGAACTCTTGGCAAGTAAGCAAAAATAATAAACTCTACCTAGACCTAGAACTGATCGCAGTTATGATAAGAACACTGATCAGTAATGTATGCATTCAGGAGGGAGGGTATAAGGAAACAGGGAAGGAGAAGGAAGGAAGAAAGAAGAGTGAGAAAGCCCATGAATAAAAGTGGGTCTGCGCTCACATCCTGCCAAAGAAACCTTGGAAGATGAGGAAACAAGACAGATGGAATAATGACCAGCTTAGCTGGCCTTGGGAGTCCAAGCAAAGCAGCTAGCCAGAATGAGGCAAAGGTCAGGTGTCAGTACTTGGGAGCAAGAGCAGGGATTCAAGGGAAAATGCATGATTCAAAGCCGAGAGACCAATCTACACCATTTTGTCCACAGACCTCTAATCTTCATAACTAGAGCTACCTAAGCACCTCACCCCCAAAACCAATCCTGAACCTGCTCAAGGGGAGGTACAAGTTATAGAGTCCTAAGGCAATACGATCCTCATTCATTGGCTCAGCATCAGGTCAGTCTCTTCCTACTGCTTAAGGGACTTTTGGGTCCCTCCATTTCCTCAATAACTGTCTCTGTCGGGTATGCCAATCCCCTACGGGAGGGATCCCCCTTAACTCTGCATCTCAGTTTCTCCATGAAAAATGAGAAGGTATGACATTATAACTGAGGGAGAGATTATGAAGGTGAAAGCAGAAAGATTTGATTTGGAAGAAAGGAGAGTTATAGAGTGAAAATGACCCAGAGTGTTTCATCACTGATGAAGTAGATTTGCCCCCTGTAAAGAGTAATCTTGGCATTGGGATACCAACGCAGGGAGGCAGAACTGAACAACTTCGTTAATTCTATTCTGAGCCTTCCAAAGAGGTGGCATTCTAAATTCCTCTCAGGGCTATTTCAAAATTATATTCAATATCATTTTAGTGTAAAGTATTTTTTCATTCATTCAACATTTATTAATTACCCAATGTGGCACAGCCCTCTAACAGGACAAGTCCATTCCTTCATGGAGTTTCATGAACTACATGGATCAAATGAGAAGATATTGGGTGTCCCTAAAGTCTTGGTGAGGTTTTAAGTCACTAAAGCTTAAGATTTTATAATCACTCCCACACACATACACCTCTCCAGTCTTCTTACACTATACTATACTCACACTCATACTCTTCAATCTAATAACAACAGCCTCCTTGCTATACCTCCAACAAGGCACTCTATCTCCTACTCCAAACATTTTCATGAACTACTGAAAGCTTAAACTGAACTAAGACTTTTCAGATATCCTAAATATGTAAAGCAAACCACCTGGTAAACCTTAAAGAATTCTCTAACTGTAGCTATTATCATTATAGCCTAGCAGGTAGATAAGACAAACAATTATAATACATAAGTTCTTAGAGTCTAAGATATAAAAGTGTGGGAGAATAGTTGAAAAAACCATGGTGTATTAATGTAGTAGAAATTATTGTGCAGAAAAAAATTAACTTAGAGACACTTGGAAAGATTTAAATGAAATGATACAGATACTATCAGTAGCACCTACCTCACCAGACTGTGACCACTGAGTGAGATTATGTATATTAAGAATTCTGCAACCCTTACAGCACGACATATACAAATCAGTTATCACTGATGATGGTAAAGATATCAAGAGTTGGGAGTCCTGGTGCTGTCACTAACTAGCTTCAAGACTTTAAGCAAGATCCATCTGTAAAATGAAGTACTTAGGTTAATCTCTAAAGTACTGTTCTGCTCCAAAATGCTAAGTTACTAGGAGCTAACTTCCAAAATGAAGGCTTTCAGTTGTATCAGATTCATCTGGACGCCATTCAGGGTTTCTTGGCAAGACACTAGAGGTGTTTGCCATTTCCTTCTCCAGTTCATTTTACAGAGGAAAGAGAAGCAAACAGGGTTAAGTGACTTGCCCAGAATCAGAGTTACTAAGTGTCTGAGGCTGAATTTGAACTCACAAAGATAAGTCTTCCTGACTCCAGCCAGGACTCTATCCACAGCACCACCTAGCAGTCCCTAAATGAAGACTAGCTCACAGCGGTAACATGAATCTTCATTTATGGGCCCATGGTACATGTTTGGGAAGTAGTAAGGCTACTACTTAACAAACTTCCCTAACTTCCTGAAATGGGAAAACTGTTTAAACTATAAGTGACCACTAAAGGGAATAAGGTGATTGGTAGGTAAGGTACTGTTTTATTCACTATTTCATTACAATTCAAAGTTCTAAAAAATGCCCTTAATTCCTAGAAGTACAACCTCCTCCAAGTAGCTTTTCTGGATTCCCCGAATTCTGTCTCTAGTTCGTCTCCCGGAAATTACTTTGTATTTCATATCTATTTTTCTGGGTACATGTTTTTACTTTTCAATAGATCGTAAGCTCCTTAAGGGCAGGTAGGCACTTTTCCATTTTGTCTTTGAAGCCAAAGTGCCAGGCATCAGAAGATTAGGAACAGGAGCTGCGTTTTCATTGCTAAAGGAAGCCTTCCCTCCCTCAAAGCAGGGAACGAACCTTCTAGGCAAGTTAGTAGTTTGGGGGCCCTCCACTCTAGGGCCCTGAGCATGGAGAGGTTAAGTGATTTGCCCAGGGTTACACACGAGTCAGAAGCCAGTCTTGAATCCCGGTGTTCCAGCTATAGCTTAAGCTTCTGGCACGAAATATATGCTTAGTAATTGCCTGCTGAATTAAAGTATGTCCTTGTACATCCTCTCTTCCACGATGCCCAGCATATACCCCAACCCTCCTTCCATACAGGATATACCAAAAGGCTGACTGAGTGCAGTTCTAAGCTTTCCTGTACTCAAGTCTTTTGAGATGACCTGTATAGTGGGAAAACAAGTAACTAACTATGAAAACCAGTCAGTTCCAGTTGGTAAAGGACACACCAAAAGAGCCAAATAATTTTAAAAAACACACCTCAGTCAGAACCCTGCTCCATACAGTTTTCACTTCCCGAATTTACACCTTTCAGCACACCAACGTTAATGACTTCCACTACCACTCCCACCCCACCCCACTCCCAAATCCACTCCTTCAGTTCCTACCAGGACCAGAAAACAACCGCATATAGCTGCCGCTCTAGGATTTCCCTCCTAGTTACAAAAACCACAGGGCCCAACTTTCCAAGCAGGTAAAGTTCATGAGAGTGGGAGGAGTGGGGCGGGGGTTGGGGGAGGAGACAGAAAAAGGGGGAGGTAGGGAGGGGGGAAGGGGAGCCCTTAGTGACCAAGGAAAACAAGGGTGTCACACACTCCAAACTCACATCCAGAACTTTCACTGGCTCCTCCTTCCCTCCCCCACCCCCACCCCCCCCGGGATGAGACACCCCTGCTTAGCGTTTTGCAGCTGCAAATCAACCTCCCGTCTGGGCTTCCCGACCAAAGAACTTAGTGCGCCCGGGCGCACGCATCGGGGCAGAGCGGACTCTAAGCGCAAGCCCGGAGCTGCCCCCGAGGCTGGCCCAGCCCAGGCCAGCGCTACCCAGCCCAACCCCCTGCAGACCCCGGTCCCTACCCCGGGGGCGCGGCGCAAGGGAGGTGGAGAGCTGGGAGTGGGCAGGAGAGGACCAGAGGCTGCTGAGCGCGAGTCTCCAAGCCAGCGGCGGGTGGAGACGAGTCTCCTCTGCCCTCTGGGCTCACTCACCTGGACCATCCGGGAGCAGCCCGCTGCCCAGGTGGGAAGGGTGTCCCAGGAGCGCCAAAGGCTTCCTACTTACAGCCCGAACCTGCCCAGGCTCCTGAGCATGCTCAGTGCCACCGCGAGTGACCGAGGAGACATCGCACGGTATCCCGCTCCACTTCTCCCAGTTTTCGCAGCCACCGAGGGGAGGGGAAGGCCGGGGAGGAGGGGGTGTGGGGCCCACGCCTCGGACTCCAACCTCTCTTCTGCGGAGAAGGGTTGGGGAAGAGCCGGAGAAAAGGGGAGGCAAGAGGGGCGTGACAGACATGAACAGAAAAACCTGGCCCTTTTTTTGGTCTGGTTCCGGTGGGGGAAGGTGGGATGTATTTATAGCTCCCTACCTGTAGCCCCTCCACTCCAACTCTCAGAAACAAAGAGGTCTGCACCCTTTTGTTAGCCTAGGGCCAGTTAGAGAACTGCTTTTCAGATCAAAGGTCTTGCTTCTATGCAAAGCACCTTAGACCCTGAAATGTGCCCTAGAACATTCCCCTTGCTAGCGTGTCTCGTTTACTGCAAAAAATTCACATATACTTAAGCCCCCTATAATATCCCCTGGTCCTGTCCGTTGGCTCGCAAGGCATAGCGCCCAGCATCCCACCACCAACCTGCCAATCTCCCGTTCTGGGTCCCTCCTCCTTTCCCGGTCGTCACGAAGTCCCGGAGAAGTGGATTCAATTCATTGAAAATTCCGATAGGCTTTAGAAGACTGACTGGGCATGCCCAGATCTTGGTCAGGTTTGGGTCAAAAGTAGGAAGCCAGGAGCTGGTAATAAAGCCCTCCCACCGCCCCCGGGTCTCTCTGGCTTCAAATAAGTGGCCACACTGTGTGGGCGATGCAGGCCGGATTGGACGGCTTCTATCCTATCTCCGCTAGAGCTCCGTCTCTACCCCACCTCCACTGAACTGTAGCAATTTGACGGGCTTTGTACTTCCATCAAGGACTCCCTGGTCGCACCAGGAAGTGTCATCCCTTGTTCAGGGCTGCCGCAACTCAGGTGTGTGTGTGTGTGGGTGTGTGTGTGTGTGTGTGTGTGTGTGTGTGTGTGTGTGTGTGTGTGTGTGTGTGTATGTGTGTGTGTGTGTGTCTTTGTGTGAGTGTGTGCGTGTTTTAACATTTCTTGTTAAGGGTTGCCCCAGCTCAGGTTTTTTTGGTGGCTTTTTTAGCCTACTGGGAAAAAAAAAGCCATTGATTAAATTTAAGAGACTCATACAGTGTTGAATGAATGCTTTCAATACACTGGAAATACCTGAGAAGGTAAAAATTTGAGTTTGGAAGGAAATTACTCTCTTCCATATGAATACTTTTTTAGCTGTGGGAAGCAAGCGTTTGTCCCCTCAAGACAATAGTGTAATTATTATTGTTAATGGTCACAAATAATAATGAGCATTTACTTAGCTCGTTAAGGTTTGCAAATCACCTTACAGACATCTCACTTTATCTTCACAATGACCCTGAGAGGCAAGTACTGTTGTTATCACCATTTTACAAGTGGGGAAACTGAGGCAGAGAGTGATTAGGATCTGTGTCTGAGGCTGGAACTGAACTCAAATCTTCCTGACTCCAGGTAGGATGTTTCTGGAAAAGGGCATTTGGTGAAGATCTAATGCTGACTGCCATTTTATTGGGTAAAGACCTGGGTAACTGACTGCCCCTTTACTGAGTAAAGACCTGGGTCAACCAGGTTCACTATCTCAGAACCACACTCCTGACCGTCCCTACTACACACATATAATCAGTTGTCAAGTTTCATTAATTCTACCTCCCCCCACTTCTCACATTTCAGTTCCCATCTCTCTGCAATCAATCATCATAGCTCAGGCCCTTATTACCCACCTCTTTCTTAGACTTCTGCAATAGCCTTCTAAGTATTCTCCCTGTCCCAAGTTTACCTTTTCCAACCCATCCTGCACACAGCTGCCAAAGGGATATTCCTAAGGTGTAGGTCTGCCCCTGTCACTCCCCTGCTAAATAAACTCCGATATCTCTCTATTGCCTCAATAGACTAAAAGCCCCTTGAGGTCAGGGGTTGTTTCATTTTTGTCCCAGAATCCCCAACATGTAGCATGGTTACTGACACTTAGTTGGGACTTAATACATATCTGTTGCCCAATTCATTTGCCTCTAAGATTAAACATAAATCCCTCTGATGTTTAAAGCCCTTTGCAAACTGACTTCAACCTACTGCTTCATTATTCTTTGTAGTCTTCATATACTCTGTAGTCTATTCTAACTGCCTTTCTTGCTGTTCCTCACATGGGATGCTCCATCCCCTCAGCATGCCTTTGTATAGACTGCCCATTATGCCTAGAATGGACTCCTTCCTCACTTTACCTGGTTAAATCTCTAGCTTCCTTCAAAGCTCAGATCCATATACCTATATACATGTATATATATATATATACATACACTCTCACATACATATACACAAATGCACACAAATGTATATATACACGTACATATATACACATATCTATGTATATTGCATGCACATGGATGTGTGTGCATGTATATGTCTATATGTGTATGTGTGGATGTTGTGTATATGCAGATATATACATAATACATACACATATGCACACACATTTTATAGATAGTCCATATTTATATGTACATATGTTGTTTCTTTGCATAGAATGAAAATTCCTCGAGGTGAGAGATATTTCATTTTTGTCTGTGTATCTCAAGCATCTAACATAGGGCCTGGCACATGGCAGATGCTTAATTGAATGTTTGTTGATTGGTGATTGAGTGACTATTGCAATAGTTTCCTAATCCTTCTCTCTTTCTTTAATGCTCCCTTCTCTGGGCTTTTCTCTACACAGCTGCCGCACTGATATTCCTAGAGCCCAGGTCTAATCATATTGCTTCCCTGCTCAAGAGGCCCCTATGTCTCTCTCTTGTCTCTAGGATAAAATATAAACTCCTCTGTTTAGCCTTTAAAACTCTATACAATCTGTCTCCAGTCTGTTTTTCTAGGCTTATTTCCCATCACTCTCCTTAATACACTCTACATTGCAGCCAAGCAGACTTACTTGCTGTTCCCTACACACAACATTTCATCTTCTCTCTCCATGCTTTTACATAGACTAATATCCCCATCGTTGAAATGTGCTCCCTTTTCACTTCCAGCTTCCTTCAAAGCTCTTCCCAAATGTTCCCCTACACGATACCTTTCCTAATGCCCCAGGTGCTAGTGTCTCTCCATCATCAAGAAGATACCTTTGTACTTACATGTACTTTTATGAACTGATGCAAAGTGATATGAGCAGAACCAGGAGAACATTGTACACAGTAACAGCAGCATTGTGTGATGAGCAATTGTGAATGACTTGTTCTTCTCAGCAATTCAGTGATCCAGGACAATTCCAATGTTTTCATGATGAAAAATCCTATCCACATCCAAAGAAAGAACTGAAGGACTCTAAATGCAGATAAAAGCATACCACTTTCACTTTTTTGGGGGGGAGGGTTTCCTTTTGGTCTGTTTCTTTTTTCACAACATCACTGATATGGAAATGTGTTTTATGTGATTGCACATATATAACCTATATCAAATTACTTACCATCTTAGGAAGAGAGGGAAGGAGGGAGAAAAATTTGGAATTCAAAATTTTCTAAAAATGAATGAATTGGAAAAAATAAAATGCTATTTAAAAAAAAGAAAATAATTTTGTATACATTCTGTACTTAATTTTGTGTATACATGTTATTCCTCTTAACAGAGTATAAATTCCTTGAGGACAATTTGGGGTTTTTGTTTTGTATCCCTAGCAACTTACACAGCCCCTGGCTCATAGTAGGTGCTAGGTAAGTGCTTATTGAATTTAATTTAAGTGAATTCTATGATGCTTTCCTGGGATGAAAGGCTTAGCTTGCTAAGGTGACCATCATAAAAGGTTATTTCTTCCATTATCATTTATTCATTAGAAACAAGAATGAAGCAATCTTTCATTTTACAACAGCCAGTAAACTAGTCAGATATTACTGTGTTCTCTAATACAAGTCAGATATTTGAAAATAAATATTCAGATTTGTTCCATATTTGATTTCTAGTTATAAAATGAACTCCACAGTAACAAAAACAAAACAAAACATGGGTAACCTCCTGCCTCCCTACATGCAGATCTCCAGAAAAATAATCTCAGATTCAAGTAATTTTATGGGTCAGCACTCAAACAAATCCATAACTGACAAGCCCCCACTAATGAGTTTCCTTTTACTAGCCAGCTAGAGGGCAAATGATTTCAAAACAAAATACATTTATAAATAGCATAGCAAATAAAGTGACAAGAAAAGATCCTACCATGCACATATGGGGTATGCTCTGCCACAGACTACTCTATAACCAATGGGGAAGTCACTTATAGAGAGCACTGTGACTAGGGAACACACCTAGAATTCAATTATGTATAATAATGATAATAATAATGAAACTATAATTTATGTAATTCTTTAAGTTTGCAAAACACTTTCCAAATATCACATTTCATCCTCACAGCAGCCCCCTGGGTGATAGGTGGTATTATTATTCCTACTTTACAGATGAGGAAACAAAGGCAGGCAGAGGTTAAGTGATTTGGCTAGTAAGTGCCTGTGGCAGGATTTGAACTCAAGCTTTGCTCATTCCAGGTCCAGGACTCTATCCACCAAGAAATATATGCAAAAAGACAAAGACCAGAGAACATGGGTGGAGGGTAAGTACATAGGGGACACATGTGACCAGGCTGTATGTATGACTAGGAAAACTCATTCCTCCCAAATTGCAGATGAATTTAGATGAAGTCATTATACTATCTACTGCCAAGTGTTAATTCCACTGGGCATCACATTATCTCTGCTAGGCAACTCTATTGATCTTGTGGTCACCAGGCTACTCTTTACTACCATTTGGGGCTCCCTAATCCCTACTATAGAACGGTGGCTAGAAAGTGTTTCCCTGAATGGGGCAGGTTAATGTCCTTTTGGTACAAAGCTGCTGTCACCATGATCCTCTAGAGACACAGGTCCAGATGACCAACAAATACCAGCAAAATTCCCCCAGGCTAAGAATAAGTGAATTACCTGACCTTTGTCTGGAGTTGATCAATGTCCATGATCACAGACAACTATTTGACTTAGGCTTAGAAAATTATTCATTTAACAAACAGATGGTGATGCTATCAGTTAACATGATCATATTCAGAACTGATCTGATATTGTTCGTTCATCCTAAGTTTATGTTCCTCCAGTAAGCACAAGTGTTGGGTTAGTGCCAAGATCTCTATGGTTCTCAGAGAGAAATAAACTTTCAATTCCCCAGCTCCATCTCTCTGGGGATGGCAGCTTCAATTTACTCTCAGAGTATGGATTATAATGTTTTTACCCAATGAAAATCAGACTTCAAGCCCTTACCTCTGGAGAACCTCATTTCTTCCTTGACATTTCTGTATTTCACCATACCTTAGTGACTTAACTTTGCTATAATGTCTCCCATAGGAATAGTTAATCATGATTGGATGCTGTATGCAGTCTTTATTCTTGGCACAGGATAAATAAAAACAATAAAAAATGTATCATCACACATCCTTTGCTCAGTTGTTCCCCCAAACCCTCCTAGCCGAGCAGTTTCTCAGTGGTACACAGCTGTCTTTTGAACCAAGGAGTTCTAGAAAATGCATGATTTGGTTTGCTTGGTTACTATGGCCACTTCTTTTGTAAGTAGACAAAGGAACGTAATACAATATGGATTACAATTGATATTTGCCTCTTGCATTGGGCCAGTCTAGATGAAGACTCAGGAACTTGGGATCTGGGACTTCTCACAACTTAGGGAATGGACTCAGGATCCAGCATAAACCAAAATACCTGAAGCTCAAGGCAGTGAATACCTCGCCATTGACAGAGACTTCTGACTGCTTTTCTCCTTGAGTATCTCATGGTGGAGCAAAAATGTACATTTAGCAGACAATGAAATCCTGCTTCCATTCCACCTTGTTGTCCTAGGATTTGAACATGGTACCTCCCTCTGTTGTTGTGTATTTCATTTCCTGTCATACTCTTCCTTTCTAATTCCCCGTCATTCTTAGCTTTATGGGAGGGCCAACCCCAAGCATGGAGCTGCAGTCATAAGAGGAACAAAAGTATGTAACTTCTCTGTTATATTTGTGATTCCTAATTTAACCCCTAATTGTGAGCCTGAGTCCCCAAAACCTATTTTAGGGACTTTGCCCATAAGACTCCACAGAAATTGTGACTAAACCTAAAATTCACTCCCCAGATGTTCTTTGATTAGCATACAAATGAAGTTAGGTCAAAAACGAAAAGACTGATAGAAGCACCAAAGTTGTGTTCTTGTTATTATTGCACATATCTGTTAGCAACAACAACAAAAAATGCTAATCCTTTAAAAAATTAACCTTGATCCTGCAAAGAATTGCTCTCTCTCTCTACCTATGTAATATACTGCTCAAGGATTTCAGGAGCTATCATATTTGATTATAACATACACAGAAGAAATGAAATGAGCATTTATTAAACACCTACCATGACCCAGGTACTGCACTCATTGCTTTGTTAATACCACATCCTCATCACATTTACCTGTGATGTAAAAATAAAAACCAAAAACTCCTAAAAGTTCCCATTGATTCCATTTTCTCCCCCTCCCTAGTCCATACATATACAAAGCTTCCAAAATAATCTTTTTTTAAAAATTTAATTGTATTATTTTCTCAAATTAACATGCATTTATTTCGTCTACCTCTCCAACCCCTAATTCAATAAGAAAAGAAAACCCTCATCACAAGCAAATTCCTTTTTTGTTCACGTCCAAAAAAAATGTACGTCTCATTCAACACCAAATAATCTTTCTCATTTCTAATTTATCCTTGCCATGTCACTCAAAGTCATAGGTGCCTCCTGAATAACATTCAGATGGCCTACAAGGAAAGACCTTCCAAGCCACTTGTTTTAGGCATATTTCACATCATTCCTCATCATGTACTCTGCATTCCAGGCAAACTAAACCACTAGCTTGTTGATGATCTCACCTTGAGGTGTCCCACCTGAACACATTTGCCCAGTCACCGTGCCTGTATAGACAACATCTGCAGACAGGATTCATGCAGGAAGAATCCAAGAAGTTTCAAGGAAACCAGATGACCTTCTCCTGTGATAATGGTAGGCCCAAGGTGCATGTGTAATAGGAGGAGGAAGGAGGGAGCTTCCAAATTACATGACCATGACCAAAAGCTGTGAGAAGGACCTGTCTCACCTGAGTCAACATGACTGTAGATGGAGTGAGGCAAAGAACAGTCTTTCCTTGGGCTCAGTCATGCTGGGAGAAGGGACAGCCCAACACCTAGAGGGTCCCGCTCATGCCATCCCAGCCAATGACCCCTGACCCCCCAACTAACAGGAGAAGGCAGAAAGATATGACAGTGGGAGAAGATGTAGGTCATACCTAGGACTAGAAGAGGGTTCATGGGTATTTTCACTGCACAACCAAGGCTGCTAAGCTAGAAGGCTCCTTTGGGGAGGAAGTGCACATCCCGAAAATTTGGCCACCCTGAGGCAAAGCCATAGATCATCCCTCCCTAGTTATAGCTCTGGCCACAAGAAGCATTAACTGGTAGTGGAGGAAGCAGCAGCCACCAGGTGAGTTCTTGGATTAAGTCAGGAGCTATAGGTTCCAAGAGAACCATGGGACCATGCTAGGAGATGCAACCATGCTGGAGAACTGAGATAAAGATAATAAAGACTGAGGAAAAGTAAAAAGCCAATCCCAGCAAGAGTATAGACCCCAGAGAAAGAGAAGCTGGTGTTGACCATGGACAGACCTCAAGACTAGCTGATAAAAGTGTACATGAGGCAAAGATTCAATGACTAGGTGCAATGAGTTTTGTGATGCTTTAACTGTTCTTTTACCAATCAGGCCCAGGTGTAACTCACTTTTCCTTTATTTTTTAGCATGATTTTGTTAGTCTGTAGTGCTTGTCAGTCAGTCAGTCAGAAGAGTTACTCTAAATTTTTTGGTACATATGGCTCCTCTTCCTTTGATTTCTTTGGGGGATGGGCATACCTATCAAATTTTCAGGTTGGAGGAAGGGAATAGCTAGCATACTAGATGACAAAAGCCAGGGGACAAAATTATATTGACAAGCTAAAATACGTGTCTGAATCAAATACAGGAAAATGTAAACGGCTTCCTGAGCTATCTACACCCTCCCTGACATGTCCAACCCTGCTGACAAAATCTTCAGTATTCCTGCAGGAGTTATAGGAGATATTTGACAACTTATTCCAACACGAGTCTACCAACCAACATATTTCTTCAATAGGAAGCAAATCCTTTGAAGGCAAGGACTATTTCATTTTTGTCTTTGCATCTCTAGCTTAAACACAATGCCTGGTACACACCAAATGTTTGTTAAATGTATGTTTAAATTGAATTGAATCTACTAGTAAGTTAAGGCCTCCATTGTGAAATATAATAACATCTTCCAGGAGCTGATCCAGGGGACCCTCTAGTAGAACCAGCTGGCTCTGAAGGGTCTACCAGATCCAATCCACCTTGAGCTTCTGAGAACTGAGTCAGTCTGAGGTTCCACTTCACATGGATCATACTGGCAAAAATGACAAAAAAGGAAGAAGCTGCAGGAGATCAGGCTCATTCATGTACCACTGATGGAGCTGTGAATTGGTCTAGCCATTCTGGAAAGCAATTTATAATGATACAATTTATAACGATTCTGAGGTCACTGCAGTGTGCATACCCTTTCATAGCATCGACATGTGTGCACATACATATACAGATGTAGCATCTACACATGTGTACATACATATACAGATGTAGCATCTACATGTGTGTACATACATATACAAATGTAGCATCTGCATGTATGTTCATAACATACAAATGTAGCATCTACACGTGTGTACATAACATATACAAATGTAGCATCTACACATATGTATATACATATACAAATGTAGCATCTACATATAGCATACAAGTATATGCAGCATAAATATAAAGTAGATAAATGTAAATATATACAAAGAATAGTTTGACAGGGGGCCGTGGGGGTAGGGAAGAATTTAGCAGTTAAGATAATGAAAGGCTTTCCGTAGAAGGTGTCTGAGCTACATCTTAAAAAGATGGTCTTTAAAAGGAGGGCCTAAGGAATGAGTGCTTTCTAGGCATGTGGGATGGCCAGAGCAAAGACACCTTGATGAGAGTGGGAGAATTGTGTGAGAGGCACAGAGAGAAGGCCTTTGTCCTGAATCACAGAGAAAGGGAAGGAGAGTAATATCCTATGAGCTTAGAAAGTTAGTTTAGGGCCAGAATGTAAAGAGCTTTAAAAGCTAAACAGAAAAATTCATACTTTATCCAAAAGGCAATAGGAAGTCTTTAGAGCTGATTGAGTAAAGGAATCAAATGGCCAGATCTTTGCTTAATTGGAATTATATTCGCAGCAGTGTATAGGATAGACTTGGAGAAGGAAACGGCAGACCACTCCAGTGTTTTGCCAAGAAGACTCCAAATGGGATCATGAAGAATCAGATATGACTGAAATGACTGAACAGCAACAACATAGAATAGGCTGGAGCCATGAGAGAATTCAGTCCGGGGCTTTTGCAGTTATCTGGAAGAGAAGGCCTAAACAAAATGGTGGCTGTGTGAGTGGAGAGAAGAGATAGGTTCTTTCTCCCTCCTGCTCCCATCCCTTTGTCTTTGTTCTGACTGTACCACAGGCCAGGAAAGCTCTTCTTCTTCCTCCTCCTCCTCATATAGTCCTTTCCTTTTATGATGCAGCTCAAATACCACCTTCAGCATAAAGCCCCTCCTTATTCCTTCAACTGCTAAGGGCCCACTTTCTCAAACTGCCTTGTGGATGGAGATTATTCCATTCTTTGTGCTTGTATCTCCAGTACATAGTAGGTGGTTAGTAAATATCTATTGATTAATTGAGAACAGCCTGATTAAATTTGCAAATTAGAGAGAAGGCAAGCTAATACACTGGATGACAAATTCAGGATACAACAAAGGAAGTATTGACGAACTAGAATGTGTCTGTATTTAGCAAGGAAGTATGTAATAGGGATAAATGTGAAGCCTTACATTTAGGTTCCAGAAATCGAATTCGTGAACATGATCCAAGATGAAAGAAGCATGGGTAGACGGTAGTTTTGACTGAAAAAGGCCTTGGGCTTTTAGTGGACTGTTGGCCCAATGAATCCACCTTTTTATATGGAAGCCAAAAAAAGCTAATATGATCTCTAGTTGTGTTAGGAGAAATGTGGTTTCTAGGAATAAGGTGATCGTGTCATTAGTCTGCCCTTGTGAGAGCACATTCGGAATATTGTGCTCAATGCTAGACATTACAGTTTTTAAAGTACGCTGACAAACTGGGAAGCATTCAAAGGAGTGATGAAGGACCTTGAATCTAAACCTAAAGACAACTGTTTTAAAGGAAATGGGGATGATTCATCATATCATGGGAAACATGGTTGCTTTCTTTGTATTTTAAAGGCTACTCTATGGAAGAAGGATTAGTTTTCTGTTTGGCCTGGAGGTCAGAACTAGAACCACTGGTGGTGGTTTCAAAAGTTAAGACTTGGCATCAAGAAAAGCTTGCAAACAGAGCTGCCCCAAAGTGGAATGGGCTTGAATCAGGAGGGAGTCAATTCTCTCCCATTGGAGATCTTTAAGCAAATGTTGGATGGCCATTTTTAGTAGGGATGTGTTAGTCTAGATGGGGACTGATGTCTATTCCAACTCTAGAATTCTGTGATTCAGTGAATCCAGGAAGATTTGCAACCCATCCAGAGAACTTTTTGGGGATGCTTTCTGAGTTACACCCCACTATGGAGAAGTCTAACTAGGCCAAGTAGCTAGGAATTCTTTTCCAGTATGATGCTTCCCACCCCGTCACCCTGAAACAGTCCCCTAATAAGGCTATCTTAGCTTCTGCCACAGGGTGGTATTCTGGGCCTGGAGTTCTGCAAGCTACTGTTACAGAATGCTTCCTATGACTTTCAGTTCTCCTGTAGCCAGGATGATATTGGTAGATAAGAACCAGCTCTCAGTTGGTACCTGCACTAGAATCTGAAGAGGATGGTTGTTGGGATGGCTTGACAATGCTGATTAGACACCAATTACTCTGTCTGACAAATGGAAAAATAAGGGACATTCAGCATGGATGCAAGTTGTACATTATACAATGATCCAATAAGCAGGAGCTGACTTGAAAAATCTCAGAGGCAAGGGGGCAGAAGCACAGTCGAACCAGAAATTCACAAGGGGTTTGGTAAAAAGTTTTGGGGTGCCAAGAGGTTGCTACCAGGAGATCTTAAGCTCTAATTGTCATACCAGAAAGCTGCATGAGACTCTTTTAGGCAGATAGGTGGCATAGTGGATAGAGCATTGAACCAAGAATCAGGAAGACCTGAGCTCAAGTCTGGCCTCAGACACTTCCTAGCTGTGTGATCCTGGGCAAGTCATTTAACCTGTGTCTGCCTAAGTTTCCTCCTCTGTAAAATGGAGATAATAATACCTGTTTCCCAAGGGTTATTGCAAGGGTCAAATGAGATAATAACTGTAAAGCACTTTGGTGCCTGGTGATATAAAAAATATGAGCTTTTATGATTAATCCTGGCTGCCTACCAACCCATTCCATCCTCCTGGATCAAGTTCATGCCACCACTGCCCTTTTAACCTTCTTCCAGGCGGCACAGTTACTCCTGCCTCTGTCATCTGGAATCGTCCCCTGGGCTGCCGCTGACTTCATTAACCTTCATGGGGTTCATGGGGGCAAAGCTACACATTGTGACTTTGTACAGCTACTTTAAAACCTTCCTGGTCAGCCGATAGAATGTAAAAGATTTGTTTAAAAAGAAAAGGTGTAACATCATCTTTAAAGACCCTCAGAAATGTGCGAAATGTTACCAATTTGTACGTTGGTAGGGAACTTCTAAAGGTTCAGCTGATAAAGCAAAAGGAGGTGTGGGGCCAGGGAGGGAGGAGCCTGATAGCATTCCTCTCTGTTGCAAAGTCCAAGGCCCTATAATTGTTTACTTGTGTGTGTGTGTGAGTGTGTGTGTGTGTGTGTGTGTGTGAGAGCTTCCTTTTACAGAACATGAATCATCCACATGAAGTTTTCTCCAAATTGCACTTTATAGTAGTACATTCAAATTTACATTCTTCCTACATTAGCTCATAAGTACTACTGCATTGCTAAAACCGTGTTAGCCATGATAAGTATATTTTCCAGATAGTCTTAGTTCTTTTGTTAATTGGTAATTTCATGTTTTCTCGGGAATGTATAACTCTTCCCCACTTCCTTGGCCTCTTGAAATCCTTCCATTCCTCCAGGGCCTTACAGGTGGTTCATCTTTCATGAAACCTTTCCTGATCCCCACCAACTGAATGTGAGCTCTACCTCCTTGAATTTCCCATAGGACTTTGGACCCCTTCTTGGCATTTTTCCTATTCTTCCTTGTATTATGTAATTTGTGGACATGCTTTCTCTCGTGCTCTCCTCCCTCCTCTGTTATATTGTAAACTCCTTGAGAATTAAGATGGTATCATTTTTCACCTTTGCAACTCCAATGCCTGACACCATGCATTGTTCATAGTGGGAATTTTTTAAATGCCCATTGAAGTGATCTGGGGGTGATACACCTCCTTAAGATTTCATTTTCATTAGGTCTCTGTGAGTTTTGAGCAAAGCAATGATAAGTACCTCTATCAATGAAAAAGGAATTTATATGATGGTAGGTGGCACATAAAAAGCTGGACCCAGAATCGGGAAGATCTAAGTTCAAATCCAGCCCCAGACACTTATTAGCCGCATGATCTTGGGGAAGTCACTTAAGCTGTCGGCCCCAGTGTCCTCCACTGGAAGATATAAGATATATAATGATATAACCTGCCTCCCCGAGTTGTTATGAGGATCAAAAGGATTAATGTTTATAAAGTGCTTACTTAGCACAGTACCTGGCACACAGTGGGTACTTAATAAATGCATATTTCCTTCCTTTTTGCATTCTTCAAACTCTTCCAGTAAAGCCATCTCTCATTGGTGCCTTATTACTCGCAAGACATTTAAACCCTTTGCACAGTTAGTTTCCTGTGAAATGGGCACTGAGAACTTACTGTATATTCCATACAGGATTTAGAGCCAGAAAGGACCTAAGAGAACATCTAGGCCAATTCCCTTATTTCATAAATGGAGAAACTGAGTCTCGGAGTCTTGTCAGATAGATAGAGAGTGACAGACCTAGGATTCAAAATCCAGCTCTCCTTCTATTGTGCTACAGCAAGACAGACTTCAGCTCACTGTTACTACATTTCTAATCCCTTTGAGTTTCTTCAGTTCACAAGATTAGAGTAATCCAATAGCAATGAAGAATGTTCTCGTTGAAAACAGGCTTGTTCCTTTGCTGGTACCCAACAAAGCATCCTTTTGAAGTAATAAAGATAATAGAGTAGAAGACTGCAGTGCTCGCCTCTATGTGAATCCTTAGGTTGTTGGTACAATTTCAGCTTGAAGGAAGTGATTGAAACTTTTCAGAGGCCATGTGGTGTGGGGGGATAACGTACTGGATTTGGAGTTAGGAAGATCTGGGTTCAAATCCTACCTCAGACCTTTACTACCTTTGTGACTAAGCAAGTCACTTAGTTTTACCTTCTGTAAAATGGATGGTTTGGATTTGATGTCCTTTCTAGCTCTAAATCTATGACAAAATGATCCAGATGAGTTTAAGGAAGGAAACAAACATTTATTAAACACCTTCTATGTGGAAGACACTGTGCTAAGTGCTTTAAAAATTTTATCTCATTTGATCTTCACAATAACCCTGGGGGAAGAGGTGCTGTTTTTATCCCCATATGAGGACATTGAGGCAGATGGCAGTTAAGTGACTTGTGCAGGGTCATGCAGCTAGTAAGTGTCTGAGGTTGGATTTGAACTCAAGACTTCCTGGCTCCAGGTCCAGAGTTCTATCCACTGCAATACCTGTCTCTCTCAGCAAAGACTACTTGACAGCAGATAATGTCAATTCAATACAACAGTCATTAATTAAGTGCTTTCTATAGTCTAGGCACTCTTCTAAGCTCTGGGAATATAAAGACAAAAATGAAAACAGGCCTTTCCCTCAAGAAACTTACATTCTATTTTCTTGCATATTGCTAGTAAGCAATTGAAACTAATCTCTTTCTGGGATCATGAGTAGATCTATGTTTAAAATGGCTGCTTATGGGCATACTGAATAGACTGGTATCAATTTTAACTTCTTCAGATTCATAAAATGAGAAACTGCCATTTTGGAAGCAAACAAAGGAGTGAGTCCTGAACAAAAACATTATATACTTCTTACAGTCTGTAGGACCCAAGCCTTGGACATATGATGATCATCTTATATACTTGATTCAGTTGAAACTAAATCATTTTATAAATTGGTGAGTTTGTTGAAAGTGTGCTTCTCACCAGCGTCATCAATGATTGCCCAAAGATTTATATTTCACCTTCCAAACCAATAGCCTGATGAGGGCACAGCTACATACACACACATACGTGTGTGTGTATCATGTATCTATATATACATGTACATATATATACATTTGTGTGTATATTATATATATGTATTTTTTTTTTGCAGGGCTCTACCATAGGTCTCAACACTGCTATTTTAGAGATTTCTTAGATGAAACTCTAAGATCATCATTTATGCCGAGTTCATGATGATACCCCTCAAAGAGTGCCTCTTTACTGAATTAAATTTGGCATTTAGAATGGCTTAAGACAAAGACCTAATCATCAAGAGTCACCACCACATCAGAGAGATTTAAGCAATTTCTTACAACAGCACTTTCTATAACATGCAGAGAGAAAGCACCGGAAACCAGGATTAGTAGAACAAAGGACAGAAACACTCTTCAGAATATTAGCCTGACTTTCTAGTGATATCAGCCCCTGCTCAGACTATGAAGGTTACATCAAAGTTCTTCTTGCAGATTCGAGGATGCAGAGGCTACATGAGAAAGGGCCAACAGAATAAAGAAAGTATTTTCAAGATGTAATTATCCCTTCCTCATTGCAACTTTCCCCATTGTGATTTCAATATATTGCAGGTCAGCATAAGAAATTAAATAGGAATTTTGGAGGAGTTTTGTGGAAGTCACAGATGACATGGCCAACAGACCACACAGACAACAGACAACACAGAAAAAGTTTAGAAACTCAACAATGCATAAAATATATGTATAGTATTGTATAATGTCAATATATCTTATCTTTTAATACCATAATAATTCAAACTTCTTCTCTGATACAAAGGGAGGGCCAAAAAATTTTAGACAGATTTTCCAGATCATGGGGATGCTGTACCCCTAACTATCCACAATGTGGAAGGGATAACTATGTGTGTGTATAAAACTGTATTGTGTATATGTGTGTGTATTTCAAGGTATATGTAATCAATATACACATACACACATATGTATATATTCAAGATAGAGAACCAGTCAGAGCAAGTTACAACACCCAGTACCAAATAACCTTGATTATTCACATGGCACTTACAGCTTTCTAGTTGTATAAAAATGTATGATTTGGAGAATCCTCTCATCAGCTGAATGCAGGCACCTCCCATGGATCTTGTCCTGCATGCTTTGGCTCCACCAGGAGGGACATATGCCCTGGCTCCTCAATAAAGGACATGTGCAACCTATAGCTCCTGGTTGGTCTGCACATTCCCCATGACTGAATACTGGACCAAAGAGGGTTGTGACTGAGCCTAGAATAGCTATCTGTTCAGTGGGCTGCAAGGAGTGAGGAAAGAAAACTTTTAGTCTCTTCTGAGGCAACCACTTTTTTATGTGAATAATATTTTATTTCTTCCAGTCACATGTAAAGATAGTTTTCAGCATTAATTTTTTTATAAGATTTCCAGTTCCAAATCTTTCTCCTTTCTTCCCTCCCCTCCTTCCTCTCCAAGACAGCAAGCAATCTGATAGAGGTTATACATGTACAATCATGTTAAACGTATTTTCACATTAGTCATGTTGTGAAAGAAGAAACAGAACAAAAGGGGAAAAAAACACAAAAAAGGAAAGTGAAAATAGTACGCTTCAATCTACATTCAGCCTCTGTCAGTTCTTTCTCTGGATGTGGATAGCATTTTCTACCATGAGTCTTTTGGAATTGTCTTGGATCATTATATTGCTGGAAAAGGCTAAGTCTATCTAAGCTGATCGTTGCACCGTGTTGTTGTTGTTACCTATGTACTGTGTTCTCCTGGTTCTGCTCACTTCACTCAGCATCAGTTCATGTAAGTCTTTCCAGGTTTTTCTGAAATCTGTCTGCTCATCATTTCTTATAGCAAGATAGTATTACATCACATTCGTATGCCACAACTTATTCAGCCATTCTCCAGTTGATGGATATCCCCTCAATTTCCAATTCTTTGAGGCAACCTCTTGCTTGAAGTGCAGTCTATAACAAGTCTTCCCTTGACTTCTAGGAGGCCGAAGGGAGAAAGGATTGCTTTCTCTTCCTCCACTCTCTGGCAACAATGGCAATGGTATACACATAGCAACAAGACCATGTGTTTGCCTAGGCAATCCTGAAACTAGACCTCAAATCTATGGCTACTTCTTCTGTTTTTTGTTTCTTCTCCTTAGCCCAAGTAAACAAATAGAAATATTGAGAAATAGCCCTTATTGGTAACCTCTTGAGTTCAAGAGGTTGGGAACTGGCTGCTGAGTGAGGAGATAATTTATACAAAGACTTCTTGAAAATGAAGATAACCAGTACTGGGAGGATCCTGCAACTGCAGGAAACTGAAAAAGTCCAAGCCATGACCTGACTTACCAGGAGATAAGGAATTGTGAATGTCTTAGACACCACAATCTGAGATAAATGTGAAACGTCTGATAAGTAGTACTTCAAAATTGTCTTCACCTCTCAGGAGAGTATGGTAGGTGATGAGTTATTGTTTTTGTTTTAAGTATTTATTAATGTGTGCTTAGGAGACTTTTTTTGGTTTAAGTTTCTTTTTGTGGTTTTTTTTGTGGTGGTGGAAGTAAATAGCTGTTCTATGCTTGATATCTACATCCTGGGCCATCACCACTCATTGTCTTGCCACTGGATTCAGATGATTCCAGAGGACAGAGTGAGGCTGATGAATTTGTGCAACTCTGCCTCACTTAAATCCAAATAATAGATAAGTGAAGGCATCACCCTCATGACACCATTGGGCCTCTTCAAGAATGAAGGAAACAAATGATGAACAACAACCCTTTCCAGAAGTGACCTTGACCTCCCTCTTGATGGGGAGAACTTCATTATGAATCACACCTTAATATTAAGAGATTTCCCCTAGAACTCCGGGGGTGGGAGAAGGGGGACAATGTACTGGAGAGTACTAAAAGAAAAAGCCTGATTCCTCTCTTTTAAGGGTCAGGGTACCCCAGATCTGAATATGATCTGTTTAAATTCAGAGTAGAAGCTCTTTTACTGGAGGGGTCACCTGGGCCATTGGTTATATCAATACTATTCATGCAGTTAATGGTAAGATAAATTTGAATGTTGACTAGTATTCACAGAACACTATTCATAAATGGTCATATATTATATCTGGATTCTCAAAATTTTACCCCGTGAGTGATGGGGAAAGGCCATAGAATAAGCAGTATATCATGAATATAGTCAAAGCTGTCTCTGAAAGTCCATCATCATCATCACCAGCATTAATAGCATTAGGGTTTTCAAAGTGCTTTACAAATATTGTCTTATTTTATCCTCACAATAACCTGGGAGGCAGATGCTCTTATTATCTCCACTTTACAAAAGTCCTTGCCAGAACATTGACACTTTATTGTATCAGAACAGTACCAGGTGCTGCAAGAAGACTCCAGATACCTGGGAAAGGCTCACAGAGATGTTCATACTTTCTCCCATATGTTTGCCTGCTAGTTAATACACTGAGAGGGGGGTAGTAGACAGGGGACATGAATATATACCCATATAAAAGAAAGTTATCATTAGGAGACCAATAGTATATTTCTCAGCTTGTAAGCTTTCCAAGGTGTTACCTTCACTCTCTGAAAAATGCAAACTCTCTAAAGACCCAGGGCATGTACCAGCTTTCCCTCCTTAAACACTTGTACAACACCACAGTAGCCCAACGTTAGCACAGTGCAGTCCCCCTGTAACAGTCCGCTGCTATCCTTCACCTCAGTGCTGAATCTTCCAGCTGTTCTCAGCATCTCCTTAACTTCTGGTCATGGTACTGACCTCTTCTCTGATGAAACTGTTGTTTCTTCTTCTTCTTCTTCTTCTTCTTCTTCTTCTTTTCTTCTTCTTCTTCTTCTTTTCTTCTTCTTCTTCTTCTTTTCTTCTTCTTCTTCTTCTTTTCTTCTTCTTCTTCTTCTTTTCTTCTTCTTCTTCTTCTTCTTCTTCTTCTTCTTCTTCTTCTTCTTCTTTTTTTCCTCCTCCTCTTTCTCCTCCTTCATTCTCAGAGAGGACCAGTGACATTAGCTAAAGTATTCTCTCATTGAAGACTCTTTTCTCCCTTCCTGTCCCTCAGCTGTGGCTGAGGAAAAGGTTGGGGAGGATGAGTCGGCCTCCTTATGTGTATGTAGATGGGCCTGGCTCCCTCCAGCAAGGAAATGGGTATTTTTCTTTTGTTCATTGGCACACTGGGTAGTTGCCAATGTTGCCACAACTACTTGTTGTTGATTGGGTGCCTTCTTTTCTTGGCTCTTCCAAATAACCAAAAGTCATGAACTCTCTTCCCCTGGCTCTTCCTTCTTATCTTCCTCTTGAAGAGTTGGTTAGTGCTAGTGGCCATCACAGTGATACCCTGTAAGGTTCTGTATGGATTTGAGGAAGTAAGAGACATTGATCACAGTCACAGGGGGCTTAGCTATGATTCCCAGACTGCAGCATACTCCCTAGGCTCCCTTTTGTCTAGCAATCTGGTCAGCTCTGGCAGGACTGCAGCTGATTTGAGCAGTTCCCCTAAACTTCAGGGCTTGCACTGATTTTTTTTACTCAGGAGGACAAAGGAAGCTGACATCTTTTCACAAATGTACCAATCTAGAGTAAACAGAGCCTAGGCACCTTTAAATATAGGACAGAGAGTGTTAGGTAGAGGGGACCAGATCTGTGATTTCTTTGGTATAAGGAACTTGTGAATAAGGAAACTCAACTAGTTTAGTCAGAGCCTTTTCTGCAACTTATGTGAAAAAAAAAACTACATGAGGTTGTATATAGACAGGACTTGTTTTAAAAAAAATCCCTTTGGTGTTCAGTAATAAATTCAGTGGCTCTCTAGTTGTTGCTGTCTACCTATTCCCCACTCTGTCCCAATCCCCATCCACCCAGGGAAAGTGGCCCTTTGCTCTGTTGGTAATTTCCAAATCAGTCAGGTAGGAAAGATTACTGGTTCTTCTAACTTTATTTCTTGCTCCTGTCCTCTTGGAAAGAATCTAGAATTTAAACCTCCAGTCTGGCCAGGCTTCTCCTCACCATTGTAAATCTTGTTATCGCCATCCCCAAGCACAGAGACTGTTGCTTGGCCCCTTTCCCAGTATTACCTTGACTCAAGAGTCTAATGGAATCTTGGGAAGAACTGATGTCTTGCTTTTGTGGGTGAAGTTCAAGGAAGGTTTATCAGTCTGAGCTCCTGTCAAGCAAATGTTGTATTATCTGAGGCATCACACACTGGATAGTCTTCCTTTGAAGCCATATCTACCACTCCCTACAAATGGCCCCGCCTGAGGGACCTGCTAGATCAATGGAATGGCTTCCTGTGAGACCAGACTTTGCCCCTCCCTCTTCTTCACTGTCGGATGACTCTTTTTTTTAGAGTGCATCTTTCTTTCCCTCCCCCGCTTGCCTTTCTTGGTTTCACCTCCATTTTCACCATCTAGACCATCTAGACCAGTACAATTGTGAGAGACTCTGTCTCTCCCTTTGGCTGTAACCATTTGCTCCAAAATGGTTTCCTTCCACACTCCACTTTGCTACTAAGCTGGGGGTGATATAATTTCCAGAGATGCCACAATCAATCAAGTTCATGCCTATGTTGTGTGGTACAGTAGAAAGAGCAAAGGACTTGGAATCAGAAGATCTTGGCTCAGCTCTTGGTTCTGTCACTTTTTAGAATACAAGCTCCTCATTACAAGTGTACATCAAAGAAACTGCCAGTTTGGTGTCAGACCGCCGCAATAAAGCAAGTAATGCAATAAAGTGAGTCACAACTTTTTTGGTTTCCTAGTGCATATAAAAGTTATGTTTATACAGTACTTTAGTCTAGTAAACGTGCAATTGCATTATTCTAAAAAGAACAACACATACACCTTAATTTTAAAATATTGCTTAAAAAAATGCTAACCATCATCTGAGTCTTCAGTGAATAGCTATCTTTTTGCTGGTGGAGGGTCTTGGTTCCATGTTGATGACTGCTGACTCATCAAGGCGGGGGAATGCTGAAGGTGGCGGCTGTGGCAATTTCTTAAAATAAGATAACAGTGAAGGCTGTCCCATTGATTGACTCTTCCTTTCACTTGAACACTTAAAGTCTATTGTATGGTTACTAAATGACTGATTTCAATAACGTGTCTCAGGAAACAGGGAGACCCCAAGAGAGGAAGAGAGATGGGGTGGGGCAGTCAGAACATACACAACATTTATCTATTAAATTCATCATCTTATATGGGCACGATTTGTGGTTCCCCAAAAGTATTACAATAATAACATCAAAGATCACTTATCACAGATCACCATAACAGATATAATAATGATAAAATTTGAAATTTTGTGAGAATTACCAAAATGTAATATAGACACATGATGTGAGCACACACTGGTGGAAAAATGATGCCAATAGAATTGCTCAACACAGGGTTGCCCCCCCCCCCCAAATATATGTATATATGTGGCATATATCATATATAAGATTTATGTATAAGATATATCTTTAATCTATTAAAAATGCTGTATTTATGAAGCAGAATAAAATGAGGATTATCTGTATTAGAATGTAAACTTCTTGAAGGCAGGGCCTTTTTTTGTCTTTGTGTTCCCACTACCTAGTACAGTGCCTAGCTGATAATACATGTTTAATAAATGCTTGTGATTGATTCGTTATTTCCCATGTTATCTTGGTTTTCTCATCTTTTTTCCCTCTAAATCTATGATGCTATAATCAGTCTCATCTGCCCTGGTTACTAGCCCTGGGTAAATGTCAAAGGAAAATCATTTCCCATGTCCCTTGGACTTCATTCTTGCCACCAGCAGACCTTTTCCCTTTAACAACTTGCAGGTATGATGCTAGGCAAGGTGACTGGAACACTTACATTAGGAATTCCACTTCCTTCTAGACCAGTGATTCTCAACCTGTGGGTTATGTTCAATTTGTAACAATGAAAATACATCCTGCATATCAGATATTTATATGACAATTCATAACAGTAGCAAGATTACAGTTATGAAGTAGTGATAAAAATAATTTTATGGTTGGGGGTCACCACAACATGAGGAACTGTATTAAAGGGTCACGGCATTAGGAAGGTTGAGAACCACTGTTCTAGACCAATAGATCTTTGGAAACTCTGGTCTCTTCACGACATTAAAGATTTCTTGACTTTCCAAGGCTTTCCTTACTCCCTTTTGAAGGAACTTCCTTTCACAATGTCTCCTCTTCATTTCCCAGTTTCAAGGGTCATATGTACCTCATTTGTTGCAAGTGTTTTGGGTTGCAATGTAAAAAGCGAGTTCATTGGCCAAGAAGACCACAATCTGCTTTATAGGGTAACAACTCTATAAAAGTAGACAGTGATACTATAGTGTGTTAAGATTGGGGTAGGGTTACTTTCCTTCAAGCTTGTAGCATTGGCCACAATGGCAAGAATAAGCTGCAACATTACCCTAGTGGTCACAGTCTTCAGTTCCTGAATTTCATGAATCTCTATTAAGCCTTCTAGAATGACAGCAGAAAAGAGGCAATCAATGATGTGCCGGTAGAATACTTACAAAGATGGCAAAACACTCCTGTAAGACAGAGCAGGCAGAGTCTCAGAATAACGCTATATTAAATGTAGCTTGGGTTATCTGGGAAAGATCTTTTCATTCCAGATTCAGCCCTTACCAAAATGTCCTTGCAACAAAGGAATAGTCACAAGCATTACTACAAAACACTGTGCCTGTGAATTACCAAAACTGGATGGTTGTCTGTTTTGATAAGTCTTGGGAAGTGTTGTGTTATGTGCCCCAGGGAGGCCACAAACCTCTTTATTGGCATTGTTCAGTCATTCAGTCATGTCCAACTCTTCATGACCCCATGGACCGTGGCATACAGGCCCTTCTATCCCCCACTATCTCTCAAGCTCATGTTTGTTGTTTCTGTAACACTATCCCTCTCATCCTCTGCCATCCCCTTTTCTTTTTGCCTTCAATCTTTCCCAATAACAAGGTCTTTCCCAATGAGTCCCTTCTTCTCATTATGTAAACCCCTAAGCTGGGAATCGCCAGCTACTATTTCTCTTCTCTTCTTTATCTGGCCCTTATTGGAACATCTTTCACCTGATAGTTTCTACTGTATCATCCTTGGGAAATCAGGTATCTTCTTCCACCTCAGATCATTCAGCTTTCTCCCCAGGAAGAGGCCAAATCTATTTTAAAGTTCTGATTGTATAGGTCTCCTTTCTCTTTCTTTTGTCTTCTGTGTAATACTCTTTCATACTCTATGATCCCAATCTCCACCTCAGAACCATTTCCCTTTCCACTGAATCCTTGATTCTTTTTCCTTTAGGAAATTTTTTAAAGCTTCTTTGTCATTTATCTTCCCTAAAATCTTAGAGAGGAGAGAGGCATTTTTCTAGTCACTTTATCTCCTCCAGGAAAGAGATCAGGGTACTCTTGCAATACAGCTAATGGTCACTTAGTTATGGCAGAAAAACAAACATCCATATTCAATGCAAGTCACTGTACAATTTTCCCTCCTTCCCATTATAAATGAAAATTTCAGCCTCATTTCTTGAAACTATTTGTGGGTATTTATGCTTCAACCCTGGTTAAAAATTTTTTAGAGCCAATAGTTAAATTTAACAGTCAAAAGTCGATGGAAATACAATGGATGATAAGATCATATAATCATAGACATCCATCAGGTATCTTAGAAGTCATATAATCCAACCCTTCATTTTACAGATTAAAAAAAATGAGACCCAGAGAACCTAGGTGACTTGCCCAAGGTAACTCAACTAATTAAGTAGCAGAGCTAAGATCTGAACCCAACTCCTCTCATTCCAGGCTCCAGACTCCTTCTACTGCACCATAGGTTTTTAAATATGTTGAACCTTTAGACACTGGTGATCTGGGGGGGAGATGTCTAATAGGACACATGAGGATGGAGTTCAGGAGAAAGGCAAAAGCAGAAGATATAGATTTGGGAGTCATTTGTGTAGGGATGTAGAGGGAAAGGGAAGAAATAAGCATTTATTGAGTGCCAGATACTGTGTTAAGTGCTTTACAGATATTATCTCATTTGATCCTCACAACAACCCTGTAAGATAAGTGCTATTACCATCATCACTTTGCATTTGAGGAAACTGAGACAGACAGAGGTTAAGTGATTTGTCCTGGATTACACATTTAATAAACACATAGATATAGTAGTTGAATTTGTGGGAATGGATGTATCATCAAAGACTAGAGTGTTAAGGGGAAAAAATGTCAAGGACAGAGCTTTAGGAACAGAAATAAAGGGAACAGAAAGAATCGAAGGAGTCATCAGGATTGGTAAATAAGGAATGAATAGAGAGATAAAAAGGGGACTGCTTGATTGCAAAATTATGGAAGCTCCCCCCAATGGGATATTAAAAAAGAAAGGGCTATTCAGTCTCAGAAAATGAAAATTGAGCTAGCTGTAAAGGAACTATCAAAGAAAAAAATTGGTTCATATGGATTTACAGAACTCTATCAAAAATAAAAAATCATGCCAATGATACAAAAGTTATTCCCAAAAAGTAAGAAAGAAAAACTATCAAACTCCTTTTATGAGGCAAATATAGTCCTAATGCCTAAACCTGAAAATGACAAAGGAAAGAACTATAAAGCATTATGACAAATATTGATCCAAAAAATTTAAATAAAATCCTAGCAAAAAAAACTATAGCAATATGTCCAAAACATTATTCACTTTTGCCATGTTGGATTTATACCAGTGACATTAGGATAGTTCAACATTAAGAAAATAATTAACATAATTAATCTTATTAAAAACAAATACAATTGGGCATCTAGATGGGGCAGTGAATAGAGCACTGGCCCTGGAGTCAGGAGGACTTGAGTTCAAATCTGGCCTCAGACACTTAACACTTGCTAGCCATGTGACCTTGGGCAAGTCACTTAACCCCAATTGCCCTGCCTTTCCCCCTCCAAAAAAGCAAAAAACCAAAACAAAATACAATCAAAATCACATGATCATGTCAATAGCTGAAGAGAAAACCTTTGACAAAGTATGACTCTAACACATAATTTAAAAAAGCACTGGTGGAGACAGGCTACTTTTAATATGATAAAACCAAAAGCTAGTATTATTTTTCAAAGGAGAACACTGGAAGCTTTCCCAATAAATGCAAGAGTAGAGCAAAGATGACCCCTTTCCTATAATAATTTGATATTAGACAACCTAAAAGGATAAAGAAAGATAACAAGGAGACAAAACTATTCCTACTTGCTAATGACATGATGGCTTACTTAGGAAACCCCTAATAATCAACAAAGAAATTAATTGAGATAGTAACATCAAAAAAAGTAACAGGGTACAAAATAAATCTAAAGAAAAGGATTTCAAAAATTGATAGCATTTCTAGATAGAAATAAACAAAATAGTAGAAAATAAAAGAAAAAGAAGTCTATTCAAAATAGCATCAAAATGCTTTCAAGACATTGGAATCGATCTAGGAGACACACTCAAGACATACATACACACACAATTATAAGACATTCTTCAAAGAAATAATGGATATTTAAATAATAGGGAGGATATTCATTGCTCATGGTTGAACCACAACAATGCAATATAAGTGATGTTACTATCTAAATTGACTTATATATTTAGAACTATTCCAATCATATTGGCTGGGAGGTATATCAGAGCTACACAAAATAATAACAAAATTCATTTAGAGATACAACACATTTAGAATCTCCAGGCAAATAATGAAAAAAAAAGAAAGAATAAAAGAAAAAAAGCACTTCCAGACTTCAACTTATACTCTGGAGCAGTGATCACTAAAACTCTCTGATACTGCCAAGAAAACAAAATAAAAAACAAAACATCCTTGCCCCAAAAGTAGATCAATATAAAAGGCCAGATAAGGAGGAATTTAAAACAACTGTATTCAATAACCCAAGACTTGATAAACACAAGAATATAAATTACTTAAGGAGAAAGTCCCTATTGGCAAGTACTTCTGGATAAATAGGAAAGCAGTTTGGCAGAAATTAGGTTTAGACCAAGGTTTTACACACTACAACTAAGCTCAAAATAGTTATACATTCTAAGTATTAAGGGTCACAGCATGAAAAAGTTGAAAAAGAACCTTTCATAGTTATGGCTAGAGAGAAAGTTGGTAACCAAAGAAATGATAGAGGCCATTACAACTGACAGAAAAGATAATTTCTATTCCATTAAATTGAGAGGAGTTTGCATGAACAAAATCAATGACCTTACAGTACAAAGAAAAACTGTTGATTGGGGGGAAAATATCCTTATATCAAATATCTCTGATAAGGATCTGATATGCACCATCCCTAGGGCACTAACATAAATATATAAGACCAAGAGATATTCCCCAGCAGGTAACTGGTCAAAGGATAAAAACAAGCAATTCTCAAATGATACATCACCAGTTAATGAACACAGGAAAGATTGCTCCAAATCATTAATAAAAATAGAAATACACATAAAAACTCTGAGATTTCATCTCCCCCCAGAAAATTAACAAGGATAACAAAATATGGTAATAATTAATGTTAGGGTTGTTGTGGGAGGACTAGAATGCTAATGCATGAATGAAACAGATAGCTAGTCCACCCATTCTGGAAAGCAATTTGGTATTAGGCTAAGAAAATTACTTAAACTTCCATAGCCTTTCATCCAGATATCCTACTGGTAGGCATATTAAGTAAGATAAAAGAGAGGTCCCATATACACCAAAATATTCATAGCAGCACTTTTTGTGAGAGGAAAGAACTGGGAAAAAAAATAGACGTTGTTTGATTGGAGAATGGCTAAACAAATTGTGGCACATTGATGTAATATAATATAAATTTAGATGTAAATATAATATAATATAATAAAAATGAAGAACTCAAAAGCATGGAAAGATTAATACAGAATGAAGTAGATAGAATCAGGAAAATGACATATACAATGTCTAACCCTTAGTGACCCCATGAACCATATGACATCTATACTGCCTGTGAGATCTTCTTGGCAAAGATACTGGAGTGGTTTGCCATTTCCTTTTCCAGTGGATTAAGTGACTTGCCCAGGGTCACACAGCTAGGAAGTACTTGAGGCCATATTTGAACTCAGGTCTTCCTGACTTCAGGTCTCTATCCACTGAGCCACCTAGCTGCCTCCTACCCAATGACTACAACAATATAAATGGAAAGAACAACAAAAAAGGAAGTCAAATAGTCATAATGACCAAACTTGACCATAGAGAATCAATTTTAAAATGACCACCCTCCTTTCTTTGTAGAGGTAGGGAACTATGGGTATGAAACTTTGCATATGCTGTCGGATGTGATTAATGTCTTAGTTTTTCTGAGCTATTTTCTCTTTTTTTCTTATTCTTTATAACAAAAGTGAGTTTACTGTTTAGGGGAGAATGCTATACTCAAAAACAAATGTGATGTAAAAACAAAAAATATAAATAAAAAATTTTTAAATGACATGCTGGTGATACAACGACAAAAAGCCAACGTTCCCTTGCGTCAAGCCATTTATACTTTACCATGCTCATTTAATAAGCTCTATAAGTTATATTTGCAGATAATTCCACTTTGTAAACTATACTATAACAACTTCATTTAAAAAAAAAAAAAGGAAGAGTTGGTCCAGGGCGTAAATGTTACGGAAAAGTTGAGGATGAAGACTTAGAAAAAGGTATCTGCATTTGTTGATTGGATGATAGTGACTTTTTGAGGAAGCAGTTGCAGTAAAAAGGTACACATGAACGTCAGATCAAATCTTTTCCATTCTTGTTTGGGTAAAAGAAATCTTTGCAAAGTGAGAGTTTACCCCAAAGCTGCATGATGTAGTACAGAGATGTCAGACACCCTGTTGGCAACACTCCAGCGTGCAGCCTGAACTAGATTAAAATGTAATTGGGGAGCAACTTTGATAGACTGGGCTCTTCTCAGCAATGCAGGGTTATAAGACAACTCCAAAAGACTCATGATGGAGAGAGATGTCTACACTCAGAGAAAGAACTAGAAAGAACAGAGTTTGAATGCAGGTTGAAGCAAACTACCTGCTCTCATTCTTTTTTTTGTTTGGTTTTGTTTCCTTATTCCCATTGTTTATTCCATCAGTTACAATCCTTCTTTACAATCTGACTAATGTCTAATGTGAAAGTATTTGCAGATCCTATACTTGACTGCATGCTGCCATGGGGGTAGAACATTTGAAACTCAAAGGATTGTGGAACTGAATCTTGTAAACTAAAAGTAAACAAACAAATTAATAAAGACAAAAAAATTTTTTTTAAATGTAATTGGGAAATATTTCACAAACTAAATAAAAAACACAATAGAAAACAAATAATGTCAATATATAGTTTTCTAAGTCAATATATGACCTGCAGGGGTCCTTATGTACGGTTCAGTGAGTTTCGGTTTGAGTTTGACACCGCTCATGTAGTAGACAGGTACCAGGTAGCAAGAAAACTGGATTCTAGTCCCAAGTCTTCCACTAACTAGCTGTAACCTTGGCTAGATGATGAACCTTTATAGATCTTAGTTTTCTCATCAGCACAATGAGGGAATTGACCTAGACTAGTGGCATCAAAACCAAATTGAAACTGATCTCTGCAGGCCATATATTGACTTAGAAAACCACATACTAACAATATCTATGATATATTCTATATTTATTTTGTTCAGCATGCCTTGCCCACTCTGGTGTTTTGCAGGTGCTTTGCAATTTGGATACCTCGAACACCTCTAAATAGATGATTACTAAGATTCTTTGCAACCCTAATTGTCTATTAGCCTATTACATCCCCGTTTAAATGCTTCACTATTATTCTATGGGGGATAGTGATGATGATAACTACCATTTATATAGCTCTTTGAGGTCTGTAAAATACTTCACATACATTTAATCCTCATAACAATAGTGGGGGTGGGGATAGTGGCTATTATTACCCCATATTACAGATGAGAAAACTGAGGCTGAGCGAGTTTAAGCCATTTATCACACACCAGTAAGTGGCTGAAGCAAGACTCAAACTGAGGTCTTCTTCACTCCAAGTACAGTACTTCCTCTAGCTACCTCCACATGTATGCCTGGGTCTCAGACAAAGCCCTTTTCAGACTTTGAGTGGCAGCATTTGCAAATGAGAAGGTCAGAATTTTATTGAGCAGTCAGCAGAGCCAATGACCTTGTTTCCTAGGCACAGGATTTCTCTGTACTTTTTCCACCTCTTAGGAGAAACTTGAAGTTAAACTCTAGAAAATCAGGAGTTTCAGAGCTGTTTCATGGTTTGGGGGAAATGACTGTTGTCTCAATTATGGCCTGGACTATGAAAATGCAAATTTAGGAATTGTATCGGGGAGGTCTAAACTTATGCCAGGAAAGAAGTGAAAAGAAAAAAAACTAAGACCAGAAGGGATTTAACTACCTGGAGTCATCCTGCTTTATTCTCTAAGAGTCACAGGGGCTGAGAATCTTCTACTCAGGAGATGGGAGACCTCAGAGTCCCATATCTGAGGGAGCAAAACCAGAGGCCTCTGTGGGGCCTAAGGTCAAGGTGCTGGTCTTCCAGAAGTAACTGCCTCAAAGAGCAGAGTAATATCCTTCCTAGAGGGTATTTCAGCTGAGTGAGTGAGAAAAGTGAATGAGAAAAGCCCAACTCATTGGAGTAGTAGTGTTCAGTGGAGACATCTGGTGTCATCTGCACTGGCTCACTTCTCTACTCACATGACTCCTAGATGTACCCATTCTTCCAGCTGATGCTGGGTGTATTTATAGGAGAATATACCTCAGGTTTATGGGAGAGATGCTTTATTGCTAATCTTCTTTGCCTCTTTAGGAAAAACCTTTACCCTGAGCTTATAGAGTCTTCAGATAATTTGAAGGTAAACATTTTTTTGGGTGGGGGGTGATAATGGCAGCTTGGGAATTGTATTAGCAAACACCCTAGCACACCCAGGATGTCCTGTTAGCACAGGTTCTTTGATTTGCTTTTCTAAAGGAAAGACAGCTTCAAAGGGTTCAACAATCTAAGTTTAATTAAACATATATAAGTCATTCACTAGTTCAAGTGAAAGGCAAGCATCCTGAGCATGGAGAAAATACAAGCAGAGAAACATAAAGAAATTAGCACAGAGATCCAATAGACAGGGCTCCAACTATCTTAAACGAAATAATAAATATTGAATCACCAGACCAGGGAATGCCAACATGTGGGTTCTCAAAGACTGGGGGGGGGGGCCTTAACAATGGCTACCCAGAGTCCCTTCTGGCCAAATCACTAAAAGCATTCTTCCCATGAGTGAACCCCAAAATAAAATACCAACTTCTCAGGATACATACTTTTCAACTAATAGGCTCAGAGTCAGAAGGCATCACAACCTACAAGACTCAGCACAGCTGAATTCCTGGGAAAGGTTAATCTTCAAGAAAGATGTCTTCTTTGGAACGTAACTATGACCAAATTGTCAAAGAAATTCTTATTATCATGGGGGCTATCATGGTCATCTCTGCTCCTGTGTCTTTATAACTTATGCTCATCTCTGGCTTCTAGGAGAACTCTACTAAGAAGGCACACAGAGATTAAACGATTTCATTCTTTTTTCAAGAGTGGAGTCTTTTGTTCAATTCTTACACTTTGCTCTAAGCCTAGAACAGCAGTGTTCAATGACCTGAATTATTTGCCTCTAGAAATCCAAATTTCGTTTTGCTACTGTCCTGCAAGTTCTCATGTTAGAAGATCTCCCTGACCCAACCATTCAGACTGATCAAACTACATGATTAAGGGTGTGAGATCGGAACTTTTGTTTTCCATACACTCCTCCCAGGTGCAAGTGATCTCTCCCTCTTCAAATTTCTCATTCTCTTCTGCCCTCTATCTTGATTCCACTCCCCTTTGCATCCTACATACATGTATACAAACATATATACGTACATACAGCTTTGTGTATCTTTCTTGCCCATTCACATATAAGCTCCTTGAGAGCAAGGTATGGGTATGTTCTATATATCTAGCGCCTAATACAGTGTATTGCATATAGTAGATGCCTAATAAATATTCATGTGAATGAACAGGATTCTGGAATAATTTGTGTTTGAAATGGGTCTGCAGGGGTTGGCTATAAGAGAAACTGCTAAACAGTCCTGAGTATCAAGATATGATGTCTGTGTATAATGGGTATCATATTGCTTCCCTTCTCAATGGGTAGGGAAGGGGCTAGAAGGAGGGAGAGAATTTGGAACCCAAAATTTAAAAATGCATGTAAAAATGATAAACATTTTAAAAGATATAACATCTAATTATAAAGACTGCATTTTATAAGGAGGGCTATTATTCCAAAATGGGGGCAGCTAGGTGATACAGTGGATAGAGTACTAGGCCTGGAGTCAGGAGGACTCATTTTCCTGAGTTCAAATCCAGCCTCAGACACTTACTAGCTAAATGACCCTGGTCAGGTCACTTAATCTTGTTTGCCTCAGTTTTCTCATTTATAAAATGAGCTGGAGAAGGACGTGGCAAACCGCTGCAGTATCTTTGCCAAAAAAAAGACAAAATGAAGTCAGATATGACTGAAATGATTGAACAACAACAACGAAATTATTCCAAAAAATAGTTATACAGTTCTGTAGACCACACTACAAACCATGTTCTCTAGAAAGGCAACATAACACAACAGACTAAGAACCAGCCTCAGGAACTGGAAGATTTGGATTTGAATCCTTCCTCATACCGGCTATGTGATCCTGACAAGTCACTTCATTTTATAGGACCCCAGACTGTCTAAGACTCTCTGAGACTGCAGAAGAATTGTCAGCTGCATTGGTGGAGGGAGTTTCCTCACCAGGAGTTGCCTACACCATCGAAATCACAGTTCTGGATGCACAGTAGGCCTGAAAATGGTCACAAGAAAGGATGAGCCGGAAGCTACGTTTGGCAGCCTAGAACCGAGTTTGACATTGATGACTGTAAGGGAGTGTACAGCACATGCTCAGCCATTTAACATCTTTCCTTGCCTCCCCCGTGCTTTGGAGAAGCTCCAAGTGATTTGTTCCAAGGTCATACGGCCAGTCAGTGGCAACCAGGGTCGTGACTAGGACGAGATCTCAGATGAAAAAGGGACAAGAAGTAGAGCCGGAAGGCACTGAAAACAAACATTGTACACCTTTACTCATAGCTGACTGACTCTTTGAAGTTTGCCTGGAGAGAAAGTAGCTGTGTGTAGAGACAATTTTCTCACGTAGCTGCATTCATGTGTATGATGTATACCAAAACTACAATGCGTGATCTCTGAAGATTATTTTTAAACATGGACATCTTTATTATAAAGGAACTTGGTTCTCAAAGCATTTATTAACTGGGGCACTATTGTAGGCTTATGAGAATCAGGCTCAGAAGATTTCTGAATGCAAACAAATGTCTATGTGTTCTTTTAATCATAACCATAGACTTGTAATTTATCTTTGATCCTACCCACAAGGAGCAGTGACTTGAGACTCAGGAGAATTACTGAGTATTTTCTAAGTTCTGGGGGTCTGCCCTTGATTTTAGGCTTCTTTTCTTATTGGAATATGGAAGGCAGAAGGAAGTCATCATAAACCTGAATCTGGGAGCTGGGGATCGAGTTAGCAACTTGCATTGGTGACCAGTTTGTAATCAGGGAAGATAGGACTCTCTCTCTCCTTCTCTCTTTTCAGGGAGGAACTGAAGACAGAGAGCTCTTTAACTTCTTGTTCTATTTCTTGTCTCCAGCAGACAAGACAAGGTACAGCCGTCAAGGGGAAGGAGTTTTTGTTTTTATTTGCTTCATTTTAACTGTCAGAGTTATTCAAAATGCATGAGTAAATGCTAATGGACAGTACTAATACAGTGCCTGGTATGCTTAATAAACATTTTATGACTGTCAAATGCTGAATTTGGTGGATTATTGTGTGAACAGTTTGCAAAAGGGGAAAGACTTTCCCCTTTCAAAGATGAGAGATACTTTGTAGCACAGATGAGCTGTGGGAAAGCCATAGAAGTTGAACAAGGGCTGGAGTTATCTTTTATTAGCTTTACAGAGGATATCACTAAATCTGTTTTCTCTCCCTTCTGGAGAAAAATATCAAGTCAGAAAGCAGAGCTCCCTGAGTTAAAAAGAAAAACAAAACAGAACACGGCTTTGGTTGAGAGACTTTGGGCAGCAAGTTTTTCCTTGTACGTAAAAACATTTAACTGTACAACCACCAAAACCAAAAAAGATTGCCCTAGTTAAATAAATCCTCTGAGAACCAAGCTCCTTTATAATGAAGATGGCCATGTTTAAAAAAAAGTCTTCAGAAATCAGGCAGTGTAGTTTTGGTGTGCATCATACAGATGGCAACCTATACATGAATGCAGCTACATGAGAAATTCAACCTTGGGAATGAGCGGTGGGGATGAGAAAAGAGGAGGAAACCTCCCTGTGGTACCTAGCTGGTGGGCTTAGACTACATGTGTGTGGTTAGCACGATAACGGGACTGTAATAAGGAAGGGTGCTACCTGTGCCTAAACTTTCTCAGGTTCTCCCCCTGGTGGCGAGAGATTGTAAGAGATGAAGAATAGTCCCAGGGAGGTTGTGACTTTCCTAAAACCAGGCAGTTAGCTAGTGGCAGCTGAGAATAAATCTCTTGCCTCCCAGTCAAGTGCTATTTCCACCATGTTAGCGTAGTATTCTGGGTGTAGAGCTAAATCATCGTTACTGCTGTGTTACTGCTGCTGTGATAAATAATGCCATTCAAGCGAGCATGACAAAACCAACATGGCTTGAGTTAAATATTGTTCTTAGTTTAGTGAAGTATAATTAGTAAATAGGGAATAAGATGGTTTAGAGAGGGAGAAGTGGGTCATGATAGATGGGCAGACTTCCAAAAGATGAGGGTTTTTTAAAAACCATTGGAAAGACTGACAAAGGAAATCAATAACGGGGGCAGAAAAAGATAGATTCTTACTATGGAAAGATGTTATCAATATAAACCTTCCTAATATGATAGCTATAATTGAGTTTTCCTATTTAGTTTATAAGTGAATATGATGTTTACTGATGCAAACAGGTAGATAGATCTGACAGTATTTGTCCTGACTCGTTTCTTTTATTTTGGCACTTGTCTGAGGAAGGGAGTTATTTTGGGTAGGGTGGGTGGGTGCCCAAGAATATCTTGCCTGGACTAAAAGCCTGTCTGATGAGAGCAAATTATATAGAAACAAATCGATGCTTTTCTTCAGGGAATTCAGAACTGATTACAGAAAAAAGAGCTACAAGCCTCCAACCTCTCAAATAGAGGATACACAGAGTCTTTTTTGTAGGGTCATGAGATCACAGGACCATAAAATTTGGAGCTAGAAGGAATCTTAAAGGGGATCCAGCCCAATACCCTCAGTTTAATGAAGAGTCTAAAGAAATCTAAGTCATTCAGGAACAACTTCCCTAAATGTATTTTCTATACTTGTAAGAGATCATTCCCTCTTCCCCTCTCTTCTTTGATTCCTGTTGATCTATATATTAAATGGGATAGGCTTACATGGAAGGGAACTGAATGAAATTCAGAAAGAAACATAGAAAGAAGATAGTTTTGAAAGTCAAATATGGAATTATTATCTACAAGGTCACATATGTATTGGGTAGTGAAGTCATCCCTTATAGTAATGCCCAATCTGCTGTTCAAGTCAAGAGAGACAGAATCTCAAGTGTTAGAAGAGACCTTAGGGAGTATCTAGTACAACCTGTATCTGAAAAGTTAATCTCTAGAACATTCCTATCAAGTAAGTCACACTGTCTCTGTTTGAAAACTTCTAATTATCAGAGTTCACTGTCTACTGAAATAGCTCAATCTGGGGACTCAGTATAGTATGGAATTCTAGCAGAAATGTTTGATGATTTTTACTCATGTAACCCAAGCCCCAAAGCCCATTGGGATGGGACCCTCTCCTTCTTGTTGGAGACAAATCCTGCGCTTGCATGAAGGAGTGGGGTTGGTGGAAGCAGGAGAAAGGAGAAGTCTCTTCATTTTCTTTGGCTTCTTCAGGCCTTCATTGTCAACCCCACTTCCAGTTATAAAAGGGAGAAAAAGACTCTGGGAAGAAGCCGACATGAGAGGAGCTGACAATCTCTATCATGTCCCCATCTTATTGCTTTTTATATGTTTATTGCACTAGAGACTTCAAAGAATTTCTCCTTTGGATGAGAACTGACTCTCTCTTGGTTGATCTGAGTTACTTGCTCCCAAAAGAAAAGCTCTTTCACTCTGTGTCATTTGGTATATAGCCTCATATGTATACTTTCTCTGATTTGTTTTGTTATTAACTTGGAAAACAAGTTTCTTTACTATTTGCTGTGTTCATTGTGAAAGTGGCATTTGGTGGGAAAGGAGTCAAGCCTGGGATGTAGAGCTTGGAGTCCACCTTTGCCCATTAACAAATAGCAAGCAGGAGTTTAGCTTGAACCTTAAAAACTCATACCCTAGGTTAATAATATGTCAGGGAGCAGGAAGATATAATTCTAGCCTGGCACCTCCTCTTTTTGAGGAGAGCAGAGGGTAAGCCTCTGACCTTCAAACTCTTATTTCCTTTCCTGGCAGGAATTAAAGTATCCCTTGGAGAAGGGTGAAGGAAGGAGATGATAAAGATGTATCTTTTCTTGTTTCCCTTTGAACAAAATGAGACAGCTTACATCACACTCAAAACAAATTGCCTTTAATGATTCTTACTAAGGGGTGCCTACAAAAGAGGCTGTGTGATGCATTTCAAAGTGCACAGAATTCGGAGTCAGGAAGCATTACTTTGAATTCTGGCTCTGTCATTTGGCTAGGTGATTTTTGGCAGGTCACTTTTTTTCTGACCTCTAGGCCTCAGTATTTTGGGTTGTTTTAAAATAAATTTTATAGATACATTTTGTTTGTACGTTGACTAGATTTTCCCCTGAATTACTCCCTCTCACTGTTCCCAGAGAGCCCTCTTATATAACAAAGAATTTTATTTTAAAAGAAAGAGAAAGAAGAGGGACTTCAGTTTCTTAATCTATAAAAAAATCTTTTAAATCTATTAAATGATATGATTTCCAAGATTGTTTTTCAGACTTTAAACCCTATGAATGAACACACCTGAGCAGCAGCAAAGCTAGTTGTTACAATTTAAACTTAAAATTTTAAAATAATTTAAATTAAATTAAATATAATTTAAATATCCAAAGCTCCATACTGGTATGGAGAGAGTAGATCTTGAAGCCAGGGAAGCCAGGTTTCAAATCCTGCTGCTGACACATATTTCATGTGCAGCCCTGGACAAAGTCACTTAACCTATCAATGCCCTGGTTAAGTGAAATTGTAGCTAAAAGAGAAGACTCTCATTTGTATTGCTAGAAATTGTTAGCAATTTGTGTTGTATTCCTTACCTAGGGGTTTCCTATACCCATGTATTCACAGGTCTAGCTTCTATTCCTGGTCTTTATATATGCCTAAAGGAAAGGGCTTGCAATTTGCTTAGAAACTTAGTGCCAGTGCGTACCCTTTGACCCAGCAGCACCACTACTAGGTCTGTATCCCAAAGAGATTTTTTTTTTAAAGAGGAAAAGAAGGACTTATATATATACAAAAATATTTATAGCAGCTCTTTTTTGTGGCAGCAAAGAATTGGAAATTGAGGGGATGTCCATCTATTGGGAAATGGCTGAAGAAGTTGTGGTTTATGATTGTGATGGAATACTATTGTGCTCTAAGAAATGACGAGCAGGATGCTTTCAGAAAAACCTGGAAAGACTTAGATGAACTGATGAAAAGTGAAGTGTGCAGAAGCAGGAGAACATTGTACATGGCAAGAGCAATATTGTATGATAATCAACTGTGAATGGCTTAGCTGTTCTTAGCAATACAAAGATCTAAGACAGTGTTGAAGGACTTGCTATGAAGAATGCTATCCACCTCCAGAGAAAGAACTGGTAGAGTCTGAATGCAGATTGAATATACTACTCTTTTACTTTAAAAAAATTTTTTTTTAATTTTTTGCTTTTTGGAGGGGGAAGGCAGGGCAACTGGGGGCAAGTGACTTGCTCAAGGTCACACATAGTGTTAAGTGTCTGAGGCCAGACTTGAACTCAGGTCCTCTGGACTCCAGGGCCAGTGCTCTATTCACTGTAACACCTAGCTTCCCCTTACTTTATTTTTCTGTGTTTTTTTTTTTTAGTCTGTGTTTTCTTTTACAACATGACTAATATGGAAATATGTTTTGCATTCCTGCACATGTTTATCCTATATCAAATTACTTGCCATCTCAGGGAGGGACAAAGAGAGAGAGAATTTGAGACACAAAATTTAAAAACAAAACCCAAATGTTTAAAAATGTTTTTGCATGTAATTGTAAAAAATAAAATATTTTAAAAATTAAGAAACTCAATGCCAAAAAGTTTTACTGCTGTGAAATGTCTGATTTTTTAAATATAGCTCTAGGAAGATTATTACTAATAAACGTTGCTGATAATGCCAACTATTAATAAAGTAAATTGATTCATAAGTTATAATATGTCTCTAACAATTCTCTTTTCAGCATCACCAAAAGAGACAGGTTGAAATCTAAAGCTAGTTATTTTGAGCCCTGGGCATGGGGTCAGGAGACCTAGGCTCTTTTGTCCCTCATCAAGTTTTTAAAATCTCACAACTTTATAGCTAATTTGGGTAGGTAGATACATACATACTATATGTGTGTGTGTATATGTACACACACATACATATATACATACACATATACTTGTGTCTAATAGTGGCCATTTCTAGGGCAGGGTGTAGGAGGGAAGAAAAAAAGGAAAAATTACATGTTAATTTTGTTGTATATTTAAAAGAAATAGCAAGTTGTACATAGTAGATTCACAGTTTCATATGTGCAAACATTTTTTATTATGACACTATGTTATGGAAATGCTTGTTTTGTTTCAGAAATTAAAAATAAGATAATTTTTAAAAAATCTGACAACTTGTATAATGTAGCCATTTTGTGGTCTACTGTTTAACTCGGAGTTAGTATAACTCATTCATGCAATAAACTGAAAAGAATCATGCTATCAAGTTTTGCAGCCCCTTATTTGAACAGAAAGAAAGGCTAGAAGTGCCTGGCCTGATCCAGCGGTGATACGATGTTTCAATCAAGTCCAAAGCTCCAGTAGCATCTCAGACCAGGTCTGTCCAGACTCTGGACTCCAAAGGCTGCTTGGAGCTCCCTCTGCAGAGTTCCTGGTTCATTTTAGAGAACATTCCCTTCCTAACTGCCTTTGGTGAGGCTCAGAAGAGAAAGCAGGTTAAGATGACTGACATCACACTGTACCACCACCACTGCCTTTGGTGGCAGAGCAGACATTCCTTTGGTGCCTCCCCCCTGGACCTCACAGAACATCTAGTCCCATCTTATTATTTGAAGATTAAGAAACTCGGGCTGGGGTAGGTTAAATGACTCATTTAAGGGAGTGAGCATCAGAAGTGGTATTTAAAGCCAGGTCTGCTGACTCCAAAGCCAGTACTCTTTTTTTTTTTAATGGAATGACTTATTTTTATATTTTCTTTTTTTGTTACTACTTAATAAGGAATTTCCTTTTGAAGAGGCAGCAGGACATTTTATCTATCTCAGATGAAGGTCCAGTGTTGTCTGACCAGACTCTTTTAGCAGCTCTCTGCTTCTGGATGATACCCAAGTGGAGAACACCCTACTGTGACACCATCTTTTACCTGAATTAAACTTTTAAACAAAGGAACAAATTTTGACCTATTGTATCAAAATAGTCATATAGTAACAGCAAGGCTCGCAGTGTACTAGCAAAAGGTGCCCAATGACGTGTGAAGGACTGGCCGGTTTGGTTATTTTGTTTCGCTTTTAACTTTAATGCTATGTGATGTATTTAAGCCCTTCTTTAAATAAAACTGTTTTTTTATATACAAACAAACAAAACCCAACCTGTTTGTCTTTAACTAGTTGATAATTTTCTGAGTAACCTCGGACAAATCATCTGACCTATCTGAGGCTCTGTAAAATGGAGGGGCTGGCCTAGTTGATCCCTAATGTCCCCCCTAGTTCTAACATTGCATGATTGGGCTGCCAGCAAAGAGCACCCTGGGCAAGATTTTCTTCAAGTAGACAATTCCATAAAAGAATTGTATGGAGAGACTGCAAGTGGAAGTTACTGGTCCCTTTTGCCATCTAGTGGCTAATTTGGGTAACTACAACATTATGGTTTCCTAAATTGACAGTTTAGGTCATGAGAACAATTTTATAAAATTCTCAGAAAATGCAACCACAACATTTTGACTTACAAATTGATTGCAATGAAGTTTGAGGGAATGAAAAAATAGTTATTATAAAATAATTCATGCTATATATATGTATACATATATATATATATATATTCACAGAAGCCCTTTTCACTTTTTACCCAGTATGATTGCCACATGATGGATTATTAATGTCCTTAGGGCCTAAGCTCCAAAATGTCATTTCCGCATGACATCCCTTTCAGTGATGTTTGAATAATTTCTTACCAACTAGAACTTTATCATGATTCTTCTCCATGATATTATAAGAATAATTCAAATTTATTCAGCAGTTTCTGGTTTACAAAAAATTTTCCTTAGAATAGCCCTGTTGGGGTATCTAGTACAACTATTATCTCTATTTTATAGATGAGGAAAGGCTCAGAGAGATCAACTATTACTTGACCATAGTTACATAGTTTATGTTAAATCCAGTATACTCCTTCAGGTCTTCTGATTAGAAGTCTGCTTTGTATAATGTCAGTGTCTAGACTTGAACTCAGATCTTCCTGATTCCAATTCTAATCCCTAATTCTTCCTGGTTCTCTACCCACCCCATCAAACTCCCTCTCCTTTTTGTCACTGCACCAGCCCATCATTTCAGTGTTTGATTTGGTGCTATATGACTATAACATCACAGATAAGGAGCTAAAAGGACCTCACATGCCATCTGGCCCATCTTATTATTTGAGAAACTGGGGCTGGGGTAGGTTAAAGGACTCATTTAAGGAAGTGAGCATCAGACGAGGTATTTAAAGCCAAGTCCACTGACACCAAAGCCAGTACTCTTTTTTTAATGGAATGACTTATTTTTATATTTTGGTTTTTTGTTACAACTTAATAAACATCAGCAAGAATGTTTCAACATATAAAGAACAGATAACAAATGGTAGTCAGTGGCAGAAACAGGATGCAAATCCAAGGCTTCTCATGCCAAGACCAGAGTTCTTCCCACTCAACACACTGCACTTGCCTTGAAAATTAATTGATAAGAGAATTAAGTCTCCTGCCTCACTTCAAGTTTTAAAAAACCTAAACTTGTGTTTCTCCAAATGATAATTTCTTCAATGTATTTCTCTAAGTCTAGTGTCGGGAGGAAATGAATGAATACTGAAGTGGTAATAAGTGACAATTCATATAATCTGTTAGATTTTGGAGGTTGTTTTATTTTAAAAGGAAACCTAATAACTCAGGAGGAACAAAACACTATTTATATCAGACAAGAAGACAGAATGAAGTAAAAACCTTCAGACTATATGAGGGGGTTAGGTGGGAGGCAGGTGAAGGGATTCCTCATGTCCCCAAAATCATGCCATTTTCTTCCCTCCACTCCACATGGCAATTATGGCCCCTGTCTGAGTAGTTCCCTTGCCACGTGTGAGAAGGATGGCTCTTAGCACAGTGGCTGGCACATAGTAAGCACTTAATAAATACTTAATGATTGAACACTATTACAATGGTCCTCATCCATCATTTCAATGTGATTTATCTTTAGGCCAATAAGAACCAGAAGGTGCTATCTCAGCAAGAACGAGTTCTCATTGGATAGAGAGCTGGAAGAGATAGTAGAAATCATCTAATCAGGGGTTCTTAATATTTTTTGTGCATGATTTTTTGGGGGCAATCTGTCAAAACCTTCAGAATAATGTTTTTGAATGCACAAAATAAAAGATAGCAAAAGGAACTACTTCTATTGAAACACAGTTCTCAAAATATTTAAAACAGATTCCCAAATACTAGGATAAGAGTGCTGGGTTCTAATCCAATCCCATCATTTTACATATGAAGTAAAGGAGGTCCAGGGAACTAAAGTGGCTTGCCAAGGGTCATATAACTAACCAGTAGCCGAGCAAAGATTGGAAACGAGGTTATATGATGCCACATCTGATACTCTTTTCATTGAATTGAATATATGATACAGAATCATCACTGAGCTGGCAGGACCTTAGCGGTCCTCTGGTCTAACCCCTTATGAATCCTGTCTACAAACTTGTTGGCAAGATATCAATAGTTCTGTGTTTAAATACTTTCAGCAACAGGGAGCTCACTAGTCCATTGCATTTTTAAGGCAGCTCTATATGTGTGGAAGTTGTTGGGTTTTTTTTGTTTTTGTTTTTGTTTTTTGTCCTTTTGGAGCAGGGAAGGCAGGACAATTGGGGTTATGTGACTTGCCTAAGGTCACACAGCTAGTAAATGTTAAGTGTCTGAGGCTAGATTTGAACTCAGGTCCTCCTGACTCCAGGGCTGGTGCTCTATTAACTAAAACTAGCTACCCCATTTTGGCTTTTTGTTGCTTTTAAAAAACACATTTTTGACTCAGAATCTATCTCTCAATAACCTGTATTCTCTAAAGCAGGGATTCTTAACCTTTTTTTGAGCCATGGACTGTTTTGGCAATCTAGAAAAACCTATGGACCCCTTCTTAGAAATAATGTTTTTAAATTCACAAAATGAAATATCTAAGATTGCAAAGGAAACCAATTATATTGAAATATAGTTATCAAAATGTTGTTTTTCAGTCATTTCAGCCAGATGGGGAAACTGAGGCAAACAGGGTTAAGTGACTTGCCCAGGGTCACACAGCTAGTAAGTATCTTAGGCCAGATTTGAACTCCAGGAAGATGGGTCTTCCTGACTCCAAGCCCAGTACTCTATCCTCTGTGTCATGTAACTGCCTAGTTATAAAAAAAAAAAAAATAAATTCACAAACTCCTCAGTCAAAAACCTCTGGTCTAGAGAGAAGCAAAGCATTCTTTTCCTTCTTACAAACGGCAATTCTTTCAAACACTTTAAGACAACTATCATGCATCTCTCCTCATTCCCCCTCTTCGTCCCATTCCCAGGCAACTCAGTCCCAATTCCTTAAACAGAACCTTCCATGGCATGGTTACAGCATTCAGCATTGGGTTCAATTAAGACCGACAAAATAAACCAATTTCTTTTGGATCACAGCTGTTGGTCTATTTAAGCTTTTCTTAAATGCATTTTTCTTCAAAATAGGTTCTCTAGTAAAGTATTTATTCAAAAGCAACTTTCAATGAATCCACTGCTGGGTAGGTTAACTCTTACTTTAAATCACTGATTTCAGAGCTGATAAGAAAATGCACAAATGGGAGGCTTTTAAAACAGTGCTTTGAACCCAACATATGCTTAACAAACATTTGTATTGAATTAAAGGAAAATCTTCAATGAAACCAAGTTTCAGCTTTAATAGTTGGTTCCAGCTAAGCTAAAATCTTAGAAACGAGGGTTCTTTGGAGAACTCATTGAAGTCACTTCACATAAAACTGGGTGAACAGAAAGAGAGAGGCATACAGAGAGACAGAGACAGAGACAGAGACAGAGAGAGACAGAGACAGAGAGAGACAGACAGAGAGACAGAGACAGACAGAATGAGAAAAAGAGAGAGAAAGACAAAGAGAGAGACAGAGAGAGAGAGACAAAGAGACAGAGAGAAAGAGGGAGAGGGAGAGACAGAAAGAGACAAAGAGACAGACAGAGACAGAGACAGAGAGAGAGAGAGAGAGAGAGAGAGAGAGAGAGAGAGAGAGAGAGTGCTCCATGGAGTTCTCTGATGGCCAGAATATGTCCCCTTAGTTTTGTTTATTAGAGGAAGACACGGAACTAACGACCTGAGTCTAAACAGGGTGGGACAGGGGGAAAGTCTGCCAACTAATTTTTGCATGTAACCAGTGCTGGGGAAGTTTCTCCTCACTTTCTTAAATTGAATTACATTCCCCAGGGAGAACTTGGAGAAGGACAATTCCACCCAATCCCTCTCTCCTTCCTGCAATTCCTGGAGTCCTTATTTTCCTTCAGTTTCCGCTCCTATGCCACCTCTTCTCAGAAGCCTTCCTTGATGATGGTTGTTAGTGTTACGCCTTTCTCATTGTTGTTCAGTCATGTCTGACTCTGTGGACCATAGCACGCCAATATTGTCCAAGGGGGTTTTCTTCACAAAGATACTGGAGTGGTTTGCCATTTCCTTCTCCACTGGGTTAAGGCAAACAGAGGTTAAGTGACTTGCCCAAGGTCATACAGCTAGTAAGTGTCTGAGGCTGGGTTTGAACTCAGAAAGAAGTCTTCCTGACTCCAAGCCTGGAGCTCTATCCACTGAGACATCTAGCTGAAGAAAGATTTTTAAAAAATTGAGAACCTTACAGATTAATGGAAGGGCCTTGCAAACAGCTACATCCCAACATGCTATAGACAGACTAAATTAGACAGGAGTCACTGGCATTAAAGGGAATCAGAAAAAGCCTCTTTTTGCCACTTAACTTTCTTCTTCCCTCAGCAGTTTGATCTACTGTGAGTAACTGGGAAACCCATCTTACTTTTGAGGCAGCAGTAGGGTAACTGCCTCTCCCCCTCACAGTACTTGTGTAAAACCAGCATAGTTTTTGGGCTATAAAGTCATTACACCTTTAATTTCCACTCTCTTACAATACCCTTCCTAAACTCAATACATAGAAGGGAATTACTTCATCAGCTTTTCGGGTTGTACTTAGTGACTTGACATCACCTTCGGCAGTCTCCTTAAGCTAGAAGAAATACTCAAGTATTCCTGTATTCTAATAGATGCACTTTCCATTTTTAACTCATGTGGCATGCCCAATGTGGGTCCTCCGAGGTTCTCTAGGATCATTGTCTCTCTGTGGCCAACACTTGGCATTCTTGCAGCATAAGCCAGCCTGAGTTCAAATTTCTCCTAAGGCAGCAGTATGTCCTGAGAATAATGACAGACAGTTACTATAGGTAAAGGGTTCTGAATTTCTTTTGTGTTGTGGATTCCTTTTGTGTTGTGGATTCCTTTTGTAGTCTTATGAAGCTTATGGACTTTCCACTTATAATGTTTTTAATTCTATAAAATAAAGGAAATAAATTAATGTTTTTGTTAGTCATTTTTTGAGTCATGTCTTACACTTTGTGACCCTATTTGGGGTTTTCTTGGCAAAGATACTGAACATTTTGCCATTTCCTCCTTTAGTTCACTTTACAGATTGGAAACTGAAACAAACAGGGTGAAGTGACTTGCCCAGGGTCACACAGGTAGTATGTGTCTGACAACAGATTTAAACTCAGGAAGATGAGCCTTCCTGACTCCAGATCTGGCACTCAGTCCACTGAGCCACCTATTTGCCCATAAATCAATTATATTGAAATACAATTTTCAAAATATATAAAAAAGAAAAAAAATTCACAGACTTGGGAATAAAAAGCTTTGCTATAGGGGATCCACTCATAGTACAGATAGTTGTAATATACGATTCAGTGATTACCTAGTGACCTGTTCATAATTCTGGTGACATGGTCATGTTCTGAGGCAGCTAGCTGGTATAGGAGATAGAGTGCTGGACATATAGACAGGAAGACCAGAGTTCAAATGTACTATCAGATACTTAGGAGCTGTATGACCCTGAGCCAGTTACTTCTGTCTGCCTTTTCCTTGTCTGCAAAATAGGGATAATAAGAGAACCTGCCTTTCAGGGTTGTTGTGGGGATAAACTGAGATAATTGTAAAGTGCCCTGCAAACCTGAAAAGGGCTGTCTAAATGCTTGCTACTATTACTGTTATTGCAAGGGGAATGTTTCTACTCTAATAGTTGTAACATATCTAATAGAGCTTTTCTTGCTATTTTTGGTAACCGCAGCACTTTGCACAGTGCCTGGCACGTTGAAATCAATAAATGCTTGATGATTGGTTAATTCCTTCTCCAAGAGAGGGCAGTGTCTGTATCTGATGTAAGGAATTATGGTCATGCACAGTATTCCCCTTTCCCTGACTACCTCTCTAGGAAATTTGGAAGGCTTTACTGCCTCAGAAAACAGATAGGAAAACATGGAACTCCTGAAAAATGATTTTTTACACATAGTCTTGAAACTTTTAGATGACAGTCCACACTGGGTAAAAAAAAATACAAAACCTTCTCATTTGTAAACACTGGGTCTCACTGTTATTAATCAATATTGAGCTGCAAATCTATCAAATTTCTGGCATCTGTAACATTGCTGGCCCAAAACCCCAAAACAGCACAAAACCGAAAAACCAAAATCCCAACAACAAAACCCCAACAACTTCCAGGTTGGCATCTCTGTGCTGAACACTTGTGCCAGGTACTAAAGTAGTAGGTCCTTCAGGGCTTAGTCACAATTCTCATTTCCATCAATCTCAAGATATCAAGGCATCCCAGTCACACTGCTCTTTTTCTCTGTGATACTTAGTGAAGCATTCATACATGATCTAGTAGGTACCTCTATCTGCCTTCTCAGGATGAGTGCCAACTGTCTATAGAGAGACTGTGTGAAGTGTGCTAACAAATATTTAACAACTGGGTCTCCAGAAAAAAAAGTACACTGGACATATGTTTAAGTTTAATTAGCATTATTAACATTTCATCCATCGCTCTAAGTCTAAACAATCAACAAAAGAATAAATCAAGTCCTGATTAGTAGAATTTGCCCTGAGATACAAATGATCAGCTGAAATTTCAACAAACTGAAAATTCAACAAACAGCTATCCTGTACAGGTTCAAGCCAGCTGCAGCACACCCTATATGTAGCCCATGTTTTTAATGGATGCTGAACAAAACTGATGCTTGTCAGTGGATAATTTCAATATCCCCCTCCCAGATTTAACACCTTTCATAGCTTTTTCTCAAGTTCTTGCCAACCCAAATGCAATGAGCTCTTTCAGTTCATAGATATAGCAGGAGGTGTTGGGCTTAGCATCAGGACAGATACATCTGAGCCGTGCCTCAGACACTTATTAGCAGTGTAACCCTGGGCAAAAACCTAATCTCTCTCTGCCTCAATTTCCCCATCTGTAAGATGAGGATGATAATAACCCCCAACTCACAGGGTCACCGTGAGGATTAAACACAGTGCTTTGCCAACATTAAAGCTCTATCATTATTATTATGTTATCTGCCAATTTCCCTATGAACCATTGAAAACTGGCTGGTGCCCTAGGAGCACTTTTGGTAGGCATCAAATTGGTTGTTTAGGGACTAAGGCTCTTTTAATTTCTCCCTAATTATTTTATGTATATTGAAGACTCTCTATGCAAAGCAACTGGGTGTGATTATTTAAATCATCCAAGGCAGTCAACAAATCCTGGCTAGTAGCCAACTCCTCCATCTAAAGTAGAAGGGGCTGGGTTGCTCTAAGGAAGGGGAGCCTGGCTTCTCTAAATCCTCCAAGGATGCCTTGCCTCCTGGAATACCATTCATTTTGGGGGGGAGAGGAAGGGGAGAAGAAAATAGAGCGATACAGGCTTCTGGGAATGTGGGAGCAGGGACACTCCCAGCCCTTGTTCTGCATAAGCCACGTGCAAATTGTCAATACATCTGTTCTTTCTCAAAACACTTATCTGTGCAAAAGAAAGGGTCCTGAAGAATTTAAAACATTTAAAAAATAATTCTATATAAACTTAAGTGCCCTGAATGTAAAAGCTTATTAAGTGGACCACATACCAAAATATATTTTTAACAAAATCATTTTAGAAAATAGCAAGGGAAAAAGAAAAAATGACAGAATTTTCAACTTGCCTTTCTCCCCTCCCCTCCCCCACTTATCCCAGCCTTTTCTTTTAATTACTATATCTTAAAAAGTTTGCTTTAAAGTGTAGTCCTAAGGGGTGTTACAAAAGAAATTGAGTGGACGTCATGAACAAGACTGGCCTCGATTTTCATTTTTCAGAACACCCGATTCATGCACAATGAGTACATTTCCCATGAGAATAATTTGTTCTGGTTGTCAAAACAAACCAGTGAGACCTTTGAAATGGTCTGTCTTAGCTGAGAAGCTCTCTCTCTCTCTCCCCCTCCTCCCTCTTTCTCTCTCTCCCTCTCTCTCTCTCTCTTTCCCTCCCTCCTTCTCTCTTTCTTTCCCTCCCTCCCTCCTCATACTCCTCCCTTCCTCCGTCCCTCTCCCTCTCTCTCTCTCTCCCTCCCTCCTTCTGTCTCTCTCTCCCCCTCTCTCCCCCTCTCTCCTTCTTTCTTTCTCTCCCTCCCTCTCTGCTCATGCCCCTCCCTCTCTCTCCTTCTCTCTCTCTCTCTCTCCCTCTCTCTCTCTCTCCCTCCCTCCTTCTGTCTCTCTCTCCCCCTCTCTCCCCCTCTCTCCTTCTTTCTTTCTCTCCCTCCCTTTCTGCTCATGCCCCTCCCTCTCTCTCCTTCTCTCTCTCTCTCTCTCTCTCTCTCTCTCTCTCTCCCTTCTGGCTGCTTATCTGGCTTTCTCCTTCTCTCCCTGGATCTATTTCTGTCTTTTTCTTTTTCTCTCTTTGTGCAGATCTGCACTTCATCAATTTCACATTTTACTTTTTCATGCTTTTCACACTTCACTTTTTTGTTTGTTTCTGTCAAATGAGAGTTGAAGCACTAGCTGTCCACGAGGAGACAGTTAAAATCTTTGATGTCTGATATTCTTTTTTTCTACCCCATAAAAATTATTCATTTCCACTGAAGCTCAGCAATAGATAACTCTTTTGATCATGGACTATATTGCCTTCTATTCACACTTGCTCTGTTTTCAGGAAAAGACAAATGGACAGCTATAGACATCTATGAAAACCACATTGTCTTGATCACAAATGTTCTTACTTGCCTTTCCATCCAACAAACTTATCTTGTTGCTCAAACTTAAGAAATGAAGAAAAAAATATTGGTATTATTTTTACTGTTAACTGGATATCTTGGAAATTCCACATTCATTACCTATGTTTTAGAATTTAAAAAGTTCTTTAAACTATAAAGACCTCTTTAATCTTTAAACTTAATAGTCCTTCACAAAACCAGAAAGTCAAGATAAATGTTAACATTTCTCCCCCACTTAGTTTGCCTATTTAGCAATTGTTTTGAAACCTTATAACCTGGACAATTAAAATCTTTAATTTTCTTTCATTATTTATCTAAATGGTTTCACAAAGCATGGTTGACAACTTACAGTTTTCTGGGGGATAACTGCATGCTAGTAACAGCTCCTGTTCCACCATGGTGACTTCACTGGGTTTGAAGAAGAATGTAATCCTTCAAAAGGCACCCCCCCAAAAAACCCAATTGAAAAAGTTAAGCTCTCTCTCCTAAACCTCTGAACTTGCCTCAGATATCTTGCCTCCATCAGCTTCCAAATTATAATGTAATATTATTTTCCTCCAGGGAAACCTGTGAAACAGGTCTGTGAGTGGCATTTAATGTGTCAGAGATTTAATTGATTCCTTCCAATGAACAGCCACCCTTTAATGACAGCATTGCCCAGGACAATTTTTAAAGGAGTAGTTACACAACGCGTAATTTGTTGTTATAGAGCGAGAAGGCCAGAGGATTTCACAATGGAAGAAATATTTTTCAAGTCCATGCAAATTTCTTTCTGGTGAAGAGTTTTCTCCTGACAAGAATGCAATCCCCTCCACTATGAGAACAGTTAGAATTGAAATCATAACAGGGCTAAACCCAGAGTGGGAAACCTGCGGCCTCAAGGACACATGTGACCCTCTACGTCCTCAAGTGCACCCCTTGGACTGAATCCAAACTTCGCAGAACAAATCCCCTTAATAAAAGAATTTGTTTGGGAAAACTTGGACTCAGTTACAAGGCTTCATTCACCCAAGAACCTAAAAGGCCGCATGTGACCTGGAGGTTGCAGGTTCCCCACCCCTGGGCTAACTTCTTCAACTGTGTACTGTCGGTCCTTCACCCCTCAGTTAAAAGGCCTCCTATTGTGGCTCAGAAGAGAAGTAACTCATTATGGCTACTTAGTCCTCAAAACAGTTTCCCTTCCTCACTTCCAATGGACACTGTACTGGGGTTGACCAGGGTAAAAAAAAGAAAGACAGACTGGCCACAAGAGGAGTTTTAGGATCCCCACTGTGGATAGCACCCCTGAATCTTTCAAAGGGGAGCTCTGCACCAGAAAGAAGCCCCCAACCACAGAGTGGATGCACTAACCCAATGGGCCAATCCAAGAATGATGTTGAAGCTCCCTCTATGGTAGAAGGCAAAGAATCAATGGCCGGCAGCCAAAATCATAGGCAAGCCAGTGTTTGCGGCATGTGGCAACAGGAGATCAAGGGGAGTGAGCAGGATGCTATACAGAAATGTCTAATCCAAGGGAACATGCAGAAGAGGAAGCCAAGTGCAAGCTAGGTTGAGGAGGGCAGAATGCTGAGAGAAGCAGACGTGCCAGATGGGGACAGGCCGATGAGAAAACCAGGCCAGAGAAGCCAGGAAATGAAACCACAAAAAAGTACATGGAATTCCAGTCATGATGGAAACAAACCAAGCAGCCCCTCAACCTCCTCTTCATTTATGCAGGGGCCACGTCTAACTTTGCATCTCAACAGAGAAAACAATGGGAAAGCAGAGACCTGACACCTACCTGTGTGATGCTGTTTGAAAAGATGTCTGTCAATGATAGCCTTCCTTTGGGAATTGAACCAAATCATCTATCTGCAGCCCAGATTCTAATCCACCCAACAAGTATTTATTAAGTGCGTCCTGTGTGTAAGGCTCTGTGCTTGGTACAGTGGTTACAAAAATAAAGTATTGTGTGGTCTCTGATTTTGAGCAGCTTGCCGACAAATGCAGGGATATGGCATGTGTACAAATGAGTATGATAGCAGTTCTGGTTTCTATGGTGGTGTAATAGATCTCCAAAAAGATCTAAAAAGGGCATCAGATCTTCATTCCATTTCTGTTTTATAAACAAGCTTAGGGTGTGCAATGGATAAAGTGCCAGGTCTGACGTCATGAAAACTCATTTTTGTGAGTTCAAATCTGGCCTCAGACACTTACTATCTGTGTCACGCTGGCCATGTCACTTCACCCTGTTTGCCTCAGTTTCCTCATCTGTAAAATGATCTGGAGAAGGAAATGGCAAACTGTTCCCAGTATCTTTGCCAAGAAAACCCCAAATGGGCTCATGAAGAATTGAACATAACTTAAACAACTCAACAACAAACTATCCCATTTACTTCACAATTATGATTGTCAATTCAGTATTTCTTTGCATCATATTCTCTCATGCCTTTTCTTTTCTTTCCTCTTCCCCATTTTACAAAGAAGAAGGGTTATAATTGGAGGAATCTATTTCCACTCCCTTGTTTCTTCTCTCCTTCCCTTGCTCTGACACTTATCACTAGTTTCTATCCTTTCTTTCTCTCTCTTTCTTTCTCTTCCTTCCTTACTTTCCAATTCTCATCAAAAGTTGAACTTTGTTTTGAGTATGATTATTTTCTCCCTGACTCTGCTTTCCATCTCATATCCCTCTCTGTCCTTTCTCTGTCCCTGGCTGTTTCTCTGTTGAGTTCAAGGTACACACCAAATTCTTCATGTATATGCATTTACCCTTTTTTTCTGGTTCAGAAAATAATGAGGTTCACAAGAAGAGACCCTCTCTGAAACCCACTATGTTTGCATGCTCTTCTCAAAATGTACCCCATTTCTCTTCTTCCTCATCTCTTTCCTAGTGTATACCTTTCCCTTCCTTTTTATTTCATATCTTAAGACCATCAAAAAAGAACAAATCCACTCCAAGGCCCTCCATTTGTCTTATTAAATGTTTCTCTGACCCTTGAGGGGCAACTAGGTGGTACAATGGACAGAGCACTAGACCTGGAGTCAAGAAGACCTGAGTTCAAATATGTCCTCAGACACTCACTAGCTGGTGTGACCTTGGGCAAGCCCCCTACACCCTGTTTGCCTCAATTTACTCATCTGTAAAATAAACTGGAGAAGGAAGTGGCAAAACCACTCTGGTATCTTTGCCAAGAAAACCCCAAATAGGATCACGAAGAGTTGGGCATTACTGAACAAGGGAGTAGGTAGGAGGATTCTGAAGGGACACTTGTGTCTTCTCTCCCTATTAGAATGTAAGTACCTCATCATCTTACATCCCCTTCTAATTGCTTTCATGTGGTTTACCTTTCTAGGTTTCTTTTGACTATTGTGACTGTGTTTCAAAGTTTCTACTTAGTTCTCTTTAACTTTTCATTAGGAATATTTCAATCAGGAGTGCCTGCTATTCCATTAAGTTTTTACCCCCCATGTAGGATTAGACTCAGTTTTTTTGAAGTTGTTCTTGGTTATAGTCCTTTGCCTTTTGTCTTATAAAATGTCAAATCCTAAGATTTCCTCTCCTCTATATCAGTAGTGGCCCCATCTTGTATGATCCTGACTGTGGATGATACTTTGTTTCTGGCTCCTTATAGTATTTTTATGTCAACCTGGAGTCTCTAGATGTTGTCTATGACATTTCTAGGAGTTATCGCTTTAGAGTTTCCTTCAGGCAAATTCTTCCTCATTTCTCAATAGATACAGAAGGTTGTTTTTGTTTTGTTTTTACAAAATAACACATCCATTTCTATTAAAAAAAAAAACAACTAAAAAGCACAGGAGTAGAAAGATCTTTCCTTTAAGGCACCAAAGTTCAAATGGAGAGAAACAACAGGGACGACAAACTATTAGTACTGATAAGGGGAGGAGCGGAACAGATTACAAGAAGGACCAGACTTGGTGTGCAGCCCCCATTACCCTCCATTTGCAGCACATAGTGCATAGCAGAGACATTTTGAATGAGGAACCATAACATAGTTTTTGTATTATGGCCAAAGATCCAGGGTCCCTCTGTGCTCAAAGTTATATAGTTTTAGAAAGAGTCAAGTGGCACCTAAATGAGTCTGCTCCATTCTAGATAGGGGAAGAGAGTTGGGACCAGTGACACGATGGCATTTTCTCAATTGCCTAATAAGGAGTGAGGAATGGAAAGCAGGGACACAGAGAAATTAACTCTAACTTTGCTATCCAGCAAGAAGATGGAATGTTTACATTGTGTGTGTGTGTGTGTGGTCTTTGGTTCATACATACATCTTCAGGGGTCAGAGGCTGTACCAGTCAAACCAGTTTTCACATAAGTTGAAGGAATAGTTTTTATTTTTTTTTTAATTTTATTATAGTTTGCATCATTCATTTCCACAAGATTTTGAGTAACATATTTTCTCCCCCTCTTCCCCCTACCC
>CM053590.1:172185758-172202382 GCA_028646515.1 Pseudochirops corinnae | reverse complement strand
CCAGATTCCAGGTTCTTTCTCCTCCTCCCTCACCACCCATGCCCACTGGAAAGACAAGCAATTAAATACAAGCTGAACATGTGAAATTATGCAGAGCCTCTCCATAGTGAGCACACTGTGAGCGTCTGGTTAAATGTTCTGAAGGAATAGTTTTTAAAAAGTAATGGCATATAAATGTAATGGAATAGTTTTACACCAAAAGAAATGATGAAAGCAATGGAGTCAGAAAAACTTGGGAAGACTTCTCAGAATTGAAGCAAGTGAAGTAATTTCTACAATGACTACAACATCGTAAAGAAAAACAACTTTGAAAGTCTTAAGAGCTATGGACAAAACAATGACCAATCCTGGCTCCAGAGGACTGAAGTCTGTGACATACTACCTGACAGAAAGACAGATGACTCAAGGGGAAGAATGAAGCATCCATTTTTGAACACAATCAATATGTGGATTTGTTGTTCTTAGTTACAAGAGAGATTTTTTTACTTAATGGGGTAGATTTTGGGAAAAGAGGAATGGTAGTGACTTGGGGGAAAGGGAAAAAAGAAAAAAAAAGAGGACCACTAAAGCACTTTTTTAAAATGCATAGAAGAAAAGTGAAGGAAGTTCAGAGGAAGACACAGATAAGCAAGATAGCTTTTATCTAATGTGTTAAATTTATTATAAGGGGGTATATAATAGATATTCATAGATTCATATCCAATCCTCTTCTTCTGTTCTTTTATATTGAATTTTCATGTTCATTGGTATTGGTCAAGTTCAGAATAGTGAAAATTAGGGGTGGCTAGGTGGAACAATGAATAGAGCACTGGCTCTGGAGTCAGAAGGACCCGAGTTCAAATGTGGCTTTAGACACAGCACAAAAAACTAGGCGTGTGACCTTGGGCAAGTCACTTAACCCCAATTGCCCGACCTTCCCCCTCCAGAAAAAGCAAAAAACAAAAATAAAACAAAAAAAAATAATATCAAAAATTAGATTAACAGAAACAAATAAATAGAAAGTAGAATGTTATAGAACGAAGGAAAGCTCTAGCCATGCAAAGTGTTCTAGGACACTTTGGTTAGGGAGCGTTGTTGTTGTTGAGGTCTGACTCTTCCTGACCCTATTTGAGGTTTACTTGAAGAAACTGAAGTGGTTCACCATTTCCTTGTTCAGCTCATTTTACAGATGAGGAACTGAAGCAAACAGAGTTAAGTGACTTGCCCAGAGTCACACAGCTAGCAAGTGTCTGAGGCCACATTTGAACTCAGGAGGATGAGTCATTCTGACTTCAGGTCTGGCACTCCATCCACTGTGCCACCTACCTGCCCTAGGGATGGTTACTTTTACCTGAATAGGTTTATTGTAAGAGGTGGTGAATTTTCCGGCCCATGAAAGAGGAAGTGGATCTCAAAAGACAAGAACCACAGCATCCTTTAGCCTTCCCACAAACCAATACAAGATCAATATTTACTCTCAAACCTGACTCCTTGCCTCAACCTCCTCTCTCTCCCACTGTCTCTCTGGCTCTGATTCCCAGCTTCCTGTGAGCTCTATTTCCCTGCAACAAACTCCTCCCACCACAGGCTCCATGTGACCACATTCAGCCTATTGGGGGCAGAATTTATCTTCACAGCAGGGAAGCTTCCTGTGGACTCTGCTTCTCTTCAGCAAATTTCCTCCATCACAGGCTCCATGTGATTACATTCAGCCTATCAGGGAGCAGAGTTTACTTTCAAAGCAGGGGAGGTCTTCAAACTCCCCCTAGGTCTATTAAGGGGCAGAGAAGGCCCTCAAATTCCCATTCCCATTACAAGTATTGGCCCTGGAGTCAAGAGGACCAGAGTTCAAATCCAGCCTCAGACACTTAACACTTACTAGCCATGTGACCTTGGGCAAGTCACTTAACCCCAATTGCCCTGCCTTCTCCCCTCCAAAAGAGCCAAAAAAAAGGCAATTCCTGCCCTTGAAGAGCTCATGATCTGATGGGGGTGGGGGAGGAGATAACATGCAAGCAAATACATACAAAGCAAGCTACATGCAGGATAAATAACAAAAGAAAAACCCTAGAATTAAGTGGGTTGGGGAACGCTTCCTGTACAAGATGGGATTTTAATCGGGACTTAAAGAAAGTCAGGGAGGTCTATGCAATATTAACTTTAATCTCTATGACAAGGGATACTTTTTCCCAGAGTTTATTCAGATTTATTTCCATTCAAAAAATTTTATGAAATGTGTTCTATGTGCAAATCATGCGATGGAATTCTATTGTGCTATAAAAAAAGAGGAAACGGATGCTGTTGGGAAAATGGCGCCAATGGATTTGTTTGACCAAGGCTTGCTGCAAACCTTCAATTTGAAAAAAAAAATGCAATATCTGTGAAATGACATAAAAGCGAAATGCAACAAAGGCAGGCTTTTTCTCTAAGTGCTATGGGGTTCAGGAGAGGGAGAGATCCTTGTGGGCTGAAGCAGTCCAGAAAGCCTTCATGGAAGAGGAGGAATGTGAGCTGGGCCTTATAGTACTTGAATCAAATGAGAAGAAATCTACTATAAACTGGCTGTAACATATGGTGGGGAATGAAGATTTTTTCATTTCTTGTAGGACAATAGGATTGAGAAGTGACAGAGGATAACTCGATTAACCTTTTATTTTTTTATTTTATTGTATTTTTTTTGCTTTTTGGAGGTGGGACAGCAGGACAGTTGGGGTTAAGTGACTTGCCCAAGGTCACACAGCTAGTAAGTGTGTCAAGTGTCTGAGGACAGATTTGAATTCAGGTCCTCCTGACTCCAGGGCCCGTGCTCTATTCACTGTGCCAACTAGCCACCCCTAATCAACCTTTTAAAATATGAGAACTATCGGTAGGGATTATACCTGTGACTTCATCGGCAATGGGAACTCCCAAGTAAGGAAAATCCATCTTCCAATGCAGGTTGGCACCTTCTCTGCAACTTAGAATCTTAGAGAATTGCCCAGGCAGTATGTCAGAGGCAGGTCTTGAACCCAGGTTTTTCTGGCTTTTAATTCATTTCTCTGTTTACTATGTCACATTGCCCCTCACGATATGAGGACCATATCAAAAAAAAATTTCACAGACGCCCTGCAAGATAATAGTTCTACTGTGAGTAGCTACCAATTGACGAAATATGAAATGACAAAACAATAAATTCAGTAATGCCCTTAAATGGATTTGCATTATATTAATCATGACTGCATTTATATATATATGAAAAATAGCAACATATGTATTGTGAGGCAATATTTATTCAGCCTATAAAAAGTATCTTTTTTTATTTACAATACTGAGCTACTTCATGATGCAGATTCCCTATCCTCCCTGCCCACTCTCCCTCCCCCTCACCAAACATCTGGGCCACAGAATAGGTAGCCCTGGCATAACGGATGTGAGTAAGTGACCTATACCATCCTTCATAGCCCCTTGAGTGGTGAATACCAGAACCCAGATTTCTGTGGCTGCATCCTCGGATACAACATCCTTGCTCCAAGAGGCTGTGAGCTGACATACAGATGAGAACCAGAGAGACAATGAAAGCATGGACCAGTCAAGCAGGGGGAATGGAGCAACATTCAGAATTCTCTCCTTAAGGTTTCACAGTCTGCTGAAGGAGCCTGGTTAGATCAGAAGGGAACTCCCAGAAGCCTTTCCTTAAAAACACATCTAGAGTATTTGAAGGAGAATCTTCTGGAAAGTGTAGGGGAAACACAGGTCAGGATACGTGTATTCTCACTAGAAGAGCGCATCTAAGGGCAGGGCTACTGGACTGATGTATGGATCCAAGAGAGTGGCGATTGGCTGTAAGGGGATAGAGGGGCCAATAGGATGTAAGAAGATGGACATTTCATCTCAGATTGTGAGCCACTTTAAGACTTCACCCCAAAGAGAATGGAAGTCTCTTCTTACAATATGCTCAAAAAAGCAGAGTAAGGAGGGTATCCAGCCCTCAGGTAGATACAGTCATGGGTTGGCACATGGAACAAATTGGAGGTAGAGAATCACAATCAGTGGAATAAAAGGGTAGATTTGCTGATGGTCTTGGTATCGTATCTATGTGTATGTGTGTGTATGTGTGTGTCTGTGTGTGTCTGTGTGTGTATATGTGTGAAATTTCGGACTTGAAGTCTCCACTACTTCTCCTGTCTCCCTGTTTCTGTCTTAGTCTCTTGAATTTGATGTGCCAGAAAATCTCTGGTAGGTCCTGGTTTGCCCTTATCTCTGATTTATTTGAATCTTTCTCCAGAAGCATCTTTTCCTTTGGGCCTGATGATTTCCTTATTAATCAATATCTTTTATGACTTCCCTAAAAGATATTTTAAGAGGTACTAGATGGCTCAGTGGTTATCATGCTAGGCCTGGAGTCAAGAAGACCTGAATTCAAATCTGACCTCAGACACGGACTAGCTGTGTGACCCTGAGCAAGTCACTTAACCTCTGTTTGCCATAATCCACTGGAGAAGGAAATGGCAAACCACTCCAGTATCTCTGCCAAGAAAACAACATGGAGAATACAGTCTATGGAGTCATGAAGAGTCAGATACAAGAAGAAGTATTTTAGAATGGAGGTCAAACATGGCCAGAGATGATGGTACAGAATTATCATTATTAAAAGTTATTTACTGAATTGTATAACTAAAATTTTTATAACACTTACTAAGTGCCAGGCCCTATAACTAAGTACTTTACAATAATTATCTTGTTTGATCCTCACAACAACTCTGAAAATTATGTGTTGTTAATTCTCCCCGTTTTACTGAGGTTAAGTGACTTATCCAGAGTCTCACACCTAGTAAGTGTCTGCAGTCAGATTTGAATTTAGATCTTCCTTGCTCCAGTCCCCGAATTCTATCCACTCTACCACCAGCTGCCTGCTCCAAGGCACAACTAAAGACTGTGGGTTTCGGAAGAGTGACTGACTGAACTGCAGGTGGTAGAGGGAGTTTCCTCACTGGGAGTTCCCTTGACCAGTGAGATTAAAGGTCCAGGAAAGAAAGAGAAAAATGGGTACATTTGGTCTATACAGTGCCCATACAATGCATGGGTGTGGGTTTTGAGTCAAAGGTGATGACTAATTAGGCCTTTGTTCTTCTGAAAGTCACAGACACCTTGTTCCTTATGCTTTCAGATGAAGGGAATTCCTTAAATATATAACCCAATGGGATTTCATTTTTATTCTTCAGTAAGAATTTGTGTGTGAGTAAATTTACAATGCAGAAGACATACGCCCTAACAGAATCACGGGGTTGTAGGGTGACCTTAGAGGTAATCTAATAATAACACCCGACACCCGTACCACACTCTACGCACATTCTCTTACTTGATGATCACAGCAGCTCTGGGAAGTATGTACCGGGGGTGTTATTATCTCCATTTTGTAGATGAGGAAATCAAGGTCAAGGGACTTGCCTATAGTCCCATAATACAAGTCAGTGTCAGAGCAGGAACCCAAATGCCTCTCTCTCCTGACTCCATATGGAGCACTATAGTTCTCAAACTTATTGGTCTCAAGACCCCTTTATGCTGTAAAAAAAAAAATGTGGACCCATTTATATTCCAAAAATTTATTGTAGGGGTAGGTGACGAGGAAGGGAGGGAAATAATCTAGAATTTAAAGCTCTATAATCAAATGTTAAAAATATATATGTATTTATTATTATTATTATTATTAACTACATGCAACTGAGAAGTAAGATACACAGGCACTGGGATAGGGCGACCCATCCTGCCCTACCGGAAAGTCAGAGGGGCGAGGTAGAGGACACAGGAGAGAGCAGATTGGGGGAAGGGCTATATAGTAAGATCACTGTTTTGGGGTGGTGGGTAGGGGAAAGATGGGAAGAAAATTTGTAACTCAAAATCTCATGGAAATGAGTGATGTAAACAAGAAAATAAATAAATTAATTTCAGAAAAAAGAAAAAATTTATTGAGATTTTACACTCTTGAAACTGTTGAGGACCTCTTTACATACTTAAAAACTTGGGAAAAAAAAGTTCAAAAGGCCCAGAGAACTCTCATTTATGTGTGCTGTAGCTGTTGATAGAGCACTGTATTAGTAATTAAAATGGGTATATTTTTTGCTATATTTATGATGATGATGATGATGATTTATTTTGCTATATTTTTATGATTATTATTATATTTATTATGATTAAATCAAATTAGAATTTGGTTTAATTATAAACTGATTTAAAAGAACAATAATAAACATCTTACATGTTAACATATTTTTATGAAAAAACTACATTTTCCAAAAAAAAATTACTGAGTAATATTGTTTTATATATTTTCATAAAATTCATGAATGTCCAGTTTAATAAAGACAGTTGGATTCTCATATCTGTTTTGACGTACAGTCTGTTGTTTTGGTTGAAATAAGAAAATCCAGCCTCACACAGATAGGTAGTTGTATGACCCTGGGCAAGTCACTTAATTTTCATTTGCCTCAGTTTCCGCAGTTGAGAAAGGGGAATAATAAGAGTGCTTGCCTCACGGGATTGTCATGAGGATCAAAAGAAATGATATTTGTAAAAGTGCTCAGCACAGCTCCTGGATCATAGCAGGTATTATATAAATGCTTATTCCCTTCCCCCTAGTTGCAAAAGAGAGGAGTATTTTAATAGGCAAATAAAGTCTTACTATTATTATGAAAATAGTTCGGACTTCCTGTGAAAGGGCTTTGGGGACCCCCTGGGCTCTGAAGCCTGCACTTTGGAAACTTTTGCCCTGTACTATACAGATGAGGAAGGAACTGGAGCCTGGAGAGAAGTGAGTAGCTCAAGGCTGCCCAGTAAGTGAGGGAGAGAGCAGAACCTGAGGCCCAGGTGTCTGTCTGTTCTTCCTCTCTCTCTGTCTCGTGTTCTACCCATGATGCCTCCTTTTTCCATGGCCTGGAGACCAGCCGTCTCAGGGTTGTCATTTCCTGAGTGGCAGCTCCCATTTGTGGATTCCTGAAGGGATAACTAACTACATCCATTCAGGGTGAAGGAATTCTATAATTCTGAGCTAAAAGGCATGACCAGGAAGGGCAAGCCTCCAGTTTAAGAGGATGCCATTGGAGTGAGAACTTCTGTGACCTTTTGCTCTTTCTCCTGACTCAGGCCTGAGTCAGTTAATGGGTGGGGTACGGCCTTAAAGGGAGACCTGAGCAAAATGCAGAAAGGCTGGGGGAGCAAGGAAACCTGGAAATAAGTATGATCTACTTCATCTGCCTGGGAACAGTCAGGTCTGGACACTTCATGGAGAGATTCGAGCTAATTTTGGTTTACGGGCTTGCCCTAGAGCACAGTGGAAGGAGAACTAGCTTCAAAGTCAGAAGACCCGGGTTGAAATCCCGTCTTTGTCATTTACTACCTGTTTAACCTTGGGCAAATCACTTACTGTCCCTGGTCCTCAATTTCTTCATCCATAAAATGGCCTCCAAGGTACCATACTGCTCTGAGCCAAAGATCCTATGAATCTCAGATCATCCCAATTCTCTCAAATGTTCTCTGGAAAGAGGCCACTGTGTGGATTCTCTGATGTTTTGAGAGAAGGTTGAATTCTTTTGGAGAACCCTTTGAAAATTCTCCTGGTCAAGTAGGAAGATGTGAGCTTAGGTACGAGGTGGTAGGAGGTGGTTAATGAGGCTGTGATGTGAGGAATAACTTCAAATTTCAGAATTTCCAGCCTTAGTTTACTCACAACAGAGACAACATGATGCAATGAATAGAGAGCTGGTCTCAGAGGCAGAAAGACCTGAATTCAAGTCCTGCCTTTGATATACAGTTATCCCTTCCACATCACAACTTTCCCCATTGCAGTTTTGATACAGTGTGGGTTGGCATAAGAAATGAAATGGGTATTTGGGGGGAGTTCTGTGGAAGTCACAGATGACATGCAAAGGCCAGCAGATGACTCAGAAAAAAATGTAGAAACTTAGAAATCCATAAAATATATATGTATAGTATTGCATAATGTCAACATATTTTATCTTTTAATACCATAATAATTCAGACTTCCTCTCTAGAAGGAAGGAGGGAGGATCCAAAAATTTTGCATGGATTTTCCAGATTACAGACACAATGCCCCTACCCCCATGGAAGGGATAACAATGTATTGACTATATGATTCTGGATTTCACCTAACTCTCCTCTGGTTCTTCTTCTAACTCCAATTGTTCCTTCTCAGTCACTTTTTGCTGTTTCAGCATCCATACTGTGCCCCCCTTTCTCTGAGTGTTCCCCAGGTCTCAATCCTATGTCTTTTCTCTTTTCATTCTCTCTTGATGACCTCCTCAGCTCCCATACTTACTCATAGATCTACAAAACAGTCTTGCTTTCTTCCACTAACCTCAGTTTAACATCACCAGTTGCCTACTGGACATTTCAGACTCAATGTCTCAGAAAAAGCCCAAACTCAACTTGTCCAAACACAGCTCGTTATCTTTCCCCTCATGCTCAACCCTCTTCCAAACTCCCATGTTTCTGTTGAAGGGATCACCATGCTTCTAGTTCAGGTTCATAACCTTGGTGTTCTGCTCACTTTTCACTCTTCCCTGATCCACGTTTCCAATCATTTGCCAAATCTTTCCATTTCTACCTCTGCAGCATCTCTCTCTCTCTCCCTCCCTCCATCTCTCTCTCTCTCTCTCTCTCTCTCTCTCTTATTACTTTATTTTATATTTTACTTTTTGGAGGCAATCAGGGTTAAGTGACTTGCCCAGGGTCACACATCTAGTAAGTGTCTGAGGCTAGATTTGAACTCAGGTCTTCCTGACACAAGGACTAGTATTCTATCCACTGGGCCACCTATCTGTCCCTCATAGCATATCTTTGCTTTTTTTTTTTTTTTTTTCCCTTTTTGGACGGGAGAGGGCAGGGCAGTTGGGGTTAAGTGACTTGCCCAAGATCACACGGCTAGTAAGTGTTAAGTATCTGAGGCTGGATTTGAACTCAAGTCCTCCTGACTCCAGGGCCACTGCCCTTATAGCGTATCTTGCATCCTTTTTTTTTTCCTCTGCGCATAAGGCCAACCCCTTAGTTCAGGCCCCATTACCTCTCACCTAGGTTATTGCAACACACTTTTAACTGATCATAAGATCACAGATTTAATCATATCTCCAGGCCATCTTGTCCAACCCCTCATTTTACAGATGAGCAAGGGAGTCCAAGAGAGGTTAAGGAACCTGCCTAGAATTATACAGTTAGTAAGGAGCAGACGTGGGTGTTGAACCTCTGTGCTCTGATTCAAAAGCCAGCTCTGTGCTATCCCACTGTACTGTCTTCCTGTCTCAGGGTCCTCCCCTTTCTAGTCCATCCTCCAAGCCACTGTCAATGCAATTTTCCTTAAGTGTGGATCTAAATATATCACTGCTCAATAAACTCCTGGGGCTTCCTCATTGCCTCTAGGGAAAACAAGATAAACTCCTTGGTTTTGCTTTAAAATCCCTTTGCTACCTGGCCCCAGCAGCCTTGTTCATTACTCTTTCTCCGGCACCTGCTGTCCAGACAAGCAGCCCTTCTCTCTGTCACCACTCATAACGCGCCATCTCCTCCCTCAATGCCTTTGCATTGGCCATGCCTGGTGACTGGCATGAACTTCCTCCCGATCGCCGTCTCATAAAGTCACTCAGCTCAGCCGCCTTCTACATGAATCCTTTCCTCATCCCCTAACCTGCTAGTGCGCTCTCTGCTACCTTTCTATTTGGCTACTTTATCTTCATAGTTATTACTTAGCGTGCGCTTATATATAAATGCATGCATTTTCTTCCCCCTTGGAATGTAGGCTTCGTGAAAATCAAGACTGTTTTATTCTTTGAACTGGGATCCTCAGCGACTGGCCCAGTGCCTGGTATGTGGGAGAAATGTTAAGAAACAGTTGTTGATTTGAGTGCTCTGGATAAACTCACGAGTAGGAAGGATCCACCTAACCTTGGGAAGACTGGCACGGACGAATGCAGAGCAAAGTTAAACAGAACCAAGAAAACGAGATACAGGGTGTCCCAAAAGTCATAGTGCAGTTTTAAGCTTTAATAACTTGTTTGTCTTTTATTCTCGAAGATGACCAATGACAGCATGTGAATTGGACCTAAGTGAGACAGTTGTACAAAGTCCTCAGGCTCACTCTCACCTGCAGCATCCAGCATGGGAAGGAACTTCAGGATGGATGGGCATTACAAATGGAACTCTTTTTCTTGTTTAATAGTTTGAAAGTACACTAAGACTTTTGGGACACTCTATATACATCTGTTGTTTAGTTGTTTTGGTCACTTCTGACTCTTCATGACCCCATTTCAGGTCTTCTTGGCAGATACTAAAACGGTTTGCCATTTCCTTTTTGTTTTTCAGATGAGGCAAGGTAGACTGGCTTAAGTGACTTGCCCAGGGTCATACACTTAGTAAATGTCTGAAGCTGCATTTGAACTCAGGTCTTCTGACCCTAGGCCCAACACTGTATACACTGTGCCACCTAGCTGTCCTTGTACATATCTATCTACATATATCACCTCTGTCAGGGTTCTCTTTCAGAGTACCCTAACTTGCCTGCAGGGGAGCCGGTTACTTTCCTTTTTTAAGTAGGTGCTAGCGCATTTTAGAACAGAAGACAAATGGCTCTGAGGTGCATATATATATACCCAAGATCCACATACCACACATGACAGAGCCCAGCTGAACAGAATTGTGAGAGGGGAAGTGTAATCACAAGGGTATGAAGGCCCCAGGGTGTGGAGACACTAATCAGGAACATCAGGTAACCCCACACAAGAGAATCTTGAGCAATGCAGTATCCCCTGGCCAGGGACAGTGCAATATGCTCTGACTTCTACCAGGCCTCAAATGCTTCCCTGTGCCTTGACACAACCACTTGCAATCTGCACATATTTCCTAATCCTCACACACCTCTATCTCCCTATATCAATAGATAACTATACATAGATATCTTTATCTTTCTATCTTATCCATTTATCCTCGTATATAATGACTACAGTAATGCAAAGAAAAACAATACCAAGAGACATGGAAATATTACTGCGATGGCCAACCTTGACTCTAGAACACGGATGATGGAATGGGCCTCCTTCTTCTTGGAAGGAGGATGATGGACACTGGATGCAAAATGACGTATATGCGATCAGATATGGTCTCTGTGTCCAAAAAAAGAGGGATAGAATGAATTATGTGTGAGATTTGAGGGGGAAGAGGAATATTACTGGTCTTGGAAAATCAGCAAAGACTTTGAGGAGAAATGGTTTCTAAGTTGGGTTAAAATATTAGGAATTAGTAGTTCAGCAGATGAAGAAGAGGAAAAGATAATATTCTAGTTAGAAGGAACAGTATGAGTAAAAGGCATCAAGGCAGGAGAAGACAGAGAATTTCCATGGACATAGTTGTCGGATTTGGCTGGAGCCCAGAGTATGTTGGGGATGCCCTATATAATGTGATATGAAATAAGACTAGAATGATGAGTGACATCAAACTGTAGTGAGCCTTGCATGTCAAGCAAAGAAATCTGAACTTTACTTGATAAAGGGGTAGAGAGTCACTAAAGAGCTTTGAGCAGAGGAGTGATGTGATCAGATTCATTTGTAATGTGGGTATTTCCCTCCATCCTGGGGTTCCTCCCCACACCAGAGTTCAATTTGTAGGTATACGTATATGTATATGTATATTTGTATGTGTATGTGTGTATATATGTGTGTATGTATGTGTATGTGAATATGTATATGTGTGTATGTGTATGTGCATGTGTATGTGTATGTGTATATGTATATGTATGTGTGTATATGTATGTGTATGTGTATGTTTATGTATATATGTATATGCATGTGTATATGTATATGTAGGTGTGTGTATGTGTATGTGTATATGTATATATGTATATGTATGTGTATGGATAAGTGTATGTGTATATGTATATGTATGGGTATGTGTATATGTATATATATGTGTATGTGAATATGTATATGTGTGTATGTGTATGTGCATGTGTATGTATATATGTATATGTGTATATATGTATGTGTATGTTTATGTATATATGTATATGCATGTGTATGTGTATATGTAGGTGTGTGTATGTGTATATGTATATATGTATATGTATGTGTATGGGTAAGTATATGTGTATGTATATATGTATGTGTATGTGTATACACACATAAATACATATACACACATATAAATACATATGTATCCATTGTCATATATGTACACATATTACATGATATATTATTTTTTTACCTTATCAATATATGCTCATCTGGAGTCCCTATTCAGTGTAGATTCTATTCCTAGTGATAACCCCCTACCCAGATATTAAATAATAATTCAATTCTGAATAGTTCAATATAAATCATACTAACAAAACGTAACTGACAGGAGGATCATAATGAGTGCCAGGACTCCTCCAACATCTGCCACTATCTTTTTTTGTCGTTTTTGCTGATTTAATGGATGTGTAAGGTAGAAACTCAGAAGTGCTTTAGCTTGCATTTCTCCAATCATTAATGATTTGGAGCATCCTGTTCATACTTTTTTTGGTATCTTAGGTTTCTTCCTTTGAAAAATGACCGTTCGTATCCTTTGACTATACGTATACACACACACATACATACACACATATGTACATATACATACACACATATACATACATATATGTATACATACATACACATACATACACACACATACATGTATATATACATACACACATATACACACATACATATATGTATATATACACATGTATATATGTATACACATACATACATATAGGCTACTATCTTATTTTACAGATGAAGAGACTGGGGTCCAGAGAGGTCAAGTGACTTTTCCAAAGTCATATATATCATAAGCGATAGAGGTGGAAAAACCCTACAGGATAAAAATCTTTCTTGATCCTTCATAAATAATTCTGTCCCACAGACTCTCATGCCAGTAGAAGAAAAATAAAAACAAAAAACAAATCACTAGCAGGGCAGCTAGGTGACATAGTGGATAGAGTGCTGACCCTGGAGTCAGGAAGACTCCTTTTCCTGAGTTCAAATCCAACCTCAGACACTTACAAGCTATGTGACCCTGGGCAAGTCACTTAACCCTGTTTGCTTCAGTTCCCTGGTCTGCAAAATGAACTAGAGAAGGAAATAGCAACCTACACAAGTATTTTTGCCAAGAAAATCCCAAATAGGGTCACAAAGATCTGGACATGACTGAACAACAGCAGCAGGGATGGGGTTATGAGGATGAGGAGATTCTATTGCTCCAGATACTGGAGCAGGGGGTGGTGGGCTGCCTTATGTTTGAGCTGGAGCAGCTGTCCCGGCAGTTCTCTGCCTCTTTAATTGTCATTTGGCAAAGCTCTGCCTGCTAAACATTGAGTCCCTCCAGCTGTCTCTTGCCTCTGTCAGTCACAGCTCGCCCACCCCCACAGCCTTTGATTATCCTCAGGCTTGTTTCTGGTCTTATTCCACTTCTTTGCAATGCTTCTGTTCTAGGTAAATATTTTCTTTGCACTGACCAAGATGCTTCCCTGGGTCAATTGTTAATTCTCTTTTAGAATAAACATTTTCACTGTCAGCCGAAGCCATATGCTGTATTGAGGCCTCCTCTTCTGCGGATCCTGTCACTGCCTAAGCAGTGCCCAAAGAAGCAAGCCCTCTCCATCCCTTCTCCTATCCACCATCCTCCTTCTAATCTTGTTCTTCCCTCTCTTTCTCTCCTAGCTTGGGATCCCTAGCTCTCATTCCCAACTAGATTAAGGAGGATGCTTTCCATTCCCCTCTTCCCTGCTTGAAACGACAAGGTCTGTACCTCCAGCTGCCTGGGGACAAACTCATTCACCCCTCTTGGTATTCCCATCATGCCTTGTGGGTACACCTAGTTTCTGCCAGGCCATTTCAAGTTTTCCCAACAGGTTTTGTCAAATAGTGAGTTCTTGCACCAGTAGTTGAAATCTTTGTGTTTATCAAGCACTAGGTTTCTGTTCTTATTTATTTCTGTATATCATGTATCCAAACTGTTCCACTAATCAGTTTCTCTATTTCTTACTTAGGACCAAATTGTTTTGACGATTAGTACTTTGTAGTCCTGCTTTGAGGTCTGGCACAGCCAGGCCCCCTTTATTCCTATCTTTTTTCATTGGTTCCCTTGATATTCTTGGGCTTTTACTCCTCATAAGGAACCAGTGAATTTTGTTAGTAATTCGATTGATATGGCGCTGAATAAGTAAATTAATTTACTGGTTTTTAATTCTTTTATTATATATGTCATATATATTACATATGTAATATATATTATACTATTCATTTTTATTATATTGATTTAGCCTCACATGAGCAATTAATATTTCTCCAATTGTTTAGATGCATTTATTTGTGTGGAATGTTGTGTATTTTGTTCACATAGTTCCTGTGTGTGTCTTGGCAGGTAGATTCCCAAATATTTATAGTTATTTTAAATGGAATTTCTCCTTCTGTTTCTTCCTGCTGTGTTTTCTTGGCAATACACAGAAATGTTACTGATTTATGTGGAGTTTTTTATAACCTGCATCTTTGTTGAAGTTGTACATTGTTTTGATCAGCTTTTTAGTTGACTCTCTAAGGTTCTCTAAGTAAAGTGTCATGCCATTTGCAAAAGTGATAGTTTTATTTCATCATTGCTTATGCTTATTCCTTCAATTTCTTTTTCTTGTATTTCTGCTACAACTAGCATTTTTAGTACAATATTGAATAGTAATGGTGATAATGGATATCCTTGGTTTACATTGCAAGGGCTTTTTATTTTATTTCCATTACAGATCATGTTTGCTCTTAGTAGAGAACTACTAATCATTTTAAGGAAAGCTCCATTTGTCTCTGTGCTTTTTAATGTGTTTTTTTATACAAGAGTGTGCATTGTACTTAAGCAAAAGCTTTTTCTGCATTTATTAAAATATTCATATGATCTTTATTGTTTTTGGTATTGGTACAGTCAATTATGCATATAGTTTTCCTAATATTGAATCAGCCTTGTATGCTTGGTATAAATCCACCTTGATAATAGTGTATGAACTTTGTGATGTATTTCTAAAATAGAATTCTAACAGAGAATTCTAGAATAGTAGAGCTGCACTTGGGCAAATTCTGAAATCCCAAGTCTCCTGGATTCTCTATTATGATGAAAATGAAATTAACAACATTAACTTTAAGACTCTTGAGCAGTAGCATCTGCTAATTCCAAGAAAGGTCAGAAATCTCAACTTTTCCACTTAGTATTTGAATCATGGCTTCCTTGTCACATCCAAATGCCTTTTTAGGAAAACACTTTACAACATACCTCTTTCAAAACTTCATATGTTAAGAAGGACACTGTGTATTCATGAAAGAATATGACCTTGTTGCCACTTTCCTTACAATGGCATTTCATTAAATGCCTTTGATTTGAATTAATTGTGTTTTCTGGCCGACTAGTAAAAATAGCCACATCAATGGAGAATTCTATAAGAAGTTATAGTAATTATAGATAATTACTATAGTCATAAATTAGAATTCTGTAAGAAATTCTATAAGAAATAGACACAGCCATCTTGCTCTTGTCTAGAAAGCTAGATGAGAGTGGTCCAGTTTAATCCTTCAGTAAATTGATCACTGGAGGTTTCAAGGTCAGGGGCTGTTGCTGTCTTCTTCTTCCCCAGGTCTCCTGAGTGATTTTCTGCCATTTCCCGGGGTTCCCTCTTAGCCTTTGTGGTAGACTTCAGGCAGACCAAAAGGAGCAACCATCCCCTGAGCTCACGTATAAGCTGAAAACCCAACTTCTTTCTTTTTTATCATGAACTATGGTGACTCTCTTTTCAAATAATTTCCCCATAGGGTAATATTAGAATGATCCTCAACAACTGCTTTTGTGTTAAATGCCCAGAACAATTTACTGCTGCACTTTCTGTTTCTGGTGCCCAGAGATAGCAGAAAAATGTAGAAGAAAAAAAAAAGCAGGCTCAGCAGAGATAAAAATGAATAAGAAAAAAATGGCTCAAGATTTTTACATTATAGCCAGTGCTAGCTGCCCAGAAGTAAGCTTACTATAGATTCCAATAGTTACACTGCTTCTTAGTGGAGAAAATGACCACCAACAGGATCATCTCGAACTTGAAACATTCCTGGATGTCTGTTGGATTTGGATTTTGTGAATTGCTCCAATAGTACAGGTCTGAGGCAAATATGAAATATCTGTTAAGTAATACTAAGATGGAAGCAGTGAGGTGGTTTAGTCGATAGACAGTTGGGCCTGGAGTCAGGAAGACCTGAGTTCAAATCCAGGCTTAGACACTTACTAGCTGCGTTACCCTGAGTAAGTCACTTACCCTCTGTTTGCCTTAATTCCGTGGAGAAGGAAATGGCAAACTACTCTGGTATCTTTACTATGAAAACTCCATGGACAGTGTTGGTGTGCTATGGTCCACAGGTCCATCCCATCAGATGGGATGAATGGCAATCTTAAAATGTAGGCTTTACTTCCCAGAAGAATATAAGAGATATGGGGGCAGAGCCAAGATGGCGGCGTAGTAGCAGCAATATATCGCAGCTCTCACATAGCCACCCCAAAATACCCATCGAATAGGACTCTGGACCAATCCTAGAACTTCAAAAGCACACAAAGATACTTCCCACTA
>CM053590.1:172166637-172185258 GCA_028646515.1 Pseudochirops corinnae | reverse complement strand
TATACATACACACACACCCACACATTTCCATACACACATATAAAGATACTTCTGGTGATATGATAAAAATATTGTTCCCTATCTCCCACTGCCTTACTCCCACATTTAATCAGTTGCCAAGTCCCCTCAATTTTACCTCTGTAATGTCTTGCCTCACATTTCCATTCACAGGATTTAGAAATGAATGGAATCTTAAAGATCATCTAATCCAGCACCATCATTTTATGGATGAAGGAACTGGGGGCTTTAGCGAGGTTAAATCACAGTACTCAATATCACTGACATCTGAACCCTGGACCTCGGATAATAAATCTAGTATTCTTCCTATTGTATCACACTCCCTCCTCATTCTTACTATTCTATCTGGGCCCACTTATATCTCTGCTAGACTAGCCTTCTAAGTTTTCTTCCTATCTCTTGCCACCCCTTGCTCCCCCATCCACTCCTGACACTGATAATAGATTTCATCTTCCTAATGCATTGATTTAGTCACTACACTTTTCCACTCAAAACTCTTTCATAGCTATACTGCCTACCAAATAAAGTCCAAATTCATTAGCCGAGGATTCAAAGACATACACAATTTGATGTCACCCTACCTTTGTAGCCTTATTTCACATCATTATTTACCATCCTCTGTTCCAGTCAAACTGAAGGCTTTCCATTCCTTGCCCTGGGCTTTCCCGACTTTGCTTTTGGTCTATGCCATTTCCTAAAGCTGAAGTGTCCTGCCCCACCTCTACTTTCCTCCCACCCTCAGCCATCATCTCTATATCGAAACCCAAGATCTAGCTCAAATACTATCCCTTCTATGAAATCTTCTCTAATTCTCCCCATTCCGAAATGATACTTCCTACAATCTTGCATTTGTGCCAATGTGGTCAGTGCCTTTTCTATTCAACAATTCAATAAAAAAAAAAATTCCTCAAGTGCCTACTACGTTATATATTTTAGTCATTTGTGAATCTCTTCTATTCCTTTTACCAGATTACAAATATAATTCTAAGAGAGTATGGATTATGTGTTTTGTTTTGTTTTTTAGAGAGCAATTGGGGTTAAGTGACTTGCCCAAGGTCACACGGCTAGTAAGTGTGTCAAGTGTCTGAGATCGGATTTGAACTCAGGTCCTCCTGACTCCAGGGCCAGTGCTCTGTTCACTGCACCACCTAGCCACCCCTGGATTATGTGTTTTTGATTTTTATAGCTCCTTCCTTGTCTAACAAGTGCATTGCCCAGAATATACACTTAAGACATGTTTGTTGAAGTGAATTGACAGGATCACTGAAAGTACTGAAAACAAGAGAACCTTATGAAGAATTTCCTACTGACAAGAATATGCTGCTAACTTCCTTTCATGTACAGGTAAAATTATGCCAGTTATCTCCTCTGGAATTTCCTAAGGTCCACAGCCAATCAAAGTAATTAAATAATTTCATTAATCATTCAACACCTTTTGTTGAAAATCTCTTTTATCTTGTCTTCTACTGGTTCCTATGATAGGAATAAAAAAGAAATATGAAACATCCCCTAAAATGAAATACTTATACTCTCTTTGGGAATATAAACCTTGACAAAACATTTAAAAGAACATCTGTATGGAAAGATGGACACACTAATACCTTGGTGTAGCTATGAATTAGTATATCCCTTCTAGATAGAAATAAATTTGGAATTACATAAATAAAGTGGCTAAAATAGTCCATATCCCTTGATCTAGAGAATCTACCACCAGGCAAATACCCCAAGAAGGTCATTAAAAAAAAAAGAAAGATTCCTTGTACACCAAAATAGTTGTAGGAGCAAAGAACTGAAAAGAAAGTAGGCGCCCATTGATTAGGAATGGTTAAACAAGATGAAGTACATGAATATAATAGAATACTACTGTGGTGTTAAAAATGACAAACACAGAGAAGCATGTTAAGATTTACACGGACTAAAGCATAGCCAAAAAATAAATATGCACAATGACTATAACAGTGGAAACAAAAAGAATAATCACAAAGTCATAAAAAATGAATTTTGCAAAATTATAAAGACCAAGCTTGGTTCTAAAGAAGAGATATGAGAAGACATCTCTTCCCACCTCATTGCAAAGGTGTGGGGTCCATGGGTGTGGAACGTTGCATATAATGTCATGTTTTTTGATGTATTGATCAACTTTACTGATTTTCCCCCTTTCATTTAAAAAAAAATCTTTTAAGGGTGGCTGGGTGGCGCAGTGAACAGAGCACGGGCCCTGGAGTCAGGAGGAACTGAGTTCAAATTTGGCCTCAGACACTTAACACTTACTAGCTGTGTGACCTTGGGCAAGTCACTTAACCCCAATTGCCCTGCCTTCCCCTCTCCAAAAAGCAAAAAGAAATCTTTTATAAAGGATGGTTATCTAGAAGGGGAGAGGGAAGGCTACAGGAGGAAATCTAGGCAATTTAAAAAGATATCAAAGATGTATTTTTTCAAAAAAAATAGGCATTTACAGAGTAACAACTACATAGGTGCAAAACAAACATATTCAAGGTCCAGAGGACCTAGAAGGAATGGAGTGATCAGAGAAAATCTGTGTGTCAAAGACTGTGATAATGTAAATGAAAATGCTGAATAATGTCGCTAAATGCTGAGTAATCATAAAGACCGCCCCTAGAGTCCTGGAGAAGAGATAAAGGAATATACCCCCTTCCTTTCAGTAGAGATGTGGGGAGACACAAGGAGTGGAACATTGCAAGCACTGTCAGAAGCACTCATCGTGTCCATTGGTTTTGCTATCTCTTTTTTTCTTTATTGTAAAGGAAAGCTTATTGACTGTGGGAGGACGAGTATGAAGGGATATCCAGAAATGACCATGATGTAAGAAGAAAAGACGTTAGAAAAAAACAGTATGGGGTGGAGGTTAATTAAGAAGGCTTCAAAATGATGATGAGCTATGAAGGAGAGAAAGGACATGATTTGGCAGAAGGGAAGGAGAACAGTATTTAGGCAGGAGAACTGCGTGAGAAAAATAAAAAAGGGATAGTAATAGATGAAAGAATCTTAAATTTGGAAAGGTCTTTAAAGATAATGTAATTGTGAATCCTCTCCCCAATCCATCATCGTCTGTACATTCAATACACACACACACACACACACACACACTACAAAAAACCTCAGTGAAAACACCTTTTAGGAATAAATGGGTCAACATCTCATTTGTGCCTAAGATTTTATTCTCTGAGTCTATTTGTGTCTCTGTTCATTTTTGGCTGCACTAGATCCTAGGAAATGAAAAACTATCATAGCAGCAATAATTTTGTACCTCTGATGTCTGATATTTGAAACTAGATACCTTGAGCTAAATGCATTACTTCTGACTGATGGCTATGCAGGTGTTTGGATATCACCTCTTTACTAACAATGCTTACAGCAGAGGCAGTAAGATACAGTGGGAAAATGACTGAATTCGGAGTCAGGAAATAGTGTGACTTTTGGCTCTGCTGTTTGCTAATTGCATGATTTTGAACAATCATTTAACCTCCATGAGGTTCAGTTTCCTTTGCAGCTTTTTTTGTGAAGTTATTGATCTCATTCAGAGATGAACCTGATGTACCAGCATGTATATATATTCTATTTCTAATTGTGTAAGTCTGGTTCTTAAAAAGTAAGACCCGCTCAATCATAAAAACTTATCTTTATTGTTGAGAAATGGTTATCAGCACCGTTTGACACAATGAATTCAAAGGAAACATGAAAAACAGAGTCAATCCTAAATTCCAGTCAATCAAAAGCTGAGATTTCAGTACCAAGCATGTAGAAACTGCTCTCAACTGCACCAGGATGCAGATTTAGGAAAATGGGTGAAAAAAATTGTAGAATTAAGTTTACTACTTATTTACAGTGGATCTCCATATCTATAGAAGAATACTAGATTTTTAGAGGGCCAAAGTTCAAAGCCAGTTAACCAAATGACCTTGAATAAATCTCTTTGAGCCTCTATTTTCTCATTTGTAAAATGTCAGTAGCATAGTATTCTTTCATGCTTTCTTTTTTCTTACTCTTTCCTGTTCTATTTTCCTGGGTAACAGTCATATGATCTCCTCAGTGAACCTAAAAGATGCAATTTGGGATTATATCCCATTTCAACCCACCCTCATAGCCATGACCTATTTATCAAAGTGAAATTTCTAGTTCAAAAAGTATTTGGCATTAGGATTTTCACTAAATGTCATTTGAAAATTAAGGTAATAAATAGTTATTTGGTTTTGACTAATTGACATAATCCCCTCTTCCCAGTTCATTTGAGACGTTTATTTTATTAAATGATATCTCAGCAAATATTTTCATGCAGATTATAACTCAGAAATTGAAATCATTTTGATGCAGAAATCTCACTCCAGTCACTCAGACTGAACTATGTTAATATCCCACTAGGTCTGACACAGAAATAGCCACTTAGCAGCAGAATAAAATGTGTTTCTGAAAGACATACAAACGAATTACTGCCAAATGTCTATATTAATGCAAATTATATTTCAAAATTTCATTAAAAAGGAAAAGAAAGGTGAAACAGATTGGTATTACTGTTGACAGGAAAAATGTGAAGAAAGCAAGTAATCCATTAAAACTGAAGAACAATGCAAAAATAAGGCTAAACAACCAAATGTGGTACATTTAATGACATTAACAGGAGGCAGGGGGAAGAGCCCCTTGCTACTATGTTAATGAATATTCTAGGAATTTTTGTGGGAAGGAAACAGCATTCTTTTTTAGATAGGGATTAATGAGTGGCTCTGGGTACATACAGATGTAGATAAACTTTCTGTAAATACAGTGCTTCTCTCCACATAATTTGTTTTAAAAAGTCATAAGATAGATTTTAATCCTATTATTCTAGACCATGTCTTATTTAGAAATTCTGTTTTAGATGCTTTTGTTTGTTTTATACCAACAAACTCTTTTTGTAATAATTCTAATGGAATAAGTGGATGTCTTTAAATTCAATAAAGTTCTATAGGACCTGAGCTCTTCATAAACAGGACCTTGCTCTGCTGCAAAAATCTTTATGGATTCTCAGCTATAGCTATTGCTAATGTAAAAATTACTTGCCAATACTTTTTTTAATTTTTTGCCTCAGAGCTGTTGAATATAAAGCATTGTAGAAATAGCAATGAAAGGATATTATTTCAAATTTTAAAGAAGGGAAAAAAATTCAGATAGATGGTATAGTGCATAGATACACATCTACACACATGTGCGCACACACACACACACAAAGATAAAAACACTCAGTGAAAACACCTTTTAGGAATTAATGGGTTAATATCTCATTTGTGACCAAGATTTTATTCTCTGAGTATATTTGTATCTCTTTATATATTTAGGCTTGATGTCAGGAAGGCCAGAGTTCAAATCCTGCCTCAGATAAATTATTAGTAACTCTGTGACCCTGGCAGTTCACTTAACTTTTGAATGGCTCCTTTTTCTGGTCTATAAAATGAAGGGGCTGGATCTTAGGCATTTCTTCCCCCTCTACATCTATGATACTACAATTGAGGAAACATTTTAAATAGCTATGTGACTTTACGTGAACCAAGATTCCTTGTAAATTATTCATCTGTATTAAACTGGCATATAAAATCGAGAAGATTATTACTTGCTCTGTTACAATCATTCATAATAATTACGTACACATAAATAATTATTATTATTTATAATCATTCAAAATTAATTTATGAATGTAGGAGAGAGAGAATTGGTTCTCGCCTCCCTCCCTAGCCCGGTAGATCTAATTGCAGAAAATAAGAGAAAGATAACAGGGGTAAAGAGGGATTAAGATGTTGCACCCAGTGGGAAGTGGCAGTTCGCCAGGAGGAGAGAAAGGACAATGAAGTCCTGTAATACCAGACATGTGAGTGCCCTGAGCATGTGTATTCCCTGCCGGTGAAACCCACATTTTCCCCACTGATGCTGTATGTCATTTGTGGGAGAATCTGTCCAGGATTACAGGGAGAATCATTTGTAGCTACTATTATTAGCAGGTCATCTTAGTAAATTCCTTTGCTTTGAGCTAATTGTGTGTCCTGGCTGACTGTTAAAGGTAATCACACTGATGGGTGCTCATGAACGCTTATGAGCATTAGGAGTGTGGGCCCACAGAATATCCCAGAACCTGCAAGTGGTTTTTCCCTTGAGGTCCCAACCTGCAAATCTGTGAGTGCTAAGTGAGGGAAGTAGTCCAGCTCTGTTGGGGGGCGGGGGGAGGCTTTGTCCACGTTATATTTGGATTCCCTGTGTGTTTCACTACCAAGTGAAGGGATTTTCTTATCTAATTCTTTCCTTCTTGAATACCCTAATATTGTGGGAATCCAGGAAAGAAAAAGTAATTACTATTTTTTCTTTCAGTGTCCCAAAGAGGATACTCCATGAAAAATTCTTAATTTGAAGTTAAGAATAACAAAGTTGAGCTTTATTTTCTAAAATCTCTCTTCCTGGTTATCTTTATGGACAATTGTAGGATGCTCTAAAGCAGTGATCCCGGTAAGTAAAGCTCTTTCTTGATGTGATACAAAACAAAACACATCTATAAAAACCATCTAAGCATATCTATGAATTCTTAGCATCTAAGCAATTGATGATGCATCAGTGATTTTTATCAGCATAGGGAGTCACTGATCTGGGAATTTCCTCTGTCAACACAGACTGCAATGCCTCTAAGACTTGGAAGATAAATCTTAGGGAGCTGCCCAAGGTATAGAGGTTAAATGACTTGTCCAAGACCACACCACCAGTAACTGTTAAGAGATAGGTTTTGTCTGGAGGTCTTCTTGACTCCAGCCTCAGAACTCAACATACTAGGATACAATCCCTCTGTATCTAAAGAACAAACACAAATCAATTATTATAGAATTCCTCAATTTAAATTGATTTCCTCTACCATCCCCCCATTTTCTTCCTTTTGTCCTGATTTTAATGCAATTTTTAAGGCTGGAAGGTAAATCTAATTTCCCAAAATGTTCTATAATTCCAAAATGTAGGGTGCTAAGCTTTGAAACATATCCACCAGGACTGCTTTTCAATTAAATGAGTAGCCCTTGGCTACCAAATAGAGAATGAAACGAGAGAGAACCACCACAAACATCATTTTTGTCTACCCATTTATAGTTATGACCACACCAGGAAACATTTCTGTGGATTTCTTTATATACGAAAAAAATTATGTTTCAAACATCAAATTTTTTTAAAAGTGGAAAATCCACAATTCTATGAATTTTAATGTGTTTCTAAGTTCAATTTGAATGGCATTACCCACACTCTCTGCATTTGTTATTATACCTGCTGAGGCAGGAGAGTTTGTTATCTTTGTTTTAATACAATAGTCAAGGTAGGAAGGGTATTAGTAAAACCTGTCCTGCTGCCACCATAATTTTCCCCCATGCTTTATTAATTGAAGGCTAACTGTGCATTAATCTAACAATGAAATTTAAATAAGCTGTGAATTCTAGCTTGTTAAAAAAAAACAAATGAAATCAGGATAAATTTAAGCAAAATAGTGACATACAAATAAATACAGAAAGTACATATAAAATATTTACAACCAGGTGGTGATACTTTTCAAAACCTAATTTTTTAAAAAATATTTTTTCTTTGTCTTCCTCTTAAAATCAACACAATCTATTTCCCTCAGTCAACTCACCCAACATTTTCAGCATCTTCGTCACACTCGGCTTTATATTTGCAAGGTCCACACTTGGAATGTTTCCTGTGAACTTCTGTCCCTGACCCTTCTTCCTCTGTTTAAAGAGAAAAATTGTATCATCAAACAAAAATCTCCCTCTTTCATATTATACTTTATATCAACTCTCTCCAGTGCTCAGTGTCTCTAAAATCTATGTATCAGAATTCTACAAAACACCTTCCTCTTCCTCCCTCCTTCCCTTCATCTTGTTTTTAATTCTATAAATGTCAGTACTCCGTACAGTACATTCTTGGAGAGGTAAAAATGAATTGGCACTGTCAGGCTAATCCCTTTAGCCAGACACACAGTGGAGCATGACAATATTTGCAAGGACATTCACTGAACATTTAAACCTGATGTTCATGTTATTGCCCAGGGTCACACAGTTAGGGGTGGCTAAGTGGTGCAGTAGATGGAACACTGGGCTAGAATCAAGAAGACTCATGTTCCTGAGTTCAAATCCAGCCTCAGACACTTACTAGTTGTGTGACCCTGGGTAAGTCACTTCACCCCAATTGCCTCAGTTTTCTCATCTATAAAATGAGCTAGAGAAGGAAATGGCAAACCACTCCTGTAGCTTTGCCAAGAAAACCCCAAATTGGGGTCATGAAGAGTTGGACATGACTGAAAAGACTCAACAATACTGTAATTAGCACCACTGAACTACTGTAGTCCCTCTCTCTTCTCCTTTCTCCCATTGTATATCCTAAATCTAAGGCCACTGAAGGACTTTAGATCTAGGCCAATGTAAGGCCAATTGAATTCCTCTGAAAATCGTTTGAAGAGGCATCTCTGGCCCAGGAAACAAGCTCTAGGAATCCCCAGCCTCTTGGAGGATTTTGGACTATACAGAAGAGTCCTAGATGGACATGCAGGAAAGAGACCCGAATTCAAATATTTTCTCTGACACATACTAGAGAAGTGACCTTAGACAAAGCAACCAAAGCACTTAATTTCTCTGTGTCTCTGTTTCTTCTCCTGTGAAAGGAATAGCAATACTCACCCTACCTCCCATGTGGATTTGCTATGAACAAAGTACTTTGTAAACCTTAATAAGTGGGGGTTATTAGAATCATCATTATCATTTGCCCAGACTAGCAATATGGCAGGGCATTCGATTAATGGTAAAATGACAAAATCCTAGAATTTTGCAATTGAAAGGAAGCTTAGATGTGTAGGGATCTCATTGATAGCCTCCCTTGAGGGGCATTCATCTGATCACTTTCAGGTCCTTTTTTGAACAGATTTAATTCTTAGGAAGATCTTCCTTATATTAAGACAAATCTGCTTCCTTACAGCTTTCACTTACTAAGTTTTAGTTTTGTTTCTTGGCACAACATAGGATACATTTTGCTGTTTTCTGTCATTTCTTCAAATATTTGAAGAAAGCAATCCCTTCTTCCAATCCTCTCCCTCAAAACAAGTACACTTTCTCTTTTTTAGTCCATGTATCCCTACCTCCTTCAACCTATCCTCGTGTAACATGGTTTCCAAACCCGTTACCAATCTATTCACAATACCACTGAAAATGTAACAACCGGAGCTGAACACAAATGGGGTCTGACCAGCACAGAGCATGTCTGGGATTATTACTTCCCTTGTCCTGAACACTACATATCAGTTGGTGCTGGGTTTAGAGGTGGTTTTTTTTTCCCCTTTGGCAAATCATATCACACAATTGGCTCATATTAATCTTGCAACTGACCAAAACTCTTAGATCTTTTTCCACATGAATTGTGATTAAGTAAAGGACTCCCTATGTTATAATTGTGGAGTTGATTTTTTTTTAAAGCAAATAAAAAATTTTTATATTTTCATCTTGTTAATTCTGTTCCTCTTCATTGTCCTTTGGTTTACCTTCAGAGGGTGCGTGGTATTCTATAATATTATTATTACAGAAGACCTCTATAGCCATTCCTAGTTCCTCTCCTGGACTAGAACAGTCACAGATGACTGCCTAATGGGCATTTGTACATGGATAATGATCTCTAACTCAATTTGTCCAAAACAGAGCTATTATCTTTCCCCATATATTACCCTTCTTTTTTTTTCATTTCAGACATTATTTCACCAGGATGTGGAAACTCTCCCCTGCCCCCCATCCCCACTGATGCAAATTGGCAATTTGCCTCTAATATAGTCTCAGAGTTTCTTAGAACACTGAGAGCCTAATTGATGTGCAAATGGTCATGAAAAATTCCATCCTCAATGGATCTTTGATCTCATCCATTAGAAGTTCTTGCCAGCAATCCTGCTCAAAACCCATCTTTCCCTGATCCTCCAGTGGGACACTTGGCCAAGCCCTCCTATAAGTTGTCCATCATATTTATTCAATGTGATGAAGGTCTTTCTCTCTTTCTCCTTCCATCACAGGGGTACCAGTTAATCACTCTGGTTGCCCATGGTTACCATGCTAGTTGATGTTGTTCCTTCTCCTTTCCTCTAGAAGAGGACCAATGATATCACAAGGGTGATGACCTGACTTACAAGTGAACTGGATTTAAGTGAGGCAGAGCTGTGCAAAGTCATCAGCCTCACTCTTTTCCAGAGTCATGGAAGTTCAACAGATTTGAGAGGAGGGATTTTAATTCATGTCTTACTGACTCTGAGGCTATCACTGTATATATCCCCATATACCCATTGCCTTTTACTGTCATGACAGTTTCACTATAGGTAACCTTCCTTGTTATGAGCCAGAAATCCTTCTCCAGTTGTTCAGGTGATCTATACTTTTGCCATGGAAGCTTTATAGTTTTCTTTATAAACATCTTGAGGGGCTCTTAGTAGATAAATACCCAAATGATTCATTTCATTGGCATTTGTACAAAAGGAATCTTTTCCCCCTATGATTTCTTCTAGTAATTTCTTAAAATTGTCATAGAGAATATGAATGATTTTTGTGTGTTTATTTTATTTTCTCTTCATTTTTGTGGATTTGCTTGGATTGTCCAAGGCGTGTACTCACATCTTTTGGTTAAGACATGCACAGGGCACTCCTGAGGATAAAATTTCTTATAAAATGGAGATCCACAACTACCCTTCAATTCACCCTTGAAGTCAATTCTTTGGAGCACTGAGTGGTTAAGTGACTTTCTAGGGTCACCCGACCAAGGATGTATTAGAGGTGTAACCTGAGCCCAGGTCTCCCCAACTCTGAGGGAAGCACTCTCTCTATGATATTATGCTGAATCATACATGCTACAGTGATTTTTAAATTTCTTCCTTGTCTCTGCTTTTCTTTCTAAGATACATTTTTTCACGACTTACTGTTATTATTGAAATTTCTGACACTATGTCACACAAAATTGGTTAACTGTAGGCATCTCTGTTTTGTCTTGATTTGAAGGCAGGAACTCTCTTTTTGTCCCCTTTTGTATTTCTAGTGCTTAGCACAGTGCCTAGCACATACTAGATGCTTAATAAATATTGATTGATGGATGGATTGATTTGAATCGGAATGCCTCTAATATTCCTTCATTGTAATTAATGTTTGATCTCGGTTTGTCTCTTGTTTCTCATTATCTTTAGAAAGAATCTCTCTAATTCTATTCTTTTTAAGGTACTATTTTTTAAAAAATCATAAATTTTATTAAGTGATTTTCTGCACCTATTGATAAGATCAGTGTTAAGAATATAGGGTATTGGGGCAGCAAGGTGGCGCAGTGAATAGAGCACCAAAATTCAAAAGCCTGAGTTCAAATTTGGCCTCAGACACTTGATACATTTACTAGCTGTGTGACCTTGGGCAAGTCACTTGATCCCAATTTCCTTGCCTTCCCCCTTCCAAAAAGAAAAAAAGACCCTATGATATGATAGAAAAAACTACTGGGAGAAATCATGAAACAAATTCAGCCTCTGAAACTAGTTGTATGACCTTGGGCAAGTCATACATTAGCCAGCTAAATGGCATGATGAATAGAGCACTGGGCCTAGAACAGGGAAGACTCTGAGTTCAAATCTGACCTCAGACATTTACTAGACATATAACCATGGCAAGTCACTTAACCTCTGTTTTACCCGAGTTTCTTAGTCTGTAAAATGTGAATAATAACAGACTCTACCTCCCAGAGTTATCACGAAGATCAAATGAGATAGCAATTGTACATGTCTGGCTCACTGCGTCAGACACACAATAAGCACCATGGAAATGCCAGCAATGGTTGTGATTTATTATCATATTATTGCTGCTCAAGCTTTCTGGGCCTCCGTTTTTCCATTTTTAAGCTAAGGCCAGTACTGACTGAATAGAGCTCAGTGGGGATCAAATGTGTCCATGTATACAAAATGCCATGTCTGCTATTATTGCTGTATTCTGTTTGCTAAAGTTTTATTTAAGATTTTTGCATCTATATTTATAAGCTGTAAATTTCCTATTTAAATGTTGTCTTTCTCTGGTTTTGGAATAATTATTACATTTGTCATGTGAAAAGAATTGCACAGAATGTCATCATTTCCTATGTTTAGAAACACGGTATAATAAAGGAACTATTTGTTCTAAGAACATTTACACATTTCTCCTGTAAGCGTGTCTCTCCAAGATAATGTGGGAGAGAGAGGTAATAACTCTGCCTCATGCCATGATGCACAGAGTACTGCACCTGGATGAAGGGAGATCTCAGTGCTAAACTGGGCTCACATGTTGATTTGATCATGAGCAAGTCACTTAGTCTCTTGGACCCTCAGTCTCTTTACTTGTACAGTGTACCTACCTGTACTTGTAAAGCATCTAGTACCTTCACTACCTACTTCACAAGGTTAATGCAAGAAAAATTAATGTCTAACCCTAAGGCACTCTTCAAATATAGGTTGTTGTTCATTCTTCTTCTGAAAATCATTCTATCCAAGTTGCCTATTTCCTGTTGAAACGGTTTGAGTATTTTATATTTTTGTAAATAATCATTCATTTAATTTAGGTTCTATAAGTTATGAGTATATTCCTCTGAGTGTTTTAGGGGGCCAAGCAGATTTAAAATTTTTTTTGCGTGATTAAGAAGCAATTTGGCCATGCTATGGGCTGCAATTCCAGTAGAGCAGACTGGTCTGTGTGGGATAGTCTGCAATGGTAGCCTCTCAGTTAATGAGGAAGCATGAGCAAGAGGTGGGTTACTTGGAATAAGAGTCAGTTACTATGAGGTACTAAGCAAAGACTAGGAGGAGGGAAGTATGTCCAAGATTCTACAACAGGTCAGTGATGTGGTGGTGAAGGTATCCAAGGGTCTGAGGTTAGGCAAGAGTTTAAGAAATTGGGTATCCTGGCAGGTTTGAGGTTGCACAAAGAGAATGAGATACAACTGATCTGCTAATTGTGAAGAGTGATTGAGCCACAGCATGTGGTGCTAACTTCAGTTTCTCTGTTGGTCTGGGCAATCTTTAGCTAGAGATAGCTCCCGGTCACCATCAATACTCCCTGCATGAAAAATAGCTTTATTTTTTTTTTTTTTTACAGCAGACACCACCTGATTAATAGTTTTATTTTTTTATTTCAGTCTTACTTTCTTTTCTCTTAATTTTAGTAATTCATGTTTTGTCTCATTTTTTTAAATTAGCTACCAATTTTATTATTCTTTCTGAGAAACTAACTCTTGATTTTATTAGTCCAAACGCTTTTTAAAAAATTTTTTCATTTGTCTGTTTTCATTTTAATGGCTTCTTTTTTCCTATTTTCCTTTGCTCTATTTCTTTGATCTTTCTATAAAGCTTTATAATATATGTCTTGACTCAGCCTGACTGCTGCTGTAAGCTGGAAGTGGAATGTATTAAGGATAAATCACAGTCTGGCCAAAGAAGTTCACCTGAAAGAATGATGGAGGCGGAAGCACTGAAGAGAGGTATCAAGAGGAGAATCACTTTAGACTAGTTGTTTTTTGTACTTTGGTACCTGGTACTTTGTCAGAATTGTGTATTGTATATGTAGGTGTGTATGTTTCACACCTACACACAGATTGACACAGAGAGAGAGAGAGAGAGAGAGAGAGAAAATCATAGAATCTGGTCTAAAACTGGAAGAAATCTCAGAAGTCATCTAATTTAACCCATCTGTTTTACAGATGAAGAAACTGAGGTTAAACTTTCACTGGTAAGTAGCACAGCTTGGATATGAGATTAATTTCTGTAATTGCTAGTTCAGTGTGCTTTCTTTTTTTTAAAAAAGTTTCTTTTTGTTATGAATTTAACAAATGTCTGCAAACAAACATTTTGATATACAAGTAAAACAGAAAAGAGGATTATATATGAAACTCTGAATCCCCAAGTATGTTTTTTAAATTGTATCTTAAATTTATCACAATAGTAACATTTCCCTGAGTGTCTGAGCTTCTTGCCTTCCTCTTCTTTGCATGCATATTATCATTCCAAATCCCCAACTCCAACCCTAGAGTCACTCCTCTGTAATAAATATTATATTGTTCAATCATTTTCAGTAATACCCAATTCTTTGTGACCCCATTTGGGGTCTTCTTGACAAAGGTACTGGAATGATTTACTACTTCCTTCTCCAGCTCATTTTACAGATGAGGAAACTGAGACAAACATGGTGAATTGACTTGCCCAGGTTCACACAGTTAGTAAGTGCCTGAGGCTGGATTTGAATTCAGGTCTTCTTGACTCCATACCCAATGCTCTATCCACTGCATCACCTACCTGTCCTAATAAATATATATACTCAAGCAAAATGAATCAATACAGTGGCCATGTCTAGAAATGTACGGAGACATATTTTGTACCTTTTGCACCTCTAGGTCATCAATTCTCTGCCAAGACATAGGAAGCATGATTCATTTTTAGTCTTTTGAAGTCATGATTGGTCTTTGCATTGATGCTTGAGTTTTTCAAATGTTGTCATTGCATCAATTGTTCTCCTGGTTCGGATCACTTCATTTTTCATCAATTCATATAAGTATCTTTTGTTTCTTAAAGTGAATTAATATTCAGTCATATTCATATATCACAATTTGTTCAGCCCTTTCCTAATTGATAGATACCCATTTTCTTTTTAGGTCTTTGTTATAATAAAAAAGTGTTGCTATAAACATTTTTGTACACATATGGATCCTTTCCTTCTGCTTTGACATATTTGGGTATATACTTGTAGCAGTATTGCTGGGTCAAAGGGTAAGTACAGCTAGTGACTTTTAGGATGTGATTAAAACTTGAACAAAAGTGCATTAGTGACTTTTATTTCCGTCTCCAGCATTTGAAATTTTTTACTCATCATTTTTGACAGTCTGATGTGTTTGAGTTAGAACCTCAGATTTTCATTTTGTAATAATATAATAATATAACAGCTAACATTTACATAACACTTATCATGGGGCAGGCATTGTGTTCAGGACTTGATAAATACTATCTCATTTGTTCCTTACAACTTGGGGAGGTAATTTGAAGTACTTTTTTCATGTGGTCTTCATAATTTACTGTTCTTCTTTTAAGAACTGCCTAGATATATCCTTTGACCACTTATCTATAAGGTAATAGCTCTTATTCTTATGTGTTTCCATTAATACCTTACATATTTTGAATTTTAGACCTTTATCAGAAGACTTTACTGAATTTTTTTGCCTTGTTAACTAGTTATCTATTCATTATCACACAAATGTTTCTTGTGTAAAAACCTTTTGATTTTATGTACTCAAAATCATGATTTTATATTTTATCCTCATCTCTATCCTTTGTTTGATCAAGAACTCTCAGCTTTGCATCTCCTTTCCTGCTCCTCTAATTTCTTTACAACATGATCTTTTATATTTAGGTCATGAAATCATTTTGAACTTACAATTTTAAATGGTGTGAAATGATGGTCTAAACCTAATTTTTACCTGTGTATGAGTTTTCCCAGCAACTTTGCACATAAGGAAGCCCAGTAGTTCATGTCCTAAGGTTTATCAAATTCTATGCTTCGGGTTCCTTATTCCTAATCTGTTTTACTGATCAACTATTAAAATTTTAAATCAGTAATGAATAATTTTGATGATTACTGATGTTTAATATAGTTTGGGATCTGTTACTCTTAGGTTTTCTTAATTTCTATTTTTTTTCACTATTAACTTGAGATTCTTGACCTTTTTTTACTTCCCTCCAGATCTGTCATTTTGTCTACTTCTATATAAAGTAATCTTTTAATAGTTTAATTGGTATGGCAATAAATCTGTAAACAAATCTAGGTAGTACCATCATTTTCATTATGTGATAGGGGGAATGGCAATATGTGACCAGCCCATAGAGCATGCACAATATGCTTTACCTGGTACTAACCTACTTCAGAGCCTGCTGAACCTATTTCTGGGCATATTTAATGGAAGAGCCCTTCCCCTCATTTCAGAGCATGTACAGCTAGCTCTTCCTGTTGGGTTTTTTTAAGCTGATGATCTTTGGGTAGTTATTTTATATCTTGTTACTTTACTGAAGTTATTGTTTCAATTAAACTTAATTGAATCTATGGGGTTTTTTTTTCATTTAGTTAGGGGAATACTTTTTTTTTTTTTCGGTACAAAATACATCCAAACCAGCAGCCAGAAATAACTCCCATCCATACAAAGTACATTCTCAAGAGACAGCTAAATAAAATCACATCATTTGCTAATAGTCATAATCTTACTTCTTCTTTGCCTATGCTTTTCATTTAAAGTTTTTATCTTGTTTTACTGTAATAGCTTGCATTACCAAACTTACATTAAATAACACCAGTAACAATGGATATCCTTGCTTTATCACTGATCTTAATGGAAAGGCTTCTAGTATTTTTCCATCCCAAATAATACTAGGCTTTAGTTTATATAGATACTGTTAATCATATTAAGGACAAACTCATTTATTCTTATGCTTTTTAGTCTTTTTCTTTTATACAAAGGGGCATATATTTGGCCAAAAGCTTTTCTGGCATTTATTAATGTGATTTTTATTATTTTATTATTGATATAGCCTATTGCATTTATAGTATTCTTCATGTCAAACCAACTCTGTTTCATTCCTAGTATAAATCCAAACTGGTTACAGTATAAAATCTTTGAGATTTGTTGCTGTAGCCCCTCTACTATTATTTTATTAACTATTATTGTACTTATTTCTTTAGAGAATCAATATTTGTCTATAATTTTTGTTCTGTGTTATATCTCTCCCTGAGTGTTTTGGCATTAGGACAATATCTGTCTCACAGGAGTTTCATGGTATGCCTTCTTTTTTCTGTTTTTGAAAAAAATGTATACTGGAATAAACTTTCAATGTCTGAAACTATTCACTTATAAATTCATCTGGGCTTGGGCTTTTTTTTTTTTTTACTTTGATAGCTCATTTATAACTTATTCAATTTCCCTGAGTTTGAGGATTTATTTCTTGTTCTTTTAATTTATATTTTTGTCAGTATCCACCCATTTTACTGCTCAGTCTCGTTGGCATATTTGGGTAAAATAATTCTTATAACTTTTTTTATTTCTTCTTCATAACTTGTGGATATTACTCTTCCTTTTCTTGTTGGTTAATTAGGTTTTCTTCTTTTTGTCAAATAAATAACTTGTTTATTTTTAAAAATAGGTTTCTAGTTTAATTTATCAATTCAATGAATTTATTTGTTTTCATTTTTATCTCTTCTTTGATTTTTTTTGGAATTTATGTGTGTCTAAATTGGTTTTTTATGCTTTCTTGCTTTCCCAGTTTTTTTTAGTCGCATGCCTAATTCTTTGATTTGTTCTTTCTCTTTTTGTTGAAAAAGTGCTTAGAGATATAAATGTTCCCTTAATGACTGCTTTGGCTGCCTCTCAAAAGTTTTGGTTTGTAACCTCATTTTTCTGATTTGTTCTTTGATCTATACAATTAGAATGTTATGATTTTGCCTCCATATAAGTTTGACTACTTTCTTCAAATACTCTTTGTTGATTATAATTTTTTATTGAGTTGTGGTCAATAAGGGGTATGTTAAACATTTCTGCTTTTCTCTGTGTGTGTGTGTGTGTGTGTATTTCTTTAACACCCTAGTACATGGTTGAATTTTGTAAAGGAACTAAGCAAAGCTATGAAATATAAGTATTCTTGTAAAATCCCATTTAATTATCAAGAGAGCTCTCATCTTTAATGTTTCTCAAATTACAGTTAGGTTCTTAATCTCTATTTTTTTTTTTTTACTATTTTTGTCTAGGTGTGAAAGGAGGACACAGAGGTTCCTAGCTATTAATGCCTTTACTGTCTATTGTTCCCTGTAGCTCAATTAGTTTTTTCCTTTGATTACTTAAATTCTATGTCATTCCTTGCCTACAAATTAAGTGATGAGAATGCATTATCTATGGCTCTTTTAAGCATAATGCAGTTTCCCTTTTTATCTTTTACCCAGGTCTATTTTTGCTGCTGCCTTTTATGAAATCAAGATTGCCCTTCCCACTTTTTTAGATTCACCTGAGAAATAATAAATTCTACTTTAAACCCTCAATTTAATTGCATATGGATCTTTTTCAAATTAATTAATTTATTTTCTTGTTTATATCACTTATTTCCACGAGATTTTGAGTTACAAATTTTCTCCCCATCTTTCCCCTACCCACCACCCCAAATCAATGATCCCACTGTGTGGCCTCTCCCCAATCTGGTCTCTCCTACGTTCTCCCCCATCGCCCGTCTGACTTTCCGGTAGGGCAGGATGGGTCTCCCTACCCCAGTGCCTGTATATCTTAATTCCCAATTGCATGTAGTTAATAATAACAATAATATATATATACATATATATTTTTAAAATTTAATTACAGAACTTTAAATTCTAAATTCTTTCCCTTCCTCCCTCGTCACCTGCCCCTACTGGAAGGGTAGTTTGAATTCAATACAGGCTGTACATGTGTAATTATGCAGAACATCTCCACAGTGGACATATTGTGAGAAACTGATTATATGTCCTTCCTTCCTACCCCGGGGGGGGGGGGGGGGGGGGGGGGGGGGGGGGG
>CM053590.1:172144722-172166137 GCA_028646515.1 Pseudochirops corinnae | reverse complement strand
ACATATAAAGTATATATCTATACATATTCACATGGACATATTTGTAAATACATACATACACACAGACACACAGAGTGATATAAAGAGGATGCAAGCAAATAAATACCAGGTAGTTAAATTCAAGGTTGTTAATATAAGGCAATAAGGAGGAAGTCCGCTAGAGGTTGAGGGGATCAGGAAAGGCTTGATGGAGAACACGGGATTTGAACTGTCTTGAAAGGAGAGTGAAGTTCTGTGAGGTGGGGGGAAGGAGGGAGTGTATTCCAGGAATGATGGTGACCAGCACAAAGTCCCAAAGAGAGAAGATCAGAGTGTGTGTGTGATGAACAAAGACCAGGCCAGTTTGTCTGGATCCCAGATCTGGGGGGCGTGAGGGGTACATAATGTATAATGGGGCTTGCAAAGATAGGTTGGAGCCAAGGTGTGAAAGGTTTTAAAAGCTCAACAAGAGTTTATATTTTATCCTGGGGACAATGGAGAGCCACTGGAGGAGGAGGGGGGAACCTGTGGCCCACTAGGTCCTCAAGTGCAGCCCTTTGGCTGAATCCAAATTTGTCCTGCAAGTTCCCTACTCCTGAATGGATTCTATTGATTAAAGAGGTGAAATGGTTAGAACTTTGGTAGCTGTGTGGAAGCTAAAATGTAGTGGAGACAAACTTGGGGGGAGGCCACTGTAGAAATCTAGTTGTGGGGTAATATGGGCCTCAAAGCGCCACATAAATGCTGGTCATTTCCTAGAAGCAAGGCTGCGTAGTTCTCACCATCCCTAGTTTCTTTTAGAGAAAAACTTCCGAAGGCCAAATAAGCGAGGTTGAGGAATAAATAAGTTGTATTAAATTAAATCTAAATTATCTCCACTAGGACCCAATAGATCTATACGACAATTTTATTTTAGTGAAAACTGCAGAGACCAGTAAAGCCAATGAGATTTTCCAAGGGAAAGGGTGTGTGTTAAGGGTAGAGGTAGGGGTGGCGGTGAGGCATTTGGAGGAGAAAAAACAAAAAGAAACAGCAAAGAGAGGCTGAATCCAGCTCCAGAGGTGGGATTGTTTTTCTAATCTAAATTTATCGGTAATGATACTGTAGTACTGGCCTGGCTAATTCAGCAAAAAGGAATAAAACAAATACCTCTGGATTCCCAGTCTAGCACTGCATTTGTTGAACCACATAATCGTGTTTTATGGTCATCTGTGAAGTTCTCCCAGCATGCCAGGGCATCAATTAGGCCTCTCTATTTACTATGTGCTAAAAGGGTCTCTGAGGACTAGTGGGACTAATCATCGGGGACACTAATAAGCATGTAAATGTAATAAGATATTTTGTATTCCTCAGAGCCAAAGTGTCATCACCTGTACTGATATTGAGCCCACCGATAACTAGCCAGGGAATCGCCATTTGGATCAGACTCAGATAAGATTCTAAGAGTTTTATTTTTATTCCTATAGGAAGGGCAGGGGCAGATTCATTGCAAGTAGCAGCAAAAGTATAACATATTCCATCATCCATACTCCTCAACCCCCCATCACCCCCCCAAACCCTTATATTACAAATGTTCCATATCAATGAATCTAGCCTAGATCAGGAAAACTAGACATCAGGCAAAAGCTGAATAGTCGGATAGTAATCTGTCCAAGTGAAACGTAAGGTAACCTTGTGTCCCAAAGACTAGTGTGATGTTTAGGAGCTCAATATATTTAAATGTCTGTTAAATGGGATTGATTTCAACCAGGCACTTGATAAAGTCTTTTGTGATATCTTTGAGGACAAGATGGAGAGATGGCCAATGGGTGATAGTATAGTTAGGTCGGTTTAGAACTGACTGATAGGTATTAAGATGTGTGTATGTGTGCACACACATGTGTGTGTATATATGTGTATATGCATGTATGTAGAGCTAGGTGGCCCAATGGATAGAGCACCGGGCTTGGAATCAGGAAGATGAGTCTGGCCTCAGGCACTTACTGTCTATGTGACCCTGGGCAAATCACTTCACCCTGTTTGCCTCAGAGGACCTAAGTTCAAATCCTTACTCTATCATTTACAACTTGTACTACCATGGAGCTAAAAAGAAAAAAAAAAAGGATTATAAAAAGGACTCAAAGGCCCCTTTAAGCTCTAAATTCATGATTCTGTGATCCTAGGGTAAGCGAGGATCTTACCTCTGACAGTGGAGGGCCAATGATGCCTTCTAATGTTGTACCCACTGGCCCTATTCCCTTCTGGTCTCAATCTCCATCTAGGGCTACTCAAGTGAATCCTGTTCAGGTGGGCATTGCTCTTGCAGTCTGGCTCAGCTGAAATCTTTGGTCAATGTTATCTTTTCCTCAAGAAGGCACTGCCATGCTCTTTTAGCTTAAAGCCCACAGCCTTTTTCTTGTGACAACTCTCATAGAAAGAGGTTGAAATCCTTGTCTGGGACCTCAGGGACTTGACTGCAAAGCTTCTCCTCTCCATAGCCAAAGATTCTCAGTCTCGTGTACCAAGGCCATTAGAACAAACATGAGGGCCCTCCTGTTAGATTTAATGTTTTCTTTGAGTTCAACTTCCTGATCACTGGAATAGGGGGCTTCATTGGCAAGTGTGCCAGCTCATGGCAAGCATTCCATATACCTTCCAGTCTTAATCTCTGAAGGTTAGACTAGCTAAGTAATTTGCCTAATCACCTCTGAGGCTGAGCTCCTCATATTTTGAAACCTGTGTCTCTCTCATGTAGATGAGTGGGAGGACCCACGAGACAAGGGTCACCTGCTCAGCCACATTCCTGGCCCTTTTATTGCAGATAAAGTAGGGGATTTTGATAGCACTTTTTATGTATGCTTTTAATAAATAGGATAAGAATAAATAAAAGAGACAGTGGTATAGCTCTATACATTAAGAAGATATATTCATGTGCAGAAATCCACAAGTTAGAAGGAGGAAAAATCTGGAGGAAGATCAGTGGAAGGAGAGACTGAAGTGACATTGTCGTGGCAGTATATTATAGGCTGCCTGGCCAGAAGGAGGTATTAGATGAGGAGTTTGGGAAATGGATCATAAACCTGGGAGGGTGAAAGGATGTAATAATGATGGAAGATTTCTTATCTGGACCTTATCTGGAGTTCTCTCACTGTCAAAAGCAGAACAACTGGTGATAAACTCTAAATTTGGTTTAATAAAAATTTAATCCCCCAAGTGGTAGAGGAATCAATAAGGAGAAATCTTTTTATAGATCTGATTCTCATCAATAAGGGGAACTGGTAGGTGAAGTGGACATGATGGGAACCTTGGGGAAAAGTAGCCTCTCCTCCTTAAGAGTTTGTGATAGAGAAGAGAAAAACAAGGTAGTCTGAAAACTACCCCAGATTTTAAAAGACTGTATTTAACGAGAGTTCAGAGAAAGGATAGGTAAGAAGCAGTGGCTTAACATTATACAAGAGAACATCAACCAAGATAGATGAGAAGCTTTCAAGAATGAAATTCTGGAAGCACAATCCCAAACAATTCTTATGCAGAAGAAATGGGAGTTATTTAGGAGAAATGAATTTGCGCGCATTGATTAAATTGGATTTTTAAAGGATGCATAAATGTGAAATGAAAGTGAGAACAGATAATAGAAGATGACTAGAAAAGATTTGCAGGACCCTTTCAGAACAGTGTCAACAGTGCTAAGGCTCAGATTGTGCGGAGATGATTTATGAAGGCTAAAAACAACACAAGGGCTTTTGTTTAGCTATATTGAGATAAAAGAAGGGACAGGACTGCTGCTTAGGGGGTGGAAAGAATGATCGTAACAGACAATAAACAAAAATAACTTATTTTGTTGCAGTTTTTCTATTAGAAGAATGACTTGGAAGGATAGAATTAAAATGGCAATTCAGGCATCTGAACTATAGATAAGTGTAGAGGATGGTAAGAGAACACATAGCTGGTCTCCATAAATGGAGTTGAAGTCACTGGACCCAAATCTTAAGATCATAGTTTGGGAGTTGGAAGGGACCTCAGATATGGAACGAATCAGTCATCAATAACTTGTCAGTGATCTTTGAAAAAAATCTCCTTCTGCATGCTGGACATCTCTACCTGCATGTCCCCTAAACATCTCAGAGTCAACACATCTGAAAGACACCCACACACTCCTTCTTCAAACGTCCCTATTGCTCTCAAGAAATTTCAGGCCACCCTGGTTTGCTACCTAGATGTCATTTTCAACTCTTTAGTCTCACACCCCCCACCCATCTCTCATTGATTCCACCTCCTCAGCATCCCTCCCAACTACATCCTCTTTACTCCTCACATGCACAACATAATCACCTTAGGGCAGACCTTCACCACCTTTCACCCGCACTATTGCAATAGCCTCCTCACTGGCCCCTTCTATTCTAGTCTCTCCTCTTTCCAATATGTCTGCCACACCAATGCACTTGAAAGCACAAGCCTGAACACATCACTCCTCTACTTATTTGCTTCTACAGCTCCTCAATGTATACCCTGCTCTGTTTGACGTTTAAGACCTTGTCCATTTAATTTTTAAAAATTTATTCTATTTTTCTCCATTACATGTAAACAACAAATTTTTAATATTCATTTTAAAAAATTTGCATTCCAAATTCTCTCCCCCCCTTCTTCCTCTCATCCCAGCCTTCCTTGAAAAGACAAGCAATTTCAGTTATGCAAAACACTTCCTTGTAAAACCATTTACAACCTGGCCTCACCTCAGTTACCCAAACTGATTTTACATTACTCTCCCTCATGCCAAACTGGTCTACTTTTTGTTCCCTGTATAGGACATTCCATCTCTTCTCTTTATACAGACTATTCTCCCATGCTCTGGATGCTTTCCCTCCTCATTTTTTCCTCTTAGATACCCTAGATCCTTTCAACATTCAATTCAGGTTCTGTCTGCTTCAATAGATCTTTCCTGACTGCTCCAGATTTTAGCAACACCACCAAATCACTGTGTATTTATTTTTCATAAATCCTGTACTTATCAATGCATCTTCTATCCCACCCCCTCCCCCAGTATAATGTAAGCTCCTTGAGGACAGGAACTGTGTCTCTCTTTTATATTTGTATCACCTGTGCTTAATACAGTATCTAATAGTACACATTACATGATTGTTGGTCAATTATTGATTGATAAAGTAGAGAGTAAACTCCTTGAGGGCAGGAACTATTTTACCTCTCTTTTTATCACCAGTGTTTAGCATAGTGCCTGGCAAATGATGAATTGTTAATAAATGCTTATTGATTGATCAATTGATTGGTTGAACATGACCAGGACGGTGATGGGTCTAGAGATCATGCTATACAAGGTCATTTTTCAGTAGTGTCCAAGTCTTTTCAACCCTACCGGGCGCTTTCTTGGCAAAGATACCTTCTCCAGCTCATTTTATACACAAGAAAACTGAGTGAAGTGACTTGCCCCAAGTCATACAGCTAGTAAGTGTCTGAGGCAGGATTTGAACCCAGGAAGATGAGAATTTTTGACTTGAGGCCCAGTTCTCTATCCATTGCACCACCTAACCACCCCTTGAATAAATAGAGTCTGTTTATCTTGGAGAAAGAAGACTCAGGAGTTGTCATGTAGAAAAGTAATTAGACTTGTTCCATAGGACAAAAGGAAGAAATTGGGGTAGGAGTTTCAGAGAGGCAAATTTAGCCTAAAGGTAAGAAAAATAACTTCCTAATGATTCAGCCTGTTTAAAAGTAGAATATACTGCCTCTGGAGATGTGAAGTTCTCTTTTTCTTTTCTTTTTCCCCCCTTTTTTGAGGCAACTGAAATTAAGTGACTTGCCCAAGGTCATGCTAGGAAATGTCTGAGGTCGGATTTGAACTCAGGTCCTCCTGACTCCAGGACCAGTGCTCTATCCAGTGTGCCACCTACCTGCCTGTTTTTGTTTTTTTTTTTTCATTTTGGCAAGATGGGTTTTCACGAGGTTTTCAGGTAGAGACTAATGACCATTTCTTAGGGATATTATAGAGGGGTTTTCTGTCAAGTGCTGGACTTAAGAGTTGGAAAGGCCTTGGTTCAGTTCCCATCACGGACTTTTATTAGCTCTGGGAGTCAGAACAAATCACTTACCGGAGCCTCATTTTCCTCATCTGTAAAAGAGCTTCATTGGATTGTTATAAGGACTGAAAAAGAAAAACTATAAAAAAACCCACTATATAGGGGCTGTTAGGTGGCAAAATGAATAGAGCACTGGCCCTAGAGTCGGGAGGATGTGAGTTCAAATTTGGACTCAGACACTTGACACGCTTAACTAGCCGTGTGACCTTGGGCAAGTCATTTAACCCCAATTACCTTGCCTTTCCCCTTTCAAAAACAAAAACAAAACAAAATGAAAAAACCCACAAAAACACTACATAAATGTGAACTATTAACCACTGCTGCTGTCCAGCCTTCTTATGCCTTACTTGTCTTCACAAACTTCATGCTCAAGTTACTGGCAGTTTCTCAAACAATGCTCCCTGTCCATGCCTCTGCACAGACTGTGTCCTATGCCTAGAACAAATGCTCTGCCCTCTTAACTTTACCTTTTGGTTTCCTTCAAAGCTCCCCTCAAATTCCACCTTCTGCAGGGGACCTTTCTTAGTCCCACCAACTGCTCATACCTTCCCCTTTCAGATTACTCATTACGAAATGTTAAGGGGTCCCCTGAACTTGTCTTTTTAAGTTGTCATATTTTCCAGAAACACTGAACTTAGAGCATGTGGAAGGCCCTGAAGATGCCAAGGGCAAACACACCCCTCCCCCAGCTGACATAACTTGTTTGTACCCCAGGTTGGACACCCTGTGTGAGCTTGAGAATCAAGACAGGCACCAATCTGTCTGCACCAGACCGAGAAACTATTTGTGCATCTGGGACCCATATAGCTAAGCACATCATCCTATCTTCATGGTCTCACTGCAGTTCCCAAGGGAAAAGAATGCTAGTTTTGCCATCATAATTATTTATGATTTCTCCCTCCTTGCCACTCCCATTTAGGTGGTTTCTTCTTCTTTTTTTGGTCACAATTCCATAAATATGCAAGCTTTTTTCTTCCTTCCTCCCTCCCTCCCTCCCTCCTTCCTTCCTTCTTTCCTTCCTTCCTTCTTTCCCTCCTTATTTCCTTCCTTCCCTCCCTCCCTCCCTTCTTTCTTTCTTACTTTCTTTCTTTTTCTTTCTTTCTTTCCTTCCTTCCTTCCTTCCTTCTTTCTTTCTTTCTTTCTATTTGTATTCCAAGAGCTTATCACTGTGCCTGGCACATAGGAAAAGCTCAATAAATGCAAACTACTGTTATTTATTTATTGCAATTCATGTATAGGATTGATTAGCTCACTTCTGGGTTTGCTTCCAATACCGAGATTCTGTGATGGATAGGGTTTGGCTTAACCAAAATCAATTTAAATTAAACATATACTTAAAATGCACTGAGTTATAGAAATAGCAAAGCTATTGGGTCAAGTTCCATTAGACTTTGTGGACGGTCAAAGAAATAGAAAATGGTAATGGGGGGAGGAGTAAGTAAAGAGCTAGGAAATGAGAAAAAAAAGACAACCTCAAGAATAATTGAGTTTTGGCCATAAATACAAAAGCTTTTATTTTGTCAAGATAATTCCTCAAATGTCGATGCTTTATAAAAATGATTTGAAAATCTTACAGACATTAATTTTTAAAAAATTATTTTATCTTACAGACACTGATGATACTAGTTTGTTGGGAAAGAAGGATGATGGATTACAATATCGACCAGATGTGAAAGGTACCTTTGCACTGATTTTCATTTATTGAAATATAAGATACTAGTTGTGGCTTCCTTGGTTTGCTCTGTTTCCTGGAATCCCTATGATGGCCGTTTTTGCTTTCTGATACCTTTTTGTCACAACTCGATCTTCAGTCTGCTTCTCAGATGATATTAATGGGCATCTATCTGCTTTAATAGTTTAGAGCCTTCCCATTCGCATCCTCCCACCTCCAATGATAGGAAGATTTTCCAGACTTATTAGCCCTGGGGAGATGCTAAAAAATCAATTTTCTTTGTACATGTACTCTACCACAATCACTAACTAGAAATAAACTTCCTTTTTTTTTTTTAAATCTTCCAAAGAGCCCTAACAGATCCATCCTATAAGAAGAAAGGTCTTGGTAACCAAAGAGAAGCCTAAGCCTGAGACCAATTAGTAGACTGATTGGGTAAAATAGGCACAAAAATCATTCTGACTTGGCTCAAGTTACTTGATGAAATTAAATTTCAAAACCTCTGGATCATTTTTGAGATACTAGAAAATCTTTATACCCAGCACAGCCCCCTCCTCAAAGTTTCCAAGTATAAACATGAGGAATTACACACAGTGGTTTTTTAAAAAAGTATAAAGTTTACATGTGTGTTTATTTACTCTTGAGGAGGCCTCTAACTCATAATTTGGGGGCAACTAGGTGGCTCAGTGGATAGAGTGCTAGGCCTGGAGTCTGGAAGACTCATCTTCCTGAATTCAAATCTGGCTTCAGACACTTACTAGCTGTGTGACCCTGGGCAAGTCACTCAGTTTCCTCATCTGTAAAATGAGCTGGAGGAGGAAACAACAAACCACTTTAGTATCTCTGCCAAAAAACAAAATCCAAATGGGGTCACAAGAGGTTGGACACAACTGAAACAACCACAAAACAACCCTCTTACACATTTTAGGTGAGAAGTGTTAAAGCACAAACTCAACAAATGGTCCGTTATTTGAATGTTTGGAGCTATTCGGGAATATGGGGTATTTATGAAGCACCTACCATGTACCAGGAACTGGCGCACTTTAGAAATATCTCATTTGATGCAAATATTTTTTTTAAAATACAAAAGCAGCATAAACAGTTATTTATGGCTTGAAGGAATTTAAAATCTCATTAACTTACCCATGAGAAGTTAAGTAACAACAAGAGGCAATGTGTGGATAAGTGTCAAACAAGACTGGTTTTCTGTCCTGACTTCTACACAGAGTTGGGCTAGGTGACCTCTGAAGACCCGTCCAGCTCTACATGCTACGACCCTGTTATAATCTTTAATAGATGATTTAATTTATGAGACAATTGCAAGTCATTTAACCTATGCCTGCCTCAATTTCCTGATAGGTGAAATGGGAATAATAATATCACCTTTCTCTCAGAGGTCTCGTGAGGACAAAATGAGATAATATCTGTAAAGTGCTTTGCAAACCTTAAAGCATTATAGAAATACTGTTATTATTTATGAAAGTCATATACTCAGTATGGTTGAAAGTGCTGGTGCTGGTAAAGACAAATGACAGTTATGTAGTTCTTTATGTATAACATCCCATCTGAGCTTCACAATTGCCCCATGGAGGAGTTACTACTGGTCCTATTATCCCCATTTTAAAGATTAGGAATCTGAGTCTGAGAGAGTTAAAATAATCTATTCATGATCATGTAGCTAGTAAGTATTAGAGACAGGATGTGAATTTATCCTGTATCCTGACTACAGATCTTCTAAATCTGACTCCAGGTCCAACATTATCTGTTACTGTGTACTGCCTTTGCATACTAAAAAAGACTGGATGATCCTCTATCTTCACCTTCTAATTTCATACTAGCAAAGATTGTTCTGAGATCTGAGGTGGCTGCTTAGACTAGGTCACTGTTTACCCCTCTGCCTCATACTTGGAATCTCTTGACGATGTTTGTTCAAACAGAGCCACTCTCTGCCTGTTCTTGGCTAAACAAAGGGGGGTAACAAGAACATTTGAAGCTTTCCTCAGTAATACATTTCTTTGAAATAAACACTTCATGCCTAGACCAAGAAGCGCTCCCCTTCTTTCCCCAACAACGATGTACCACAAATTATAAGGATATGTTGATAGAAGAAGACAGAGTGTTCCTGGTTCCTTCATTCCATCAACAAGTAATTCTTTAAATGTCTCAGGCATGTGGAGAACTGACAGCCTAGTAAATTAGAATGGATTTAATAAGGTTAGATTTGATAGTGATAGATGTAAAGTTTTACCCTTAGTTTCAAGAAGCTGACTATGTAAGTACAAGATGGGAGAGGCATGACTAGACACAGTTCACCAGAAAAAAAAGATCTGGAGGTCCTACTGGACTGCATGCTAATGCATACTTACGCTAAATTGAGATACACAACTCCCAGGAATAAGGAAGTAATAATACTGGTGTACCTTGCTCTACTCAGACCACATTTTCAGGTGACGTAAATCTGGGATAGATAATTATTTTTACATTATATGTGAGTATTTATAGATTTGTTTCTTTATATATATATGTGTGTGTGTATACACATATAAACACATATATATAGTTAATCAACAAAAATCTACCTTATTTCTTACCTACCCCAAATCCCTCTCCCAATTGAGAATGAAAGAAAACCAAAGCCTCTGTTACAAACATAAATAGTCCTGAATTCAAACCCAGCCTCAGACATTTACTATATGTAAGTCACTCAACCTCTGTTTGCCTTAATCTGCTGGAGAAGTGAATGGCAAACCACTCCCGTATCTTTGCACAGAAACCCCCACGGACAGTATGGTCCAGAGGATCATGAAGAGTCAGGCTTTACCGAATGACTAAATAACAGTAACAACAAATAAGAACAACAAAAAATAAAATGAATAAACTTAAATAAAGAAGAACAAAACCCCTGTTACAAACATATACACGTATATACATATATATACACGTGTGTGCATATAGATTATATATACATACATAGTATAGGTGTATGTATATGTGTATGTATGTATGTATAGAAATTACAGGGAGACAGATCTTGACTCAGCCTGAGGAAGGTTTTTCTAACAGAGCTTCCCTCAGAATGGAATGGCGCGGTTTCAGCTCTATTAAACTTCATCTTATTTGATTTAGTCCACTGTTCTACCTTATCGAGATCTCTTTAGCGCCTGATTCCGTTCTCCAGGACGTTAGTTATACTTCCTAGCTTTGTGTAATCTTTGGATATGCTAATCACGCTGTTTATGTCTTCATCCAAATCATTTATAAAAATGTTGACCTGAGGATGACTGGAGACAGAATCCGGCAGCAGATCTCTAGAGATTTCTCTCCATATGAATACCGGTCAATGAGCACTCTGAATTCAGTAATTCACTCCCTTCAGAATCCACCTAAATGTCATATCATCTAGCACAAAATATAAGCCCTACTTATTTGATCTTACAAAATTCAGGGAAATTTTGGGAGGAATAGTCTGTTCATATGAAAAAATGAAAGAGTTGGACAAGATACTCTTCAAGGTATCTTCCAGTTCTGATATTCTATGGGTCTGTGAGTTCTGGGTCTCAAATACAACATATTGTTTTGTAATTCTGAAATATCCGGATTTTATTGGGCAACAATAATTGAGCTGTTGTTAACAAATAGAGAGGTAATCAAGGTCCCTTGTCCTATCACCTGGTGACTTGGCGCTTTTTGAAAGAGAAATCAAAAGCCAAGTGAGAAGTATATTGAAGCTACTTCAAAGTTCAAAGAAGAATCTTATTTTTACCAGCCAAGAAAGTAGTGATTGATCAGTAACTACCCTCATGCTAATTGATGGTAACTGACTGCCACATATAGTGCCTTGCTGATAAGAAATCTGATCACTACCCGTGCCGCCAGGAGTAGAACAGCAGGAATGGAAAATGATTGCAGCAGCTGTGTATGTGTACCGGATAGATAGGAGGAGGGAAGAGAGTCTGATAAAAAAAAAAAAAAAAGATTGCAGATCATCCAGGTGTACAGTGGACGAGTCCTAATCAAAGGATTTGGCAGCGGTGTTTGAGAAAGACCAGATGGAAATTCATAATGCCATATAAACAACAGCATGATTTGGCAGCTGGTCAAAGGAGAGATAAAGAAGCACAAAAGGTCTTACTTAGTCCATGGTAAACAGCGGGAAGGATTTAAGAGGAAAAGAAGGGTTATTTTGTTTTGATTTTTTCATCCACTTTATCAAGTTAGAGGTGGTGGGAAAAGTCCTTATTGATCTAAGGATTCCCTACTACTGGGCACACATACCAAGTAGGTCAAAGAGAGAAGTGAATGGCGCCATATATGCTAAAATATTCACAGCAGCATATTTTGTGGGTAGCAAAACACTGGGAACAAAATGAATACCCATTGATTGGGGAATGGCTTAACACAATGTGGTATATAAGATCATTGATCTACAGCTGGAAGGGACCTGAGTGGTCATTGACTCCAACACCCTCATTTTATATCTGAAGAAACAGAAAGCTGCAGAGCTTAAAGTATCTTGCCCTGAATCACACAAATAGTGAGTATCAGAGGCAAGATTTGAACCCAAGTCCTCCACTTCCAAAGGCAAAATCCTTTCTACTATTGTGCTGCCTCCCTAAGAAATGACAGATCTGAGTAATATAGAGAAACATGGGAAGTCTTGTACGATTTAATGCAGAATGACATAAACAGAACTAGAAGAACAATATCCACAAAGGCTAGAAAAATGTAAACGGAAAGAATACTGAAAGTCTGATTAACTGTAGTGATTAATCCTGGTCCCATAAAAATTGATAATGACATATCCCTTCCTCCTCTTTGAAGAAGGTGGGTGACTATGAATGCATAATGTGGCATATGCTGTGTCAGGCTCAGTTATTTTGTCTTTTGGTTTGGCTTAACTATTCTTTTTCTTTTTTTACAGGGAAGGTTTTGATAGGGGCTAGAGTAAGCAGAAAAAGCAAATAGATCAAGAAATGATTGGTATAAAAACAAAAGATATGAATAACATTTTTCCTTACTCAAATAAAGCTTTGACTTTAATGTCTTTGGAAATTTTCTACTCTATTTCATATCAATTTTTTTTTAGTCTTGATGTAATGACTAACCAAATGAAAGATTAGAATTAGCCATTTTGCTCAAAAAAACATTACCCCCTCTTCCATCTATCAATTACAGAGGTGGACTTTATTTCTTTGGTAGAAGAATTTGACTTTCTTTAGTGCTTGGTTTTCAAATAACACTAGCTTATAATAGTCCCGTGTTGTAGAGTTTTCAAAATAATTTGAACCCAGAGTTACCCAACTACCTTACTCTTCCCTGTTGTCATCACAAATCCTTTTGAAGGGGAAAAAAAATTGTTTTTTTTTTCCTATTTGCATTTTGATATCCAGTGAATGTATTTACATGGTTCTTTCAGATGCCAGTGATCAAAGAGAAGATATTTATATTGGAAATCACATTCCTTGCCCTGAAAACTTCAATGGTTACTGCATACATGGAAAATGTGAATTCATTTATTCTACTCAAAAGGCTTCTTGCCGGTAAGTCAATAAAGAGACAACTAGTACAGTCTCTAGGTCAAGATTAGATAAGTTTGTTTTGTTTTTTAACTAAGGTCACTTATTCATAGAAGAAAGTCAATTGGGGTTACATATAAGTAAAAGCTAATGTTTGGACTAGTTACTTATAAAAAAATAAGCACGCAGCACTGAAAGATTGTTTCTTTATCTTCCAACAGAACTGTAATAACAATATGGAGTGGCTATTTAGGAAGAACATAAAATTACCCAGAAGAGAAAACAAAACATTATTCAGTAAATGTGAGAAATAATTATATGCTTCAGTTCTATTATAGCCAGTTAAGGAGGGGTGAGGAGAGTAGTAAGAAAGGGAAGAATAAGGGACAAAGAGATGGGGCTGAGACGTCAAGAAAGAATCAAGAGCGAGGGTAAAAAGAGACAAGGGGGAAGATTCAAATGTTCCCTCTCCCAGAGCCCCAGCCTGTGCCACCTTACTGTCCCTCAGTCAAAATTCTCCATCTCCCTGTACTCAGATCTAGTGACTAAATCTAATCCTCTGCCCTTTGTCTATTGTCATAGAGTTGATGTGCAAAGATGGAAAGCCACGCTGACAAAACAGAAACTCCTTGAGTTGATATTAAAACCTTCCACCACCTGACTTTCTTCTGATTTTCTGTACTTATTTTGCATTTCTCCCCTTCTCTACCCAAACTGATGATCCATCTCAAAGCCCTGACATAGGTTTTTTGTCATGTATAGAATGTACTCCCAAATCATCTCTCCCTATTAGATCCCTAAATCTCATCCAGATTTCCAGATTACCCAAAGGGAAACCATTCCTGCGCTCTCCATTAGAAGGCACTGCCCCATCACCTCCGCCTTTTGGAATCCCCTCAACTTAAGAACTGTCCACAGCAAACAACCATTTAGACCAGTGGTTCTCAACCTTCCTAATGCCACTACCCTTTAATACTCATATGTGGGCATATCTGCATGTGGGCGGACCCGCCTAGAGACGGATGGAGGAGCAGTGTCTCGGTTCCTAAGACCATCGGAAATATGTGTTTTCTGATGGTCTTAGGCAACTCCTGTGCCCCCTGTGAAAGGGTCGTTCAACCTCCCAAGGGATCGCAACCCACAGGTTGAGAACCGCTGATTTAGACTGTTCAGGTCAAGCATCATTTGCTCCCATATATACTAGGAATTCTCTTACAGGCGTGCTCAGCACATTATTTGGTATGAATGATTTCTCAATTATATGGGGGTGGTTGTTTTTAGAAAGATGTGGTGCTTTATTGACTAGGTTGGGTAAAGCATTGCCGATTCAACCCAAACATCTCCACCTGGTGACCAAAGAAATCAGCCAACCCCCAACCCTAACCCTAACTTTACCATCACATTTTGAAAGAAATCTCATAAATGTAGAGGTATGGTCAATCTTGATTCCTTCCAAGAGACTAAATCTGGAGGAAAAAATACAAACTTCCTTTGAAACTTCACACAAGTAGGAAGAAGAAGGTCATGAATCTCATAAGTGTGTGAGAATTACAGGCATTTCAAAAATAAAGTTCGATTGGAAATGTAAGAAGCTATAGATGGCGCTAAAAAACAACGGGAAATTACAAAGTACTTATTAATCGGACTTTGAAAAGCATAGGTTGAAATACAAATGTCAGTTGCTTATCTGACATGATAAACCTAAATGCTCAACATGAAAACGACAGTTTCTATGGATTGAAAATATAGAAAACAAAAACCTAAAAGTTCTTGGGAAATGGCAGATAAATGAATTTTCAGCATTTGTTCATTTTTCCTTCCCTATCTCTTTCCTCCCATTGCTCATAAGTTAAAAATTAAAATAAAAAAAAAAAATCTAGCTCCCAAGCCCCCAGATATCTCACAATATATGCTCCTGGGCCATGGCCAGTCATCTTGACTTCTGTCTTGCCATGGAACGTCAGTGACTCAGGAAAAGAGAGTAAGGCTGTGCGGTTGTGTGCACGGCTCTGCCTCTCATGTAATTCATGCATCAAGTCCAGACATCACCCCTGTAGTGTCGTGGTCTTTTTCAAGAATGAAGGACAAGCAACAACACTGCTACTTCCTTCTAGCCTCAGTAAGCCTGATTACTCTAAATTCTCTAAGTAGTACTCTTCCTCTTCCCTCCTTGCTCTCTTTCCCTACTCTCCCTCCTCCCCCAATCCCTGGATAACCAAAAGACCAAACTTCACAATATTTCCCTTAGGGTATATAAGACTGGGGTAGCTAGCTGGTGCATTGGATAGAGTACTGAGCCTGATGTCAGGAAAACTGATCTTCTTGAGTTCAAATCTGGCTTCAGACACTTAACAGCTGTGTGACCCTGCACAAGTCACTTCCCCCTATTTGCCTCAGTTTCCTCATCTATAAAGTGAGCTGGAGAAGAAAATGGCAAACCATTCCTGTATCTTTGCCAAGAAAACCCCAAACGGGGTCACAAAGAATCAGACATGACTGAACAATACCTGTAAGACTGACCAATTAGATGAATCTGGCCTATGGGTCATAACTTCCCCACCCCCTACCTCTTACCTTCACAGTAAATGCTCTAAATCTGGTACCTTTCTTCTTTCCTCTGTGATACACTGCTCTAGAAACCACTCCCAGGGAGCAGTTTTAATTATGTAAGTAGTGGTATCATCATTTTTCTTATCAGCAAATCAGCCCACCAGATAGGGGGCTAATGACCATCCATTTACATGCTGGTAGCTATTGATCCACTAGGAGTTTAATTTAGAATAAAACCTTTTATCTGTCAGTCCATCAGTCAGAATCTCCTATTATCTGGCACCGGAACACTACTTTAGAGGAGGCCTGGGGCGAACGCAAGCTCCTAACAGGTCTTCCCAGTCAGCAGCAAGATTAAATAAAGCTCAGCGTAGTTAGTACCAGTAAATTGTAAGGATTCTAATTTGAAATTTGATCATCCAAACACGGTAAATCATTGCGGTGTAGTCATCCTGTGACTATAATAGAGAAGTACATTTGGACCTCTTGGAGATAAAGTTCTTGATGTCGTACCAGCTCACAGTTATGAAGCACTTAGAGAGTTCTCCTGGGACTTTACTGACAGGAACTCGGAGCAAAGCAGTGCCCCCATTTTACAGATGAAGAAACAGAGGTTCAGAGGAGTTAAGTGACTGGGCCACGGTCACACAGACCGTGCAGCCAAGACTTAACCCAAGTCTTCTGGATCCAAGTCTAGGGCCCTTTGTGAATTGCTATAATAAAGAACCAAATCACAAAGATGAAGACATCTCTGTTCCTTCTGAGTATACCACCTTTCACTTCTTCAGGACCTCCTCAGTTCCTTGGAAGTCCACTTTAATCTTCTGGCCATTAGTCTCTTTGAAAGAATAGGGCAAGGGGAAGGAAGCAGTCATTAATTGAACACCTACTGTGTGCCAGGCATTATGTGCCTAACAGCCCAATGAGGAAGGTACTACTATGATCCCCCTTTTACAGATGTGAAAACTGAGGCAGAAGTTATGTGACTTGCCCTGGGTCATACAGCTAGTATGTGAGATCAAATCTGAACTTAGTTCTTCCTGAGTCCTGACCATATATCATCTAACTGCAGTGTATATACAAAGACAATAATTAGTCTCTCCCAGATCCTCAGAAAGTCGTACCACAGGGAGTACTTTTCATCCTTACAGACTGAAGAGAAGGGAAAACCATCCCCTCAAGCTTGGGCAGCTAGGTTGCTCAGTGGCTAGAGCACTGGGCCTGGAGTCAAGAAGACCTGAATTCAAATTCAGCCTCAGACACTTACTAGCTGTGTGATCCTGGGCAAGTCACGTAACTGTTTGCCTCTGTTTCCTAATCTGTAAAATGAGCTGGAGAAGGAAATGGCAAACTACTCCAGTGTCTTTGCCAAGAAAACTCCAAATGGGGGCATGAAGGGTTAGACACAACTGAACAATAGCAAAAGTACATGATGGTTTGCTTGTTGTCTCCTCATTAGTTAGTGATCTCCCTGAAGGCAAAGATGTCTGTTGCCTCTCTTTGGGTCCCCAGTGCTCCACATGGGGCCATAATAATGCTTATTGAGTGGCTGAATGAAAGTTCCAGGAAAACCCTGTCCAGAACTGCACTAGGATTTAAGCAGCAGCAACAGTGAAATGCTGGTACTGTTTCACTCAGGAGGGCAAAGGAAGTCGGACTCTTTTTCAAATATACCAGTCAGGTAAGCAGATTCCAGGCACCTTTTTAATCTACCATTTATATGCTAGTTAAGCTCATAGGGATTGGTAGAATTCCTTTGGTGACAGGGTCTGTACTCATGGATTCATCAGTCACTCTGGCTTTTTTCTGTCAACCTGTCTTCTTTCTTCCTCCTTGGGTCAGTCTCACCAGAGAGAACCAATAAAACTCACCCTGAGGAAGCAGAGTGAGTGTCTGGAAACATTTAATATTATTTTCCTGCCCTACCTTATACCCTCATTGAATCAATCTTTTCATTTGCTCATTGACTATATTTTACTGAACCCTTTGTTCAAACCACTCTGTTGGATGCCATATTCAGTCGGACAGTAAATACTTATTAAGCCCCTACCACGTGCTAGGCTCTGTGTCAAGGTCTAAAGATACATAGAAAGGCAAAAGACTGTCCCTGTCCTCAAGGAGCTCACAGTCTAATAGGAGAGACAGCATGGAGAGACAGCATGCAGATAATTACATACAAACTGTGTACCAGATAAACTGGAAATAATCAACAGAAGGAAGTCACTAGAAGTCAGAGGGATTAAGAAAGGCATTCTGTAGAAGGTGGGTTTTTAGGGTGGAAGCTAGGACGTGGAGATGAGAAGGGAGAGAATTCTAGGCATGGGGACATCCACAGGAAATGCTGGGAGCTGGGCAATAGAGTGTCTTGTTTGTAGAACAGCCAAGAGTCTGGTGTTACTGGACTGAGGAGTATGTAGGGGGAAATAAGATGTGAGAAGACTAGAAGGGGCAAAGGGGAGAGGAGGGAGCTGGACACCAAACAGAGGATTTTATATTTGATTTTGGAGGTGATAGGGAACCCCGATGGAATTTACTGAATATGGAAATGACATGGTTAGACATCAGAAGAAAACAAAATTTTCTTAATTTCATGAGAAAGATGGTCTACCATGCAAGTACTTTTTAGAACTTTCAAAACTGTTTTAGTATGACAGATGCTATTCTTGATGTTTTCTGTAATTCCGTTCAAAGCCAGGTCCTTCAAAGGGAATTTGGAGAAAATTGCAGCTTGATGTCGTGTTTGTAGACATGTCCTTATTCTTGAGATTATAATGAAGACTTTCTTAGAATCTCATAGTTGGAAGGGACTTCTGAGGTCACCTTGTCTTTAACCTAGACCTGAACAGAAATCAGTACCCTTCAACTAGTGGTCAGTCATTGCTTTAAAAAAAAAAAAGATGAAGTAAACAGGGACTCACTACCCACCATACTACATAGCCATTCTTACCTCATTCACTGCCAAGGAGTGAAAGTACAAAAAGGTGAAGGGAAAGACATATGGCTCTTCTTGAGTATAAACTCAGTTGTACTTCCTGCCTCCTGAGTCTTCAGCCCTTCTGGCTCTTCGGTCAGCAAGCAGATTCCTTGTCACCACTCAGCACTCCTGTCCCCGTGACTCCCCAGTTACTCATGATTGGGAGTAAGTTCATCACCCAGCTTCTACACAGTGGATTAGCACCATGCAGGGTATATTTAGCATGCTTTATAATCAATCTACTAATCCAAGCATATTCTAAGGAGTGAGCCTTCAATGGTCCATCTTTCCCTTACACAGAAAGGAAGGGTCATATTTGGAATGGTGCTGGCAAGTCAAAAAAACACTATAGTAGAAACAATGAAAAAAGATATTTTTCTGCAGGGCAAGAAAACTGATTAGGAAAAGATTAATTAGTCTTTCATTCAGTAATTAATCTTGTGGAAAGCCAACTGCATTGCACCATGCAGGTGGTCATAGAATTGCTCATGATTTATTGTCATCTCCATGAAAAAGAGGAAGATTGCCACAGAGCAGGTCATGATATAGACAGACATTCTGGCCCCTCTAGCTAAGGATGAGACCTAGCAGTGGTAAAGTTGATCAGGAATTCCTGGAATATTCCCTCAGAGGAGTTGGGGTGGAGGGCAGGGAAGTGTTGGCCACTTAGACAAGGGCAAGATCTTTACAGAGACCACTTAATGCTTAGAAATCTAGTTAGAAGAGGACCAGGGGCCTAGGTCATGGAGTTTAATAAAGGAAACCCAGGGAACAAGAACAGAAACTATAGCTTAGGTTATAGGACAAGGAGTAAGGATATAAGGATAAGGATTAAAATATGGTGGCGTCAGTTATAGTGTTACTCAGGATGTGGGCCCCGGTACTGCTGATGACTCAGTTTTCATGCGATGTATTTCATGATTTATGGACTATTCTTATGTGCACATTCTTCCCTCACCCACTGAGATTTCTGTTGACTTACCTTACATACTGTTAGAGTAGAACTGACATACCTACTCTAGCTTCCCCTCTGTAGAGGAATAAAAAGGATACATACAGTAAAACAGAATATGAAAAGTGCTACATGAGAAATACAAAAAAATGCTATGGGAATTTCAGTAAGAACTATCCTTTTAGTTTAACAATCAAAATATATTAAATCATTAAAATTAATTGGTGTTTTATTAGGTTTTAAAATATTTTTTTATTTTTTAAGTTAGAAAGTTTCTAAAATAAGCCTTTATAAAGTAAGGATGCATGTATCTATAATTCCAATGGGCCCATCATTTTTACTGTAACATATTTTGGTTGATTTTTAAGGATTTCTCCTTATTGTTTTAATATTTTCACCCAATTCTCAAATCTCTTTTGTTTCTCCTTTTTTAAAAAATGTGTTCTAAATGTAAAAATGCCTTTCCCATATCGCATTCTGGTCACTTATGTTCCTAAGCTCTATATCCTGATGCTTTTAAATGTTAGGTGAATACTTTTCTAGTTTCTCCTGCTTTTTTTTTTCAGTTAGGTCATTTTCCTCATTAAATCTAAGAAGACGTAATCTAATTTATATCTAATATCTTTCTCTCCAACTGAAAAAAATACATAAATTGATGATTAAATGCCCGATATACACTGCTTTGTCATCTGCGTTATACCATGAAATTCTCTTGCTATTTCTTCATTACCTGAGAATTAAAATTGATTTATCTTCATTTCTATCATGGTACAGTGGTCTCAAACTCAAACAGAAATGGGGACCACTGATCTGTAGGTCAGGATCCCCACAGGCCATGTACTGACTTAGTTTTAATATGTAATATCTATGTTTTATTGTATTTTTATTTATTTTGTTAAATATTTCCCAATTACATTTTTATCTAGTGGGGGAGGGGCCCTCAGGAGTGTTGTGGGCTGAACGTAGCCTACAGGCAGAGAGTTTGATGCCCCTTATCTAGTGAATGTCTGCCGTCTCCATCCACCATATTGATTTTTGGTTTCTGTCTTACAGTTTCATTGCTTTGATTTTATGCTTAATTTTCCCCCAGCGGCTCAAAGAGTAATAGAATGAGTCCATAAAAAAGGGCTTAAATATTAAAGTATTAGTTGTTTGTATCTCTTAAAAAATCCTTTTTCCTCTTTCAGGTGTGAATCTGGTTATACTGGACAGCACTGTGAAAAGACAGACTTTAGTATTCTCTATGTGGTTCCAAGTAGACAAAAACTTACCCACGTCCTTATTGCAGCCATCATTGGAGCTGTACAGATTGCAATTATCGTTGCAATTGTCATGTGCATAACAAGGTAGGTACTGATGCCAGAAACATTAAGTTGACCTTAGGGTCAGACCTGTGACAGAGGGGGCACAATTTATTTCCTTCCTCCCTCATTTTTTTCCCATGCTACTTTTGAGTTCAGTCCATTTGTTAAACCTTCTCACTCTCTGTCTCAGTAAGTCAGAGAATCTGGTCAACAAAATTGACCAGACCAAGTAAATGTTATAAAGTCTAAGGTTCTTTTTCTTTTTTAAAATAATATTTTATCTCCCCGCCCCCCCCCCCCCAATTACATGTGTAAACAATTTTTCACATTTGGGTTTTTTTTTTAAGTTTTGAGTTCCAAATTCTATCACCTCCCTCACCTCCCCCTCCCTGAAATG
>CM053590.1:172128596-172144622 GCA_028646515.1 Pseudochirops corinnae | reverse complement strand
GATAGCAGTTTTTATCATGAGTCCCTTGGGATTGTCTTGGGTCATCATACTGAGAATAGCTAAGTCATTCGCTGTTGTTCATTGTACAATATTGCTGTTACTGAGTACAGTGTTCTGGTTCTGCACACTTCACTCTACAACAGTTCATGTAAATCTTCCCAGGTTTTTCTGAGAGCATCCTACTCATCATTTCTTACAGCACAATAGTATTCCATCGCAATCACATACCACAACTTGTTCAGCCATTCCCTGATTGATGGGCATCCCCTCAATTTCCAATTCTTTGTTACCACAAAAGAAGCTGCTATAAATATTTTTGTACAAATAAGACATTTTCCCTTTCTTTAAACATCTCTTTGGCATACAGATCTAGAAGCAGGATTGCTGGATCAAAGGGTATGCACAGTTTTATAGCTCTTTGGGCATCATTCCCAATTGCCCTTCAGAACATGAACCAGAGGTTCTTGAATAACAAGAATGTCAGGTCCAGGTCTAGTTTACATACCCATCTTTCCATGAGGATGTGTAGGAAGGTTCTGAGGCCAGATTCCCTAAGTTTGTACTATGAATTTTCCATATAGATTGTTGGCTGATAGAGTTAGAGCTAGGAAAGAGTTTGGAGACCATTGAGCCCAATACCCTCATTTAAAACATGACAAAACTGAGACAGAGAAAGTAAGTGACTTGGCCAGGGTAACACAGCTAGTTAGCATCTGAGGGCCATACATAAACCCAGCCTCTCTGACTTCAAGGTCAGTAACACTCTTCTTTCCTTACACAGTCCCATTCGAGTACAGGCATTCCCAGTCCCCTTACAGAATTTTTTTTAGCTCTAAGTGAATAGTATTATATGCCCTAAGATTATCTTTTAAATGGGTATAATAATAAATGGGATAATGATGGAGATAACAATGGCACCTACCTCCCAGGGTTGAGATAGTATTTATTTTACAAACATCAAAAATACACTTTATATTGGGATGGCTAGGTGGCACAGTGAATAGAGCACTGGCCCTGAAGTCAGGAGGACCTGAGTTCAAATCCAGACTTAGACACATAAGATTTACTAGTATTAAGCCTTACTAGCTGTGTGACCTTGGGCAAGTCACTTAACCCCAATTGCCCTCCAAAAAGCAAAAAAAAAGTACACTTTATAATGCTAGTTATTGCTATCATTGTTATTATTATTGCTACTTTAGTAAGGACATGGAAAATCTAGAATATGTCTATACAAGAGAGACCAGCCAGAATCTTTGTCAAGTCGTGAGAGAATCTGTTTAAATGCCTGGAGAAGAAATCTAGCAGGGACATAAAGTCTTCAAATATTTGAAGAGCTATTTTGCTTGATCCCAGAAGGCAGGGCTTGACAGAAGTTACAGAGAGGCAGGCTTGAGTTCATGATCATGAAAAAAATTCTGAGTTGATCAAAAGTGGATGGGAGACAGTGGATGGACTCTGAGTGGAGGTTGCATGTTAAAAAGCAGATTCATGCTTGTAGAGCCAGTGCAATCTTCACAGTGACCACGGTTACTATAAATATACCTGCATGGTGCTTGATCACAAAATATGACAGACTCTCCACATAGAAGACAGAAGCAAAACATTTATTCAGATACCAGAAAACTAAATCCCAACACCAGGAAACCAAATTCATCAATGCAACATAGAAGAAGTTAATGCACTACAATATAGCAGAGAGCTACACCATCCTTTAACCTTCCTACAAACCAACACAAGACCAATATTTACTCACAAGGCTATCTGTCTCCCTTGGAAGCATCCTCTCCTCCCAACCATCTAGCTTGCTCTGACTCCTAGCTTTCAATGGGCTCTGCTCTACCCTTCAATAAACTCTCCCCACCACAGGTTCCATGTGACTACATTCAGTCTTTTAGGGGGCAGAGTTTCTTTTCTTTTCTTTTTTTTTTTTTTGCTTTCTGGAGGGCAATTGGGGTTAAGTGACTAGCCCAAAGTCACATGGCTAGTTAGTGTGTCAAGTGTCTGAGGCCAAATTTGAACTCAGGTCCTCCTGATTCCAGGGCTGGTGCTCTATTTACTGTACCACCTAGCCGCCCCCAGAGTTTATTTTCAAAGTAGGGAAGGTCTTCAAATTCCCTTAGGCTTATTAAGGGTCAGGGAAGATCTTCAAATTTCCATTACCATTACATTGCTTCAGACACAGATTAGGGGATCTCTGAGGTCTCTTCCAACATTTTGTGGTTTTATCTTTTATCCAGTGATGAAAGGAAGATACATGAGGAGCAGGGGAGGGAGGGAATAAGTGTTTACATAATGCCTGCTATGAGTCAGGCACTATGCTGAGCACTTTTTTTTTTTAAGCAAATATTAACTTATTTGTTTCTCATGGTAACCCTGCCAGGTAGGTGCCATTATCCCCATGTTACAGATGGGGAAACTGAGGCAAACAGAGTTTAAGTGACTTGCCCAAGGTCACACAGCTAGTAAGTGTCTGAGGCTAGATTTGAACTTAGGTCTTCTTGCTCAAGGGTTAGCACTGTATCCACTACACCACTAGTTGCCACTGTCCTATGGGGCTAAATAAATGTATTTGGTGTTTGGCATAGCCAGTTTGGCCTTTGGGCATCAGCATCTCATACTGTAAGCAAAGGGAAGTGCTTGTTTTTGGACTAGAACTTGTTTGAAGGTGAGCAGGGAGTTCTACTCAGGATAACGGAAAAGTGTCAGCTTCCCCATAGTATTGAACCTGAAAAGAGCCAAGGCAAATCCAGTTTAAATTGGTTCTGGTTTTTCCCAAAATAGACTATTTCTTTTCTTCCTCCTTCACTCTTCCCCTGCTATTTTTGGTTTCATTTCATTTTGTCAAATAACTCGAGTAATAGAATTTAGCCAACAGAATCAGAAGACCAAGTAAATGGATGCAGGCTTTGATTGTAGGTGATAAATCCGGCCACTCCCCACTTCTTTCTGCGTGTTTATCCCATCTTCATAAGAACAATCAAACATTTCATGTTCTTCTTTTTTTCTTATTTCAATCAATCAGGAAACATTTATTAAGTACTTACTATCTGCCAGGCAGTATGCTAAGCTCAGAGATCCAAAAAGAGGCAAAAGACAGTCCCTGCCCTTCTTGACAAAGACTGAGAAACATTTCCATCAAAAATGTTTTTAAATAAAAATGTTTTACTGCCCTGTTTTGGCAGAGTCATATGGTTTTTTAAAATTAAGAAATCCTTATCTACACTCAAGAAAATAAGCTAATTTATCACTAAAGTAGAATGTTTCTGTCATCTAAGCCAGTGGTTCCCCACATAGTGTGTGTGTGTGTGTGTGTGTGTGTGTGTGTGTGTGTGTGTGTCTTTTTTTCCAGGACAAGGAGTACAGGGAATATTTGGTTAAGGCTCGCCCACCACAGCCCCACGCAAAAAAACCAAAACCAACTCTATTGAGATTAATCTCTTTGTTTTATTTCTTATGTACGTCTGCATGGTAAATGCTAGAATTTATTTCCTTTCATATTGAACAGGGGCTGCAGGAAAGGAAGGAAACAAAATAAGCATTTTTTATAGCTCCTACTCCGTGTCTGCCACTGTGCTAAGGGCTCTCTACAAATATTATCTCATTAGAGCCTCAAAATAACTGTGTGAGGTAGGTGCTGGTATTATCTCCACTTTATAGTTGAGGAAACTGAGGGTCAGTGATTTATTTGCTCAGGGTCACACAGTGTGTTAGGTTGGATTTGAACTCAGATTTTCCTGACTCCAGGCTCAGCACACAAGCATGTTGTGCTAGAATTAATTTTCTTTCATATTGAATAGGAGGTAGTAAAAGGTTTATTGAAAGGGAGACTAGGTGGCACAGTGAATAGGGCACCGCCCCTAGAGTCAGGAGGACCTGAGCTCAAATCCGGCCTCAGACACTTAACACAAAAACTAGCCATGTGACCTTGGGCAAGTCACTTAACCCCAACTGCCCTCCAAAAAAAAAAAAAGGTTTACTGAAAGCCAAAAAAAGACTGTGAACCCCCAGTCGAAACATTGTCATAGGCCGTTAATTCTCATTGCCATCCTCATCATTGTTGCACTGTGTATTTGTATAACTTGCCACAGTTCACAAAGTACCTTTACAACAGGAGGCAACCTGGAGGGGAAGAAGCCATGGCCCAGGAGTCTGAGGACTTCAGGCTCATCTGTGACCATGTGACCTCAAAGCTTCTGTTATCACTTCTGGGGGAAAAAAGAGGTCTGAATCAGTTATCTCTTAGGTCCTTCTTTGGCAGACCTTCCTAGGATTCCATTTCTCTCGTTTGATTCCCACAAGAACAGTGTAAAGTGGGCAAGGCAGGTATCAGTACCTTATTTTACATAAGAGGCAACTGAGGCTCCATTACTTACCAATGGCTAGGGCCAGTGTTGACACTCAGATCTTTTGACCCCAAGTCCAGGGCTATTTCTACATTCAACATTGCCTCAAAATAAGAGAGAGAGAGAGAGAGAGGGAGGGAGAGAGAGATTAAAAACAGGGCAGTAACGCCCCTCTTATCTAGAAATAGGCCTTCTGGTAACTCCAACTGTCTAGGTGAACCAGGTGCAAGCAAAATAATAAGATAAGACGCAAATTAGGGTCTCTTTGCTCCTTAGAAGAGGCAGGAGCCCTCAGCCCAGACGGGCGTGTGTAAAATAAGGCAGTAAGATTATAACATGGAACATAGTTCCAAGCTAGAACAAGAAGTGACATCTGCTAGCAGGAGACAAAGAAGGGAAAAAAAATGCTCTCCTGTAAGCACAGCAACATGAGAGCATGAGCGTGCGAGGGACACGGGCTGGGCCAGAGCACCACGTACCCTGTGCTTGCTAAGAATGTGAGTGTAATGAGGATTCAGTACCAAGGGCATGACTCTACCACAGTACAGCACAATAATAAATATTTATTTCTGATTAATTAATTAGTTTTTAACCTTTATTTAAATTTTTAAAGTTCCAGTTCTCTCCCTCCTTCCAGCACTTCCCCTACCCACTGAGAAGGCAGGCAATATACCCAAATAATGGACATTTATAAGGAACATCCGATTAGATGAGCTTAACAATCATCTGGGCCAACACTCATTTTACAGGACAAAGATCTGAGGTCCACAGAGGTCAAGTGACTTGCTCAAAGTCACAGGGTAATAAGTATCAGAGATGACTTTGAACTTCAGTTCTCTAAATCGAATCCTCTTTCTGCTTTACCATGCTTCCTTCCATAGGCATCAAGAAAAGCCTAAATTATGTGCAATATAGTCTATTTAAGGAAATAATGTAATTGAAAATTATTTCTGTTCAAAATAATGGAGTTCACAGCAGTCATATAATGTGAACACTTGAGGAGGCTTCAATAATAACTGATATTAATACAGTACTTTAAGGTTTGAACCTCACAATAGTCCTATGATATAGTCAGCATTGGTTTTATTGGCCCCATGTTACAGATGGTAAAATTGAGGTTATCTGATAGGCCAAAAAACTTTTCCCAAGTCACAGAATTTGTATGTGTCAGAGGAAGGATTCAGCTCAAGGTTGCTCCTAAATCTAAACCTGGCATTCTTCTGACTTCATTATATTGCCTCCCAGAAGAAAGCTGTAGTATCATTTCAAGCTAATAATGTACAGCAATTATAGAGCAAAGCTCTTCATATTAGAATAACCAGCTTGTGAAAGGCTACACCAGGGACACAGCTACGAAGAGCACAGTGTCAGAGAAAGGTACTATAGCTTTTGCTATCAGCCTCCTTAGACATCCAGAGGTAAAAGTAATTGATTGGTGAGCTCAGGCAGGAGTGTGGTAGTAAATATTTAACTATCAGGTCTGGCGGTGGGGTGCCCATGACACACTTTTAAATTTAATCTCCATTATTAACCTTTTCTCCGTCACTTTCCTAAGTCTAGAAAAATAACAAAACAATACTTCAAACCTCGATTTGCAGTGGGGTTTAAAAAAATTATTTCTGAGGTGTGAATGCTCACACTGAAAATTTGACAGCTTTCTCTCATGCACAGGTATAAGCTGACTCCAGCACATATGTGTCTGCTTTGCAGGTATATAAGATTTCTGCTTTTTCTCTAAGGAAGGCATCAAGTTTGCTTTGAGAAATAGAACCTTTGGAGCAATGCCCCCTCCCTCCCTTTCAGGCTGCTTCCTCCAAGGCTATTCCTCTCAGTGTGGCTGGATGTATGGGGAGTTAGGTAGAGGGATGTGCCCTGGTAGAATAAGGGTTAGCACAGGGTCACAGAATCTCAGTGTCCAAAGGCACCTCAGAGTCTACCTAGTCCACTTTGAACATGAAACAAATCACCCTGTTAGACTGTAAGATCTTTGAAGGCAAGAACTGTTTTTTATTTCTTTTTATATCTTTTTATATGTTTAACACAGTGCTTGGAACATAACAGGCACTTAATATGTTTGTTGATTGATCGATTGACCTCTTCAACATCTCCAACAGGATTTCATCCAAGCTTTGATTAAAGACTTCTAGAGAGGGGAGCCCATTCTCTCTCAAGCAGTACATCTCTTTTTTTTTTAATTACATCTAATTTTCAGGAAGTTTCCCCTTAAATCAGAGGTGCTTGACCTCCTTTTATGTCTTGGACCCCTTTGGCAGTCTGGTGAAACCTACAGACTCCTCAGAATGGTGTTATTAAATGTTTATTTAAAAAAATACATAGGATTACAAAAGAAACCAATTACACTGAAATTGTTATCAAATGTTAATTAAAAAAAAAAAAACAAGTTCATGACAACAGATTAAGAACCCTTGCCTTATGAAGAGCTGAAATCTGCTTTTCTGCAGCTTCTAGTCACCACTCCTGATTCTGCCTTTTAGGACCAGTCAAAACAGACTGAATCCTTCTCATACCTGACAGTTCTTCAAATATATGAAGACAGCAAAGATCGATAGATAATAGATAGATAGATAGATAGATAGATAGATAGATAGATAGATAGATAGATAGAACCCTCTTCTCTAAGTCTTCTCTGGATGAAATATCCCCAATTCCTTCGACTCAGTGCTTATGTGTCATGGAGACCGCCAGCATCTTGGTCCTCCTGTGGCTGCCTTCAGCTGATTAGTGCTGTCCCTAAAATGGGGCCAGAACTAACCATGGTACTCTACATCTGGTCAGAGGATTAAATCAGGGCATGAAAGAGCACTGGATTTGGCATCAGAGGACTTCCCTAGGTTTAACCTGTAAGTTCATTTCACCCCTGGACTTCTTGAGTTGGAAGTGCCCTCTGGGCCTGTGATATCTCCCTCTTATTGACTGCTTTCCTTCCAGAACCTCTGTTTTAAGGAGGATGCCCAGGTCAAACATTTTTTCCTTCTTCTTCAGGCTGCACTCCTGACTCTCTCTACTATGCCCATGTCATTGCTTAATAAATCCTTGTGGACTTGTTTAAATTCTAACCCTCCTCTGTGCAACTTGTGCAAACTTGGGTAACCTACTTGACCTTCTGGGCTTCAGTTTCTTCTGCTGTAAAAATAAGAGAGTTGTACTAAAATAAGAGATTTTTAATCTACTGGGATGTGAATTTTTTGATAACTTCATTTCAATATAATTGGTTTTCTTTGTAATCCTATTTTATGCATTTTAAAATACTATTCTGAAGCCCTCATTATCATGGTTCTCCTCCCTTTAATGTTTTTCAGCTTGTTCTTTCTAAAATGTGACCATAGCTGACCATAATACTCCAGACCTGGTCTGAAACTTAAAAACAAACAAAGGTCACTAAAATGAAAAAAAAAAAACTAAAGTTTTACAGGGAAAACAAAAACTAAATTATTATTCTGAGAAGGAGTCTATAGGCTTCCCCAGACTACCAAAGGGGTTCGTGATGCAATGTGTGTTAAGAACTCCTTTGCTAGATAATTTCTAAGGTCCCTTCCAACCCTAAATCTTATAACTGTATGAAAGCTGCTAGAATCCAGAAAGGGGGCATGGGAGGGTACAGAATTTGCTCTCCTTTTTTGTGTGAGTAAGAAGAAAGCATGGAAATTGTTCTGGCGTGCTCAGCATGGAAGTTGAGAAACAAGAAATGCAATCCTACTTACAGGCCTAGACATGCTAGTAAGTGGAAAACTCTTGGGCTTCTAAGAGACTGAAGAGGTGAGACAAGTTCCAGGAAAAGGGAGGAGACAGATAGCAAGGTAACAAGGGCTGTCAGAGAGTGTCAGTCAGGGCTAGTAACATGCACCATCTTGTCCCCTACAGTGAAAGTATTGCTATCCCCCTGGAATCTGGGAACTGCTTTTTCGTTTTGTTTCCTTCAGATGCTTCTGCAAGGTGAAACCAGAAATGATTATCTCTGTCTTCACAGGTCATCTCATTTCACTCATATAGGCAGTCCTTACCTACTCACCTACATATTGCTTTTTTAAATAATATTTTATTTTTGCCCAGTTACATGTAAAGACAATTTTTAATATTCATTCAAAAATATTCTCTCTTGTTCCCTCACTTCCCCCCCTCCCTGAGACAGTTAGCAATTTGATATGCAAAACATATTATCCCATTTGTCACCACATATTACTTTTAATGATCCTTAGTGAGTAAATCAGATCTATGCAGTTATTAGAAAGCTTGACCCAGTGGAAAATGTTTGTCAAATTTTCCTAGAATCCTTTGTTTGGATCTCTAATTTGCTCCCATCAAGCTTCTCTCCCTTGTATTATAATTTTCTCTGAGTATGAGAGGCAACATGGAGTAATGGTACTACCTTGGAGTCAGGATAACCTGGGCTTAAGTTCTGCTTTTGACACATACTGGCTATTTGACCTTGGCTGGTCACTTCCCATCACCCCAGGTAACTCTTTAAAAGGATTATAAATCACAGAACGTTTATTAATCTTCATTAGTAGATAGCATTTCCCCACCAGGAGATCCCTATACCAGTTAATTGTTGGTGGAATTGTAAAATGATCCAACCATTTTGGAGAGCAATCTGGAATTATGCCTAAAGAGTTATTAAACTGCCTGTACCCTTTTACCCAGCAATACCATGACTTGGTCTATTTCTGAAGATGATTAAGGAAAAAGAAGAGAACCTATATGTTCTAATATGTTTATAACAGCTCTCTTTGTGGTGCCAAAGACTGGAAATTACAGGGATTCCCATCAATTGGGGAATGGGTATATGATGGTGATGGAATACTATTGTGCTATAAGAAATGATAAGCTCAATGATCTTAGAAAAAACATGGGAGGATGTGCACAAAACAATGAAGAGTGAAATGAGCAGAACCAAGACAACATTGTATACAGTAACAGAAATATTGTTTTAAGAATGATTTTGAGTGAATAAGTTATATTGTCTATTATAAATACCCAAATTAACTATAAAGGACATACAAAGAAAGATGTTATCTGCATCCAGAGAAAGAACTGATAAATAGAAGTATGTATAGAACACTTTCATATATAAAGAAATTTACATGATAATTTTTTGTATATTTGGAAAAATAGCAAGTTAGGCACAGCAGATATGCAGTTTTATGTACAATCTTCTTTTTGTTGTACTATGTTACAGAAATATTTGTTTTATTCCATAAATTAAAAATAAAATTTTTAAAAATGAAACCCAAGTCTGAACAAAAAAATTTTCTTTCATAGCCACATTCTGGCCTCATCTCACCATGCTTCCTTGCACCAGGGAAGTGCATCTAATGCTCTTTGTTTGTTCCCCATAATTTGTACGTTTGTATATAGATATCTTAGGCAATGGGTTTAGTGCCAGCTCCTTTCTTACATTTTATGTCCTGTGGAAAATCTGGGCATTTCTATCAACTCTACATGGTAGCAAGGTTGGTGGATATTCAGTCAGTATTTTCCTTCCTTTTTCATTTTTGATTGAATTTGCCCTTTTGATTAAATTTGCAAGACTCCAGGTCTGCATTCTTAACCCGTTCTTGCTATAGCAGTAGATATGATCTCTGGCCAGCAACCTATAATTCTTTTTTTTTTTTTTGAGACATAATTATCAAGAGATAACGACAGCAACAACAAAATTTATATAATGCTTTACGGTTTACAAAGCACTTTACATACAGTATCTCACCTTACTCTCACAATGACCTTGGGTGATAGGTGCTATTATCATCACCATTTTACAGTTGAAGAAACTGAGACTTCAGAGATTAAGTGACTTGCCCAGGGTCACATAGCTAGTAAGTGCTTGAGGTATAATTTGAATGTAGGTCTTCCTGACTCCAAGCCCAGCACCCTTATCCTCTGTGTCACCTACCAGATCCTATTTTCAAACACTATCTTTGTAAGCAGCTTTTCACGTATCAATTCTGCCTTTCTCTCTCTTCTTAAGCTCTGCCTTTGATTGGTTTCAGTGATGAAAAACACCACCTGTGCCCTTGCAGTCTTCATTTCCCTGATCAAGGCTTAATAGTATTTAGCAATACTGGCAGTATGATTTATGTTACCAGAAGTCAATAATAGTCATCCAGTTTGACAGGTCTGGGAAAGTTCCCTGGCATCTCCTAGATACATGCCCCACAAGAAAACAGCAGAGCTCTGTTATCATCAAATAAATAGCTGGGCAAGAACTCACCAATCACCACTCTCATTTCTTTAACCCTTAATGGATTATGTTTTACCTGATTGTATCTTAAGGTCAATATTATCACTCCTAGGAGTGATGATTTACAATCAGCAAAGGTTCCAGCTCCCTCTAACGAGGAACCTCATATCTATTACTTTGCTATTAAGTGTTCATTGGTCCTTCTTCTCTGTTACATTCTTCTCCTCTGTTACATTCTTTTGCACTCCACTGTTCTGACCCTGGTCAGAATTTCCCTCTGCTTCTTCAGATATTTTTATTCTTTGTTTTCAAGTAGAAAGCATTTTTTTTTTTTTACTTTTTGGAGGGGGGAAGGCAGGGCACTTGGAGTTAAGTGACTTACCCAAGGTCATAAGCTAATAAGTGTTAAGTGTCTGAGGCCAGATTTGAACTCAGATCCTCCTGACTCCAGGGCCAGTACTCTATTCACTGTGCCACCTAGCTGCCCCTAGAAAGCATTCTTTAGTTTTTTAAAGGGAACCTCTCAATCTCCTTGATAACCTATAGAATGGAGGGACATTTGTCCAGGCCCTTCACCTTCTCTTCTATGAGAGAGATCAGTCTGGATTCTGAGCATAGATAACAACAGTCCCTTGGCCCTGGCAGAAATACAAACCTTGCAGGCTTCATGGTCTTTGTTGTCTATTTTACTGAAAGTATATGTAGTTCAGTGCTTATCACTCTTTTGCTTTTTTAATTAACTTTTTTCAATGAAGAAATACATTTTCTCTCCTTCCAACCTTACCCGCCCACTAAAAACAAAAGAAAGACAAATATGCGTAACTGAGCAAAACAAATTCCCAGGGTGCTTAGCATTCTTGCTAGTAGCTTCCCTAGAGAACCACTATAGCAAAGCACTCGTCTTCACTTATTTTGTATAATCATGGATCTCAGGGAGGAAGTCTGTTCATATTGTGGGATTTGATTCACTGAGCAAAATATCATCCATAAATAGGAGCTTAGGGAGGACCTCACCATCTATAGGGCATCCTTCTTCTGTTTGGCTCCTTTCAAGGACATCCTCCATGAGCGTAGTAAGCACCTTTGTAGAGCATATAACTTTTGTTTTATGTATCATTTTTCCTTAATGATCAGAAGATCCTTCAACAGAATTGTCCTGGTGGTTACATTTATCAAAAAATCTCAGCATGTATGTATAAAGGACTATTTCTTTGTCAGGGAGGGTTTTTTTTTTTTTTATGGTTCTTATGACTCACCATTTCCTATATTTGTACAAAACAGTGAACAATCATACCCTGGTTGGGAAAAAACAGTGGTGTGGGGTTTAAACAAGTTCTTCTGTCCTGAAGCATCTATTTTGAAGGCTTGGGACTAGCAACTTTAGCCCCGGCATCTTTGGGTTTGGACTCAGCAGGCTTTGGTCAGTAGGCTTAGTAGCCTTGGCGTCACTAGCCTTTGTGGCCTTAGGATCAGATTTGGCTGCATTGGGATTGGACTTGGCAGCCTTCGAATCAGACTTGGCGACATTGGTATCAGACTTGGTGGCCTTAGCATCAGATTTGGTGACCTGGGGGCCAGATTCGGTAACTTTGGGATCAGACTTACTGACCTTGGAGGTAGACTTGCTGACCTTGTGGTCAGTGGGCTTGGCAGCCTTGAGGTCAGTGGTTCTGGCAACTTTAGAGTCAGGCTTTGTGATCCTGGAGCCTGGATGCTTGGTGACCATCTTGTGGCCAGCAGGCTGGTCACTGGCCTTGGGGATCTTGGGCCTGAGGGGCTTGGCTTTGGAGGCCTTGGTGCTCAGGACCTTGATGGCTTTAGCATTGTTGGCCTTCAACTTCTTCAGCCCCTTCTTGTGTTTCTTTGCAAAGTGTGTGCTTCTCAGAAGCTTGGGGTCAACTCCTTTCAGAGACTCGTATCTCTGTGACCTAGGTTTCCTGATGCCATTTCTGTGCCATTTTTGTGATTGGTTGTGGGTGGTAAGGTTCTTAGACTTAACCATCTTACCACTGCAGCCTGTGCTAACAGGCACTCCACCAGCCAGAAGAGGCCAAATTAAGAGACAGCTGGAGGAGTTTTTAAAGCTGAGATTTGCTCTGAGTTAAATGCTTTTTTAACTTAAATTTTATTTGTATTTTCGATATTTCACATTCTCTCCTTCCCACCACCACCCCATCCATTGAGAAAACAAGAAATATGATGCCCATTATAAAAGTCACGCAAAACATATTTTCCCATTAGCCATGTAACTAAAAAAAAAGTAAGAAAAACAAAGAAAAGAAAAAAATATACTTCAGTCTGTTCTCTCAGTCCATCAGTTCTCTTTCTGGAGGCGGATAACATCGAATGTTGTTCTGTAATCAACATACCTTTCAGTCAGTTGTGCAACCTCAAAGATGTGTTCAGATGCAGAGAATCATCAGGAAAACCTGTTTCTTTCTCATATTTTCATTTTGAAGATCTAGAATACTGTCAGAAAGATTTTAGGAATATGCAAAGTAGGCATGTGGGTCTGTAGTTATATAATATTCTCTTACTATCTTCTTTTGAGCATTAATACTACCTGGGTTTTTCCTGTTCTTTTATTAATTTTCCCTCCTTAAAATATCTTGAAAAACAATCCCTCGAGATTTTCAAGATTTGATCATGAAATGGATCACCTCTTCAAAATCACCAACAGGAGGTCGTCCACGCTTTGATTAAAGCCCCCTAATGAAGGGAACCCACCTCTCAAGGCAGCGCTTCCTACTTTTGAATATCTTTAATTAGTAGAAAATTTTTCCCTAAATCAAAGGCTCTTAACTTCCTTCATATCATTGGGTCTCTTTGGCAGTCTGGTGAAATCTATGGATATCATTTGTCAGAATAATGTTTTTAAATCCATGAAATAAAATACATAGGATTATAAAGAAAACCAACTACACTAAAAATGTTATTAAAATATTAACCAAACACTTCCTTGCTGTCTATTCAGTCTAGTTTGGCTGCTTTTCCCCCAAATGTAAAGTAACTATATGTACATAAAGAGAAACTGCAAGTGAAATAGAAACATGATTTAGAGATCAGGAAATAAAGATATAAAAAGCATTTAGAAGTTTGAATGATATAAAAGAAATCGGAAAAAATAAAATTAGACAATGACCTGAGCTAAACTCCACTGTGTCTGAAGGATGCATGACAGTGTGCCTCCTTTCTGAACTGGAGCAGTCTGATGACATGGGTTACAGGCAACTGAGTAGGAGATGCCAGAAATGCAGCCCACACTTATCTCTAGATCTGGGCTGGCAGTTCCTTCCGTATGGATTTCCTGTCATCTGCCACCTGAGTATGGACCCTAAATACGTACCAGCATTTCCTGCTCAGCAAATTATGTTCCACACTATCTTAGCTCAGCTTTCCAGTCACAGCAGCTCAGAAAGACCCCAGGGTTCTTCTTTCCATTTCAGTTCCCTAGAATGGCTTCCATCTTTTTTCCAAGGGGGTCCTCCTTTCCTGGGTTTGGTTCTTTTGAGACCATCTTGGTATCCTGGTATGAGATCTTGCAGAATTCTGACATCCTGGGGCTTTCTTCCAATGAAGAAGCATGTTCTCACCTCACTGTGTTGACTACTTGAAGTCTTGCTGGGGAGATCCCATTAAGTAGTGACTTGTATCTATTAGTTCCCCAGTGAACACAGGTCAAAGGCTATAAAGCAGCTTATGCAATTATCCCTTCCACATCATGGAGGTTAGGAGTGTGGTGCCCCCAAGATCTGGAAAATCCATGTCAAATTTTTTGGCCCTCCCTTCATACTAGAGAAGAAGTCCGAATTATTATGGTATTAAAAGATAAATTATGTTGATATTATATAATACTATACATATATTTTATGCATTTCTGAGTTTCTAAACTTTTTCTGTGTCATTTACTGGCCTTTGCACGTTGTCTGTGACTTTCACAAAATTCCCCCAAAATTTCCATTTAATTTCTTATGCCAACCCTTGATATTTATTAAAACTGTGATGGGGAAAGTCACGATGTGGAAGGAATATCTGTTTATTTTTCTTGAATTGTAATTTGTATAGACATTACATCACACACTGATCTTCTGCATTTTCAGTGTGAAATACATAGATGCCCTTGGCTCTCTCTGGTTTTGGTCATCTTGTATGTATTTTTTTTCTCTTTCTCTGTTCCTGCCTCTAACTCATAAGTGTTATTCATCCTTCTCCTCTTAATTAATTTAGAAGATTTTATAGTGTATCATTCCCCCTGTAGCACTGCCCCAAGTACAAATAGTCTTGTGCATATACTCAAATGGTCTTTCTAAATTTAGATACTGGTTTGGCAATTCAGACTCTGTGACTTGACTCCAACTTTACCGCCATCAGAATCTACTTCTTCTGAGATTAGAAATCTCCCACCATGGCTAGAAGGGTCCTGATATAGGAAAGTTTAATTTTATTAAGAATACTGATAGAACCATAAAATATCAATGCTAGGAAGGATCTTTGAAATGATCTAGTTCAGCCCTCCCATTTTACAGACTAGGAAACTAAGACCTCTAGAAATCAAGTGACTTGCCAAAAAATATATAGTTACTAGTCTTTTCTGAGCATTCCAGTTAATTGAGGTCTTATTGTCATGGCAGGCTAGTCATTCCATGCAAAGACAGTGTGGTATGATTGAGAGCACGCTACAGTAGTAATCGTAATCAAAAGAACTTTATTCTTGCCCTTCCTTTCAGCCCCTTGTCAGCTGTGCGACCTTGGAAAAGTTGGTTGACCTTAGTTCCTCTGAAAAATAGTAATGGTGGTCCTTGTCTTCCATAGCTAATGTATTCGCTGTATATGAAAACATCACATAGATACAAGGCATTGTGAAGAAAATACCTTAGAAACCATAACGTACTACTTGGATGTAAGCAGCACTTAAGAAGTGGTTTATTTATGCCTTTTGGGTTTGTTTACATCAAGTGAATTTTTCAATACAGGGTGTCCTAAAAGACTTAAGGAAGTTTTAAACCCTTCTACCCTACTCTTCCTAGGTGACAGTGGATAGAGTGCTGGACCTGAAGTCGGGAAGAATCATCTTCCTGAGTTCAAATCCAGCCTCAAGCATTTACCAGCTATGTGACCCTGGGCAAGTCATTTAACCTTGTTTTTCTTAGTTTCCTCATCTGTAAAACGAGCTGGAGAAGGGAATGGTAAATCAGTCCAGTATCTCTGCCAAGAAAATCCCAAATGGCATCACAAAGTGTTGGACACAACTGAGACAACTGTACAACCCAAAACCCAGTATTCTACATCACTATGAGTTTTTCCTGTGAAAGAAAAAATGTGCCCCACCCCTCTGCTCAAACTCTACAGAATGAATGGAATCTAGAGCCATACTAATACCCTCCCTTACCCTGAACAGCACATCATTCCTGTTCCCCCCACTATTAGATAGATAGATAGATATAGATATAGATATAGATATAGATATAGATATAGATATAGATA
>CM053590.1:172098700-172128096 GCA_028646515.1 Pseudochirops corinnae | reverse complement strand
TACACAGGCACTGTGGTCGGGAGATCCATCCTGCCCTACTGAGAAGTGACATAGGAGAGAATAGACTGGGGGAGGGGGGACACACTGGGTTGGCTGTTTTGGGGCGGTGGGTAGGGGGAAGAGGGGGAGAAAATATGTAACTCAAAATCTTGTGGAAATGAATGATGCAAACTATAATAAAATTTAAAAAAAAAAATAATAAATGTTAAGTGTTTGAGGCCAGATCTGAACTCAGATCTTCCTGCCTCCAGGGCTGGTGCTCTATTTACTGTGCCACTTAGCCACCCCAAATCTGTCTTTTTTTCTTTTTTTGGAGGGGGGAAGGCAGGGAAATTGGGGTTAAGTGACTTGCCCAAGGTCACACCACTAGTAAGTGTTAAGTGTCTGAGGCTGGATTTGAACTCAGGTCCTCTTGACTCCAGGGCCGGTGCTCTATTCACTGCACCAGTTAGCCGCCCTTTTCCTGATTATTCTTAAAGGAGAAAGATAGTACTTAGCTTACCCTTGCCAGCTTAGTTCCTTCCCACCAAACACCATTTCTACAAAAGAGCATCATAAATATTAAGTACCTCCATGCAAGCAAAGAGCAAACAAAAATTGGAGAAGTTACACAAATGAGAACATGCCAACAAATATACAAGAGTAAATGAATGAGCCCCTCATCTGGGAGTGAGGTGGGACCTCATCTTAATGCAGGAGAGAGGACTGCTGTCACTCACGGGATTCTATTTGGCATCTCTCAGGAAACAACTGGAAATCAGTGCCATGTCGAGCAGCTGGCTTCCTCTACATGCCTGTAGCTTTTCCCTCCTTGGGCTTTTCCCTGGAAGAGCGTGTGGAGCTATGCATGTCTCTCTCCCCAAAAGTTCTTTAGCATCAACTCCATAAATCCTTTTTTGAGGTATACTGTATCTCTCTCAGCTTCTCTCCAGTGATCAGGAGTCAGTGTCTCATTCCACATACACAGCCACACACAAAATGCTCCAAGCTTGATTGGAAACCCAATTACATTTTTTTTAAAGAGTCCCATCTTTATACCTTATAAGAGTAATTCACATTAATTTTTTTTCTCACCTGGAAGAGAAAAACCAAAACTCTTGCCAGCATTCAAGCATTGACAATCAAGATAGACAGTATTTTTCCCTGGGATCCATTCCAATTTTGCTCTGGCAAGCTCTCAGTGCCAGCATAATTGGATTTTTATACATTTTCCCATCCAGTTTCAAGCTTACTTTTTGCCTTTCACTTTTTTTCTTTCAAAGTGTACTTATTTTATCTAGATTTAGAAAATTCCTAGAGTAATCTTGGATATAAAGATTTCTTTTTTCTGAAACTGACAGGTCCTGCAACTATGTGGGAAGAGAGACAATAAGCCAGCATACTTAATGGGAGGCAGGGGTACCTTAGAACTCCCCCCCATCTTTTAGAACCAGCATCACACTTGTATAACACTTAAGCCAACATATGTAGTCGAAGTGGCAAGCAGCCATAGCTTGCAAATGTACAGTAGCTTAATTACACAGAACAACACATACACAAAAGAGATTGCTGAATTCAAGAGGGGCTGGTAAGGGAAACAGGGACACACAATCTGAGGACGATAACCCTCAGGACCCCTGGTCCATTTCTCACACACCTAGGGATTTACAAACTAAACAAATAAACACAGAAAGACATTTAGAGCTGGCAACTAGTAAGTTGAAAGAAAAAACCAAATCCTTCAAAGCCCCCAGGACAGAAATTAGCAGACAACAGAGCCTTGTCTAGGAGAAGCTTGTGACTTCCTGACAGACTAATGGAATGAGATCTATGGTGAATAGAGAAATCAGCATTAATCAGTACCAGAAGGAAGCTACCCCAAACCCAGGCAATAACAATGGGATGGAAAAATCCCTTCAAACTACACAAACACCATTTCAGGTAGCTACACCAGAGGTTAGCTGAACCTAGAAGGTATGAAGATGAAGATTTGATGAGGAAGAAGGTTTCTATATGAAGGAACAATCTTCATATTTGGGTAATATAATAATAATGGCTAGAATTTGTGTAGCACTTTGTAGTTTATAAAACACCTTGTACAAGTTATCTTTCTGATTCCCACAGCACCCTTGTGAAATAGGCAATAATTATCATGCCCAGTTTAGAACTGAGGAAACAGGCTGAGAGTGGTTAAGTGATTTGCCTAGGGTCACTCATTAGAATTCAGGACTTCCTGTCTCCATGTCCAGAACTCTACTCACTGTGCCTTATAACTGCCTCTTATGGTACAGTTGTTACTAAGCCTCCAAAACATCTCATATTGAGCAACTCCTCTTTTTTATATTCTTTAAAAAATTTTTATTTTGTTTTTAATCTGTGGAATAAAACAAATATTTCCATAACATAGTATTATAAAAAAGATGATTGCACATGAAACTGCAAATCTACTTTGTACAACTTGCCATTTCTTTTAAATACATAATAAAGTTATCATGTAACTTTCTTTTTTTCCCCTTTCTTTTCTTCCCTCTTCCCTGCCCTAGAGATGGAAATAAACATAAATATATATGTAAAATTATTCTATACACACTTCTATTTACCAGTTCTTTCTCTGGATGCAAATAGTGTCTTTCTTCATAGCCCTTAATTTGGATATTTATAGTAGTCAAAATGACTTATTTGCTCAAAGTTGTTCTTAAAACAATATTGCTGTTATTGTGTACAATATTCTCTTGGTTCTGCTCATTTCACTCTTTATTATTTTATGCAAGTCTATCCATGTTTTTCTAAGATCATTGAGTTCATCGTTTCTTATAGCAAAGTAGTATTTCATCACAATCATATACTACACGTTGTTCAGCCATTCCCCAATTGTTGGGCATCCCTGCAATTTCCAGTCTTTGCCACCACAAAGAAAGCTGCTATAAATATTTTAGAACATACGGGTTCTTTTCCTTCTTCCCTAATCATCTTTGGAAATCGACCTAGTAGTGATCTTGAGAGGTTAAAGAATATAGGCATTTTAATAATTCTTTGGGCATAATTCCAGCTTGCTCTCCAAAATGGTTGGATCAGTTCACAATTCCTCCAACAATGAATTAATACACCAATTTTTCCACATTCCTTCCAACGTTTGCAACTCCTCTTGAGAGAGGGGAAATATATGTCATTCACCTGTTTAGGGGGAAGCTTCTTATAGGAATATGTTTTGATCGAGTCATGCTGTTTGGTCCTGCCATGTGGACTGAGTGGGCAGCAACAGACAGGTCAAGCCTCCAGTGAGTAATCACCTAGAGAGTAGAGATCTCTAGAAGAGACCTTGGAGGAAGTTGGTGAGAGAAGATTCTCCAAGTTGGAATACCAGGGACACCTATGATAATAGGTATGGTATCCATGTTCACAGCATGAGAGCTGTCAAAAAATGACTGTCAAGCACTCTAACTGCAAGCGTGAGGCATATGGCTTTTATTGATACATATGGCCATATGGTAGAGACTCCTTGTGGAAGCTCCAAGGTGATCTGAATAGCAAGAATCTCCCAAAATGGTTTGGTAAAGCAAACCTTTTTATATTCTTGGAGAAACAATCAAAAGATGAGAGGGGCAAGATAAAATAATGGGATATAAGATGAAGCATAGATTAGTTTATAGGTCTGATCATTAAATTAATGAACATATTCAAAGAGAAGCTACTGTGGTCAAGCGAGCTTGCTGGGAGCCTCCAGACTGTTTAGAGAAAGGTAAACTATTAATAGGTAATTCAGATATATAGGTAGCATAACACTTTCGCTATTCTGGCTAAAGGGCTTTCCCCGAGTTCTCTAGAAATGCAATGCCAGGGGACCCAGTAGCCTTTGAATTACTGCTTGAAGAGCAATGGCAAAATAGCAGGGCTAGAATCTAATGAGCCCAGACTCTGCGTCCCACAATATGTACGCCATCCAAATCATTATCCAAATCCATATGTTTATCTCATCTTCTAGGTCACTATATTTTGAAAGTTTTTCATTCCATGTAGCTCATAGACCATATACATATGTACATTTGTATTTAATATGGTAACATATTAAAATGTTATTCTTTCGTTTTTATGGATGATTGCTATATCTGGGTAATTGGGGGAACAGTCTGATCTGTGATAATGGTCCAATCCCAAAACAGATTATTTGTGTTTTCAAGGGTATTTTAAGTCTGTATTATTGTATAGAGGTTTTTGAGAGAGAGCAAGCTTCTGCTAGGTGGCACAGTGGGTGGGACCCTGGGCCCGAAGTCCGGAAGACCTGAGCTCAGATATGGCCTCAGACACACAGGCCACCAGGCAAACTACTTATGTTCTGCCTGCCTCATTTTCCTCAGCTGTAAGACGGGAATAAAAACAGCACCTACCTCACAGGGTTATTGTGAAGATCACTGCCTGTCACATGGTAAGCACCTTATAAATGCTTGTTCCTTCCACCCTTTCCCTATAATCCTAACCACCAGGTTACGTCTCACCAGGTATTCAGCAGGTGCTAAATTTTTGCAGCCTTCAGTGATGTGTTGGAACTGTTTCTATTTCTTTGTGTAATCTATGTTGATCACTAAGTATTCAGCAAGTGTTAATTTTTTAAAATGTTTTTGGAAGGGGGAAGGCAGGGTAATTGGGGTTAAGTGACTTGCCCAAGGTCACACAGCTAGTAAGTGTTAAGTGTCTGAAGTCGGATTTGAACTCAGGTCCTCTTGACTCCAGGGATGGTGCTCTATTCACTGAACCACCTAGCTGCCCTAAGTGTTAAATTTTTATAGCTGTTAGTGATATGTCTATCGTTTCTGTTTCTTTGCATAATCTGCATAAAACTAGGCTCCTTAACGATAACCTTTTCCTAATATCAAGGAGGCAATGATGTGGTTGCCAATCATGAGCTCATGGAGAGCAGGGACTGTTTTTTACCTTTCTTTGTATCCATAGTGTGTGGTGTATAGTAGGAGCTTAATAAATTCTTCTTCTTTTTTTTTTGCTTTTTAGAGGGCAGGGCAATCAGGGTTAAGTGACTTGCCCAAGGTCACACGGCTAGTAAGTGCTAAGTGTCTGAGGCTGGATTTGAACTCAGGTCCTCCTGACTCCAGGGCCAGTGCTCTATTCACTGCACACCTAGCAGCCCCTAATAAATTCTTCTTGACTGACTGAGCTCTCATCATGAACCCCTCCGTTCCCACAAACAAATCTGCTTGTCTCAGCATTTTTTGTTTTGAAGCCTCTTGGTCAGCATACTGTTGGTTGAGTTCATGTGGATGCTGCTCAGAGTCCTTTGATTCAATTCTATCATAGGCATTTAAGACGGCCTTCCTGAGGTAAACTGCTCTTGTCTACACTGACCAGATCCAACGGTTTATATGTATCTGTTCTGAGCTTTTAATATTATTTAGTGAGTTGGTATCTGTTTGTCCTAAAAGTATTTCTCTTCAGTATTGTTTGTTTGTTTGTTTTTACCAGTTTCCCAAATGTACTAAGAATTCCTATTTCTCCTTTTTTGGTGAGATAGTGGTAATGTTACTATAGGTGCCTTACAGTGATGATTCTTGTGTTTCATTAATATCATATGGATTTTTGCAAGAATATTTCCCAAATCTGTTATGGTCCATTTCACAATTCTAAAAATATACATTAAGATTGATATTGCAGAAGTATTAATTTCTTTTCTTTGAGGGGGGGACAGGCAATCAAGGTTAAGTGACTTACTCAGGGTTGCATAGCTAGTAAGTGTCTGAGGCTGGATTTGAACTCAGGTCCTCCTGACTCCAGTATAGGTACACTATCCACTGGGTCACCTAGTTGTCCCAGCTGTTAATTTCTTTAAAAGTTTTGGATTTACAATGCCAATAAATCTCTTAACACATTTAGCCACAGGCTCTAGGTCCTCAAGTGTGGCCTTTTGACAGCCAGAGGGCCACACTTGAGGACCTAGAGGGATGTGGCCTCAAGGCCACAGGTCCCTCACTTCTGGTTTAGATCATCTACTGGACTCATTGTTTTCAGACTTTGTCTTCTTGGCTTGCCTGGTCCTGGTGCCTAGCCTGAGCTTTCTGGTCCTCCTCTATCCATACCATGTAGTTCAGAATTGAGAATTCTGGGTTTTCTAGGGGCACCTTCCTGTATCAAACCAAATAATACAAGTAAACAGTCCCCTTTGCAGATCAAAGGGAGCAGAGGACTACATGTAAAACAGGAACATGGATAGGTGTATTAGAAAATCATCCAAGGACAGACCAGATTAGATGCCAACAGTAGTGCTGAAAGGGATACTTGAATACAAATTGAGTCTGCTCAAAGGCTCAATTTCCTACTTAACTTTTTCTCTGGGTTCAAAGATAATTTAAAGTAGGTTCTGTGATATAAATCACACACACACAAAAATCTCTCTCTACAAAAAAATGTGGAGATTCTCTTTCTTTAATTGTTTTGGTTTTGTTGAGGTTTTGTTTTGTTTTGTTGCCTTCATCCCAGACTAGAATCTGGGAAACTGCTATGGACTGGCTTCCTCCCTGTCACTCAGTGTTGCACTGTGAGCTTATAGACTTAGATAAACATCACTGTTAATTAGTATATAATTTATTAGTAGTATCAAGTAGCATAGAAAGCACAGAGAACCACGAAAATAAGATTTTAAAACTTACCATAGGACTGATGGTGAAGGTTTCACCCTTCTGTCCCTCCCACCTTCATCTAAATGGGTGAAGGGAATGTAGTGACAGATATAAAAACTCTAGGTGGGGATTTTCCCCTTGGGATGACAAGGATGGAAAAAGAAGCTGTGGACTTGATTTTGCTCATACCAACCAAAGTAGGTGCCAGTGAATGGTGGCAAGATTAAAGGTATAACTGAATGGTTCTGTGTGGCTGATGTGGGGCAGAGGATGCGGTCATGGGAGTTTACTAAATTGAGGAAGTGGGCATCTCTACTATTGTTTTTTCCCCCATATGGTTGTCACTCTCTATGGTATCTAGACTGACAAATACACATAGGCAATTTTCTCTCTCCTTTTACTTCTCAGTTTAACGTCTCTTTAATTAGATTCTCAAGTACCTAGCTGAATATATTTTTAGGATCCTTTGTTAGGTACCATCCATCTCTGCCTGTCAATCTTATGATTTAAGCTGCAGTCCAGTAGCTCACTCTATAAATATTATTTCCTTCCCTCTTGCCTCCTATTTTCTCATATTTTTAAACCTCCTTCACTATTCTTATTTCTGTGTTGAACCAGTTGGAATCCATAGCTTTATGATTTGATTTGTGCATTTTTTCTGTCCCCCTAAACTTTAGTTTCAAGCCTTCTTGATCAAATCCTTGGGCCTCCTGCCAAATGTGCTCTTAAAACTAACTCAGAGCACTCAAACTCTTACCAGACGTCCATTATTTCAGCATGGTCCAGAGAATTAAATCCTGTTCTTCAAGACCATTTATTTATATAGCTAGAAGATGGTCAGTTAAAAAGTAAGCTACAGAAAACAGTCAAGGATCAGGAAGAGCTAAGACTTGAACCAAATATAAAAAAAGGTTAGTAAGATTCAAATGGGTAGAAGAAGGAACAAGAGGTAGTGCTATTATTATCTCTATTTTACAGTTGAGGAAACAGATGGCTAGCCATTAAGTGAATTGCCCAGGGTCACACAGCAAGTAAGTATAAGATTTGAACTCAGGTCTTTCTGATTCCAGCTTTGTATTCTATCCATTCCACTACCAAGCTCCCAGGTGGTAGTATTGGATTGTGAATAATTTCATTATTCTTATAGATATTTGCATATGCTTATGAGATCTTCTGTATGACTGCTCCGTCTGTTGTGTAATTTTCTTCTATGGCTTTCTTTAAATCCTCCTTTTAAGGCAGCAGTTCTCAACTTGTGGGTTATGTTCAGTTTGTAACAATGAAAATACATCCTGCATATCAGATATTTATATTACAATTCATAACAGTAGCAAAATTACAGTTGTGAAGTAGCAACGAAAATAATTTTATAGTTGGAGGTCACCACAACATGAGGAACTGTATTAAAGGGTCATGGCATTAGGAAGATTGAGAACCACTGTTTTAAGGTCTGCCCAATTCACTGAAGGCATTACTCTGGATCTTTTAATAGCTTAAGGACACCAGTGTGACATTCGAATAAAACATCTTCTGTCTCTCATTACTAAGAAACCTACTTCCTTTTCTAAAAATATATGTACTTGGGAATATCTTTTGCAGCACTTCTTAGGTACAGGTCATTGTCGGCAATGTGATATGGTATGTTTTTTGTTTGTTTTACCAATTATGTGTCTTTTTATTGTCACTGAAGTCACCTGTAACTTTGAATGACCTCTTCTGAGATCTTGGTGTTTTATGACCACTGGTGTGCCATTAACAGGAGAATAGTAGGATTTTAAAAATGAGTTTTTCCAGCTTTAGACATCTTTGGATCACTGAAAGCACTAAATAGTATATTAAATGTGATCCAGTCCAATATTTTCCTACACAGTTCTCACTCCATCTCCTTTTGTCTTCTGTACTGTCTATCCAAAATACACACATCACAAACGCACAAAACCTAAATGGGTTGTCCATCAGCATATGTTTTTCATCCACTTTGTTTTTTCATATAGATGGTTACCCAGTTTCTTTTGAATAATGGATTTCACTGAAAAGGTTTGTAGTGTTTTGGAGGCTTGATGCTATTTAGTATAATCTTTTAGTGTGTCATAAGTGTCATAAACATATGCATATTAGTACAAATCATCTTTGAATAATGGAAATAGCATAAATTTATTTTAACCTTAGAAAATATCAATGAATTCTCCAGTAGGAGGCTTTTATAACATTATATACATGTACATATGTATGTGTATATATATATATACATATTGCAAGGAAATAGAATATTCATATTTATTTTTGATAACTTTTTTTATAGTGTCATACAAATTACATTCCTGTCTGTGGCTCAAATGGAGACACGTACCAAAATGAATGCTTCCTCAGAAGAGCTTCTTGTAAACATCAGAAAGAGATAACAGTAGTGTCAAGAGGACCATGTTACTCTGGTATGTATTATACTATTATGGTTTTTACTTTTTACATCACAGTCATTTCAGGATTACCTCTCCCCCTTCCCTTTAACTCCAGAACCCTTTCTTATAGCATAGAACTGTCAATCAGAACTGGCCAGTGTAGCATCTATGTCTGTCTTCATCTTCCATTTTTTGACCTTCATAATCCTTCCTCATCCCTAGTGAGAGGAGAGAGGGGAGTTTCATTCTCTGTCCTCTGGTAGTTGCATTTAACCTGAATTCTGTTTTCTTTCTATGTTGTTTTTATTTATATTATTGCAGTTGTATACATTATTCTCCTGGTCCTTCCTTTTTCATTCTGCATTAGTCCATACGTATTTTCCCATGTTTCACCAAATTCTTCACATTTATCTTTTCTTGTGGCATAATAACATTGTATTACATTAATATACTACAGTTTATTCAATCATTCTCCACTTTGGTTGCAAACTTTTACTACCATAAAAACATGAATACCATCAATATTTTTGTATACATGAGGCCTTTTTTGTTTTTATTTTCTTGACCTACATGTCTAATAGTGGGACTGATGAGTCAATGGAGGTGAATAGTTTCATATTGTTTTCATAACTCCAGATTATTTTTAAGAATTGTTTTTACCAATCCACAGCTTCACCAACAGTGTATTAGTGTGTCTGACTTCCCACAGCCCCTCCAACATTGACTGTTTCCATCTTATATTATCTTTGCTATTTTAATGGATGTGAGGCTAAACCTCAGAGTTGTTTTAATTTCAATTTCTCTTGTTAATGAAGATTTGGAGTATTTTTCCAGATGATTGTTAACAGTTCACATTTCTTGGTGGAGTTGTGTACTGATCCAGCTGTTCTGCAGAGCCATTTGGAACTTTGCCCAAGGGCTGTAAAATTGTGCATATCCTTTGATGCAGCAATACCACTACTAGGTCTGTATCCCAGAGAGATTTTTAAAAAAGAAAAAGGACCTATGTGTGCAAAAATATTTTTGTTGAGGCAGAGAATTAGAAATTGAAGGGATGCCCATCAATTGGGGAATGGCTGAAGAAATTGTGGTATATGACTGTGATGGAATACTACTATGCCATAAGAAATGATGAACAGCATTCTTTCAGAAAAATCTGGAAAGACTTACATGAACTGATTCAAATTGGAGTGAACAGAACAAGGAGAACATTGTACATGGTAACAACAATACTTTATGATAATCAACTGTGAATAATTTATCTATTCTCAGTAATACAATGATCTAAGACAATTCCAAAGGACTTATAATGAAAAATGTTATCTACCGCCAAAGAAAGAACTGATAAGAATATGAATGCAAATCAAAGCATGCTATAAGGTTTTTATCTGTATTTTCTTTCACAACATGACTAATATGGAAATATGTTTTGCATGACCCCATATGTGTAACCTATATTAATCAGTATCAATGAGGAGGGAAGGGAAGGAGGAAGAGATTTTGGAACTCAAAATTTTAAAAAATGAATGTGAAAAATTGTTTTTATATGTAATTAGAAAAAATTAAAATATTAATTAAAAAACCAGTTCACGTTTCTCCTTTTGGAAATATTTCTCCATATCCTTATCAGAGGTTGGGGGAAAGAAGAAAGTAAAAAATGGTGCCAAGAGATTATGAGATGAAAAAGAAGGGTAGAAGAGGGGGCTGATATCAAATAGCTTCAGTTTTCTTGATAATTTAAGAAACGAGGTCCTCAGCTAAGAGATTTTGGGGGAGAGAAAGATGTGTGAGGTTTAAGGAAAGGAGATCTGGAATAGCTTCAGAGGGGAGTGAAATTAGGAAACAATTAGAGAAGAATAGAAGGATTGCCTTGCTTCACTGATGGCCCAGTGGAAGGACATAAACCTCAGTATACTCAGTAAACACAGCTGTGTGACTTCCTCCAGTTCTGTTCAACAGCATGTGAGTAGGAGTGGAGGAGATATGTGATATTACTTATCCAAGGCTGAGATTTGGCAAGAATTGAATAGTCAGGGGGAAAAGGAGTGAATAATTCAAGAATTGATTACCATGTGTAATTCAGTTAGTTAATGTTCGATGCAGATTGGAAAAGGAAGAAAGGGAAGCCAGAGCAGTGGTAATGGTCTGAGAAAACACTGAGGGAGGGAGGAATTCGAAGTCCTGATGAAAGCAAAGAATGAGTTTAGCAGGGTTGAGGAAGGGAAAGAGAGAGAAAGATAGGAGATTACAATACAGAAGAATGTCAGATTTTTTTTTTTATTAAGGAAGTAGGAAGTAGAACACTTGTGGGCAATGGTGAGATGTGACCATACCTATATGTGGCTAAGGTAAGGTCAAATAGGTTTTGGGTTTTAAAAAGTCTGAGAAACTGGGAGATTGTGTGCAAGTCAGTGGGCAGTACTGGTAAGATGGTTCAAAAGTCAAAACCAGAACCAGATCCAGAAGGCTAGGTTGGAAAACCGGCTCTGAATTCAGAAGCAGTGAATCCAAAGCCAAGAGGTGTCTACATAGAACAGATCTAGGAGAACAACACAATGGGAAGATGTCATGTTGTTGAGTCATCTTCACTCATGTCCAACTCTTTGTGGCCCCATTTGGGGTTTTCTTGGCAGAAATACTAGAGTGGTTTGCCATTCCCTTCTCCAGTTCATTTTACAGATGAGAAAACCTAGTCAAACAGGGTGAAGTAACCAGGGTCACACAGCTAGTAAGTATCTGAGGCTAGATTTGAACTCAAGAAGATGAGTCTCCACTGCATCACCTGGTTGCCCCAAGGAATGTGATATCTTAAAGATTCCCTGTCCTTTGCATACTCAAACTGGGCTGTCACTATATCCTGTCATAAACACCAGGGGCTGGTTTCTAGCCATGGCTACTTCACTGACTCCTGGTCTAAGGAGACCATCCTGATACTCTCTTAAAGGCAGAGGGATGTCTTTACTATGGGCATCTGTGAGTCCTCCAGGCCACATTGCGTAGCTCTCACCTACTTATTCCAGGCCTGTTCTTTCTATTGTGTTGTGCCATTAGTTGCCCATCGAAAGGGGGATAATAAACCACAGAGAAACAAACTTTTACTTGTAGAGATTTGTAATGTGTGGTCCAGGGATTAGAAATTGAGAAATTTTGTTTCAGAAAAAGTGTGAGAGTAGGCCATAAAACTGAAAAATATTCCATAGAAACAAGCAGGCCATCTCAGTGGTAATGGTGGGTTTCTTACAGGCAAACAAGCGGGTCATCTTAGTATTTCCACAACGGTAAAGATGGTGTCTTGTTCTTGGGATGGAGGCAGATCTGTGACAAAGTGCAGGATGCAGATCACCAGGAGCTCTAGAGATTTGAAGGGGACAGTAGCAGTCCTGAAGAATTTCCTATCAGATCCTTGACCTGAGAGCAGACCTTCCATGTCTAGTTGACTTTAAATCAAATGTGTGGTGTGGCCACCAAAAGCCATTTTTAAACTTGCTTTGTACTGATTTGTCTTGGTATATTTATAACATTTTCATCTGGGCTTCCCCAAGTGGCATATGGATACAGGAAACTATCAGAGATAGAGCCCCCTTCTGAGTAGGGGTAGCCATAACTGTGGTAATCAGAGTCTTGTTTCTACTACTGTCCTTAGCATCAAAGGATCATAGATTTAAAGCTGGAAGTGACCTTATAGGTCACTGAGTCCAGCTCCCTCCATCCTTCACTTCCTTCCCCTTGCTCCCACTTTACAGATAAGTAAACTGAAGCTTTAAGAGGTTAAATGATTTGACTAGGATCACGCCGTTAGTGTCTGAGGCAAGATTTGAACTCAGGTCCTCCTGACTCCAAGTCCAGCACTCTGTGTCCTGTTCACTATGTCTAGAAAAGTTTATACAACAGCCAAGTTTTCTGTCAGCAGATGTACTTGGGAAGTCTGACTTTCAGCTCTCACTTTGTATTCTAGAATCTTCTCATTGCTTCTGGCCTCTGGGGTTATAGACTTTCCTAAAATTGAAACAACTAGAGAAGAAACAGCATCTTCCATATTGGGTGCTATTTCTTCAGTTTGGAGACTAACTGTAAGTGCTTCAGATTTCTGTGAGTGGGTCCCAGGATGATTGAGTATAGGACTTCCTCTAGGTCAAGGGCTCTTTACCTGAGGCCCATGGACCCCCAAACAGACTGTGGACAGTTATCAGGGCATCCATAAACTTGGATAGGAATACTCTGCATCTTTATTTCAATGTAATTAGTTTCTTCTGTAATCTTACATTTTATGTTTTTTCATTTAAAAACATTATTCTGAGAAGGGGCCTATAGATTCACCAGACCATCCAAGGGGGTCTGTGACACACAAAAACGTTAAGAACCTCTGCTCTGGGTGCTGCTTGCTACCAGACCTCAAATACTGCTTTATAGAGAGAAACTCTTTTTAAAATTTTTTTTACAGAGAGACATTCTTTCCCAAATCATGTAATTCCATATTACTCAGAGAAATTTCTAGTATTTTGCACATGTCCAGGGCATGGCATATTAAGGGTCAGATTGAAATAAATACGGTTCTTTTGATTTATTCTGGAAAGGTCAGCTTCTCCAATAAATGGTAGATGAGACTTGGGGGTATTTCAGAATGGACCTTTCCTAGAATTCATGAAAAGTATTTTCCACCACAGGAGATCACAGAAAAGCTTCCAAGTTTTTTAATAGAGTGATGAGGCGTGCCATCAGGGAAGAGGGAAGGGAATAATTGTTTATACAGCGTCTACTATGTGGTAGGCACTGTGCTAAAGGCTTTACTATCTCATTTGATGCTCATAATAATCCTGGAAGGTAGGTGCTATTATTATTCCCATTTCACAGATGAGGAAACTGAGGCAAACAACAGTGAAGTGACTTGACCAGGGCCAGTAAGTGTCTTAGGTGAGATTTGAGTGCAAGTCTTCCAGACTCCAGGCCCAGCACCCTATCCACTGCTGCACCAGCTGCCTCTTTATCAGGACGGAGAACCTGAAAATGACCCAGCAGTGATAACTACTATGAAGCCCAGCAACTACTAAAAGTCATTTGTTTTGTGCGGGTTTCTTATTTCAATATAGCAGCTGCCTTGTGTGACTAATCTGTACCTCTTTCCAGCCGATAGTGTGGCCCATAAACTCTCTCTCTTCCCTGTTAGACTACATTGGTTTCACAGAAAGCCACTGTTCATGGATGTGGACTAGTACTGTCAAGAATGATGGATGATGCTATATTTGGTCCCAGTGGTAAACCAGCGCGTCATTCAAGGAGACTTTTCCCCTCCCCATCAGGGGAGCAGGTCTTGTTGGAAGATGACATTTATAAACCTTTGGAAGCTTGCCAAAGCTTTTACGTTGTTTGAAGGTCATGGCAGTATGCTCAGTCTGGTCATCCCAGGCCCAAAATGCACTTTTTTCACTCATCCTCCTCCCTTATGTGAATTATATTGTAGGTCCAATTTTGAGTACACAGTTGTCTAGTCTAAACTGATTTGGGAGTTCAGTAGTCACGAGCAAAGCAAAATTCAAGGAAAAATAGATCAAGTGTGATTGTCCGTGTCAGGGAAGGCTCCATAGAGGAGGTGGTATTTGATCTGGGTCTTGAATGGTAGATAGGATTTCAGTAGGTGGAGATGATAAAGGTTATTCCAGGTAAAGAGAATATTCTTCTTTTTAAAAATATTTATTTATTTAAAAAATTTTTTTAATTGAATCCTAAATTCTCTCCTTCCTTCTAGTTCCTCCCCCATCCATGGAGAAGGTAAACAATGTTATACATGTGAAATCATGCAAAGCATATTTCTATATTAGCTATTTTGCATCCAAAAAAGCAAATAAAATAAGAAAGTGAAAAAAAATATTTTTTAGTCTGTACTCAGAGTTCATCAGTTCTCTCTCTGGAGATGAATAGCATTTTTCATCACGGACCCTTTAGGATTGCCTTAGATCGTTGTCTTGATCAGAGTAGCTAAGTCTTTCATAGTTATCAGCATTATGATATTGCTGTTACTGGGTACAATGATCTAGTTCTGGTTGCTTTGCTTTGCATCAGTTCACCTAGGTCTTCCCAGGTTTTTCTGAAACCGTCCTGCTCATCATTTCTTAGAGCACAACAGCGTTCCATCATAATCATATACCGCAACTTATTCAACCCATTTAAAGGGAATGTTATGAGCAAAGAAATGGAGGCATGAAAACACAGGGCACATACAGGGGATGAGAAGTAGTTCGTTTGGGGACAAACATGTAGATTACCAGGCATGGAGTAATTTGAGATAAGTTGCAAAGGTAGAATGGTAGCAGATTATGGAGAATTTTGACTCAAGGGCTGAGATTTTACTCAGGAGGCAGTCGGGAGCCATCAGAAGATATTGAACCAAATAGTGACATGACCAGATCATGCATGAAAAAGATTAATCTGGCAGGAACACAGCTTTGGTTCTGGGGAGAAGCCTTAATAGGCATTTTTAAAATTTACATATGCTGTGATTAATTGGTGGAGCTCTGTTATGATTCATTATTCCTTACTGATGGACTGGGAGCTGACACAGTTGCTCCCTGCAACAGCGGCAGAAGGGGCTCATTTTTGTGGAACACAGCTGGGGTATGTGTGAGTGATTGCCCACACCCCGCTGCTCCAGGCCTTCCCGGTCAGCAGTAGCGGCAGTGCCGTAGCAATGAAGCCCAGCACTTGACTTGACTCAGCTTTCCTGGGGAGTAATTTCCACAGCAGTGTCTTGGAATAAGATGACACTAGCAAGCTTGTGTTTGACTCACTCTGCTAGGAAATGGTGCTTGATGGTCAGACCTATCTTCTCCCTATATTATAAACATGTGTTCCTTCTGGTGCTCTTGGCACTTGTTCACATGTCTTGTCTTTTGTGTCCCTGGAAGAGTACTGATCCCTAGTTACAGCTTTCTAGCCTATATATGCCTGAATGGAGGCAGGAAAGATTCATGATGGGGACCAGACTTACTGGGCTCAGTGATCTCTGATGATGATTGGATTTAGGCTACTCTGTGTGGCTGGATGACAGAAAAGATGGATCTAATGCCCCATCTAATATATAATAATAGTAAAGAAGAGATGGTACCTTTACACTGAAACTCTCCCTGGTTGGAGAGTGGTTGTGGTAAGATGCTGGTAAAGTCCACCCCTGCCTGTCTCATGGCTTTCAGGAGGAATGAAACCTTACCCGGTCCTCTAATCTTAGTACATTCCCTCTGAAACTCCCCCAAATTTATCCTGTCCATATTTTGTATGCACATAGTTGTTTACATCAACAGTCAGTTAACAAACATTTATTAAGCACCTCCTGGGTTCTAGGCATTGTGCTAAGCACTGGAGAAACAAAAAGAGGCAAAAAACAGTTCCTGCCCTCAACAAGTTTACAATCTAACACAGTGGTTCTCAACTTGTGGGTTTTGTTCAATTTGTAACAATGAAAATACATCCTGTATATCAGATATGAGGAACTGTATTAAAGAGTAGCTGCATTAGGAAGGTTGAGAACCACTGAAAACAGGAAACGACATGTAAACAAATATGTACAAAGCAAACTAAACACAGGATACCTAGTTGATACTTAACAGAGGGAAGGCACTAAAATTAAGAGGGGTTGCAGAAGGCTTCCTGTAGAAGGTAGGATTTTAGTTGAAACTTAAAGGAAACCAGAGAGGTCAGTAATCAGAAGAGAGAAAGGAGAGCCTTCCAGGCATGAGGGACGTCAGAGAAAATGCCCAGCAGAGCCAAGAGATATGCTCAGCAAATTGTGTCCTCCATGAGATGGTGATGCGTTAGATCAGGGACCATTTTTTCCCCTTTCTTTCCCTGGCACATGGGTGTTTAATAAATGCCGGTTGACTGAATAAAAATGTCTGGTACTGAACAAACTCTTTGGCATTGTACCATTTTGGATGCTTCCATGCTGCCCTGACTGTGCATGGCCAAAACAGGGACACGGGCATGGGTGTACATGTGTGTGTATACACATGTGTATGTCAACATCATGGCTAAAGCTTGTCTAATAGCCACTGTTCACTATACCACCGATGATGCATTTTTCAGGTGCTGTAATAGTGGGAACTTTTGTCACATAACTCTAGCAATATGTTGGGTAAGTGTCCTAAATTCTAGGTTCTACTTCTGTTCCACTGTCAAGTTCTCAGGTCTATAGTTTCTGTTTTTTGTTTTTGCTTTCTGGAGGGCAATTGGGGTTAAGTGACTTGCCCAAAGTCACACGGCTAGTAAGTGTGTCACGTGTCTGAGGCCACATTTGAACTCAGGTCCTCCTGACTCCAGGGCCGGTGCTCTATTCACTGCACCACCTAGCCACCCCATCAGGTCCATGGTTTCAAGAAGATGTAGGGTGTCCCTAAAGTCTAGACACATAGGAAATCTCATTAACTATGCATATTTTCAAGAAATGAAATTTTCAACAACATTTTATTTAATTAACATAAATGAGATTTCATAGGAAGACATAGGAGACACATAGAAAATCTCATTAATTAATTAAATTAATCTCATTAATATGGAAAAGAATCTCTAATAGCTAATGAAAACTTTTATTCCACATGAAATTGTCATGGCTAAAATTTATGCTAATTAAATAAAATGTTGGAGATTTCATTCATTTCTTGAAAATATATATAGTTAATGAGATTTCCTATGTGTCTAGACTTTAGGGACACTCTGTAATTGAAAAAAAGAAATCCCATGCCAACCAGACTCTCAGGAAAATTATTTTTAAATGAGAAGACCTGTGTAGTTGCCAAGTATTTAGCAAATTATATAACATATAATATGGCATATTATATAATTCTGTATTATATAGCATTTTATGTTTGCTTCTTCCATATAATATATAGGGAGATTCCTTAATCTCATCAGTAGCAAATCACTTTACGAGTTATGCATCCTTTTGGGAATGGTCTTTTGAAGGCTGATTATTCATTTTGTATAGATTTTAGTCACAGAGGATCACACTTTCTGGCCTAAGTGACTTGTCCTTTTACTCAAACATCACTTTTCCTGCAGCCTTCTGTCACTGACTCTTTTAATAAGAGCTAGACAGAAGGAGGGGAGCAGCTAGATGGTACAATGGATCGAGCACCAGGCCTGGAGCCAGGAAGATTCATTTTCCTGAATTCAAATGTGAGCTCAGACACTTGCTAGATGTGTGACCCTGGGCAAGTCACTTAACCCTCTTTGCCTCAGTTTCTTCCTCTGTAAAATGAGCCAGAGAAGGAAATGGCAAACCTTTCCAGAATCTTTGCCACAAAAACCCCTAATGGGGTCACAAAGAGTCAGACGTGACTGAAAAGCAACTGTACAACAACAAAGAAAGAGGACACATTTTCTTTTCCACCTCCATGCCTAGAAAAACATGTTAATTGTGCTTTCCTAAGTTTGGAGAGGAGTTGAATTTAAGCTTCTTCAAATGAATTGTTTTTTATAATTATAATTTATCTTAATTTAAGAAAAGTTAAGAAAGGGAAATTTTTCTGTACTACTGAGGAATATCCTAATTTCATTTAATAGGTAGGGAAATAAATGTGAGACTGGAAATCACATTTTGTTTTTTGATAGCATCAGATCTTCTCTACAGATGAAAAATTTAGGGGGAAAAAGCAGTATTTCCAGGCATGATGTTAAGAGTTATCTGGTTTTTTTTTTTTCAGATAATGGTTCTGGCTCTGGAGAAGGTGGTAAGTTTCAAGTAAAAATTGCATGTGTTTTATTTCAATAAAATAATATTCATATGATTATTTTTTATCTAAGAAATGTTAATAAGTCAAAAGTGAGAACAGAGGATGATTCATTGTCATTCTCTTAAAATGAACAGTCTTCAAAGGAATTTTCCCAATAATCAATTAGAACAGAATGTGTTACCTGGGTAGGTAATGAATTTCCTTTCATAGTGGGTTTTGAATTGGAGGGACAATGATTATTTATTGGAAATGCTATGTAGAGACCACAGGGCATAAAGAAAAAAGCACTAGGCTTAAGCTAGCAGACCTGAAACAGAGTTTCTGATGCTTCTGAACAGTATGACTGTGGGAAAGTCACTTGACCTTGCATGGCCTCAGTTTCTTCATCAATAAAGTGGGTACTTGGACTACTTACCTCTCAGGGTCGCTATAAGAATGGTACTTTGTAAACTTTAAGCTATTTTATAAATGCAAGTTACTATTATTGGGGAGGGGGGGGTTCATGTTTCATGTAGGAGTTAAGACTACAGATGACATCTGAAGTCACCTTCAGTGCCGAGATTCTGTAATCCTAGGTACAGGAGTGATTCCAGTGTTTCTCACATTGGCAGGAATTGAAATTATCAAGTTTGTTGTTTAGGCCATAGCTTTTTCCCCCACAGAGTTAAAGGGTTCTGAGAGTGTTTTGGAAAAGGAGAATTAAGGAAGAATATACTGATAGGTAATACATAAGACATAGAATTAGGACAACTCTGGAGTTAACTGGGCATAAAAAAGAAGATTTAAAATCAAGTCTAGAGGAATCTTGATTTTAATTAGAGTACTCAAGCAGATGACTCATAGATATTTTAACAGGCAAGCAAGTAAACTGATTTTTTTTTTCAGTGATTGAAGAAGCCAAATGTTTCCCAGAAAAGCTCCATGATAGAGGAGTGTGAAAGTCTCTACAGCATTAACAAAATTGAAAACTATAACCTTAGGCTAAGTGTAACCAGTCAATAACCAGCACCATTTATTGGGCATCCATTGTGTGTAAAGTAGTGGATTAGTTAGTGGGTGAAGCACAAAAGTTGCGTGCCTGAAGGAAATTCACTTCAGGGAATCCTACTTGGAGAAATAATCATAAATTATGGTAACGATCCTTTTAACAATATTATAAATACAACTCTCCTGGGAGAAAAGTCAGATTTTTGCCATAAAGAACTTGAAAGGAATCCTGAGAGTCTGTTGGAGGCAGCTAACAGTTCTAATAAATCAAGTGAAATGGCAGATGTAAAAATACTTTGAAAAGTTGAAAGTGCTTTACACATTTAAGGTATTTTAAAAAATAATTAATATATGTCATACATCTATACCCACTTGGGAAGAACAGCTAAAAGTATAAAATTTAAAAGAGAAATAAATCCTTGAAATAAATAAATCCTTCAAAATTCAGTGAGAATCTCATCTAATATAATCAAAAGAGAGTGGAACGTTAGCCATCAGGAATACAAGATGAAAGCCTGAAGCAATTGTGGTGCATCGCTGATTTCCTAGCAGAGGCCCAGGTATATAAGGAAGGTTTTGCCAGGTCAGAAGATCTATTCCTGCTTCCACAAAGACTGCTCTCATTCTCCAAATGCTGGCTGCCCCATTATCATGTGAGGAGGCACTCAGGCTATGGTCAAAAACAAACGAAAAAATCAAGTCTACTTGGCTTGGGCCTACATACCTCTAGGTTTTCCTCCTCTACTATTCTACAACCTTGTATCTTCCTGCTTCTATGGAGTTCCTTGGTTTTCCACATAGTTAAATATTTTTTTTTTGCCTTTGGGAGTGTTTCCTTACTCTAATTCTATGCCTGCAACCTGAATTTAGGGAGGAACACAGAGGTCCTGGCCAAAACCCAACTATAGGAATGAACTCATCTAAACTTAATGTTCTCCCATTGATGCTTATATTATAACTGTGAATTATGGAACACCATGATCTCAGAAGAACAAAATTTATGAATAACCCTCAAAGTGAAGGAAAGATACAGGGTCAAGATAATTAGACCTATAGTATATTAGCAAAGATGGCCTTTGTGAGAGGAGGGGCATAGAACACATTATTGAAGATGTATATAATTAGAAAGGAGGTAGACCAATACATGCAATGAAAAACAGAAAGTCAACAACAGCGTTGGTACTGCCAAGGAGTCCGTGTGGCATAGTGGGGGAAAAACCAAATCGAACCAAGCCACTGGCTTTAGAATGTGAAGATCTGGGCTCAAAACCTGATGGATGCTACCTGTGACATTTTGGGCAAGTTACTTAATTTTGCTGAGACTCTGTTATCTGCAGGATGAGAGAGTCAGACTAGGTGATCTTGTGTGTCAGTCCCTGTCCTCTGACATGGCAATGGAACATCATTGACATCTCACTGGTTATCTTGATGGCTCATGTCCCCACCCAGAGTCCTGAGAATATTATGTTTTCACTCATCTCTCAAAGGGGCCTCAGCTACCCTGAAAGAACATAGTCTAACAAAGGGCTTGAATGTATATGTGTGTATATACATACACACATATGTATATATGTATATATATATATGTATGTATATATATAAAACCATTTTGTTTAAAAGAATAAAGAATACACAAGAAACTCATCTGAGCATTTAATAAAGCAATTCAGAAAGCCTTTCCCACTAACCTGTGTTACCTTTACAAGGGGGCATCTATATGGTACAGTGGAAAGAGTGCCAGGCCTGGAGTCAGGAAGACACCTCTCCCTGAGTTCAAATTTGGCCTCAGGCACTTACTGGCTATGTGATCCTGGGTGAGTCACGTAACCCTGTTTGCCTCAGTTTCCTTATCTGTAAAATGAGTTAGAAGGAAACAGCAAACCACTCCAGTATCTTTGCTAAGAAAATCCTAAATGGAATCACAAAGGGTTGGACATGACTGAAAATGACCAACAAAACCTTTACTAGCATAATTACAGCATTAAGCTAGAGCATTAAAAAGAGAATAGAAGATTCCCAGGCTTGTACAGCAAGCCATCTGACACCTCTCCTCATTCTCTGGTTGGTATGTGTGGTACTATTCTTATAAATGAGTATCATTATAAGGCCTCATTCCTAGTCTAAATTATCTTATAGTTCAAAGAGAAAACTTGACAAATACATTAAAAATGTATCCATAGGAATACATAAATATGTCTAGCATAGCTCTACCTGTATGATTATATAATATTAATTATAGCTATATTGTACATAATAACTAAGGGAATGCTAGAATGAATGGAGTTATCAACACCATAGAATCTTCTAGCTGGAAAGGATCTCAGGAGGCCATCTGATCTACTTTCTAGCCGTTGGGCAGGTAATGTATTTAGGAGGGGATAGTTAGTGGGACATGCTTAAAGGAAGAGGCAAGTTTTGATTAGTGTTATTAAAAGAAGGGAGGGCACTGTTGTAGTAGAGAAGGGGTGGGTATTAAAGACTGGAAAGAATTCAGGTTTAGGACAGGGCAGAAGAGGGAGCAAGAAGGTCATGCGGGAGGGCTTGGCAAGGATAGGTTTGTTTGGAGTAAGCAGAGAATCCCAACCAGTGAATGACAACAGGTGACGGCATTTTGATTCTATAGAACAGAGCTTCTCCTTTCTTGTGTCATAGACCCCCTTTGACTGTCTGGTGGAGCCTCTAGGCCCATTCTCAGTGTGTCAGCTGCCAACATTAGTAACTGAAGGACGTTGTGACCTTATTTAGAGGTCAGTAGAAATAAAGATGCGATTTTTTTTATCCCCATCCAAGTTTATCATTTAGCAGTTATTTCAGTCATGAATAGCTCCCCATGACCCCGTTTGGAGTTCTCTTGGCAAAGATACTGGAATGCTTTGTCATTGTCTTCTCCAGCTCATTTTGCAGATAAGGCAACTGAGGCAAATATGGTTAACTGACTTGCCCAGGATGACACACTAGTAACTGTCTGAAGCTGCATTTGAACTCAGGCCTTCTTGACTCCACCTCAGTGCTCTATCCACTGAGCCACCTAGCTGCCCTCCAAGTTCATGGGCCCCTGAAATCTTTCAATGGGGACATTGGGGGAAGGGTCTATAGATCCTAGGTTAAGAATTCTTGGTATAGTCCAATTGATGAAGAACTCAGATATATGTTCCTATATCATTTAAATATAGAGTTTTTCATTCATCAAAAGCCTTTGGAACTTTTTTTTGTTACCTCATCTAGTCAAGAAACATTTCTCAAGTGTCTTGACTACAAAGTACTATGTCAAGTTGCTATTCTGGGGGTTAGGGAGAAGCAGAGATGTGTTACTAAATAGTTAAGAACCAAGCTTCCTGAAAAAAAAAAGCACACACCCATTTTTTAAGTTAAATCTGCATTATGAACACCTTCTTAATTCTAGACTCAACAAAACAATAAATCAAACTATGGTTTGTAGTGACTGCTGATTTCTGAGGTAAAAATGCTCACACTGAAAATTTAACAATTGGTTCTTACAAGCTTGTTAAAGATGGGTCTAGCACACTCCTGGGAGGTAGGGGAAAGCTTATAAAGATAAGTAATTCCCACCCTCAAGGAGTTTTCATTTTGTTAGAAGTGAAAGAGAGATCCCAAATAACCACGCTCCAAGGCAACATGTGATAAGTGCCTCATGAGAGAGTAGCTCAAATAAGTTATGTGTTCAGAGGAGAAAGAGATTGATTCTGACTAGGGGGAGGTGGGGGCGGGGAGGGGGGATGAGGAAGAGGCTCGGGAAGGAAGTAGCTTTTGATCTGGGCCTTGAATGATGGGGAGTATTTCAATAAGCAGAGATGGGAGGAAGAGAGTTCCTGTAGGAGGGAAAAACAGGGGCATGGAAAATTTTCCTGTGGGAAAGCATAAGCCTGTTTCTATTTGTACTGTGAACTTGGATAGCACTGAATAAGAATAGATTGTGTTTAGACAGCACTTCGCCAAATGCTTTCCTCACAACAGGTAGTGTGATTGCTCCCAAATCAAAACATTTTAGAATTGGAAGGGACTCACTGGCCATCTTAGTCCAGAACACTTCCAAAAGGAAGGCTACAGCATGATATGCCTGATAAACATGCCTGCAGCCTCTGCTTAAAGAGTTTTCAATGAGGGGAAGGGAACCCAGCCCCTCCCTGGGTGGCCCAATCTACGATACTTCAATTCTTAGGAATTTTTTCTGGGCATCGAGCTTAGATTTACTTCTTTGCAACTTCTACCCATCAGTCCTCGTTCTGCCTCTTGGTGCCCTACAGAACCAGACTAATCTCTTTTCCACATGAAAGCCCCTTCACATACTTGTCTCTGAGAGTTCTCTTCCCTAGGCTAAACATCCCTAGCTCTTTCAACTGATCCTCATAAGACTTGAATTCAACCATTAAATAATAGTAATTTCATAATAATGATAATGATTTTGTCATTGTCCCCATTTTACAGGCAAAGGAGAAATTAAATGATTTGTTTAAAGTTTTACAGTGGTCAGTGAGGTGATGGGGGAGGACATAGGAGAGAGCAGATTGGGGGAGGGGGTATATAGTGGGATTGCTGTTTGGGGTGGTGGGTAAGGGAAAGACGGGGAGAAAATTTGTAACTCAGAATTTTGTGGAAATGAATGATGTAAACTAAAAATAAACAAAAGTTAATTTTAAAAAATAGATGAAAAAAATAAAGTTATACAATGGTCCAGCTGTAACAAAAACCTTAGCCTTTTTTATTACAAGCATTTCCACTAAACCTTACTGCTTTTCAAACCCCACTTCTGTTCACAATGGACTGTGTTACCAATAACCAATCAAGCTAATTTTTTTCTTTTTGAAATGGGAACATGATCTGAGAGGGATGGTATATTAGGAATGAGAGCTAGAAAGACAGCAGTGAAAAAGACTCGATGTTCAGGACAATGACCAACCATAATTCTGAAGAACCAGTGATGAGGCATATCATCTACTCCCTGACAGGGAGGTGAAAGACTTAGGGTGCACAATGAGGTATACGCTCTTTTGGACATGGCCAACAGAGAAATTTGTTTTGCCTGACTGTACATATCTGTCCCAAGGGTTTTATTTTTTTTTCTTCCTGGGGATAGGGGGAGGTGGGAAAGAGAATGGATTGCAGTAAATTTTAAAATTTAATTAAAAAAAGAAAAGAGGCATTCATCTTCATCTATGAGAGATGGGAGACTTTGAAGGAAATGAAATACTCTATTAAATGGAAAGGAAAAGGAAAAGGATAATGAGCTTCCTCTTCACAAATGACATACTTCTTATATCTGAATTAATAAATTTAAATGCATGACCCTCATAGGAAGAAATCAGAAATAATTTGATACCATTTGTAAATTTTAAAATAGACAATTCTCCAGTGGACAGAACCATCGTCTTTTCATGGGGACCCCAAGAGAATCCTATTTCAGAGCAGGTTCAAAACCCAGATAGGAGTGAGGAACAGAAACAGGCCTGAGTAGCAATGGAAAATTCAGCATCCATCAACTTGTGTCTCTCATCGTAACCCAGATGGCATCTACTTATATTAATAGCCAGCAGTCCTTTACAGACACTCCCTTTGTGCTCAATATTAAAAAAATGCATCTAGATACCAGTGTCACTAAAAGAAATGAGTCAAAGATGCAAAAAAGGGCATTTTTTTTGCTTACTACCATTTTTTTTACTTACTACATACTTTTTTTGCTTACTACTACTACCAGATTGCTTCAGATTATAACTAATGTTCCATGTAATATGGTGGAAAGAGTGCTTGATTTAGATAGAGAGGATCTGGGTTTGAATCCTGTCTTTAACACTTACTAGTTTTGTGACCCTGGGCAAGTCACTAAGTTCTCTGGGTCTCAGTTCCTTCTTCTATAAAATGTGGGGATTGGACTTGGGGCTTCTAAAGTCTTTTAAAATTCTAAATCTCTGATGCTATATTGATCTTGATCTACATTGATTTGACCCTATACATCTCATTTCATCTTTTCAGTCTAGAAATTGCTTAATAACATGGTATACTTAAACTATTTAAAATATTTCATTTTGGAAAATGTAAATACAGAAAGTTTGAGATAGCAATAATGCAATAAGTTATCAGAGAAATATGGATATTATTGTATATGTCCATTTTTCTTCCTTATAAATATCCAGCATTGCATTCCATATAAGCCAAATATTTGACCCATGGAGCCACACTATAGAATGGACAGATAATGAATGCCCTTTTAGGAAGATTCAACCAATATTTCTTGTTCACAAATTGCTCCTAAATAATATTTGATAGTATTTTTTTGGACAGGGACCTTGCACTTGATTCCACCTCAGTATTTCCCAGTGAATATTAACTAATGCTCCAAGCTACAACCTCTGGTTAATATGAGTCAACCCCAGATAGGTTATAACACATTGTTTGTTCCATCCTGAACAAATAACGCTTAGGACAGAACCGCTCACCCTTTCCTCTCTCTGTATGGGTACACTGGGATAGATTGTGGGATAGATTCAGCACCTTTCTATTATGGCACTACAGACAGAGGAAGCTGTTCTGTGAAATAAAACCACCATTCTTCCAGCTTAGTGGGAACACATCCAACTTGAGAATACTGGCCTGGAAATGCAGATGGCAATAATGAAAACTGAAAAACTTTCATCTCCGCCACAAGTAGAAGACATTCCATAAGCTTTGCCTATTTCAGTAAATCTTTTGGGGAAACTTTCCTTTTTCTTATTTTGAACTTGACAAACATCAACAAATATGAACATTTCCTTATATAAAGAACAGAAAAAAGGATTGTAGATGGAATCATGAATATTTATAACATATACTTTGTTGATTATTTTTACATGTCACATTTTATTATTTGCATTTTAAATTTGATGTGGTTTGCTGGTATCCTCTTCTGAACTTCCTTCTGGTCTCTTATGTGTATTTTTTTCAATGCTTCAATAATGCTTTTTTTCTTTTCTTTTTTTGGTTTTACTGCCCACATACTTTCCCCAAAACTCCCCCTCTAAAAAATACAAGCTCCCCCTCTTAACAAATAGGCATAGTTAAGCAAAACAATTTCACGCATTAGCTATGCTCAGAAATATGTTTCTTATTTTGCACTTCTAGGTCATGCCCTCTCTGCCAAGAAATGGGACATATGAGTTCTCATCGGACTTTCGAAGTTGTGATTGGGCATCACATTGATCAGAGTTCTTACATCTTTTTCCTTTACAATATTGGAGTCATAAATTGTTCTTCTGGTTCTCCTCCATACTGTATCAGCTCATACAAATTATGATAATTTCTTACATTAATATCACATTTGTACATCATAATTTTCCCAGCCACCCTTCAATTAATTGGTACCTCCTTGGTTTCCAGTTCTTTGCTACAACAGAAAAGAAAGTACTGCTATAAATATTCTGTCTGTATCTGATTTTTTTTGCTACATATAGGCTTAATATTGGAATCTCTGGACCAAAGGATATGTATGAATTAGTGACTTTTTGGACATAGTTCCAAATTGCTTTCCAGAATGGTTGGACCAATGTGTAGCTCTAACAGGGCTTTAGGGTGCCTATCCTCATAAGCCTCTCTAGCAATCACATTCTCCTCTTTTTTCTCATGTTTTCTAATTGAATAAGTGTGAGGTAGAACCTTAGAGTTGTTTTAATTTGCAAATCTATTATCATTAGTGATCTGGAGCAGTTTTCATATGCTTGTTGATAATTTGTCTTTCTTTTGAGAATTATGTGGTCGTACGCTTTGCTCATTCATCTGGTGGGGATTAGCTCTTGTTCTTATATATTTGGATATATTGAAATATGTATTTTGGATATATTATTTTATCAGAGGAATTTTCTGCAAAGCTTCCCCGCGCCGCCTCCCCCTCCCCCTCCAGTTAACTATTTCCATTGGGGAATTTTCTAGGTGAGCTGAGGACTTTCTGGGATTTGGGGGTGTTGATGAGAATATTCATAAAGCTCTAGTCTCCTAAATTTATCACCTCTTAATGAAGACTGGAGGGTAGACATAGCATAGTGGGATGTACTAGACTTAAAAAAGAAGCAAGAATGATTCTTAACTCTACGACTTACTCACTGGACAACCATGAGTCATTTCAACTTCTTGAGTCTGATTTTCCTCATCTGTAATTGGGGATAATAGTACTTGCCTTGTCAGTCTCACAGAAATTGTGAGGAACAAATAAAAATAGATGTAAAGTGAAATGTGAATGTGAGCCATAAAAGACAAAAATGTAGAAATATTAAATTTATCGATTTATCTATCATCAAAATAAAATAAATAACAGAAAAGATAATATTAGTGCCACATGACATGCATACAGTTTGAACAAGGAGTCGTTCCAGTTGTGTCTGACTCTTCGTGATCCCATTTGGGATTTTTTTGACAAAGATATTGGACTGGTTCCATTTTACAGATGAGGAACTAAGACAAACAGGGTTAAGTGACTTGCCCAGAGTCACACAGCTAGTAAGTGTTTGAGGCCAGATTTGAACTCATAAAGATGAACCTTCCTAATCACAAGTCCAGTGCTCTATCTTCTGCACCACCTTGAATAACTATAGAAACTCTCAATACTGTCTGTTAGAATATTGTAGCTGAAACAAACAATAATCAGGGAAGAAAATGAGGAATACAGTGAATTCAGTCTACACTGTGAATGCCAGCTGAAGCTCTTAAGCCCTGAGTGGGTGAAATGGATTTAAAAAGCAGATGGGACCCAGTGGCTCTTGGGCAAAGAAGTGACATCTCTGCTGCTGCTATTTTTTCTCGTGTGGGTCGCATCAGTGGACAACAGTGAGAAAAACATGACAAGTATCTGTATGGTGTTCAGTTTCTTGCTGAGACTTCATAATCATTGGAGATAATTTTAGGCTCCTTCTGTGTCCATTTGGATGACCAAGAGTGAGTAATTGTCATCTATTTTGACAAGTTTGGGGGAGGTTCTGTTATATCTTGTACACATACAGAAACACGCGAGGTGACTTAGTGGATTGATTCAGTGCTGGGTCTGGAATCAAAAAGACCTGAGTTCCAGTTTGGCCTCAGATACTTATTAACTGTGTGACCTTGAAAAAGTCACTTAACTTCTGTTTGCCTCAGTTTCCTTAACTGTAAAATGGGGATTAATAGTACCTATCTCCCAGGGTTGACATGAAGAACAAATGAGAGGGTGTGAATAAAGACTAAAAGTTAATGATCCAGAGCTGGACTGGTTGAAGAGAGGAGGGATAGAGGCATGGAACAGACTATTCCAATTATATGTTACTAGTGTAGATCCCATTCCGTTTCTTTCCCCAAATTCACTTTTCTTTGCAAAGAAGGAGAGGCAACAAAAAGAAGAAAAAGTCAGAGGCACTACAGTAGAGGAAAAAGCCTGATAAACAGTCATGAATGTGAATGGAATGGACACATCCATAGAATGGGAAAAGGTAGCAATTGAGTTAGAAAAATGTTGTTGATAAGAAGCCTACTTGAAACATAAAGATCCCTATGCAGAATAGGAAGGGATGATACTTTAAAAGGTGAAATTCTAAGGTGGGAGAGGATTAGAATGAGAGGAGACAGGGAGAGACAGAATGGGGTCAATCATCTTATATAGAAGAGGCAAGGGATAACTGTTAGAATGGAGGGGAAGAACAGGAAGGCAAAAAGGAAAGGGTCAATCTTACTCTCAT
>CM053590.1:172027829-172090464 GCA_028646515.1 Pseudochirops corinnae | reverse complement strand
AAGAAAGAAAGAAAGAAAGAAAGAAAGAAAGAAAGAAAGAAAGAAAGAAGGGAAGAAGGAGGGGAAGGAAGGAAGAAAGGAAGGAAGGAAGAAAGAAAGAAAGAAAGAAAGAAAGAAAGAAAGAAAGAAAGAAAGAAAGAAAGAAAGAAGGGAAGGATGAGCAGTAAATATTTACATCGTACCTCCTATATGCCAAGGCTAATAATATATAGGCAAACTTGAGACCACAGGCCAAGTCTGACCCCCCGACTTATTTTTGTACAGCCTGACAACTAAGAATGGCGTTTATATTTTTAAATACAATTATTTTTAAACTTTTTGGAAATGCCACTATCCATTCTAAACTTGAAAGTCATACAAAAACAGGCAGTGGGCCAGATCTGGCCATGGTTTGCCAGCCCTCAGCCATCGTCCTCCCCTGAAATGTGTTTTCCACTATTTGAACCTGTTCTTCCCATCCTTTGATTCTACTTCCTTAAGATCATAAAAAACTTTGCTTTGCCCGATAGTTTTTGAAAGACTCTCCAGACCCTCCCAGAGCTTTTGCAGCAAGTTTCTCCCACCTGTCTATAAAAGCCATAGTCCTTGGCCTTGCTTGTGGTTACCAAAGGACTGCAGGTCATTTCTTCAACAGTATCATCTCTGCTGTTCTGAAGTGAAGATGCTTTTAGAGAGGCTCCAGAGGATACGCTTATCTCAAAATAATGTTATTCTACCACAGGAAAAGACTTATTTTATCCCCCCATACAGCAGCCCATTGAACATTATTATAAATGAATAATAGCTGAAAAGCAACTTGTCCTAGGACCATTTCTAGCTGAACCCCACACAAAACGAGAACGAGACAATGATGATGATGATTGTGATGATGATGACAACTTGTATTTATAGAAAATTTTCCTTTTTTAAAAGCAACTTCATATGTATTGTTTATATATAATACATTTAATTAATATTATTTTAATTAAGTTAATTATTAATAACTTGATTAATTTTATTTTGATTTTAACTAACATTACATATCGATATCTAATGCATTTAATATAATACAGAGCTCACAATAGCTCTGTACTGAGGCAGGGCAAGTGGTATGAAAGAATTAGTTACCTACATACCCAGTTTTCCATGTGTGGTCAAAAAGATGCCAGACCTGTCAACTCTATCCTCATTATAAGTTAGAAAATGAATGAGAAACTAAACAAGAAAAGAAGAAAGTTGTAGCCATGTGGGAAGATGGCTACTGGGCCTTCCTCGCAGAGACAAATAAAGGAACTGGTAGAGCTGGGTTTTGTTGGTCATCCAAAAGGCAACAAGAATCGCCATTTCATGCGACATCTGCACACCCTGAATTGCAGTGTTCGTATTAAGTACTGTTGAGAAGAAGAAGAGACTGAAATTGCACAAAGACCTCAACAATACTCTATGTCATTTAATAATACTGTAACCATAATGAATCACAATAAATAATATAATTATTGTAATAAACCTATAATTTAATGCTAAGTGACTAGAAATAGCAAATGACAAATAAATGAAGAAGTGATAGGGCTAATATTCTCACCTGAAATTGACATGCACATTTCAAGCCTTCTCCATCTTCTTTACAGAGCCCTCCATATTTACAAGTTGATTCATCACAAACTCTTACATCAGACTCCCTCACATTTAATTCTGAAATAGAAGGAAAAAATAACATTTCACATATACTGATTAACTTATTTGATTTTGCCTCTTAGGTTTGTGTCTAAATGGTCTTAAAAATGAACAAGTCTGAAATGTGTTATGATTACATTCACATCTATAAAACAAGAAAAGACAACATAAAAAGCGAGTGTCAAATCAAAGTCTTCTATAGAATTTATAATTTGCAAGTACTCTGACAAAAGAGTATTGAACAATCAAGAAAAAATGCCTTAATCAGTCCAAACCTCAAATCCTTATGATTTAATAACAGATATTTATAAAGAACTTTAAAGTTTAGAAAATGCTTGACAGACATTATTTCATCTGAACTTCACAATTCCTTAGGATAAGTTCTACAAGTATAAGTATTCCCAGTGACTGGCCTACAGTCACAAAGCTACTGAGTTGCAGAGGTCGGACGTGAACCCAGTCTTCTCTTGAGTTCCAGAAAGCCATCCCCACTACTATGCTACTTAACACAACTCCATTTCAGTTCTAAACCCTGTGATCCAAATTGCAAAAATCTCTAGAGCTTTCACACTTAGAGCTGCCAACATTTTTGAAGATTTTTTTTCTTGCCATTTTTATCGAGTGCTTTAGATTTGATTAGAAAATGAATAATTGATTCTGTCAGTGAGGAAGTTAATTTATAAAATTTCAGAACCAGAAGGGACCTTTGAGATCATAGGATAATAATTCTAGAACTGGAAGGGAACTCAGAGTCCATCTTGTCCAACTCTCTCATTTTACAGATAAGGAAACTGAGGACTGGGGAACTTGAGTCATTCTCCTAAAGATGTGCTAGGCATCCTCATGGTAGCTTGTCGAGATGACTACTTATAGAATCAAAGACATTGAACCTTAGAGAATATCTACTTTAATGCTTGTAAGTTGTAGATGATGAAACTTGGGCTTAGAAAGATCAAGTTATTTGCCCAGGGTCACATGGCTATTATTATTAGTAGAACTAATTCAGGTCTTCTGAATATGGACTCAGTCTAATTATTTTTTATTAGGCACCTACACTGTGCTAGGCACTGGGGAAAATGAAAAAAACAAAAAAGCTCCTGCCTTGGTGACATGATATTTTATGGTGGGGATACATGTATAAATAGATATAATTAGGCAAGGGTAAGAGTCTATACAAAGGTCCATAGATAAGAAAAATATCAAATTTGAGTAACAGCCAATTTGTCTGGAATGCACAGTGTACAAAGAGGGATCATATGAAATTTGTCTGATAAGGTAGGCTGGAGCCAGATTACTGAGTGTTTTAAATGCCAAGCTGAGACATCTGTATTTCATCCTAGAGACAACTGGAAACCACCCAAATTTTTTGAGTAGGAGAGTGACATGATCAGATCTGTACCTTAGGAAGATTGTTGTGACATCAACATGGAGGACGGATGGGAGATGGAAGAGAATGGAATCCAATTAGGAGATTATTGCAATAGTTCAGGGGGTACATGACAAGCTCAGAAATTAAGACTGTGAAAAATGTTAGAGATAAAATTACTGAGACTTGACAAGTGGTTGGATAAAGAGAATGAGAGAAAGAGAAGAGTGAAGGACAACTTTTAGGTCATGAACCTAGATGATTTAAAGATAAATTTTTAAGTTGATTCATGTAATTCAAATCTAACAAGGGGAACAAAATCAACCAAAATGTGAGTATCCTATTAGGCAGTCTGCTGATCCACCCTTTACACTAAGTGTCATACTGACAAGACAGGCTGGGTAAAACACCATCAAGGGCATAAACACCATTATGAAGATAACAATAATTGGATGGATTGAGGGTCAGCAAGACTGTCAACTTTATGAGATGAGGTTAAAAGTTAAAAACCTCATTGACCTTAGATTAAAAATGAAAAGATTAACAATCTCTTTACTCTTATTCACACAGAAAATCAGTTATTGGAAAGCTGAAGTAGTGGAATTTCTGCAAAGATCTCAACAACAACAACAACAAAAAGAATATGTTGTGGATTGTGCTTGGCCTTGGGTAAAGCACCCCTGCTCCCCAGGCTTTAGTTTCATTGTCTGGAATATGAAGGCACCCAAAAGTCAGTCAACTGTGTATACCCTTTTTACACGGGGAATCTATATTCAAAAAAGATCCAAGATAACTGTTACAATGGAGGGGAAACACAGGAAGGCAAAAGGGAATGGGTTAACCTTACTCCCATTGAATTTGGCTTAGGGAAGGAGTGACACACTCTAAATTGGGTATCTTGGCCTACAGGAGAGTAGGGGGGAAGGGGATGAAAGTGCAGAAGATGGAGGGGAGGGCAGGTTGGGGGGGAGGGTTGTTAGAAGCACGCACTTCTGTAAAGGAAGAGGGACAAAGTAGAGAACAGAACAAGTGAGGGGTGGAATAGGAAGGAGGGAAATATAGTAAGTCTTATACAATATGTCCATTGTAGAGATGTTCTGCACAACTATACATGTATGGCCTATATTGAATTGCTTGTCTTTCCAATGGGAGTAGGTGACAAGGGAGGAAAGGAAAGAATCTAGAATTTAAAGTTCTAAAATCAAATGTTAAAAATATATATGTGTGTGTGTGTGTGTGTGTGTATATTATTATCATTATTATTATTTACATGCAACTGGGAAATAAGATATACAGGTACTGGGGTAGGGAGATCCATCTTGCCCTACCGGAAAGTCAGAGGAGTGATGGGGGAGAATATAGGAGAGAGCTGATTGGGGGAGGGGGTATACAGTGGGATCGCTGTTTTGCGGGGGTGGGTAGGGGAAAGACAGGGAGAAAATTTGTGACTCAAATGGAAATGAATGATGTAAAATAAAAATAAACAAAAGTTAAAAAAAAAAAGATCCAAGAAAGAGAACAAGAATCCATCCACACAAAAATATTTATAACAGCTCTTTTTGTAATGCCAAAGAACAGGAAAGCAAAAGGGTGCCCATCGATTGGGGGATTGCTGGGCAAATTATAGTATATGAACATAACAGAATACTACTGTGCTTTAAAAAAAATTATAAAAGGGACAATTTCTGAGAATCCTGCGAAGGCTTGCATGAACTAATGCAGTATAGAGTGAACAGAACCAAGAAATCAATTTATGTAATAACAGTGACATTGTAAAGTCAAACAACTTTGAAAGACTTCAGAACTCAAATCAATGCAATTACCAAGCATGATTCTAGAAGACAGATGATGGATGATCCACGATATTCACTTTCTATCAGAGATATGATGGATTCAATGTGCAGAATGATACATACCCTTTTGGACAGGGCATATGCAGGAATTTGTTTTGATTTAGCATACATATTTGTTACATGGCAACTGGAAATGGGACAGGACATTAAAAATGTTTGTTAATTGAAAAAAACCTAAGAATCTCTAAGGTGCTTTCAGTGTCTAAAATTCTATGATTAGACTTTGATAGTTAAAAAAATAACAACAAGGTGCCAATTTCTCCAAAGACTCCTAGCCCTACTCATCTGTTTCTTACTCCTGGATTTCACAACATAGCTTCAAACACTGAGTCAGTCAGAAGACTGTTCCACCCTGTTCCATCTGTTCTGGATGCATTTTGTTTCCTCCTACACCTCATCTGCTCTCACCGTGTTAGGAAGATAATAATAGTAGAAGCTAGCATTTCTATAGAGTTTTAAGGGTTGCAAAGCACTTTACAAAAATTATTTCATTTGATCCTTCCATAAGCCTGTGAAGTAGGTGCTAAAACTCCAATTTTATGGATGGAAAACTTGAGTCTGAAAGATTTTATGTGACTTGCCCAGGAACATACAGTTCTAATAAATGTCTGAGGCAGGATCTGAACTCGGACTCCCTGACTCCAGGCCTGAGGCTCTAACCACTGTGCCACCTCAGTACTCCAAAATATCATAAGGATTCTATCATCTGCATTCACACTCCTGGGAGGAAGCAGCCAAGTATTCCACCTGGAGAGTTGCCAGGAGTAAATCCAGGGAACTGGTATTTTGAACCTGACCAGTTAGCAAACAACATGCACTCTGTGTGTGTGTGTGTGTGTGTGTGCACTGTGTGTGTGTGTGTGTGTGCACTGTGTGTGTGTGTGTGTGTGCACTGTGTGTGTGTGTGTGTGTGTGTGTGTGTACTCCATACTAAACACTGTGGTAAATAAGAATGAGTCATAGGGGAAGCTGGAGTCACAGTCCCTGTATTCTTTATGATGTGAGAGACGACTGAAACACAAACATAAAAAAAAAGACACAAGTAAATATTATAGAACAAGTGAAAACAAACGCAGCATCTTTCCTCTTCTCCTGGTTTGGTACTTCCTCACGATTTAGGTTTTTGCTTCTGCCTTTGCCACCATTGACAATCTTCCTTTTTTCCCCCTCTTATCTTTTCTGTTTCCTTGAGATGTATGGACATTGTACACTCTTGGTTCTCCTTGTTCTCCACAAACCAAGCCTTCTTTGCTGACTTTTTTAAAGTTGTTTTTCACTCATGTCTGACTCTCCATGACCGTATTATAAGTTTCCCTGGCAAAGATACTGTAGTGGTTTGTCATTTCCTTCTCTAGCTCATTTTACAAGTAAGGAAACTGAGGAAAACAGGGTTAAGTGACTTGCCCAAGATCACTCAGCTAGGAAGTGTCTGAGACTAGATTTGAACTCCTGAAGATGAGTCTTCCTTACATCAGGCCCAGTGCTCCATCCACTGAACCACCTAGCTGCCAACTCATCTTCTCATCTATTATCTGTGGTCCTGCTCCATACTCAGTCCTGAGCCCACTCCTTTTCCCCGTCTACATATACAATTGTCCCTTCCACATTGCGATTTTCCCCAATGCCACATATCACAGGTTGGCAAAATAAATTAAATGGTAATTTTGGGGGAGTTTTGCAGAAGCCGCAGACAACATGTAAAGGCCAGCAGATGACACAGAAAAAGTTTAGAAACTCAAAAATGCATAATATAGAGATATAGTTTTATATAATAGCAATATATTTTATCTTTTAAATAACATAATAATTCATAATTCTCTGGTACAAAAGAAAGGCCAAAAAAATTTCACATGGATTTTACAGACTGTGATGGTGCTATGCCCCTAATGCCCATGATGTAGAAGAGATAACTATACTCCTATTAGCTGGAACATATACTGAGTGGTTCCCAGCTACTTTCAAAGTTACACATTTAGCCTCAGGGGGAAAATAAGTATTTCTGACCAACCTACCCCAGGTAGACTGAGGGAGCTGGAAAGAAGCTGAAAGTCAGACATAAGTTCTTCATTAGCCAAGTTAATGCACCATGAAAATGATAGCTTAACTTGAGGAGCAAAATTTACAGCATTTCCATTATTTCCTTCATCAGTCATCGGCCTTAAAGGTTTATGTGACATTCTAGCACTCCTGCTATCTTGGAAAAAAATAAATGAAGATGTCTGTAATTGTCATGGAGGTGTGATGTAGGTGGGGTAAGATTATTTTGACTTTTGAAATTCCTTCTCAGCTGTGACAAATTTTATCTATTAGAGGTTATTGGATAAGGCCTATCTTGATGATAAATGTCTTCTTCTATATGTATAGGTACCATTGTGAACAAATGAGCATTTATTGATGATAACCAGTTGTTAAAGATGTAGGGCATACAGAAAACATCCCGGTCCCTCCCTTCAAGTGGCTTATAGTCAGGTTGGCAGGACAAGCATGAAACTGTTAACAAACAATACATAACATATGACTGACAGTTAAACTGGGTGAAATAGTCTATAGGTGCTGTTGGAACTGTAGAATGGGAACAACTGTGAATGACTAAGTTATTTTGAGTATTATAAGTCCTTAAATCAGCTACAAAGGACATATAAAGGAAGATGCTAACCACCTCCAGAGAATGAACTGACAAATATGAGCATGCATAGTATGATTTTGCTCTGTGTACATGTATGTGTGCGTGTGTGCGTGTGTGTGTGTGTGTGTGTGTGTGTGTGTGTGTGTGTGTGTGTAAAATGGTGGCCTTCTCTGAAACAGGGTGTGTTTGGAGGGAGATAGCTCAAAACTTAAAATTTAACAAAAAATTTTTAATTTAACAACTACAAAAAAAGGAATTATGGAAATGTCTCCTGGTGATTATGGGTAATCAGCAGAGCCCCAGGTCTGGGGGGAAATGGCACAGTACAAGTAAGTAGGAGAGAGTAAATCAGAAGTTTGCAAGATAATAATAATAATTATTATTATTATTAAAATAATGATAGCACACAGAACTTTAAGATTTACAAAGTGCTTTACATATGTTTCGGGGTGGGAAACCTGCAGCCTGGAGGCCACATGTGGCCCTCCAAGTCCTCAAATGTGGCCCTTTGACTAAATCCAAACTTCACAGAACCAGTCCTCTTAATTAAAAGGATTTGTTCTGTAAAATTTGGACTCAGTTAAAAGTCCACACCCAAGGATCTAGAAGGTCACATGTGGCTTTGAGGCCTCAGGGTCCCCATCCCTGTGTCAGCTCATTTGATCCTCATTTGATACTGTGAAATAGTTGCTTTTATTATCTCAATTTTACATATGAAGAAATTGAGTCTGAGAGATGAAGAGGCTTCTTGTCACACAGTGTACAAGTGCCAGAGGTAGAAATCTAAGTAGGATTTACCTAATTCCAAGTCTACCACTCCATCCCCCACACCGCCTGGCCACCTGTCAAATCCCCTCCCCACAACCCACTCCCATTTCTATAAAATTACCTTTCTTCTAGCACTCTAGATTCTAACTTTAGTGTTACCCCAGACTCTTTACTGACCCTCACCCCACATATGCAATTAGTTGCCAAATCCTATTCTACTGTCATTCTACATCTCTCACATCTGGTCTCTTCCTTTTACTCATTTAAACACCACTAACTAACTTAGGTCCCCATGACTTCTTCCCCAAAATACTACAATGGTTCTTCTTGGCTTTCTCACCTCAAACTTCTCTTCACTCTAATTCATCCTCTTCATGGCTGCCAAAGGGATTTTCCTTAAAAGTAAATGTAACTTTGTTACAAACTGAACATAACCCACAGGTTGAGAACCACTGCTCCAAATGATGCCTTTTCTAATCCAACCTCACCAATTACTTTATATTTAGCTTATCTTTACCTTGCATTTTTTCTGTATATATGTACCTGTATGCATATATTCATACACACAGGTATACTTGTATGCATGCATATATACATTTATATGCCATTCCCTTGAGCAAGAATTGTTTAATCTTTTGCCTTTCTATCCCCAGTACCTAACATAGTATCTGGCATACAGTAGGCATTTAATAAATGTTTATTGGTTCATTGCAGGGTTTGCTGCCTGACACCACCAGGAAAAATGCCCGGAGCAGAACAGAGGTCTGTACACAATGTTTGTAGTTCTGACCAAGGTCTTTCATACTATTAGTCATGAAGGCTTATGGAAAATTATGTAAAAATTTGGCTGCTCAGAGAAGTTCATCAGCATTGTACATTAATTTCATGATGGCATGTTTGCTCAATTTCTGGATAATAGACAATGCTCTCATGCCTTCCCAGTGACCGATGGAGTTAAACAAGGTTAGCATGTTGTTTTCAGCCATGTTGTCAAATGCTTTCAATGGGGATCAATACTTTCAATGGCATCAAGATCAGCTACCCACTGATGATGAATTCTTCAATTTGAAAAGGCTACAAGCCAAGACCAAAGAGGAGGAAGTGCTGGTGCATGATTTTCTGTTTGCAGATGATTGTGCACTCAGTGCAGCCTCTGAAGCTGAAATGCAACAAAGTTTGGATCAATTCTCTGCAGCTTTTTTTGGCCTAACAATTAACATCAAGAAAACACTGATGTTCCCTCAGCCACCACCACACCTTCCATACATGGAAGAAGTTTTGAATGCTGTGGATAAGTTCGCTTACCTTGGTAGTATACCTTCCAGAGATGTACACATTGATAATGAGGTTGATGCATCATTGCTAGAGCTAGCTCAGTATTTGAGAGGCTCCAGAGGAAAGTATGGGAGAGAACAGGTACTAGACTGATTACTAAACTGAAGAATTAACGGTCTATAGAGCCATTGCACTGACCTCATTGTTGTATGCCTGTGAAACCTGGACAGTCTACCAGCACCGTCCCAGGAAACTGAATCACTTTCGTTTGAATTGTCTCAGCAAGATTTTGAAGGTCACCTGGCAGGATAAGGTACCAGACACTGAGATGCTTCCTTGAACTAAACTGCCAACCATTCAAACTCTGCTTCAGAGAGTGCAACTCCAATGGGCCGGCCATGTTGTTCAAATGCAAAACATACATTTGCCAAAAAGACTCTTTTATGGAGAATTCAGACAGGGCAAGCATTCACATGGTGGCCAGAAGAAGCAATACAAGGACACTCTCAAGGTGTCTCTCAAGAACTCTGGAATTGATTGTGTGACATGGGAGACACTGGCACAGGACCGTTCAGCGTGGTGTGCCCACATCAGAGAAGGTGCTGTGCTCTATGAGCAAAGCAGAATTGAAGTAGCTCAAAGGAAACCCAGGATTCACAAATTTGGAGATTCCACCCCAGATGTTCACACAGACTAATTGTGCCCAACCTGTGGTAGAGCATTCCAAGCTCGTATTGGTCTGATAAGCCACAGTTGGACTCATTGAAACGACTTTAGCATCATGATGTCCTTTTGGTCCTTTTCGAGAATGAAGGACAACAACCAATTGGTTGATTGATTGGTTATGGCTCTGCTAAGAAAGCAGAGTCAAATATGATCCCCTATAACTAAAGGTTTCCCAGGGGTGCAAAGGTGCTTAGTATGGCACCTGCATGCTGCATCAGCTGCTGATAAAATGTGCTGCAAGTGGGCCTGGGAAGCTTCCATATCACCCAGAAAAGTCACTGACTATAAAGATTGTCATGCACCAGATGAGTATAGGGAAAAGCTGGGAAGGAGACCCATAGATTATGTAAAAAAGAGATATTTTGAGTAGACCTACACAGGAAAAAGCATGCAGCATGAGACAATGATTAGCTGTGTCAAATACTACAGGAGGTCAAGAAGGATGATGACATGTAAAGACTGCCATATTGGGTGATTAAGAGGTTGGTGCTAACCTCAGAGAGAGTGGTTTCAGCTGAATGATGAGATCAGAAGCCAGACTGGAAGGTCTGGTGAAGGAAGCGGAAAGGAAAGGAAGTAGAAGCAGGGAATGAAGAGATTTTTTTTCTAGATAAGTGTTAACCAGGGATCTGTGAACTCGCATTTTTAATATTTTGATAACTGGGTTTCAATATAATTGTATATTTTGTAATCTTATGTCTTTTAGTGTAAAATTTTTAAAACATTTTAAAACATCTATTTAAATTAACTAAATGCATTTAAAAAAATTATTCCAAGAAAGGATTTATAGTTTTCACCAAGCTGCCATAGGGGTCTATGACACGTAAAAAAGGTTAAGAACTTCAGTTCTAGGAACTTGGTTAAGAAAGGGAGGGGAAATTGAGAACGATAACTAGACGGGATACTCTGACTTCGAGAGTGAGACTGGTGACTTTGTGCAGCTCTGTCTCACTTCAATTCAATTCACATGCAAGTCAAGACATCACCCTGGAGATGCCATTGGTCCTCTTCAAGAATGAAGGACAAACAACAACAATGACTCTGATTGCAAGCAAGCAGAATTGGTGCAGATCCAAATGACTGTCCATATTTTAATAGATCACTATATATGTATTGATAAAATACTTAAAAGACCATAATTTGTAGAGATGGCAGTTGTAGAAGATGCCACATTCTGCTGCTACAAGCAAGAAGGAGTCAAGAGCAGCATGACTGGCTTCTCTTCTACCCAGTTCTCCATTAGAGAGTAACCAGTAGGTGAAAAGCACAGGAAAGCACAGAGGGAAAGTCAATGCAAGATAGCCTTATTGCAACCCCCTGTTTAAGCAAGCAGAACATTGTATACAATACTGGAAAGATACTAAATCTAGGTAAGAGGAAGTTCCTGCTTTCATGGAACTTACAGATGAAAGGAGGAAATGACACTAACAGGTATGTTTCATTCATGACATCATGTAATAGGTTGACTGAAGACATGCTATAATGTTCCCTCTATGTCTTTTCTTCTGAAGGTTAAACATATCTACTTACTTCAATAGCTCCCCACAGGGCATGGTGTTGAGGCCCACAATGATCCTGGTGACCCTCTTTTGTTCACTCTCCAGTTAAATATGGTGATGAAAAATGTGGTGCCCTAAACAAATAAACGTGATACTCCAGATATGGTGAGATCAAATAAGAGTACAATGAGGGTAATGCCCACCTCATGGACACCATTTTTCTCAATGCAGCCTAAAATCAGATTATCTGACCCAAAGGTGACAGCCATATCACGCTAATATTGAGCTTGCATTGAACTAAAACCATCCAAGCCTTTTTGAAACAAAATTGTTCTCTCTCCATTGCTCCTTCAACTTGTGAAGCAGATTATTTTTACCTCGAATGTAGGACTTTACTTTTAGCTCTAGAAAATTTCATCTCTTTAGAGCCAATCCATCATTCTAGATTGTGGAGCTCTTTCTGGATCCTGATTCTGTCATCCAATGTGCCAACTTTGCCATCTAGAAATTTACTAAACATGTCATCTAGTCTTCTGAATCTAGAATTTTGAAGAGCATGGAGCCATGCTGCTTTTGTGTTCCTCCTTGTTTCCAGCAGTACCAAGCATATAGTGTGCATCCATATTTGTGGTTGTCCTTTGTTCTTGAAGGGGGACAAATAACGCCACTATATTGAGGCCAAGGTACAGTGTGTCTCACTGTGGCTGATCAGACCAATACAAGCTCAGAAGACTCGACCACAGGTCCGGTACAAGTAGTCCATATGAATGCACCCATATATACTGGAATTGAACTTATAGCCATATAGGACTAGAACTTCCAAAGCCTCATGGAACAGTAAAAATGTATTTGGAATTACATGGCTCATTGTACTTCTAAGTGACTCATCTTCCTGAGTCCAAATCCTGTCTCAAATGCTAGCTATGTGACCCTGGGCAAGTCACTTCACCCTATCTGCCTCAGTTTCCTTATCTGTAAAATGAGCTGGAGAAGGAGACGGCACATCACCCCAGTATCTTTGCCCAGAAAACTCCAAATGGGGTCTTGAAGATTACGACTCAACTGAAAAACAACTGAACAAGAACAACAGGTGCATTTATCCATATGTTCCAAATTCTGCTTTTTGCCCTTTTTAACATCTCACACATACAAAAAAGATAACTTTTGATAGTTTGAGTTTTCAAAAAATAACTAAACAAGCAAAGAAGTCAATATGGCTTACTAGAGACAGAATGCTATATTGGTTGTTAAGAAAATTGGGTTTAAATACTGGCACCACTGGCACTGCCATTCACTTACTCTTAAAACCTGGCCCAATTATTTAATTCCTGTGTCTCCATCTATAAAACTGGCATATATTATAAAAGGTACTTTTCTTTCTGTACCTAATGAGCATATTGCAAGAATAAGCAAGGTAATAGAATCTGAGATTACAAACTTAAATCCCTGACAATTCAAAGAAGTAAGCCCATATTACCTACAAGTAATTTGCAAACATCATATAAAGTAAGATCTAATTAATTGAAATTTTTAAATAAGTCTCTTGCTAAGAAAAAAATAAATCTCATGATGCAGTATTATAGGACTGGAATCAACAGAAAATAAAATGAAAACCTAGACAGACTTCTTCTTTTATTGAATATGATCATATGAAATTCTTTTATTTCTGTTCACAGCTAAAGTACTCTAGTCTATTTTTTTCCAGTTGTAGGTGGTGGGGAGGAGGCAGAGGGAGAACTGGACTTCACTGTGATCTCACTGGTTTAGGGAACTCCCAGCAAGGAAACTGCCTCTATCAATGCAGATCAGCACTTGCTCAGACACTGAGAGTTCAGTTGACTTGTGCAGGGTCTCACCTAAGACATGTCAGATATCAGACTAGAACTTATGGTGGCTCTCTAACCATTAGTCCACACTGCTTCTCAGTATACTTACGAGACTATTATTATTATTTTATATTATATCATTACATCATACCATACTATTATTTTTAAAAGGTTTTTTTGGAGGGGGGAAGGCAACACAATTGGGGTTAAGTGACTTGCCCAAGGTCACCACACAGCTTCTTAAATTTCAAGTGTCTGAGGCTGGATTTGAATTCAGGTCCTCCTGACTTCAGGGCGGGTGCTCTATTCACTGTACCACCTAGCTGCCCCAATACTGTACTATTGTTATCAATATATTTGTGTTATCAATATCTTTTGAAATATGAATGATAGGATTTAATCCCATTCACTTGGTAACTTTTAAAGCTATACCATGAGAGATATGGGCCTCCACACGTGGGGGAGAAGAGTTACCTACCCCTCTTTGTGTACTGGTAGTGGCTGCAGGAAGGAAGAGGAGCAGGGACTAGACCAGTGATTTTATTGGTATAAGGAGCTATCAAGATAAGATACTTCCTCCACTAATCCAAGCTGGCACCTTTTCTGTAATCTACAGCCTGAAAGAGTTACGGAGAGCCTGGAGGGAGCCTGGATTGCCTAGGGTCATAGAGTCACTAGGTTCCAGAAGGAGACTTTGAAACCAGGTCATCCTGATTATGAGACTGATTCTCTATCCATTATGTCATAATACCTCTCAGGAAATAGACAGACAGATAGATGATAGATAGATAGATAGATGATAGATAGATAGATAGATAGATAGATAGATAGATAGATAGATAGACAGATGATAGATAGACAGACAGACACACATATATTACTTCAATGGTTTATCTTACTAGTCTAGGACTTGACTGTTGTTTGTATGCTTTATTTCTCTCTTATGGACACCCAAGAGACTCCTAGTCTTAATACCTCTTTAGCTCATGCTAAAAAAAGGACTACAGCTAGATCCCAATCAGTATGGATTATGATTCCCCTCAAGTGGCGAGATGTATTTGAATTTGAGCAGCATATGTCCATTGGGCTGGAACCAATTCCCATATTTTACGTAATTATAACTTTGAATATGACATTGGCAGTTTTTTTTTCAGTCATATCTAACTTCTAGTGACCCCATTTGAGTTTTGACATTTCCTTCTCCTGCTCATTTTTACAGATGAAGAAACTGAAGCAAACAGGGATAAGTGACTTGCACAGGGTCATACAGCTAGTAAGTATCTGAGACTGGATTTGAACTCAGGAAGATGCTGACTCCAGGCCCAGCATTCCATCTACTGCACCACCTAGTTGTCCTAACTTTGAATAGTGTGAATTAGGGGACTCATTATATTTTTTTTTAAATTTTTTAAAAAAATATTTATTTATTTTGAGTTTTCAACATTCATTTCCACAAGATTTTGAGTTACAATTTTTCTCCCTGTCTTGGGAATTCATTATTTTCACTAATCAGGACCAGGCTACAGATCCTCCCATCCCTTTACAAGAGGTTCTTAACCTTTTTTGTGTCACAAGTTCTTGGATAGCCTATTGAAGCCTAGGGACTCCTTCTCTTTTGATCCATAAAATAAAATACATAGGATTACAAAGGAAACCAATTATATTGAAATAAAGTTACAAAGACGCATTTTTTACAAAAGGTCAGTGCATCCTAGGTAAGAACCCCTGACTGAAAGGAGAATCCTCTTTCCAAGCTCACCTTCACTTCCAATCATTATCATTAAATCACATCAGTCAAGATTTTGGCCTCTCCCAATTATACACACACACACACACACACACACACACACACAGACACACACACATACACACACACATGTGTGTATATGTATATTATTACATCATATGTATGTATATATAGTGTGTGTGTATATAACATTATATATGTATATATACATGCATACATATATCTCAAACAATAATTGTATATCATATGTGTGTGACATACATGATATATACTATATAGTTTATATATGTCTATATAGACAATATTGGAAAAGCATGGAAATTGAAAGGCTTATAGTCCAGGAAACAAAAATGTGAATAATAGATGTTTTGCTGGTAGCTTAGGAGAGACTGAACAGGCTTTTCTCCCTTTACTCTTCATCACCATACTGTGCAAGAGTACCCAGAAAAGACTATCCAAGTAGTCTGACTAAGCCCTGCTTTTCAGCAAAGCAGATACTGGGAGTGTGGGGTAATGGAGGATGAGGAGAAAGCAAAAGCTCCCACAAGCTTACCATGGTCTCACTCAGTATTACCATAAAGTTCATGGCCAAGGCTAGAAAAAAGGGAGAGGTGAAGACACTAAAATATCGCTCAGTTTCCTATTACCATCATCTACAGCAGAAATCTGCAAGAGTTCCAGCACTTAGGGGCTTCAGGGTTGTGAAGGAATGGTGTCCCATGCCAAAGGATGCTCCTCCAACACTCCAAAACAGCACCCCCCTTCCAAGATGAATTCTTCTCATCTCTGATTTTCTCTGCCTCCCAGGGGTCTCAGTGCTAAATTCAAGACATCACTTTCTCTTGACATCTAGTTAAAATCCCTTCAGTTACCTTAAGAATTTTGGGAACCCCAAATTTCCCTAGAAACTTTCACCAACTAAGGGGCTGAGGGCTACAAAATAAACACAAGGTAATTTAGGGGAGAATGGAAAAAAACACCATGGACTCATGCCTAAGTTGACATCAAGCAAGGAAGACCTGGGTCCAAGTCTCCAAACTGACCAACAATAGCTGAGTGACCTGATGCCAGTCCTTTAACCTCTTAGTGCCCCCTAAAAGACTAAGTTGAAGAAGGAGTGCTGATCTACCTCAGTAAAAGAACTTCCCTCACCAGAAGCTCCCTAGATCATGAAATCACAGTCCTACTCAAAATCACTTTGGAGTGAGATGGGGCAGGCACTAGGAGCCAGGGGGTTCAGGAAAGCACTCAGGTAGGAAGTGGTGATTCAGCTGAATTTTCATGGAAACTAGAGATTCTCAGAGGAAGAGATGAGGGATGAGCATATTTCTGGCATCAAGGACAACCTATGCAACAATGCAGAGATGAGCAATGAAGTGTCATGTGTGAGAAACAGAAAAAGGACAGTTTGGCTGGATCAATGAGTGTGTGAAATGAAGGAATGGATAATAAGACTGTAAAGGTAGATTGAATTCAGGTTGTAAAGACCTTTAAATGCCAAACAGATGAGCTGGTATTTGATTCTAGAGGTACTAGGGAGTGACTGGAGTTAATTGAATTGCAGAGTGACATGATCAGACCTGTACTTTAGGAAAATCACTCTGGCAGCTATGTGGAGGGTCACTAGATAGACAACTCTAACAAAGAATCATTTTCTTTTTTCTCCTATGAGAATGTGCTCTGGTACCATGTTAGTAGGTTATAGACAATAACCTTATATATCACTCACTGATAGGGCAGCTAGGTGGCACAGTGGATGGTGTGCGAGGTCTAGAATCAGGAAAACTAATCTTCCTAAGTTCAAATCTGCCCTCAGACACTTACTAGCTGTGTGACCCTGGACAAGTCACTTAACTCTTTTGCCTCAGTTTCCTCATCTGTAAAATGAGCTGGAGAAGGAAATGGCAAACCACTGCAGTATCTTTGCCAAGAAAACCCCAAATGGGGTCACAAAGAGCTGGATGTGACTGAAAAACAACCTAACTGAAATTCATTAATATGTAATAGCAATGTAGAGATAAATGATAGTTTTTACATTTTCCTTTAGGAAGAAAAGTGAATCAATGATTGAGGAAAGAAAGAATCCGATGGACTTCCCAGAGAACATGGAACAGTAAAATGAGAGAGATAAGTAACCCAAAAAAGAAGAAACTGGAAATGAATCTAGATTTTTAAAAATTAAGAACTCTTGACACAGAATTTTAAAACACAATTAGAATAGAAAAAAAGTGAAGCCATGATGGATAACTTTCTAAAGAAATGAAAGAAAGCTTAACAAATTTGGATCGCTAAAAATATTGAAGGGAAAGAAAACTGACAAAAAAAAAGAAGCAAAAGACAATAACATTAAAAGAATACATAAATCCTACAGAAACCAAAGTGGTTAACCTTGAAGACATGATGTACAGATATGCCTTAAGGCTCACAGGATTCCCAGAAGAAAAAGAAAAGCAAGACAAAAACAAAACCTAAAAGTGATAAAGCAGAAAATAACATAAGAAGAGCATCCAGAACTCCTGAACACAGACAATAAAGCATCGCTTAAAAGTATCCACGGATTATTACCAGGAAAAAAAATATTTCAAATTCCAAACATGTAATGATTAAATTTAACAATATCAATGAAAACAAATTTTGCAAATGGCCAGGAGGAAAATTTTCAAATATGAAAGATGGGAAATTTGAGCAACATAAGATTATTCAACAGCCATAAGAAATTTAAAAAAGAAACAGTATATTCTGAAAAGCACAGAACATGGAGGTACAGACTGAAATGTTATATCCTGAAAATGTGAGCCTAATCATCAGTGAAAAAATAGGCATTTAGCAAAACAGAGGCATTTGCAGGCATTTCTGCAGAAAAGAAAAAGATATGAATAGAATATTAGATTTGCAAAGGTAAATAGGTAAAACTACTAGAAAAAAGATAAAGACATCAAAGATCACATGTTTAGAGACTGCTTGAAAAAACCTGAAAGATTAACTTGTAGAGGTTAAAAAAAAAAGAACAAATGGTGATTATCAACTATACAAAGAGATAAAGATTTAAGCAAAACTTAAAGAATTAGAAAAATCAAAGGTGGAATTGCTGACCCCAAGGACCATAGAGTAAAAACACTTGACTTCCCTACAGGTGAATTAATGTATCTTTGAGGATGGAGTTACCAAATGGAACTTTGCATAAATTAAAGACAGAGAAGTAGGAAAAAAAGAGGAACAGATCACGTATTCAAACCAGGTCGACCAGTGAACAATAAAGGGATGGTGATACCAACTGCAAGGGGGGGAGGGGAAGAGATGGGTTTGGGGGATACAGCCTAAGCAGGAGGAGGATATTCTACTAAACGCACTCTCATGGGAGTACAGGTAGGTGCCGATGATGTGAGACAGAAATTTCATGATAGATTGAGTCTTGGGCAAGTTTGTATGTTGGCAAACCACCTTCTCTAAGAGACTGTTATGCCTCTAAAGTAATACAGGGGACATAATGCCAGAAACAACTTGGCAAAGAGTGAGGGAATTTTTTTAATGGAGAAAAACACAAGCCTCACAATCATAACTTTAAATGTGAATGAAGTAAATTATCCCCCTCCCCAAAATAGGAAAGACAGTGAGAGGATGGATAAGAAAATAAGGCATAACAATCTGTACTTTACACGAAATACATTTACAGAAACAACTCTCCTCAAGTTGGCAGTGAGTGGGTGAATGGGAGTAAAACAGTCCAGTTCTCTCACAACTACTCTAGCAAGGAATTTTTTTTAAAGCACCAGAAAAATGATTTTTTTTTTAATCCAAGGAAAAAATACATTTAAGTTCATTTTATCAACCTATGTCTACAAGTTCAACTTCACAGGGCTCTATAAGCAAGCACTAGATGTCATCTCTGATTTGGAATCTGAGAACAGTTGGAGGACATTCCAACCAGTGACCTGATTGATCAGGCAGCCAAGATATTATATGAATTGATTCATGTCCACTATATCTTCACCAACCACAGAACTGACCAGAAGTTGGAAAAATACCAGCAAGGAGACTTTGACTATTGTCCCTGTGCATATTGTGAAAAGAACCTACGTTGTCCAGTGGACTGTCAGACATATCAGATCAAGCCATAATGAAGCTGTTCTGCTCCAAGTGTGGATTTTTACACGTGAGTCATCTAGGCATGACGACACGAATGGTTCTTACTTCAGCACTGGCTTTCCCCACATACTCTTCATGGTGCATACTGTGTAGAGGCCCAAGCAGCCTACCAACTAATTTATGTCCAGGTTTTATGGCTTCAAGGTCCACCTTATAACCTATCAGCTGAAGTTTTATATAGCCAATAACTTCAAAAGCCCTGCCAAAATAATCCTCTTGATATGTCTCTCCTCCCTTCCCCAACACCTCAAGCTGTGGCACCAATAACCTCCCCCCACCCCAATACATACACACTTCCTGAATCCCTAATGGTTTTTGGTTTAAATTAAGAAAAGTCATTATTGTTATGGTATGGTAGTAGTATGAAAGAAAGTGGAGCATAAGAGGAAAAAGAAATACATTAAACTCATCAAGGAAAGAGGTAGGGAGAAGGATAGAAGGATTGAGAGAGAGGGATTAATTATAAGCAAAACAAACATCTGTAGAGGAAGATCACAAATGGTAGAAAATGAGGAAAGAAAGTAAGAACAGACCTTTAATTGGGGACTGGGCAAAGGACAGTAGTGAATGTAAACATATTGCATCAAATATAGATGCCTAGTGTTGAATATACAACCTCCTCTTCTTTGGAAAGAGAAGGACTGGGCACAAAAAGAGAGAAAAATAATAAATGACAGAATGGATGGAGATACATAATTAAGAATCATAGCTATGTTTCTGGTGGTTTTTACAGCACTTTTCCAGTTCCAGAATTTTCCTTCCGTTGCTGCCACCTTTTGCCCTGCCCTTATATACCTGCCCATCGTCTGGCCTAATAAAACTGTTGGACAACTGTAGGAATGAAGAATAGGGGAGAGGAGGAGACAGTGATTTTCATGGCATTTTCCCAACTTTCTGTGAAGACTGCGTCAACCTAGAAATGTTAGGAGTATTAAAGAAGACCATATTTTCTGCTAAGTATTCAGCCAGATCACCTTATTCTTTTAGTTAAGAAGATTATGTTTTTCTTCCCAATAATCTCATGATTATATGCTGGTACAAGATAAGGAACTTTAAAAAGGGTTGCTGATAATGAGCATCCAGAAAGAAGAAACATGAAGTCATCACCAACTTTCTGACCTATTGTTCCCCAAGAGGTTCCCTAAGTGATCTACTTCTTTCTCTGTCTCTTTTTCAAAGGAATTGGACACTGGTATAATGAATAAGAGAATCCACCATTTTGTATCATCACACTATTTCTTCCCGTGGTAATGAACAGTTAAGTAGAGAGCCCATAAAATGGATGTTAGCTGACAATACAACATAGAAGACATTCACTTATTAAATATCTCCTATGTGCAGAGCACAATGCTAGGTGCAGGGAAGGATATAAAGTTTTGCTATATAATCCCCACCCTTATGGAGCTTACAATCTTGTAGGGGGAGAAGATGGCAACAGAAATAACTACAACATGGGGTGGCTAGGTGATGCAGTGAGTAGAGCACCAGCCCTGGAGTCAGGAGGACCTGAGTTCAAATCCAGACTCAGATACTTGGCACTTAATAGCTAGGTGACCTTGGGCAAGTCATTGAACCCCAACTGCCCTGCCTTCCCCTCTCCAAAAAGCAAAAAAAGAAAAAGAAAAAGAAATAACTACAACATATATTTCATTGTATAATAAATTGGTTAGTTAAGAAAAAAGTGTCACATGAAGTCTGGGGGTGATAGTCCTTACCAACTGGAGGATCAGGGAAGAGTTGATCTTCTTCCTTCCCAGGCATTATTTCTATCATCTATCGATCAATATACTTTCTTGTTCAGTTCTTACCTTCTACCCCTTACCTATCCATTCATCTACTCTCCCATCAAGTCATTCATGAACCCTCTTTTTCTTTTGAATGTATATATTTCTATCCACATGTATATATTTGCATATCATTAATTTCCTCTTAATTTTTCCATCTGTGTATTCATTTCTCTTGTATATGTATCGGTTTAGTGTTGTACATTGGTATACTTATTTGTAAGTCCCTGCACGTCCATGTGTTCTCTCTATATGTGGATATTTGTAGTGGGGGGAAAAAAGAAAGGGAACATATATTGCTGTGTCTATATATAACTGTATGTGTTTTTAGCATAAGCCTGTGGTGCAGACATGCTTATTAAGAATTATTGTGTTGAGAATATGGGCTTAGTTGGAATGCAATCGCATTTTCCTCTTTCAAAAAGAGCAGTTTGCTTCCTTTCCTCAGAGATCTCCCTTCAGTTCTCTGGCAACATTCTGTGTAATTCTGGCCCTGCCTGGGGAGATTGTTTAGTGCTATTTCTTTCAAATGATGTTGGGTTCTCCTGCCTCCAGTTGTTTACTTCCTTCCTCCCAGCTGGAGCTGGCTTCTCCCCAGCAATACTCAAAGGTGATCAGCAATCTTTAGTTCAGGGACAACCTCTGAGCCAATGAAATGTCGGCTCATTGATTATTTTTGGACCAAGAGAAACCCAGCATTTCCCATCTGCACAAATAGCATATAAGCAAAATATCATATTGATGCTTACTGTGAGCATGATACTACAGGGCAGCTGACATCATGCCATCAGCACAGCAACCAACAGAGAGCGAAGTTGGTATGGCCATTGTCCAGCTGAGAATCCTGAAAAAAAAGGTCTCTTCCTGACCCAGAACTCAGTATGTCAAAAATCACTGAGATAACAAATGGTTATGGAAGTTGAACATAACTTACTTGTGTTATAGGAGATTATGTGGCTTTCACTGGAGAGTTCTCCAAAAGTGCTGCATATGTGTGGGTGAGCTATGGCATTTCCTGGCTCATAACCAACCCAGAGAGTATCCTTCTGAGTTTATTCTCCCCACCTCCAATCCACTTGAGCACAAAAAACATTTATGCCAACATGATGGCATAAATCTGGCTAAACTCCAAGGCCACCACAGCCACCACTGTCAGTAGCAAGTTGGAGTGGGGGAGTATAAAATATTACTGCATGAAAGAATATACTGGGCACCATGGAAGATTCAAGCTAAAAAGAAACAGTCTCTACCTTGAAGAGTTTATAGTCTGAACTTAGCAACTTAACTCCACCGAAATGGATGTAACAGCATGGGGAAGCCAAAGTCCTGTCTTCAAACGGATATGGTCAAAAGTAATTCTAGGATCAGCGAATAGAGTATGTAGGAGAGAACGAGGACAGTGGAAAGATTAATGAAGATCTTTTAGCAGGCGAGCAACCTAGGCATACCTGTGCTTTAGAATAAGAAACTATGAGGTTAGATTCCAGGCAGTGGCCATGTAAGTGGAGAGAAGGTCACCCTATTCAAATTCACACTGTCTCTCATCTGGACTATTGCAATATTCTTATAAGAGGTCTCCTCGTTTCTAGTCTATTCCCTCTTTAATCCATCTTCCAACTGGCTGCCAAAATCATCTTCCCTACATATATATCTGACCACATCATTAATCTGCTCAAAAATCTTCAGTGGCTCCTTATTACCCCTAGAATAAAACCCTTCACAATCTGGCTCTAGTTTGTTTTTCCAAACTTACAGTTTTTAAAAAAGTACCTTTTATTCCATTATGTTTCTCTACCCAAATATTGTCTTCCTTAGGAATTTAGGACTTGTACTTATTTTTTGTTATTTTATTGAGAGCTGTTGTTTTTACATCACCTTCATTTCTAAATCTATCCTTATCTTCCTGTGCCCAGAAAGCTATCCTTTGTACCAAAGAATAAAGTAGAAAGTTAAAAAAAATAGTTTGTAACAACCAACCAACGCATCACCCATATCCAACAGTATTAAATAATATTCCAAGGCCATAGTCCCCCCTACCTCTGAAGGGAAGCTCTCTACTAGTTCTAGAATAAAACTCTGCACAACCTATCTCAAGCTTATCTTTCCAAATTTATTTCACATTATTTTCCTTCACACACTCCACAAATAGAGAAATCTTTCCTGATTGCTGTAGTTGTTAGCACTTTTTCCCTCTTCAAATTATCCTGTATTTATTTATCTGTTTACATGTTGTATCCCTCCAGTAGTGTGAAGGTAGGGACCATTTTTTGGTTTTGTCTTTATTTCTCCAACACCTCATACTGTGTCTGGCACAATTTGAAGGGGATGGGTGGGTAGGGTGTGATTTCACTTGTGTCGGAAATTATAGTGAGGAAACTCCTTTAACCGATGCCAACTTTTCAGCAAACGGACGGCCTTAGAGAGTTAGCTGGCGTACTAGAAATGTTCAGTGGCTTGCCCTTGGTCACCCAGCTGACAGGTTGATCCCCAGGCCTTTTGACTCCCAGACTAGACCTCTATCCATTGCTCTGATTTTGCTCATACTGGAAACTTAATATTAACTTAATATTTATTTAATTTAACCGAACTGAAGATAGGCTGAGAGAGGATAATAAGGAAGAGAAAGCATCGAATGTCACAGAGAAGTCAAGAAGAATGTAACTTTGACTACACAGAAATATTCAATGAGCAGGCAGTTAGGTGGCACAGTAAATAGAGCACTGACCAGTCAGTCAGGAGGACCTGAGTTCAAATCCAGCCTCAGACACTTAACACTTACTAGCTGTGTGACCTTGGGCAAGTCACTTAACCCCAATTGCCCTGCCTTTCCCCCTCCAAAAAGCAAAAAAAAAACAAAGAAAAATCAAAGATGTAGAAACAAATGTGCTTGAGAGCAAAGCTATTTATAACAAGCAGAGAAACTAGAAGAAAAGGAATTCCTTATTAGATAAGAACTACTTAGAAAACTAAGGGAAAAAAGCTTGAATCTCATTTTACATATTATACAGTTTCCTGCCTATATCACAGAGTCTGAGGCATAGTACCCCCATGATCTAGAAAATCCACAGAAGAAGTTTTGGCCCTCCCTTTGTATCAGAGAAGAAGTCTGATTTTTTTCTTTTTTCTTTCATGGGATGTTTATAGTGCCTTATTGCAAAATTTATGTTAACTATAGTTTCTGCCTTGTCTCCTGGCCTTTGCATGTCCTCTGCAGTTTTTGCAAAACTCTCCAAAAATTCCCATTTAATTTCTGCAGCTGACCTGCAATATATCAAAACCGTGATGGGGGACATTGTGATGTGGAAGGGATAACTGTACCATGATAAATCCCAAATGAATAAAACATTTAAATGGAAGGCTAGATCACTCATAGGCATGAATGGGAGAAATTCATCACCAGGCACATGAAAGAAGTTATCATAAAGAAAGATCCACACAAAGAACTTTGTTTCCATTCTCCTCAATTTTTTTAACAATACAATTTTGTTTTGGATATTCATATATAGAAATAGAGATACAGATCTCTATATCAATACACACATATATGTTTATATATGTGTATGTATATATATCTCATATGGATACAGAAATACAGATATGTGTGTATATACAAACACACACACATGCACACACACTATCTCCCCTTTTAAAATATAAGCTCTTTGAGGGCAGGGACTGCTTCATTTTTGTCTTTGTATTCACAATACCTAGCATAGTGAGAGGCACATAGTGGGCACTTAACGAATGATTGCTGATTGATTAAGGTTACACAGATCATAAGTGACAGTCAGGATTTGAACTCAGGCCCCCTGACTTCATGTTCAGCCTGTTTTCTACTATACCATGGAACACCATGGTGACCAGGCTCAAAAGTGAAAGGAGAGATTCACTTTTTCAAAGACTGAAACTGACCAAAACACACAAATCAAAGAATGACTTGGTAGAGTTACAGTCATTTATAACGCCCAGTCATTTACTTTGCTTGCCCCTTTTCTGCCTCAGTTTCTCAGCTAGGAAACCTTGTGTCGTTTTTGACTTGGTCCTCTCTTCATCTACTACATTTTGCAAAATGTTAAAGCCAAAGAGCCCTTCATGATCTTTAGTCCCCCCTCCACCCTCCCTCGTTTAAATGTAAAGAAACTGAAACCAGGAACAATAAAGCAGCTTGGTCCAAGGTCAGGCAGCTGATAAGAGCCTGTTTAGTTAGTGATCTTTCCATTACACTACACTGACTCTTAAAATGTCTCCTGTATCCAGCATCAATTGAATCAACGTCTCTTTTCCACTCACACTAACACAATACTACCCATCCACTATGTATGTATTTGTGTGTGTTTCTATATACATATGTGTGTGTGTATACACACACATACATTCACATATGAGTAGTTTTGTAAGGGCAGCTAGGTAGCACAGTGAATAGAGTACTGGGCCTGAAGTCAGGTAGACCTGAGTTCAAATCCAACCTAGGCAAGCCCCTTCACCCTGTTTGCCTCAGTTTCCTCATCTGTAAAATGAGCTGGAGAAAGAAATGGCAAACCACTCCAGTGTCTTTGCCAAGAAAACTCCAAAAGGAGTCACAAAGAGTCAGATACAACTAAAAAATGACAACACAGCAACAGATAGTTATGTAGATATTTTGTAGGTACCAGCTACTTACATGTTGTGCCTCCCATTAAAACACGAACTCCTTAAGGGCAGGATCTACTTTTTTTTTTTTTTTTGCCTTTCTTTGTATTCCTAGCGCTTAGCATGGTATCTGGAACACACTAAGTATTTAATTAATGCTTCCTGATGGACGGACCACCAACCTAGTCCAGAGCTCATCAGATTATATCTGATTTAGAGTGAATGTCAATGGTAACTGTTTCTCTTTGGAACAGCAACCCTGAGGGTCTTCCCCTCCCAGCTTGATTTTTTTCTTTTTCTAATTGAAGGGGCCATCCCTTGACTCTAAACTTCTTAAAGAGGCCTGTTCACTGAATGTGTGTTACCTCACCTTAAGTGTGTACCTGCAAAGGCCTTAGCCTAAAAGGGCCAGGGTCTCCCACTGCATGCTGGGTCACCTCCAGTCATCCTGATGAGTATCTGGTCACTGCATCCAGATGGTTCTGGAGGAGAAAGTGAGGCTGGTGACCTTGCACAGCCCTCCCTCACTCAAATCAAGTCAACTGCAAGTCATGTCATCACTTCCCTGATGCAGGGTCCTCTTCAAAAACCAAGGACAAACATAACAGCAACAACAAGACCAGGGGTGTGGAACCTACAGTCTCGTGGCCACATGTGGCCTTCAGTGTGGCCTTTACACTGAGCCCAAGTTTTACAGAACAAATCATTTTATTAAGGGATTTGTTCTGTTAAGTTTGGATTCGGTCAAAGGTCTCATTTGAGGACCTGTAGGGCCACATGTGGCCTTGAGGGTGCAGCTTCCTCACCCCTCTCTAGATTATTATACTCATCCACTAACTAGTCCCTCTGCCCCTGGTCTCTCAATCCTACAAACCATCTTATAAGTATGACTTTCCTACGAATCCTATTCAGATAAAGCCCTGATCATACTATTCCCTTGCTAAAAAAAATCGTCTATCTTCCCATTGCCTAAAGAATAACGTACAAGTACTTAACTTGTCCTCCAAGGCCCTCCACCACCTGTCCCAAACTTCCTTTAACTGTCATTGCTCCCCTATGTTAATCCTTTACCAGATAGGCAAACTAGTCTACTGATTGTTTCCTGAATATAACATCTGTATTCTAGACTCTGCATTCATATTTCTCTTGCTTGGAATCTCCTCTCCCCCTCCCTTACCTCTCTCTCCTCTCTCTTTCCTCTCCCTCCTCTCCTTCTTCTCTCTCTCCACTCCTCTCCCCTTTCCTTTCCTCTCTTCTCCCCTCCCTTCTCTCTCCCTCTTCTCCTTCCCTCTTCTCCCTCTCCCTCCCTTCTGCCTCCCGTCTCTCTCTTCTTCTCCCCCCTCCTCCCTTCCTCTCCTTTCCTCTCCTCTCCTCTCCTTTCCTTCCTTCTCCTCTTCCTCCCCTCTCCCTTCTCTCCCTCTTCTCCCTCTCCCTCCCTTGTCCTTCCCCTCTCTCTCCTTGTCCTCTCCCCCCTCCCCTCCTTGCTTCCCCTCCTCCCTTCCTTCCTCTCCTCTCCTTTCCTCTCTTTTCTTCCACTACAAGGACCATCTCCAGTTCTATTTCCTCCCCTACAAAATTTTTCCAATTGTCCAGTCTCACAGTGATCTCTCCTTCCTTTGAACTCCAGTAGCACTGTGTGCACGTAACTCCCTTAACATCTATGATATGTTCCCTTGAATTATTAATAATCTTTTTATGTATGCCTCCTATAGCAGCGCCCCAACATGCAGCCTGCACAGTTCAAATTTTAAAAGAACACAGATAACAGAATAAGCATATCACCAAAGACAAATGTCAAAGAGCTACAGAAACCTATGAAAATGATGGGAGATAGGTTAAAGTCTAAAAAGAGTCAAAGCTTACAAAAACTGCTAGTGGCAATAGCAGAGTTTTCTCAACTATGTTTAGAACAAAAAATGGAAGAAAAAGAAAAGATAGTCCCATTGCTTGAGGATGACAGTGTAATAATACTGTTAACAGCAGAAGGAACACAGAACAACTCCATTCTTAATTTGTTTCTGTCTTCTATGTCAAAAAGAATAATCTCCTACATGGAAAGAGTAGAATAAACATGGGTAAAAGGACCTTGAATCTCAATCAATCGAGAAACATTTATCTTAAGCTCACTATGCCCAAACTCTGTGCTGTTAGAGAAAGACAAAAGTGAAATAGTTCCTGCCCTCAAGGAGTTTACATTCTAATGGGAAAGACAACATATGTGTATACACACACACATACATACACACTATAAGTAGTGTTGAGATAGTGCACGAGGATTAAAGTGCTGCTTGAGTGTGGGATGTACAGGCGTTCAGGGGTGGGAGGGCTGCTCACCCACCTTTGGTGTCCCATCTGGCACTCAGCTCTCACCTGTGGCTCTAAGAAGCTGTAGCATGTACCACAGCCACACCCCAGTAAACCATCTCAGCAGGCAGGCTAAACCAGGTTGAGGGATAACTGACAGGCCTCAAACCCATCAGTGAGTTAGGGGGATACCTACCACCAGAGCACGTGAAGACATCTCCCACTGGAATGGGCAGCTGAGAACAATTCGTTCCAGCAGACAAAAAAGCTGAAGTGGGCGCTAGAGCTTGGTCAGACATCAGAGATACCAAGGTCATCCACTGTATCCTGGGCCATCACCATTTGTCTTGACCATTGTCTTGTCACTAGACTTTGATGACTCAGGAAGAGAGAGTGAGGGAGAGAAGTCAATGACTGTGCAACTTTGTCTAGCTTAAAACCAGTTCACACACAAGTCAAGACATCACCCATGGAGGGATAGATTGGAATACAGAGAGGCTTGAAGTAGGCAGAGCAAATAGAAGGCTAATTGCTATTCCTTCAGAAAAGAAGTGATGATGTCCTGAACCAGGATTGTGTTTGTCCTTCTTTTGGAAGAGGACCATGCCATCAGGGAGATGATGACATGACTTGCAGTTGACTTTGATCTGAGTGAGGGAGGGCTGTGCAAGGTCACCAGCCTCACTTTCTCTTCCAGAACCATCTAGGTCCAGTGGCCAGATATCCATCAGGACAACTGGAGATGGCCCAGGATGCAATGGGAGACCCTGGCCCTTTTAGGTTAAGGCCTTTTCAGGTTCTCACTTTGAGTGAGATAACGCCCATTCGGTGGTGATGACAGTGTGAATGGAGAAATGGAGATTATCTGGGAGATGTTCTAGATGTGGAAATGATGAAATTTTGCATCTGACTTTATGTGGAGAGAGGCAGAATAAGGAATCAATGATAACTCCAAGGTTGTAAACTGGGTAAGTGGAAGGGTTATGGCACCCTCAACAGTAATATGGAAGTCCAGAAAACAGATTAGTTTTGGGAAAAACTTCACAAGCTCCATTTTGGGGACATGCTAAGTGCAAGACGTTTATGAAACGTCCAAATAATCAGTTTATGAAGCAGTATTGAGGCTCAGCTAGATAGAGTGGTCTGGGAATCATCTGCATAGAGATGATAACTGAACCTGGGAGCTAATAAGATCATCAAGTCAGAGAATGTGGAGAGAAAAGATAAGAGGGCACAGGACAGAGCCTTGGATGGTGCATAGCCATGGTGAGAGAAATGATTATTAAATAACCAATTACTTGCAAGATCTAGTTTTTTTTCCCTTCCTCAATCCTCATTCTCTCCTAGGCCTAGCCAACATCTGAAGGACATTGTTGATGGATGAGATTGTCCAAATCCCCAGAGTAAATGCCTTTTGGCCCACCTAGCTAGAGAAATGGACAAAGAATTTAATCTTAAGTGAATTCTGTCCCATCGTGTTCCACTCCAGCAGGCTAAATTTCCTGGGGCTGGGGATAGTCTGGCTTAAGATAGTCTCTCTTGGTCTATGAATGACATAATTACAGAGTCCCCCCCTTCATTAGGATAGGCCCATCTCTCATTAAAATATTCATTTTCTCATTACTTGTTAACCAATCAGAGTTGATTGCTACTCTCAGGATCACCCACTCTTTCAAGAACATAAAAGTGTTACATGGGTTCCATGAGGGGTCTTGGACATTCAAAAGTGTCATTGACTCCCGTTATTAATTATTACTAGCATGATTAATAAAATGACTAATTACTCAGAAACTATATCTCTCATATTTTTTATATGTCACAATGATAAAAAGGATGAATCATTGAAGGAAACTAAGAAAGAATGATCAGACAGGTATGGAGAGAAGTAGGGAAAAGGCAGTATCACAAAAAGCCAGAGAAGAAAGAATATTCAGTAGGAGAGTGTCAAAACCGTCCGATACTCCAGATAGATCAGAAAGGATCAGGATTAAAAAGGTGGAGGAGATTGAGGGGAAAAAAAAGAAAAAGTCAGTAGAGAAATATTAAGAGAATTTCAATTAATTCAAATCTCCAGGACCAAATGAATTACATCTTAGGATTCAAGGAGAAAAATATTTTATAGGTGTAATCCGGGTAACACTATCATTAATCTTCAAGAAATCACAGCTACCCAGTCCCTAACAGACTGAAAAATATGAACAATTTTCAAAGGAAGGTATAAAAACTACAATCAGTTAATAAACATATATTAAATGCCTACTACATACCAAGCACTGTACTGTTTTGGGGACAGAAAGACAAAAGATAGTCTCTGTTTTTGAGAAGCTCACAATTTAATGGCAGAGACAATATGTAAATAATTATGTACAAATTATATACAGGATAAACCAGAGATAATCAACAGAGGAAAGGTACTAGAAATAAGAGGGATTACTTGAAAAAAAATTCAAACTCCCTAACAATCAAGGAAATGCAAATCAAAAGACTGTGGTGTTATACCCACCAAATCAGCAAACATAAATGAAAATCAGTGCTGACCGGGTTATAGAGGAAAAGATAATATAATCATTTGGGGAAGCAATCTTGCAATATAGCAGAGGAGTTTTTTTTTTTTTAATCATGTTCTTAAGTCAATAATCTCATTGTAGGAAATATGCCGCTAAGAATGTTAGCAACAGTAGAGGGGTAGCAAGGTGGAGCACTGAACCTGGAGTCAGGAGGACCTGAATTCAAATCCAGCCTCAAATACTTAACACTTACTAGCTGTGTGATCTTGGGTGAATCACTTAACCCCAACTGCCCTGCCTTCCCCCTCCAAAAGAAGCAAAAAGATATATATATAACAATATTATTTGTAATTTGTAAAAAAACAGAAACAACAACTACCTCACTATCTAATAATTAGAGATATCTGAATAAACTATGGCATTCTAAAGTAGTGGAACATCATGATACAATTTAAAAAGACAATTATGACCAATATAAATCATAGAAATACCCATGTGAAATAATGTGAAGTAAATTATTTAAGATAATGATACTCATCCCATACTCAGGCATACCTGCAGAAAGTTTAGTATGTCACAAAAGAACTAGAACCATTGAGCATCTGACCAGGACAATGTTGCAGGAGAAAAAAGAAAAATGCTTATTGATACAGTCAAATATTTCATAGTAAATTATATTTGATGTGGCTTTGTATATTAATATGTATGTGTAGTGCTATGCATGGATTGTTAAAATGTTAATTGCTATTATTATTATTGTTAGTCTGCCATTGTTTTTTCTCCTGTTGTAATGTTTACACATTTATTATGTTCTGCATATGTTTTAGACACTTGGACTATCATGTTGTACTTAGCATTTTGTATGTAACATTAATGTAATTCATCATACAATCCACTCAGTCTTCATGTTAATTACCAATGGAATGTATAAATCAGCTAATCAACCAAAAAACATTTACTAAGTGCCTACTATATGCCAGGCACTGTACTATATATGTTACTGGTATTGTTCAATTGTGTCTGACTCTTTGTGACCCCATTTGTGGTTTTCTGGGCAAAGATACTGGAGTGATTTGCCATTTAGTTCTCCAGCTCATTTTATAGATGAGGAAACTGAGGCAAACAGGGTAAAGTGACTTGTCCAGGGTCACACAGCTAATAAGTGTCCAAGGTCAGACCTGAACTCAGGAAGAGGAGTCTTCCTGATGCCACGTCTGATACTCTGAGGGATACACATACAAAAATCCAAAAGCATTCTTGCTCTCAGGGAGCTTACATTCAATCAGAGAAGAAAAAATATACACATAATTATATGCAAGAGGAATGCAAAATAAATACAAAGAATTAGGAAGGGAGAGCAATAACAATTGAGAAGATGATGAAAAGGCTTTGTGGTAAAAATGGTGACAAAGTTGTGTCTCAAAGCAAGGTGGGATTCTATGAGGAGGGAGGGAATTTGAGGCATGGGTAATAGTCCATGCAAAGGCACAGAGATGAAGGGTTATGGGTAAGAAACATTAATAATTCCAGTTGGACCATACTAGAGATTATGAGAAAGAGGGCAGGCATAATGAGGCAGGAAAGATAGGTTGGAATGAAGTTGTGAAGGACTTTAAAAGAGTGACAGAGTTTATATTCGGTCCTAAAGGCAATGGGGAACCATTGACACTTAAAAGCAGGGGGATGATATTGTCAGGTCTGTAAGTCATTTTGGTAGTTATATGGAGAATCAATCAGAGTGCAAGAAATTTGGGGTAGGTATGCCAATTATGTCACAGCAATAGTCTGGGCAAAAGTTGATGAGGACCTGAGTGAAGGTGATGACCGTGTGACTCAGAAAGAAGGGGTCAGATGTAAGAGATGTTATAGAGATAGAAATGGAAAGATTGGGCAACTGATTTCATAAGAGTAAGGGAGAATGAGGAGCTGAGGATGACACTAGCATTAAGAACCTGGGAGACTAGAATATTGATGCCTTCAACAAAACCAGGAAAGTTTGGAAGAAGGGTGGCTTTTGAGGATAATGATTCTGTTTTAGACATATTGAGTTAGATATGTCTCCATGATATCCAATTTGAAATGGCCAGTGGGCAGTAGATGATTTGACATAAAAACTCAAGGGAAAGACTGGGACTAGATATGTAGATCTGTGAAACATCTGCATAGAGATGATAATTAAATCCATGGGAACAGATAAGGTCAGTGACAGCATAGGGGAAGAAGAAAAGAGGACCTAGGACAGAGTCTTAGGGAACATCCACAATTAGGAGCTGTGGTATGGTTGATGATATAGCATAGGGGATTAAGAAGGAACAGTCAGCCAGGTAGGAGACCCAAGAAAGAGGGGTATCACAAAAGCCTGAAAGGAGAGAATACCTAGAAGAAGAGGGTGGTTAATTGTGTCAAATGCAGCAGATAGATTGAGAAGGATTAAGACTGAGAAATGACCAGATATGACAACTGAGAGATCACTGGTAACTTTACAGAGAGCAGATCCAACTGAGTAATGAATTCAGAAGCCATATTGCAAAGAATTGAAGAGTAAGTGAAAGGAAAAGAAGAAAAGGCAGCAAGTACAGACAGCTTTTTCAAGGAATTTGGCTGAGACAGGAAGGGAAGATTCAGGCTAATAATCTGAGGGGATGGTAGGGCTTAGCGAAGACTTTTGGAGGACAGTGACATATCTAAAGGTTGCTGTTTGTCCTTTGTTTTTGAAGAGAACCAATAATATCATGGGGTGATGTCTTGATTTGTGTGTGAATTGGTTTTAAGTGAGGCAGAGTTGCACAAAGTCATTGGCTTCACTCTCTCTTCCAGAGTCAATGAAGTCCAGTAGCAGGACAAAAGTCAAGATGACTAGAGATGGCACAGGATGCAGTGCATTACCTTGGCGTCTGCCATGTCTAATCGCTCCACAGTGCTTGCTTCAGCTGCCTTCTTGGCCATTGGAACAAATTGTTCTCATTCTCTCATTCCACTAGGGGAAGTCTTCATATGCCTGGGGTAGACATCCCCCCCCCCAATTAAATGCTATTGCTTTCCAGAAGGGACCAGTGTCAAATCTAAAACCCTACTATGTTCATATATATGTATTTACATATCTGTGCACCTACTGTTTCCTTCTAAGATAATGGAAGTTCCTTGAGGGTAAGAATTGTTTCTTTTTTTTTTCTCTTTGTATTTCTAGCAATTTGTACAGTTCCTTGTATATAATAGGTGCTTAAAATAGAAGCATGTTGAATGAATGAATAGTGAGTTGCTAAGGTCAAAAAACTTATCATCAGAAAGCCAATCAAGAGATGGTGAACCTTTTGTCCAGCATGTGACCTGTTCATGAAATATTTACAGGATGGTAGGACCTACAGAAACCCCCAGTTCTCTGTTTACCATGATAAGACATTGGAATAAAACTTGAATGGAGACTATACATAGACTATAACTATACAAAAGAAATATTTCATTTTTGGTCCAAACTTGTGAATTCCTTGATCTAGGGAATTCCCAGTGAGGAAACTCCTGCTGATCTACAGCAACTGTTTTTGCAACTTAGTCTTAGAGAATTCCCTAGAAGCACTGAGAGATTTAGATGACTTGCCCAGTGCCAGACAGCTATAATAATAGTACTAATTATAGCTGGCATGTATCATAGTGCCTGCTCCGTGCTAGGCCCTCCACTAAGTGCTTAACAAATAGTATCTCACTTGTTCTTTAAACAGCACTGGAAGGTAGGTGTTCTTGTCATCTCAAGACAGGCAGATGACTTGCCCATGGTCATGAATAAGGGTCTGAGGCTAGATTTGAACTCAGGTCTTCCAGACTCCAAGCTCAGCACTCTAGCTGCCTAACAGATATCAGAGGTGGGGTTTGAATTCAGCTCATTTTGACTCTACATACAGTTCTATCTACTATGCACACTGCCTCTACATATAGAAGGAATATATGTGTGCAAACATTATGTATATGTATGTACATATACATAGATATGTGTTTGTGTGTATGTATATGACTCCAAATATGCATGTGTGCATATATGTCTCAAAATATGTCTCCAAAATCGGGTGAATGGACAAAGACAATGGGAAGGAATAGAGAAGAAGAGAGTAATTTATAGGGTGGATTTATATTGGATTTAAATTGATAAACATTTAATAAGTGCCCACTAAGTTCAAAGTATTATGCTCAGCATTAGAGAAATAAGGGAAAAATTAATATATTCAGCCCTGAAAGAGTTTACCTTTGATCTCTAGATATTTATATATGTCCTTTTTGAAAGTTTTATTATAAAATAAATTTGATTACCTTCACTATTGCTTCGAGTTAAATTCTTTTTTTTTAAGAAAGAGAAATCATGGCTAAGAAGAGAGCCAGACGTGTGGAGAAGAGTGAATGTCAAATTTTTCAAAAGAGGAAATGGTAGAACCAAGAAAAGAAAGCTTGGTCAGCTTGACACTTACTAGAGCGGGAGTCTGGCATAGATAGAGGGCTGGTCTTGGGAAGACCTGGACCCAGATTTGACCTCACACACTGGCTATGCGACCCTGGGGATTCAACTTCTCAGTGTTCTAGGTAACTCTTTTCTCCTCAAAGCAGCTGCCAGTCTGTACTGGTAAAGTCATTCCCATTCACCCAGGAAATCACAAGAGTAGTTAAATCAAATAAACAGAAAACCTTGACCCTTATAAGAAAAATTCCAAGACAATTTATTACACACAGAGGCTCCCCAACTATGCAGCAGAGTTCAAAGTACTTAGAATGGCATTGAAGGCCTTCAACCTGTCCCCAAGTCCCACTACTCCTGCTCTTGCTTTTGTCATCTGTACTTACATCCTATCAAGCTAAAGAAGCACTGAGTTTTCTTGCCTCAGTATAAAACAACAAATGTTTATTAAGTGTCTACCCCAAGCAGAGTGCTGAGTGTCAGATACAACACTGAGATCACAATCTGTCTAGTAGGGACGTAAGATACCAACATACATACACACGCACACACACGATGCATAACACTACATGATGAATTCAATAGCTAATTAGAAAACAATGGGCTATGTAAGTCATGGGGGGGAAAGTTGTTACTAGTTCGAAAGAAATAGAGGATTGGGTATCAGGGAAGATGTGCTGGCAGGGAGGGAAGAAAGGAAGGAAGGAAGGAAGGAAGGAAGGAAGGAAGGAAGGAAGGAAGGAAGGAAGGAAGGTAGGAAGGAAGGAAGGAAGGGAAGGAGGGAGGAAGGAAGGGAGGAACAAAGGAAGGGAGGAAGGGAGGGAGGGAGGGAGGGAAGGAGGAAAGAAGGAAGGGAGAAAGGAAGAAAAGGAGGGAAGGAGGGAGGGAGGGAGAAAGGAAGGAAGAAGGGAAGGAAGGAAGGAAGGAAATAAAAGGAGGGAGGGAGGATTTATTAGTTGCCTTTTGTTGTTGTTCAGTCGTTTCAGTCACACGAGATTCTTCATGACCCCATTTGGGGTTTTCTTGGCAAAGATAATGAAGTGCCACTTCCTTCTCCAGTTCATTTTACAGATCAGGAAACTGAGGCAAACAGGGTTAGTGACTTGCCGAGGGTCACACAGTGTCTGAGGCTGGATTTGAATTCAGGTCTTCCTCACTCCAGTCCCAGTGCTGTCGCCACTGTGCCAACCTAACTTGCTCCCTAGAACGGGATCAAGAGTAGAGGCAGAGTGAGTGAATGATGATGCTGAAAAAATTTGAGAAATGGAGGAGGACATAAGGAGTTAATAATGTGAGATAGTAAGAGGCTAGATCATTTGCTCTAAGTATGGGGAGCAAAAATATGGTTGGCGGGGAAGAGAGAAGAAAAAGCCTGGAATGGTCACTAAGGGATCCCACGAGGTAGATTTAGTCCAGTCCAACACCTTCATTTTCAAGGTGAGAAAAGTGAGAGATGATTGGATTTACCCAAGGTCACATGAGTGACCTTGTCAAGACTTAAACCAGAGGTGTTGTGAGGAGCAAATGGGACAGTGGATGCAAAGCACTTTGCAAACCTTAAAGCACTATATAAATGCCAGTTATTAACAATCATTATCATCACGATTACTTTTGTAAGCCTAAAGTCACCAAGCCTCCAGCCTGGTTATGCCTTCATTCCCTGAGCCTTCCATTGCACTCCTGCTGAACTCAAGCAGTGCTTATGGAGCAATACAATGGTGTGCTGGCAAACATTTAACAACGAGGCTGGGGCTTGGGGTGGGGTTCTAGAGTTATATGAGTGGGCAGGCGTGCACACACACACACACACACACACACTTCTAAATTTAATATACATTATTAACACAGTCTCAAGGCTAGTTAATACAGTATTAAGTCTAGTCAATCAACAAAATAATAAATCAAGCTCTGAGTTGAAGCAATTGAGATGTCTGAAGTGCAAATGCTCACAATGAAAATGCTCAACAAAATAAGGATAGAGTGGGCTCCAGCACACCTCTAATTTCAACCCAGGTCCTTGGACTCCAGATTCAGCCATCTTTCCACTATGCCATGCTGCCAAGTAGGAGTGGAATAAAAATCCCTAAGAATAGATTAGAAGGATTGTCAAGCAGTTCAGAGAGTACAGCTAAGGTTTCATACCATGAATTTGCAGCAGTTGAGATCAGTTTGACTTTGCCGCTTTCTCCTATGGCACTCAAGGCCTCTGGAGAAGGAAAAGAGAACCAAATAATGGAGAATAAGTGATTCCTAGATCAAAGGACTAATGGATTCCAGTAGAGTAGCTAATAAAACATTAAAGTGACAAACTATGGTATCAAGACTGGGTAGGTAAGGAGTTCATTCACGGTAAAAGTAAAGAGTGAAAGAAGTGTGTGAATGAAAGAAGAATAGGGATTGTGTTCAGACAGCAAGATCTCACAGTTCCATGTAGTGGAGGTATTGTGATTCTAAGAGATGTCATGAGCTAGTGTGTGGCTGAAGTGAGATACAGAAGCTTGTTAGAGAGCACAAAGTGGAGGAATCATTTTCAGAATGTCAAGCAGTTGGCAACATTAATTCTGAATGATAACAAAGTATAAAATTGAAAGGGAAACCATGTCAGGCACTAAGGTCATTGAAAAAGTAGAGGGGATGACTCCAAAATTAGAACATAACAGCAGGGAACATCATGGAAATGCCTGATTTACTGGGCAGGCACATTTCCCATGGAGCTGAAATTTCCCTTCTCTTCCTTCCCCTCCCCTCTCCTCCTCTGGTGGAAGTGTAAGAGAGAGAAGATGCTGAGGAAAAGTCCCTTTGAGGAAGGGTAGAAACAGAGAAGGGTGGAACCTTTTCTACAGTATTAATTAAAGGCTATAGATGGGAGAGGTTCCTCAACAAGAGTCTATCTCCTTGAAATTTTCATCAATCATCTTCATTGCAACTCTCTACCCTCCAGGAACCAATGGGAACTTGCATGTGCCATCCCAATAAGGTACCTGCCTCTCAGCAGGAGGCCAGAATTCATGTCCAACTCTGTGGGAGGTGTCCCTGTCCAGAAAGACAGAGGTTCCTCAGATCACCATAGTGACAATAGCTTTGAAGATAGAAGAGGTGTAAGGCTAGTATACACTGCAAGGGCCTCAAAAATAGAGGGATCATTGGAAAATGGTGGCAGAAGAATAATCTAGAAGGGAGAAAAGAAGTTTTGTCCATCCTTCCTAACTCTGTGAGTCCCAGAAGCAAGACAACATATATTAAGAACCTACTATGTGTTAGGTAGTACACAAGGCACTTAGAATACAAAGAAAAAACTGAAACACTCCCTGGCCTCAAGGAGCTTACACTCTAACAAAGAAGTCTGGTGGGGTGTGAAGGTTTCGGGGGTTGGTAAGGAGAGGCTACCAAAGGAGAAGATTGTCCTAAAGGAAAGCTAAATTCCTATTAAAGTAAGGAGGTGGAAGGAATATTGCTTAAGAAGTTCAAGGATGTAGGGCAGTTTACTGACAATAGAGTAAGAGTTCCAATGAAGATACAGGAATGGATGGGTCATATATGAATAAGATAATTAGAGTAGGATTTGAAAAAAAAGTAGAATTGGGGAGAAAAGTTAGAAAGAGAGATTGTGGGCATGCCACTTGCATTTAGGCCATGAAGACTGAAAAACTGGAAGGCAGAGTAGTCAATAGGGGGACTTAAAGAATTGACTGCTTGACATTTGATGTGGGCCCTTCTTGGTTCCCTCCAGCTACAAGTGCCTTCTCTTCAAAGGCTATAAACCACTTACTCTGAATCTATCTTTAATGTACCTATTTATCCACATGTTGTCTATCCCATTAGAATACAAGCTCCTTGAGGGTAAGGACTGCTTCAACTTTTTTCTTTGTATCCTCAACACCTAGGGCAGCTAGAGGCACAGTGGACAGAGTGAGGGGCCTGGAGGTAGGAAGACCTGGGTTCTAATCTGGCCTTAGACACTTACCAGTTGTGTGATCCTGGACAAGTCACTTAACCTTGTTTGCCTCAGTTTCCTCATCTGTAAAAAGAGCTGGAGAAGGAAATGGCAAACCACTCCAGTACCTTCACCTAGAAAATCCCAAAAGTGGTCACAAAGAGTTGGATGCTACTGAAAACAACTGAATAAAGTCAAAATGCAGCCAGCAGGGTTCTAGTTCTATCTGAGTTTTCCACTACTGGTCTATACTACAGCAAATAACAAAAAAATAATAAAAACTAAGCCTTCACAGGTATTTATAGGTACTCACCTACTTACAGCAAGTCTTGAACGCCAAGCAAAGAATTATGAACTTTATTCAGTTGATAAGAACTAAGGACAATTTTTTAACGGAAAAGTGGCACGATCAGATTTGTACATAAGGGAGATGTCTGGGACTGGTATCAAGGATTCATTGGAAGGGGAAAAGATAAGAAGGGAAAAATCTCTAATGTCAAGGAAGATGAGGACGGAACACGGCTATTAGATTTGCCAATTAGGAAGCACTTGGTGAGTTTTAAGAGGTATGTTTCAGTATAGTAAATGGGGGTATTGACAAAAGGATGGGTTGTAAAGAAATATAAGCATTGCATATACATAACTTTTTAAAGTTTGGTGATGCAAGAAAAGAGAGGGGATGGTAACTATGTGGGATAATACAGTTAAGAGAAGGCTTGTTTAATACTGGGGAATTGGGGGAATATTTGTACTGAGATGGGAAGGAAGCAGTGAGGAGGTAGATACTGAAGCCGTGCAGGATGGGATGAGAATGTGTACAAGGTAGGAAAATCATTTCTAGAGAAAGGCCCTGGAGGAGGCAAAAGCTAATAAGAGCAAAGAAAGTGAAGAATAGGAATACTGCTTCTTCTATGATAAAAGAAGAGAAAGCAAGCAACAACCACCAAGAAGTTTTGAGCAAGGGAGAAAAGAAATTAAGAAAACTCATGTCAGGTGACTTTATTCATTTTCATGAAGTTGGAAGTTAGATCAATCTGCTGCTACATAATAGAAATGTATAGCATGAACTCAGCTTGATTTCATTATTTTCTCCATCAATATGTAGCAGCTGTGGAGCAAGAGCAAGAAATTGGATAACGATAGTTAGTTATATTTGAAGATTCTTAGGTCAAGAATAACGAAAGGTCAGAGGAATGATGAAGTCTGAAGCAGGAAGCAGTTAAACATTGGGAGCAAAGGCTAGCAAGTCGAAGCAAATGAAGCCAGAATGTGGGAAACTGACTGGAAGAGGAAGAGTGAATCAAAGGACCAGAAACATTGATAAGTGATCTGTTTTAAGGGTAGTTAAGTCATTTCATCACTTTTCAGAAGGCAGACCAATCCACTGTTGGGTAGCAGAATTCTCAGGAATGTTTTCTTACAAAAGTGCTCTTCTTGTAGTTTTGTCCATTTGTTTCCGCTCTCTGGAACAACACGGAACAAGCTTATTCTTATTCCACATGATAGTCCTTCAAATATTTGAAGGAAACCATCATGCCTCCCTTCAACTTCCCTTTTCCAGGCTAAAGAACCCCTTCAATTGCTCTTCACATAATCTTTGTGCATCATGATGGCTATCTTCTGGCCACACTCTAGTCGGTCAATTAGATCAGTGTGTCACTGAGAGTTAAACTCGATACTCCAACTGTGAACTGAGCAACACACAATATAATAAGACTATTACTTCCTATGACCTTGATGCTATTCATCAGCTACTGCAAATTAAGATTATTCTTAAAAAAAGAAGTCACACATCATAGTTTGGGGCTTATAGCAGTCTCTGGTCAACTAAGATCCCCCAGGTCTTTTTCACATAAACTGTTGCCGAACCTTAATCTTAGACACAAAAGCCAAAAAGTGATCTATAAAGTTCTTTTTCATCTAAGCCCCTGTTTCCAGTTGTTCAGTTGTAAAAGCAACTTTTATTTGATCAGCTTTAGATATACTGTTTATATATATGTTGGTTATATTATGCTGATTAATGTATTCACTCATAACCTGGTATGTTTATCAAACAACAGAATTTTGGAGTTGAAAGGTACTATCCAGATCAAAAAATTTCAGTCTCCCTCATTTTACAACTCAGAAAACCACAGCAGTATTCACAATATTCTCTGCTCTAATATATGAGTTTATTAGTAAACTCAATCTACTCTTGTGTTTATGTTGAAGGAGAATATGCATATGATAACCACTTGTTAAAAGCATTAAGCCATAACATACTTCTATAGAGATAGAGATACGTTGATAAAAACAACATGAAAGTTATGGGGACAGTTAGAATCACTTGTGATGGAGTGGCACTGCTTATTTAGTTCCAAATTAAAGAAATATTTCTCCAACCACAAAAAGAAAAAGCAACCTTCAAAACTAACAAAAATGGGGAGGGAGGTTTAAAGACATCTCATTTCCCTAAAAGGATTTGATGAGGTGACCAGATGTCATAGGGTAGCTAAAATAAAATTATCTTCATTATAGCAAATAAAAAAGCAAAAACCCACCAACAAACCACAAATATCTCTGTCTTCATAGCAACTAGAAGCAAAGGAATTACGTTTTTATAAATTTTATAATGGCTGAGAGTCACGAGGATTCCGCTGGTAGCCTCCCCCTCCAGGGGAGAAGGATGAAAGTGGAGGATGGAGAGAAGGCTAAATTAGCAGTGATGGAGAAAGGGTGCGGTTTAGTGATCCAGAGGTCATTGGCATGCACCTGCTGAAGCTGCCCAGGCCCCTCTGAATATAGAAATCTGAACAAAAATGTGGCCTCGATGCCCGGCTCTGTCCCGGGGCCTGCTTTCCTTCTCCTTTCTCACCCCTTTTGTCAGGAGGAGGGAGCTTTTATAGAGTGGAAGCCCTCCTCATGTATCCTCACTTACAACCCCAGCAATCTCTTTGTTTCCAGCAGCTGGGGGTGGGGACCTGGGGAGAGAGGATAGGTAACTCCCTACTTTCCAGGCCCCTACCCCTCCGCGCTCTGCTCTCCTCTCTCCAACCCCAACACACACCGCGCGCACACCCACAAACACCCTCTCACCCACAAACACACACAGTCTTGTACACACGGGACCGACTGGGACAAGAGGGGTGGGGGGGTAGTCTCAAGTGCTCTCAGAAGCCGCCCCAAGGGAATGAATCCACGCGCCACGAAGTGGAAGCGTGGGCGCAGGCAGAAGAACCGCCACAGGGAGCCGGGCGGGCGGGCGGACGGGAGGGAGGTGGGTCGCCTCTGTGCTCGGGCTGAGTGACTTACCTGAGCAGTTGATGCTCTTCCCTTTGCCCGTGCCAGGGCAGTCTCCTCCTCCTCCTCCTCCGGCTGCGCCCCCTCCTCCTCCGGCTGCTGCTCCAGCGCCCGCTCCTGCCCCGCCGCCACCGCCGCCGCCGCTGCCGCCTGGGAGCTGGTTGGACGCTCTGCTCCCGGGCACAGAGAAAGCGAAAAGCAGAAAAACCGACGTGTAGCAGAAAGCGAGCGGGGGAGCCGCGGGCAGCCGGAGCGTGGTCCCCGCGGCGCTGGCGGCCCCCGCGGCCCCCATAACTAACTGTCCGAGGAGGACGGCGTTGAGCACAGGGAGCAGCAGGCCCAGAGCATCAATCACACCCCGGAGGAGCGGCCGCCGCCTCCACCACCGAGCAGCCGCGCCCGTCCTGTCCGCTCCTCCCCGGGACAGCGCTTCAGCATCCCCTCCCGGGTGTTCGAGAGTCGGTGGTACAACGGGAGCCCCGCAGCAGCAGCCGCGCCCCCAACCCTTGGCTCAGCTCTGCAAGGCACGAGCCGCCAGGCCTCTGCTCTTCGGTGGATGCGCGCGTGTATGTGTGTATGTGTGTGTGCGCGCGTGCAAGAGAGTGTGTGTGTATGTGTGTACGCGCGAGGATAAGGGAGAGGGAATGGATGGGGGAGGGGGTTTCGGGGAGGCGGGGTGGGGGGACCAGTTCCTCTCCTCTCCACGCTCTCCACCCCTCTCTCTCTGTCTCCCCTTTGTGTCCACCGCCGCTTTAGCTACAGACAAGCCACAAAGGCAGCGACGGAAAAGGGGGAGGGAGGAGGCACGTGATTGGGACCTTAGAGCTCTGGGAGGAGGGTATCAGCGACCCCTAAAGCCGCCCCAACCTAATAAGCAGGGTACGGAGTCTTCTCCATCCCAACATCTGAACAGCGACTTTAGAGATGCTATTGTTCTTCCCAAGGCGTGGACCGTGGGGTATGTGGAGGCAATCCACATAAATGGACCACCCAGACGAGAGTAGCTTTAAAATGAGACAGCGGGTGCCCTGATACTCTACTCTTTTACACAGTTTTAAGGTACCGGTGGCGCTAGTGGAGGGTGAGGGATTTGCCCAGATTTCCAGGACTGAGGTGCAAACCGAGTATCACAGTTCATTCTAGATTTACATTTCCCATTTTCTTTTTTTAATTGCTGCACTATTCTCACTAAAGGCACCAGAATAATGGCGGAAAATTTTTAAAATAAAAAGAACTCTTTAGCTATGAGCAGGTCTTGACCAGACACTTAGCAAAACTGTAGGAATAAATTTCTTCAGAAACTCTTCAAGCTTCCAAGTTGACTGGAGAAGTTTCTATTGTTGAGACATTCACAGAATCATAGAATCTGAGTTGGAAGGAAGCTTAGAGATTATCTAATTTAATCACTACCCAGCCTGCTCTTTAAGATTCTATCACCACCACTAGGAACCAACTACCTCCTTACGCAGCCCGTTCCACTGTAGGATAGCTCTAATTATTAGGAAGCAGAGGGTTTTCCCCTTATATATCAATTTAGAGGGTATGATACAAAGATGGAACAGGGTTTAAGGTCCATTCCTCTCGGATATGTGCTAAGGTGGATGTTGATTGACAATCAAGCTAAAGTCCCACCCCTCAGCCTGCTACTTGATTCCTTCCCTTATCCATTCTCATCCTGAGTTCTGAAGCAACCGAAAGGCATTTATTGTCTGATATTTCTTCATAAATTACTAAACTTGCAGCATCCCTCTAATTAATGAATTAACTCTGGACCCTCATTCCAGTTTATTAAATTTAAGTTATTTAATACACCAGGGAAACCCCTTTTCCCATAAGCTTTTGCTCATCTCTTTACAAGCAAACCTCCAACCTTCCAGGCTTAAAGAAACATCAAAGTTACTAGCTATACAATTTATTAGCAGTTTGGCAAACAAAAACAAAGGCATGGATAATTATTTACAGTGTTTCAGCTGTGAGTAAGATCACAGAGACTCACAGTTATGTGAGTAAGATCACAGAGTAAGATCACAGTTATGACTGGCTTTGCAGTTCTGGATACAGTTCCACCATTCAGTTCTTTTAGAATAGTCTCTCAAGAATGCAATTTATTAGGTTTCTACTTAAGATAAGAGTTAAAATTAATCTCTTTGGAAAGTCCTCTTTGTACTTTCTTTTTACTTCACTCTATTTCTCTCTAGCCATGAGAGTCTAGTCTAGACATTCTCTAAAACAGCAAACTCTCAATATACTCATAGACTCCTCAAAGATGACAATTAAATTAGAATTGTAAAAGATTATATTCCCTCTGAAAGATGTGGTAACAGTATCCATACTTTCTGTGGGAGGGGCTATTGAAGCTGAGTTTACAGTTATACAAAGCCAGAAGTTTATCACCTGTAGTTGCCACCCACGGATCCCAGTTCTGCTCAAAAAGAATGTCTAATCCTTCTTCCATATAAAAATTGTATATATTTTTGAAGACCACCATCAAGTACACCCTTATTTTTTCTCCTCCAGACTATCATTGTCAGTTACTTCAATATCCTGGATTCCAAACTTCTCACCAAAATTCCTCATTTACCAGGGTTTTACTTTGCCAATATCTTTTCTAAAATGTGGTTTCTAGACCTGTGTATAATACTCCAGAAGATGTCTAACAAGGTCACTGGTCTCCCTTTCCCTGCAAAACTCCTTGGCAAAGTATGTTGTCAAGTTATCTATACAAAAATCTTCCACTTTCTTGGTATCACTGTCTCTTCATCCTTTTACACTGGACGACTGTTCCCTAATAGAAAATATCCCCCTCCATTAGGACACCAATGACATCCTAAATGTTAAAACTAATGGTATTTTTTCCATCCTCATCCTCATCCTCCTTGACTTTTCTATAACTTTTGCCACTATTGATCATATCCAAGTACTGAATAACATTTACTCACATGGCTTCAAAGGTACTACTCTCTCTCAATTCCCCTATTTAAATAATTCCTCTTCAAACTCCACTGGTGAATCATTCTCTTCCTAACCATTCAAGATGAGTGTTTTCCCAAAGGTCTATCTTCTTCTTTTCTCTTTCTACCCACTTTCTACACTCTCACTCTTGGCAAACTCATTTCCTCCTCTCTTCTTTCTGTTTATGACCTCAACCAGTTTGCTTCTCTATAATCAGCCTAGTGGCCCTCTCAGAAGCTCACCATATTCTGTCTAAACTTAATTCGTGTGCTGGATCAGCATGGCCCACTGCAACTCAAAAATCCTGAGCTCAAGAGATCCGCCAGTTTCTGCCTTTGTGGCAGCTAGGACTGTAGGGATGTACCACCACATGTAGCACTTCAGATTTTTTCTTCAACTACTACTTTTCTACACATGATTTCCATAATCTGTGACTTTAGTCTGACTTCTCTTCTGAACTCCAGCTCAACATATCCAATTACCAATAAGACAGCTTCAACTAGATGTCCCACGGGCATCTCCAACTTAATATATCCAAAACCAAGCTTACTCTCCTTCCCCTCAAATTGTTTCTTTTCTGCACTGTTACACCATAACTCACTCAGTCTCCTGTATTCATAATCTTGGAATTATCTTTGACTCTTAGCTCTCCACCTTCTCTCATATCTAATCAGTTACTAGACTCTATTACTTCTATCTCTACAATATATTTTGTGTCTCTCCACTTCTTTTCAATTCCACGGTCAGCATCCTAGTTCAGGCCCTCATTCCACATGGCTGGACTGTTGTAATAGCATCCATACATGTTCATTCTCTTTCCTTTCTAAGCCATCTTTTATACTTCTGTCAGAACAATTTTTTTCTTATATATGGACCTTTTCACATTACTCTTCCAGTCAAAAATCTTTGGTGGTTCTTTATTGCCTCCAAGATCAATAAACATTTAGTAAGCACCTCCTATGTAGTAGGCATTATGCTGGGCGTGAGAGGTACAAAGATAACAATGAAACAATCCTTGCCCTCAGGGAACTTACATTCTACCATGTAAAAAGAACATGTATATAAATGAGTATATATAAAAAAGGTACCAATAATAGTATCTAGGGAGATTAGGAAAACCTCTTGAAGAAATCAAAAACAATAAAGATTTGTTAAGTTCTTACTATGTGCCAGCACTGGAAATACAAATAGGAGTAGAAAGATAGTCCCTGTCCTCAAAAATTCTAATGGAGAAAGACACTGCATGAAAGGAAGCCAAAAAGTGGGAGGGGGGAGACAAAGGGAAGGGGGAATAGTAGAGAAAACCTGGAGTGAAACCTGGCTGCCCTTCTTAAATCGAGATTCCGGGAAGAGCTATCCATCCAATCAGAGGAAGAGGGCACAGGGGCACAGGGTATTTCAGATATGTGAAGGTGACCCTTGAGCTAGAAACTAGATATGCTAAGAGGCTGGGATAGGGAGGGAGTGATTTCCAGGCATAGGGAACAGTTTCTGCAAATACAGAAAGGTGAGAGTGATTCTGTCATGTGTAAGAATAGTGTTGTTGTCCATTTGTTTTCAGTCATGTCCAACTCTTCATGAGCCCATTTGGGATTTTCTTAGCAAAGATACTGGAATGGTTTGCCATTTCCTTCTCCAGCTAATTTTATAGATGAGGAAACTGAGGCAAACGGGGTGAAGTGACCTAGCCAGGGTCACACAGCTAGTAAGTGTCTGAGGCAAGATTTGGTCTCGGGAAGGTGAATCTTCCTGATTCCAGGCCTGGCACTCTAGCCACTGTGCTGTCTAGCTATAGTAAAAGGGCCAAGTTGCCATTAAAACTCCTTTGCTTAATATTTAAGGCCCTCCACAATCAAGTACCACCCTTTGCAGTATTATTTCCTATTTCTTTCCTCAGTGCATCAAAAAAGACTGACCAGATGTCCAACCAAACTGGACATCTCTCTGCCTTAAGCCTGCACACATCTCCCTGGGTCTGCTCATGCCCCAAACACCCTCCTTCTCTACCTATTTATCTACCCTTTAAAGCCCAACTCAAGTTTCATCTCTTCTAGGAAGACTGCTCTGATCCTATGGTTGATAATCTTACATTTGAAATTTCATAGAGCATCTAATTTTATAACTCTCTAGTTACTTGTATTTGAGTCTTATCTGCCTACTAAACTGAGGTCCTTAAGGAGAAGAACTGCATTCTAAATTTTGTTTATCTCCCTGAGGCCTAGCACAAGTACTCAACACACAGTAGGTATCTAATAAATGTTTGTTATTGCTCTGCAATTTGTGGAACTGTAAACTTTAAGCTTACAATGTCATTGTTTGAAAGTTTGGTCCCTAGAAATACGACCAATATTACATCCATGCCAACACAATTTCAAATTGCCTTTTAGAGGCAACCGGGCCACCCTCCCAAAAAGGCTAATATTGGGGTACCATTCACTCATCAGGACCCCTCCATTCCAGGTCAATGGGACTGTCCTGGTAAACTAGTCAGTACCGAGTCTGTCACAACTGAGATTGAATCTATTTCTTGGTTCCAAGTCCTCTATTAGGATGACAGTAGTGAGGCCTGACTCCAGTAAAACCCTATCCCTCTGTGCTACAATCAATTACAACCACTTGTGAAACCCTACTTCCCAGCACATATTGCCATACCTTATTAGCCACAAGAAGGGTGCCCAAAAAATCAGTATAGAGAGTAGAATGGCCATGACCTGGGAGTATTAGTGATGCTCAGCTTCTGCTGGTGTTACTGGCCTATACGAAACTCTCAGATAGGGCTCCTGGCTTTCCTATCTGGTATTATTATTATTATTATTATTATTATCATTATTATTATTATTATTATTATTATTATTATTATTGTTATCTTCGTGACCAGCTTGAATCCTGGATGCAACCAACCCCTAATTGCACATTCAGCCTCTATGCCAGTGGTTCTCAACCTTCCTAATGCCGCAACCCTTTAATTCTCGTATGTGGGCGTTTCTGCATGTGGGCGGACCTGCCTGGAGACGGATAGAGGAGCAGTGTCTCGGTTCCTAAGACCATCGGAAATATGTGTTTTCTGATGGTCTTAGGTGAACTCTGTGACCCCTGTGAAAGGGTTGTTCAACCCCCAAAGCGGTCGTGACTCACAGGTTGAGAACCGTTGCTCTATGCTGTCCTATTCATTCTGTCCTTATAGCCAGACTCCACATCCTCCCACCCATTCTCTGTCTCCAAACACTGATGCCCAGCTCTATGCATATTGTTTCTGCCTGTGCATTTCTTTCTAGTCTGAATCCCTGAGTACCAAATCTGACTCAAAAAAGCTATACCTCCCATTGTGTCTTCTCCTTTGCTACTCCCCTGAATCAGTGATGGCACACCAGATAGAATATCATGGACTTTGGTTATACTACGTGAAGAGGCATTTTTGACAACTTAAAAGCAAATGTGTCCAGAGAGAATGTGAGTAGGTTCTGCTTTTAGAAAATCATTTTATGTGGCTACCAATTCCTCTGACAGATGGCTGGGGGCATGAGTTGCAAAAGCTGAAGAGGATAAAATCATATTGCTTATCCAAGCAGGAGGCTAATAGCATGGAAGCACTATCTGATTACAGTCCAAAAGTACAGTGCTTTGCACATAGTAGGTGCTTCGTGTATATTGAATTGAAAGTATTGATGGAAGGAATGTCTATTGTATATATACAGGCTTAGTTATTTTCCTGTATCTGGAACCAGCCATATAACCTAGAACAGATCATACAATCCTGATGAAGCAAGAAGTATTCTGACTCTCTCACCATGACTAGTGAGTTAGAGTTATAGGCAAAAATGTGTCTGTAGTCAAAAGGGTAGTAAGGAATGCTTTGTCACCAGGAGGGAGCCAGGTCTCAGTGAGTTCCAAAAGATGGAAGGAATTAGTACCTGATCTCAAATTATGCTACAAAGCAATAATCATCGAAACAATATGGTACTGGTTAAGAAACCGAGATCCCCACGTGGGACAACATATAGAAGCAAATTAACAAATAGCCCAAAGTTCTATAAATTCAAAGACTCAAGTTACTAAAGTAAGGCCTCACTAGTCAACAAAAACTGCTGGGAAAATTAGAAAGCAGTCTGGTAGAAACTAGGTATAAATCAACACCTCACACCATATATCAAGATGAGTTCCAAATGAATACATGATTTAGACATAAAGGGGGACATCATAAACAAATTAAAGAAGTAAGGGAAGAAAATTAACATTCGTATTTAAGGATACCTTTATCCTTAGTTCATGACCAAGCAAAAGATGAAAAAACACACAGAAAATAAAATCGACCTTGTAAATGACACAAATTTATAAGGTTTTGCACAAACAAAACCAATGTAACTAAAATTAAAAGGGGAACAACTGGGGGGAGGAGGGGATCTTTACAGCACATTTCTCTAATAAAAGTCTCATTTTTAAGCTATTTAAGGAACTGATTCAAATTTATAACACTAAGAGCCATTCTCCAATGGTCAAAGGTTATAAACACAGTTTTGGGGATTTTTTGCTTTTTGGAGGGGGGAAGGTAGGCAATTGGGGTTAAGTGACTTGCCCGAGGTCACACGGCTAGTTTTGTGTTAAGTGTCTGAGGCCGGATTTGAACTCAGGTCCCCCTGACTCCAGGGCTGGTGCTCTATTCACTGTGCCATCTAGCTACCCCATAAACACAGTTTTCAAAGGTAAAAATCCAGGCTATTAATGGTTATATAAAAAGTGTTTAAAATTATAGAGAAAGGTAAATTAAAACCACTTTGACATTCTATCTTCCCCACCAGACTGGCAAAGTTGAGAAGAAAAGGAAAATGACAGATGTTAGAAGGACTGTTGGGAAACAGGTACATTAATGCTCTGTCCATGGAGCAATAAATATGTCCAGGCATTCTCGAAAGTAATTTGAAACTATGCCCCCAAAGTCACTAAAATGTGCATACCCTTTGACCTAGTGAGGGATGCCACTACTAGGTCTATACCCCAACAAGGGTGGGAATCTGCAGCCTCGAGGCCACATTTGGCCTTCTAGGTCCTCAAGTGTGGCCATTGGATCGAACTCAAACTTCACAGTGATGTCAGAGGGCTGCACTTGAGGACCTGAAGGGTCGCATGTGGCCTTGAGGACACAGGTTCCCTATCCCTACCCCAAAAAGATCAAAGAAAGAAGAAAAGGACTCATATATAAAAATATTTATAGCATCTTTTTTGTGATGGCAAAGAACAGGATATTAAGGGGATACCCATCAACTGGGGAATGACTGAACAAATTATGATATATGAATGTTATGGAATACTATTGTGATGTAATAAATGATGAAGAGGACAGTTTTAAAGAAGCCTGGGAAGACTTGTATGAACTGAGGCAGAATGAAGTGAGCAGAGCCACAACGACTTATCCCATAATAATAAGACTGTAAAAAAAGAACAACTTTGAAAGACTTCAGAACACTAATCACTACAATGACCAGTTACAGCAGTTCTAGAGGGGTTATGATGAAACATACTACCCACCTCCTGGCAGAGAGATAATAGATTCAGGGTGCAGACTGAGACATATTTTTTGGATATGGCCAATTTGGTGATTAGTTTTGCTTGACTATGCATATGTGTTACAAGAGTTTTGTTTTTCTTTTTTCCTTTATCACTTGGGGGTGGGGGGGTGGAGGCAATGGAAACAAGAAAAAATAGATTTTTGTTAATTGGGAAAAAAAGAAAAATTAACTTTTAAAAAAATAAGGGGTTGAACTAGATGACTTCTGAAGTCCTTCCAGCTGTAGGTCTATGATCCTATGACTGACCCAGATTTTTAGTAAAGCATTTAAGTATCTTATCCTATTCTTGTGGAAATGATGGTGAGTTACAGACTAAATGGTAATGCAATTAGATGGCTTTAAAACTGGTGGAGTGGCCAAACTAAGATAATGAAAGACTCGAGGTATTAATGGCTCAATTCAACTTGGCAGGGTGTCTCTAATGTGCTCGGCCCTGTGCTGTTTAACCTTATTATCAGTGCCTTGAGCAAATGTAGAGATGACATGCTCATCACAGCTTTCAAATGGGAGAGATTTTAACACAAAAGATGATAGAGTTAAGGTCTCCAAAAGATCTTAACAGGCTAGAACTTTGGCTAGATCTAATACGAAGAAGTCAATAAAGGTAAAATTATTCTTATCTACAAGTTCAACAAGTCAACCTCACAAGTATAGTGTGAAGGAGGCATAGTTAGACAGCAGTTTGTATTTTTTAGAAAAAGCTATCTGGGGGTTTTAGTGGGCTGCAAGTATTAGCAGTGTGATGTAGCAACCAAAAAAAAAAGTCATGGTGGTCTTTGGATGCAGTGAGAAGCCTAGCTTCCTGGAGTAAAGAGGAACAAAGTCCGTTTGTGCTCTACTCTCAACAGACTGCACCTGAGCACCGTAGTTCAAGAAGGGCACTAATAATACAGAGAATGGCCAGAGGAGGGCAACAAGGTTGGACGTTAATGTCATCTGAGGATCATTTGGAGGAGCTATAGATGTTTGGCCTGGCGAAGAGAAGACTCCAGAGGGGTATGATAGCTGCCTTCAAGTTTTTGAAACCCTAACATATGGAGGAGAGACTAGCCTTGTTTTGTTTGGGATCTGAAGGCAGAACCAAAAGCAATGGGTGGACGTTACAAAGAAGCAAATTTAGGCTTGATATCAGGAAAAACTTTGTCACCATTGGAACCATCCAAAAGTGGAATGGGCTGCGGTGGAGGGCTTCCATTCTTTAGAGATCTTCCAGCAATCTAGAAGACTGATTGTCTGGGATGTTATGGGGGGCATTCTTTTTGTTTATAGATTGAACTAGATGGCCAATAGCATTCATTCCAGCTCTAAAGTTTGGTGATTTCTTGACATTTGAAGAAATTATAAATTACACAATAGATAGATTTGGTGATACAAAAAATAGTCTTTGTACAACAAAAACAACACGTCCAGAACAAAATGAAAAGAAAACCTGGGGAAAATCTCTGCCATAAACATCTCTGATTAAAATCTAACATCCAAAACCTGTAAGGAATTGATACAAATTTATGTTTCCCAATAGATGTGATCAAAGGACATAGTCAGTTCTTGAAAGGAGAAACACAAATTACCAATAATTAACTAAAAAATGTTCAAATTCTCTCATCATCAGAGCTGCAAATTAAAAGAACCCTAAAACAGAGTTTTACATCCATTGAATTGATAGGACTAGTTTAAAATGATAAAACAATGTTCACACATCTGGCTTCTTTCAAGTCATTCACTTTGGTAGTATTTTACCGGGGCAGCCCAGAGCATGGGATAGTCAGGAAGCTGCCAATAAGGATGTTCAGAGTCACTGTGGGAGTACCATTTTAGGTACCATCTTAGGAGTCCTAGACTTAGCCCCCACTTGGTGAAAGAAGAAGTTTGAGTGCAGTTACAGTAAATCTAAAAAATAACAAGGACATGACATAGAAGTGTCAAACACACTACTCAAGAACCAGACAGTGGACAGTTGCCACCAACAATGCAGAGAGATCGTAGAGGAAGCTGGGTGGTACAGTGGGTAGAGTTCCCCACATAGGGTCAGGAAGAGCTGAGGTCAAATCCAGTCTCTTGCTGTGTGAACCTAGGCAAGTCACTTAACCTCTGTCTGCCTCAATGTTCTCAGTTCTAAAATGGAGATAATAGGATAGGGTTGTTGTGAGGATCAAATGAGATAATATTTATAAAGCACTCAGCAGAGTGCCTGACCAGAGTAGGTGCTCCATAAATGTTAGCTATTACTATTGTTAGTATCATTATTAATATTATCTCAACCCATCTATTCCTGTTTATCCTATGCAATTCTTATCCATGTCTTTCTATAATAGTGGTTCTCAACCTGTGGGTCGCGACCCCTTTGGGGGTTGAACAACCCTTTCACAAGGGACACAGGGGTTACCTAAGACCATCGGAAAACACATATTTCTTATGGTCTTAGGAACTGAGACACTGCTCCTCTATCCGTCTCCAGGCGGGTCTGCCCACATGCAGATACGCCCACATACAAGAATTAAAGGGTTGCGGCATTAGGAAGGTTGAGAACCACTGGTCCATAAGCTGACTCAACATGTTAGAAGCCTTCCCCACTTTCTCCTGACATCATGAGGGCACCTTATGTGGGACACTCTGGTTACCTACCTGTCATGCCCTCAACACATGACTAGTCATCTCTCATTCATTGCAAACTTGTCAATCATTATGTGATTCAGCTTCTCCAGCAACATGTCCACTCATCAGTCACTGGACAAAGATCTCATATATAGAATAGCATCAGTCTAATTAAAGTTAGGACAGCTAGGTGAATAGAGTGCCAGGCCTGGAGACAGGAAGACTCATCTTCCTGAGTTCAAATCTGACCTCAGACACTTAGTAGCTGAGTGACCCTGAACAAATTACTTCACCCTGTTTACCTCAATTTCCTCATCTGTAAAATGAGCTGGAGAGGTAACTGGCAAACCCCTCCAGTATCTTTGTCAAGAAAACTCCAAATGGAGTCATGAAGAGTCAAACACAATGAAAACAACTGAACAGCAGCAGCAAAAATTAAAGTTGCAAGACGGTCTATAAACTGTTATTCTTAGCACCTTCTGGCTGCTTTTCCACGTTCTGCTACCACCACCACAAAAGCAGAAAGTGGGCCTCATGGGACAAAGGGCTGTCCTTGACTATTTCTGTGTTGTATGGGCTGCCAATGCTACATGTCCAGCCTATTGATGATGAACTTTTGCCTGCTTAGCTAGAAATGTCTTCAGAATATGATGAATGCAGAGAAGGATGGAAAGACTTAGATAAATTGATGCAAAATGAAGTAAGCAGAACCAAGAAAGCAACATACACCATAACAACAACAATGTACATGAAAAGAACCCCAAAACAATAAAAAATGAATGTGGCAAAATTACAAAGAACAAGCCAAATCCCATAGAGGATATATGAGAAGATAGCTCCCCCAAACCCTTTGTAAACATAGGGGGACAGGTGTCTATGAGTGTGGAATACTCAATATGACAGCAAATTTTTGATTATTAATTGGTTTTGCTGAATTTTCTCTCTTTTTTTTCCCTTTTGAGAAAAATCCTTTGATATCAGAGATGACTCATGGTGAGGAGGCAGGAGTGAATAGCGGGAGATATCCAGATGAAGAGACAAATGATATCACTGAAAGTCTATTTTAAAAAAAAAACCAATAATAATAGCAAGTGTGACCCCAGTACCATATCCACTGGTAAGGGACTCTCTCCTTATTAGTAGAGATCAATGCCCTGCAGTACCTAAAGAGACTCAAAGTGACTGAGTCTCTTCTCTCCTGCTCTCATCAACTCTGCTCAGCCCCTCAAGCAGGGCTTGGGCATTGATCTCCACCAATAAGGACAGAGTTCAATGTCAAGGTACTTTTGAGACTGTGGTTATATTCACTTTATGTAGTACTTTAAGATTTTCAAGGTACATCTTATTTCATTTGTTCCTCACAAGCAACTCTGTTGCTAGGGCCACACTCAGAACCTTTCCAACGTGACAGAAACTGCCAGAGCTTGTACTCTATTGACATAGTTTTTCAATACCCATAGTCACTTCTATGCCATTGATGTCTTGTGAAAAGTGTGAGTTGTGCATCCTGTAGGACCTGTAATATTAGTCTGTTTTATCTGCTCAAAGAATAATTTAAACACACATTTCATAAAATTCCTAGATCCAGATGAATCCTATGTCTGGAAGAGTTCCAGGGTTTGTTTAGAAAAGCAAGAAGAAGGGTGGCTAAGTGGTGCAGTGAATAGAGCACTGGCCCTGGAGTCAGGAGGACCTGAGTTCAAATCCGACCTTAGACTTAACACTACTAGCTGTGTGACCTTGGGCAAGTCACTTACTCCCAACTGCCCTGCATTCTCCCCTCCAAAAAAAAAAAGAAGAAAAGTAAGGAGATCATGCTGCTTTCTAGTGTAGAAATAGACTATTTATAGTTTCGATTTATAGAAATGAAAACCAAAGTTTAGTTGAAAGTGAGTGTCTTAACATAGGGTCCATAGAAACTGTTGGGTCCTGGACAGATTTTAGGGGGTCTGTAAATTTTTAAAACTATTTTGATAGCTGTATTTAAATATAATGTGTTGTTGTTGAGTCGTTTTTCAATCATATCTGACGCTTCATGAACCTGTTTGGGGTTTTCTTGGCAAAGCCCTGCAGTGGTTTGCCATTTTCTTCTCCAGTTCATTTTGTAGATGAAGAAACTGAGACAAAGAGGGTTAAGTGACTTGTCCAGGGTTACTTCCACCACATAGCTTCCCTTTCAATATAATTGATTTTCTTTATAATCTTAAATATTTTATTTTGTGCACTTAAACATATAATTCTGAGAAGAGGTCCATAGGTTTTTACAAGACTGCCAAAGGTATCCACGACACAAAAATAGCTAAGAACGTGCTTTCTAAGATCACACAGAAGATCTAAGGCAATTTTGATTTTCTTCTCATAAATTCAAGCTTAAAGGCTTTGTTGAATGTTTATCTCTGAACATCTATTTTGCCAGAGAGGATTCTGGAGAACTAGGAAATCTATGAAAGCTTTTGTAGAGGAGCCAGAATACCGTGGGACCTCATAAGTCCCCTCTGTCCTTTCTCTGGGCCTCCTCTGGGGTGGTATTTGACAAATGGTCACTAGAGGGCAGCCAAGAACCTGGGACAGTCAAAAGCCGGATATTAAGGATACCATTTTAGTACTAAATTCAGCCCCCTTGGTGAAGGAAGTTCAGGGATAGTTACAGTGAATCTAGAAAATAGCAAGGACATAATATATAACAGAGTTGTCAAACAGATTAAAATGTAATTGGGAAACATTTAACAAAATAAAAATACAATAAAAGAAAACTTTACATTTTAAAACTAAATGAATATGCTGCCAGCAGGCATTCTTATATACAAATCAGTGCCCCCCTTTCTTATTTAGCTTGACACTTCTGATGTATAAGAATAAAAGGAGATTAATACATCATAAGAGACACCAGGAACATAACACCAAGAAAGTGTGAGCTAAGGAAAGCGAATAGCTGGGTTGGTTCAAACTGAAAAATAGAAGTTAGAATGAGGTAGCCAGTCCATTAGTGGGATCCAAAATTGAGATCAGAAAGCTGGTGTGCTAGATTTAGAATGTGGGAGATGATAGCTCCAGGCAATCTGGCAAATTGCTTTGACAAGGTCTGCACTTAATCCATCTGTTTTTGAAATAGCAAGTCCCTGGCAATAGCTCCTGGGATTTAAAGGACCCTTCACCAGGGTCTGACAGGTGGAAATATCATGGAATCATAGAATGAATTCTGCCTCTCAGTTTAGGAGATAGGCATCCTTGAGCCCCAGCACTGACCAACAAAGATGGTGCTGATAACCCTTGCACTCCTTCAGCTATTTAGAAAAGACTAAGCATAGCATGTAGTTAGAAATAATTAGTCAAAATAGGAAGCTGCCAAATGAGTTTCCTCCCAGTCCCACCTCCACCAGCCTATAACCCAATTTGAGTGCCTTCAAAGGTCAGATTACCCCTCTTACTTCCTGTACTTCCCCAATGCCCAAAGTCTCCAGATCTCTGTCTCCCTACCCCATAAACACACAACCACCCCTTTGTTCAACTAAATTTGTTCTAGAATGTTGGTTTGAGGACTAGGTTTTCTGCTGCTTGGGGTTGGGAGGAGACAGAAAATATATTTGTCATAGTTTAGTCATTTTTTCCAGTTCGACTCTTCATGACCCCATTTGGTGTTTTTTTGGCAAAGACACTGAAGTGATTTGCTATTTCCTTCTCCAGCTTATTTTACAGATCAGGAAACTGAGGCAAACAGGGTTAAGTGACTTGTCCAAGGTCATACAGCTAGTGTCTGAGGCTAGATTTGAACTCAGGAAGGTGAGTCTTCCTGACTCCAGACTTGGTACTCTATCTACTGTGCCACCTAGCTACCACTGGGGAGGAAGATATGGACAATATCTGTTCTGCTGCCCTATTTGCAGGGAGGCAGCCTCCAGGAACTGAGATCAGCACTTTTTTATGCTCCATAGGATGGTGTGAGGGAATCCTTTGGCCTTGTCCATAAGGACTTCTTAGCTAGTAGAGTCTTTGACCCAGCTCCTAAGCTGCCTGGTTCTGATCCCCATTGCCTCTCCCTGGGCCCAGAGGGCTCCCTCTGCCAATACCTTTTGGATGGATGAATTAATGTAAAAATATATTTATTAAGCACTTGCTGTATGCAAAATGCTGTGCTAAGCCCTGACATAAAAATAGAAAATCAAAACAGTCCCTGCTCTCTTAGAGCTCCTGTTCTAATAGAAAAAGATGATACAGCTATCATTCAGCTGCAAGTCAGATGGAATGTCCTTAGGGTAAATGCAGCAAAGCAAATAGTAGTAATGCTTGTCTTTTATAGCATTTCCATGAATAAAAATCATATTGCTCTCTGATACCGAGCTATTTGGTGGTACCAAGGACTTCTGTGGCAATCATTTTATTTTCAGTCTTCAGGAAGTGTGGCTGCCGAGGAGGTGGAAGCCAAAGCACCTGCAGATGCCGTTGCCACGTTGCATTTCCAGACTGGTTGCTTCTTTCTTTAGATCATGACTGCAGCGGCCAAGATTGATGCAGAGTTGATGTGTTTAGGGTGGTGCTGCTGTTCCCCCAGCCCTCAGGCTTACTTGCCCATTGGTTGGATATGAATGGTAGTGGTGAAAGAGATGGAAAATTCCTCCACAATGGCTGCTCCCCTCAAGGATGACTTCAGGGGCGGCTAAGTGGCACAGTGAATAGAGCACCAGCCCTGGAGTCAGGAGGACCTGAGTTCAAATCCAGACTCAGACATGTAACACTTACTAGCTGTGTGACCTTGGGCAAGTCACTTAACCCCAACTGCCCTGCCTTCTCCCCTCCAAAAAGCAAAAATAAAAAATAGAATAAAATGATGACTTCAAAGGGTATAGAAGACACTGCTGTTCCTGGTTACTGAGTTCAAGGTCCTGGGCTGTCTCTAATAAGGTCTGAGTAGAGGTAATGATTAAATCAGTCTGACCCATCTTTTCCTCCCATAGAGTACTTTGCTACTTCAGTCAGGATAGCTTGCCTGCCCCATCGGTGATAGGTGGTTGAGAGTTGCTCTTGGTGATGGTAAGAATTCCAGATCCCTTCTCCAAAAGGGTTGTTCCCTTCCATGAAGACTATCAGGACCAGTCTGGAAGTAGTGTGGTTGGTCCAGGTGTCACTGATCTTGGTGCTCTTGAGTTTACCTACATGTTACTAGCAGCTGAACACTGTTGGTTGTGATGGGAATAGCAGGCTCCTTCTCCTCGAGGATTTCAGATCCTTCGGCTGCTCCTTCCTCTGTAGTTCCTAGAAACTGCTTGCTTGCCATGGAGAATGTTTTGGAGGCAAAGCTCTAAAATATTCTTCCTTAGTAATGTTGGAGCCAGTCCTACCATAGAGTTCATCACCACTCAAGATGGGTTTTCATCTTTTCTAGACCTAAGGCATTCCAACTCAAAATCTTATTTTTTTTTTAATGGCCCATTCTTAGCTGCTACCTGATCCTAGACACATTCTAGGGTACTGACCTTTAAGGGTTATTAATGGTGATGGTGGTGGAGGTAATGAAACATACTCTCTGGTCAGAGAATGTGACTATGTTCAATGGGTTCCTACAGTCAGCTTCCCTATTTGTAGCCCACCCAGTCCATTAGGCGTCAAAACTGAAAAAGAACCATTAAGAGGAAATAGAGAATGAAGTGGGGCATAAAGGAGGCATGACACAAGAAAGTATGACAAAGAAGGGCTGAGGAACAAGTTCAACAGCCTTTAGTATAGACAAAAGTCACGAGGAAGATAGAATGGAGAGCAATCTTTCAATCCTCGTCTAATTAATCTCAGCACTTTTTTCCCTACACAGAGGTGATAGGATTTGGGAGCTTGTAAAAGGCCCGAGAGGGCATTTTTTTTACACATGAGGAAACTGAGAGATGAAATGGTTTGGCCATGGTCACCCAGGGAATCACAACAGTAATAACTCCCTCAAAGTCCAACCAATTAGCCACGTCACTTAACCTCTCCACGCCTCAATTTATTTCATCATCTGTAAAATGAGGGGGTTGGACTCCATGGCCCCTAAAATGACTTTAAGCTCTAAATCTGTGATCCTTTGATTCTGTGCTATGAGGGAGAGGACAATGGGAAAATAAGGGATACAACGATACAAAGATAAAGGATACAAGCCAAGGTCACATGCAATGAGGACGACTACAGTAGCCAAGAAGGTAAAACAGGATCCCTGGTAAATTTGCCTCTGGTCACACCACTAAGCTAACATCACAGTGAGTGTGATGTTGGAATCAAATACGAGACCTGGGAGATACTGGCACAGGACCACCCAGCACGGCGTGCCCACATCAAAGAAAGTGCCCTGCTCTGTGAGTGAAGCAGAACTGAAGTAGCTCAAAAGAAATGGAAGATGTGCAAACTTAGAGATATCTCCACTCCAAATGTTCATATGAACTATTTGTGCTCAACCTGTGGTAGAACATTCCAAGCTTGCATGGGTCTGATCAGTCAGTCAGACACACTGTACCTTGACCCCAATGTAGTGATGTCATTTGGTCCATAAAAATTAAGGACAACAAACAATTCCTTCTTAGAGTTGACTAAATAAATGGGTTGAAACAGATGAGTCAACAGGGATTCAGGATGGCTCTACTCAAAACCCTTATATGATCAGTTAGATATGGAAGATGGTGGAATTAGTGATGCCTTTTCATGTTCTCATACCATGGGAAGGCAAGGAGCATCTGAAAAAACATCAGAAAAACTCATACTGTAACTGCTGAAAATACGACTCTGACCACTAAAATGGACAAACTCTAAATTCATGTGGAATGAAAGGACGACTTGGGTACTTTAATTCTGTACCAGTACTATCTAATTGTTGGCTTTCCTTTGTTCTCAAAGAGGACCAATGACATCAGGAGGGTGATATCTTGAATTGGATTTAAGTGACCCAGAGTCATCAGCCTCACTCTTTCCTCCAGGGTCATTGGAGTCCAGTGGCAAGACAAAGGTCACAGCGATTGGTGATGGCCCTGAATGCAGTGGGAGACCTTGGCCTTTTTAAGTTAAAGTCTCCCCCAGTCTCACTTTGTCTGAGGCAATGCCATTGAGTAATTAAAGGCTAAGTAAGAATCGAAGCAGAAGATGGCCTAGTTTGCCTTCATAAAAGAATTCATCTGGTAGGGGAAGACCCTCAGAGTTTCTGACCAGGACAGAAACAATCTAATAACAAAATTGGAAATAACAGGAAAGGGCTTCAATGATAGTTTTTATGAAGAGTACACTGGCTTTGAGTCACACAACCAATGTAGGACAATTATAAAAACGACTACATTCCTAAATATAGATTAAGGGAGATTCAATTAAGGAACTTCCAACAGCTGAAGAGGAAAAAATTAAAGACTCACATCACTGAAAAATCTTCATTTGATGCAAAGTTCATAAATTATATCTAATAAAATAGGTAATGAAAAAGAAAAATACTGAAGCCTTGAACAGTTTTGGAAAGAAAATGGACATACTTAGACTGAAATTCCAAAAAAAGTCCTTAAAGAAATTAAAGAATGTTAGCTCCCTTGCTTTTATCCAGGAGATATTTGAATCGTCAAAGTCCTCCATCCCTTCCACATCATTAGTATATATTAATAATTAATTGGAACAGCTAAATGACTTAGTAGATAGATCACTTTTTACTTTGAATCAGGAAGACCTGAGCTCAAATCTGAATTCACATACTTACTAGCTGTGTGACCCTAGGAAAGTCACTGAACCTCTTTCTGCCTCAGTTTCCTCATCTGTAAAATGATAATAATAACACCTACCTTATAAGGTTTTTGTGAGGATAAAATGAAATGTTTGTAAAATGCTTTATCAACTTCAAGGTACTAATAGTGTTACTTGTTATTGTTAATTTTTTTTTTCTTAGTATCTCATTGTCTGAATGATACCTATGAGGTTCAATTAGCCTCCTTGCATTAGGATGTCTAGTTCACCTTGTTTGTCGTCCATACTTCACACATTTGTGTATCAGATCAGGCTCCTCTATATCATTGCTCCTCTATTATCCTTCCTATGTTGCACCTGCTACTCTCTATGGGATCTGGTCTGGCAGATCTATGTGGACAATTTTCTCCCTCCCCCTTCCCTTTTCAATTTCAAGCTCTTTTGAACAGATTCATAGGACTGCAAGCAACCATATTTTTTTTTTTTTTTTACTATTCCTGGCCACAAGCCCATCATTTCTATAATTTAAATCAGTGCAAAAACCAAATCCCATTCTCAGACAGCATCTTCTTAACCATCTGTTCAGTCTCCTAATCTCCTTTTCTTTTCTGTTACCTCTGCCTTCAATCAATAGCAGTGATGAAAACACTACTTGCTTCCTAAAGGTGTTTAGTTTCTTGCCTAGAACATCTTTTTAAAAAATAAATTAATTTTATTAATTTATTTTGTTTTTATATCACCTACATTTCCCAACATAGCCTCACCCCGCCCCTCTCCCAGAGAGCTATCCTTTATGACAAATATTAAAAATCAGGGGGATAACAGTTCATTGGTACTAAACAACATATCTAAAAAATCTGATGTGATACACAACGTTCCACACCCACAGTGCCCCTCTTCTCTTGTTCAGAATTTCTTAATATCTAACAATTCTTTCAAAATTTCTTCATCAGTATCACTTGCCCTACATGACTGGTAGCTCAGACATGGGTAGTAACAGTTGGATTTGACAAAAATGGGTTGATCTTTCTGTTATCACTGAATTGCTTCTTTCATCACTTTGATCTTAATGGAGTAGGGTCATATGAATACAAAGATGTGAACAGGAAGATAAACAGATTAGGCAGTTCAAGCAAAAAGGTTTTGAGAGTTTCTATGGAATGGAATGTAACGTGGCAGCCAGAAACACTAATGCAAACTTAGGATGAATTGACATAAATATAATGCCCAGAATCATGGGTGCAAAAGCTTCACTCTACCCTGGTAGAACCACATCTGGGCTATTATGTCCACTTCCAGATGCCATAGTTAAGGAGTAAGTTTGATAAAATGCAGCTTATATGGCATATGAATGTAATGGAATACTATTATGCTATAAGAAATGGGAAGGAGATGGACTTCATAATTACCTGGAGAGGCTTATACGGACTGATGCTAAGTGAGAAGAGCAGAACCAGGCAAAACCTGTACACAATCACAGACACATCGTA